>VSWD01000006.1:14360447-15610834 GCA_033119305.1 Pinctada imbricata
CGACTTAGGACGGCCATCTGCCACGGAAATAGCAGAAGGTATGGTTATCCTGGATTACGTGCGCACAACCCTCCCACTTATCCGATTACCCAGAGGTCTCGAAGAACGTACAATTGTGGTGTAAAACAACCTCCTCACTGTCAGATGACCACTAATTTCTGATAATATCTTTGGTTGTGCACTAGCTACTTTCTGATAATGTCTTTGGTTGTTCACTACTTTCTGATAACGTATTTGTTTGTGCACTACTTTCTTATAACGTATTTGTTTGTGCACTGCTTTCTGATAACGTCATTGGTAGAGTACTGTTTTGAGAGAACGTCTTTGGTTGAGTACTTCTTACTGATAACGTCTTTGGTAGGGCAATTCTTTCTGATAGCGTGTTTGTAAGAGTCCTGCTTTCTGATAACGTTTTTGGTTGAGCACATTTTTGTGACAACGTCTTCAGTTCTACATTGCTTTCTGATAATGTATTTGGTAGAGTACTGCTTTCTGATAACGTCTTTGGATGATCACTGCTTTCTGATAACGTCTTTGGTAGAGTACTGCTTTGAGATAACGTCTTTGGTTGACTACTGCTTTCTGATAACGTCTTTGCTTGAGCACTTCTTTCTGATAACGTCTTTGGTAGAGTACTACTTTGAGATAACGTCTTTGGTTGAGTACTGCTTTCTGATAACGTCTTTGGATTATCACAGTGCTTTCTGATAACGTCTTTTGTAGATCACTGCTTTCTGACAACGTCTTTAGTTGGGCACTGCTTTCCGATGACGTCTTTGGTTGATCACTGCTTTCGAATAACGTCTTTAGTTGGGCACTGCTATCTGATGACGCATTTGGTTGAGTACTACTTTCTGATTTCGTCTATAGTTGAGCACTTCTTTCTGACAACGTCTTTGCATGGTTGATCACTACTTTCTGATGACGTGTTTGGTTCAGCACGTCTTTGTGATAACATTTTTTAGCATTTTTTTTCTGACAACGTATCTGCTTGTTCACTATTTTCTGGTAACGTCTTTGGAAGAGTACTGCTTTGAGATAACGTGTTTGGTTGAACACAACTTTCCGACATTGATTTGTGTTGTACACTTCTTTCTGAGGACGTTTTTGGTTGAGGCAGAGCATTTCTTTTTGATTTCGTGTTTGTTGAACCTTACTTTCTGCTAACGTATTTTGTTGAGTATTACTTTCTGATTACGTTTTTCGTCTTTTTAGATAATAGATGTTCCATCACACGTTTTGAAACAACTGAAAGACGCCAGAAAAGTCGCGGCTGAATACCAAGTGGGAATACCGGGAATTATACAGGTTAAAATTTCGTAAAGATAAATTTCGATTTTCCATTGCAAAGATACAGTCATATTCGTCGTATTATCACCATAGCAACCGCATCATTACCAGTACTTACTTGCCGAAAATGAAATACGCCTGTAGTCCGTATGTCTTACGAGAAGTCTATGTATTAATTGTCAATATTGAAATATATGTTTTATAGAGCGTTGTAGACAATTATCGTCACCTTTACGTTTTACCTTGCCTAGTGGCCGGTGCGTCTGGTTTATTATTTTATCGACTATACCATGTGAAGGGGGAGTTTTTTTATCGACCTTGACCACCATCTCTATATACGACAAATGTAGCTAAGCTCTTGATAAAACGGTTTTTGCAAGTCAACTTTTGTTCAGTGTTATCGGCATATGTCTAGTATTTATCGGCATCCTCAACAAGAGAGATGAGCATTTCTTTTAAAATCGCCGTTGTGCGATGGCTGAAATGTATGTTACAAGTTTATGACTATACCATGTGATTGGTGTTCCCCAAGACGCCCACAACCAAACTTTTATTTTAGTTCGTCGTGACACTGGAAGGTCATAATCGCTTCCGAATAAAGTTACCCATGAAGTTATATTTTCTGCGTGTTTCACGTTATCGGCAGTCTTCCCTGATCAGTTTGAAAAACGTTGTTTAACACTGAAACTGGGTCGGATTGCCACTGAATATTCTTTTATATTAAAAGACAATAAACTAATTTACAAATTCCAATATTTGTCTACTGAAAAACGGAAATGAAATTTTCTAAAAGCGGGAACATTGCTAGATGCATAGGTAAGTATTCAGACATGCCGATAATTATAGACGGGTCATGAAAATGGGATATAAATTTTGAAGGAGTAAAAGGTAGGCAAGTTCTTCATAAAAATAATCGAAAAATATGAAATAAGAAAGAGGAATACACTATGCAATTGTGAATCTGAAAAAAATTACAAAAACCAAGTTCAAATTCTATGAAACACCGACTCAAAAAAGGAAGTTTTTTATTTGTTATGATAAAGACGGTGTTTTCCCTACTATTGTTTTCATCTTTTTTTTAAAAAGACGGTGGTAGTCACCATGTTTATTAGGTATATGGTGGACTGAAGTTCATAAAATTGTTTCTAATATACTGTTGCTTCTACCTGTATAACAAAAGAACAACAAACACGTCAATATTCACGTTTATTATAGGCGATAAATAAAGGTGCCGATAATTGTACCCTGCCGATAATAGTCAACAGCGCTCTAGTACCAATTTTATAGAACTGTTCTAGACTCGTGTTTCGGATATTGAATTCTCGTCAGTAGTTCTTCATGTCAAACAATTTAATCAGATATTTTGATACTATTTTCTTTTACAGGAAGTGGACAAGGCCCTTACGGGAAATCATGGTCATCATATAGTACAAAGCTGTCGGAAATATATTGATAGGTGTGTCGAGTACAGTTGGTACATGAGTATACAAGATCCGCCCCTTGAAATTGAATATCAGTACACCATTGGCGGGAAATTTGAACACGATAAAATGCGCGCATACACTATGTCTGGAAAGTATGTAGAATATGTGGTGTGGCCTGCAATATACTTACATAAAGGCGGTGCCATGTTGTCGAAGGCTGTAGTGCAAGGTCGAAGTGAGGCTGTGAATGCGCGCGCAACATATGCAGGACCGAGCGTAATGGATACCTTTGAACAGACGCAGACAATTCGACCCATAAGTGAAAATATGAGTCCTCAAAACACTAATAGAAAAGGTGATTTTAACAAAGCAATGATTGATAGAAGTATCAAAACCGAAAGTGATATCAACAGTTTTACTAAATCTATGGGTACAGCAAGTGGAGTTTCAAGCACTCAACGAGAATATTATGATCGTTCAGGAAATTCTAGATATAATTCTCCAAAAATCAGTACTCAAACAGTAGATGAACCCCGCACATACACTGGTGATTTCCCCCGAAGTTCCACACCTGATCAATGGAGTAGGTATGGAACAGACCAGAGATCACGGACAGGTACTCCTACCAGGGGAAAAGGACAAAGTAATAATTCCCAATACCCTTCGTCGAAATCACACAGCACGCCACATGCCACACAAATTTCGGTATCTCGTGAACACACCGCTAACATGTATCAGCAACAGAAGGGTATGGGGAATAGGAACTTCAGTCAGACTACTCATATTGTACATCAAAACAGAGACGCACGTACAACTGATAGTCATGCCCAGTTAACTAATCATGGAAGAGGTGGCCATACGACAAGCAGCTCTAAGATGGAAACAAATCTTTAGAACTTGCAGTACATCTTCTTAGAGGTTCCCTGATAATCCCTGATTTCATTTATAACCGCTATCATGAATACATTAAAAAAAAAACGTCGGATGTATTGATAAGAGATAATCTATTCCAAGTGTGAAGGCTCCGATTGATGTGATTTAGTAAAGTTTAATACGACTTGTTACTGTAAGCCAATACCTTATTAAAAGGGCTAAAAATATGGTTAACCTCTTTCGCTTGAAAGACAGACCTGGGTGATTCTTTACTTGCTGTCGCCCCCCCCCCCCCCCCCCCTCCCCCGACCTCTAAAAAGTTTTAAAGAAAGGCATTTACAAATGTTTGGCACGCCTTAGGTATCTTCCCCGTCAGCTTAATGGGTAAAAACGTATTGTGTGTAGTCGAGAGGTATCGATGTTCTGCTGAGTCTGCCGAGTTCGAATCCTGACGAAATCCATTGGATTTTTTCTCTCTCTCTCGCCTGTTTATGTAGATGAAGATGATATATATCTTTTCATTTGTATCGAAAAAAAAAAACGAAGGAAAAAAATATTCCAGTGTTCATATACTTCACTTACTACTACTGCGCGAATATTTTATTATTTTAAAGGTCGCTTTTATGCAAAATATTAACCAGAAATTACCTTAATGTACTCCTGTTCCTCTCATACTAGTACTATACATTATTAGTTGTCTACAACATGGATAAAGCATTGTATATTGATACTAAAAAAATCCGATAATACATGTACTTTGCCTGTGTGAAGGGGATGCATGTCCATTCGTTTGTCAGTCTATCAGTCAATAATTTCTTAAGCATTAGTGTCATATTCAAAGTCACTAAGACCATCGTCGGAAACCCACGCTCGATCACGCAAGCTCACGTGAGCTTGCGTGAACGAGCATGAGTTTCCGACGATGAGTCACTACTTACAAGACAATAACCGAGGGAAAATTTTGCGGACACCTTAAGTAGATTGCTTTGGAATACTAATAATCGACCAGAAAACTTCTTTTGTTGTCATAAACGTCATAAACACAATTGGGGTTTGTTTTTGTTTTGGTTTTTTTTTTTTGATTTACATTTTTCCTCCAAGAATCGACCCCATCATGGATCCACCAAATCATTGGATACACCCCATCAAGGATCCATCCCATTTTAAATCCACCCAATCTAAGATACACCCCAGTTTGGATCAACCCCATCGTGGATCCAACCAATCTATGATGCATCCCATCCTGGATCCAATCCGTTTTGTATCCACTCCATTTTGGATCCATCCTATCATGGATCCTCCCCATCATAGATCCACCCCTTTATCGATCCAACCGATTATTGAGGCATCCATCTTGAATCCACTCCATTATGGATCCACTCAATCTAAGATCTGCCCCATCGTGGATCCACCCCATTTAATATCTGCTCCATTATGGATCTGTACCATCATGGATCTACCCCATTTTTGGATCCACCTAATTTTGGATTCACCCTATCGTGGATCCGCTCTATTAATTATCCATCCTATCAGATCCACCACATTTGCGGTATTCCCCATTTCGGGTTCATCCCATTTTGGATCCACTCCATTTTGGATCAAACCATTTGGATCCACCAAATTTTGAATTCACCCTATCATGGATCCGTCAAAATGGATCCATCCTATTAAGGATCTAACCTTCATGGATCCACCCTATCATGGATCTAACCTAACATGGATAAAACCTATCATGGATCAAACCTATCATGGATCTGCTTCATCTCGGAATCCCCTTTTTTCTTTTGGATCCATCCCCCAATTTAGATCCAATCCATTTTGAATCGACCCAATCATGGATGGACCCACACAATTTGGATCTAATTTATTATGGATCATCCCTAGCTTGGATCCGCCATCCAATCTTGGATTCTATCCATCATGGATCAAACCATCTAGGATTTTTATGTAAATTGTTGGAAAAGGGAGCTCTTTTAAACAAAATGCTTGTCATAACATGCAATCGAGCGTTAGGTGACTCTGGCATCTATTTTTGTTACAATGTACATGTATATACCAAATGACAAAAATTAATATTAAACACATCAGTGGTCATAAATTATTTACATTAATTAATGGAACTAAAGTAATCCTGTAATCAGGTAATACAAGTAAGATTTTTAGAAATATATTTATTTCGGATTTTTATCCTCGAAAGTTGTACCATGCCATTCCACATGTATTGAATTTTTTACCCATTCCATTGTATGTGTATAGAATGAACCCTTATGTCGCCATAACTTTTCTGTTCATATTTGCATTAAGATTTATTAGATTTTAAGAAAGATTCTTTTAAATAAAAATGTTTTAATTAGGTTTTGCAAGTTTTTCATGCATAGCATGATTCATCCATGCAATCTTTTTAAATCATGTTCGAAAAAATTACGGATTAAACTCTGCAATAAGGGTAAGAGTTTACCATGGCAATTGCAATTTTTCTAACTTTATGATTTTGACCTTATACGTATACAACATAGATTGTTCTAGTTTGCTTTTGAGTATATACATCCTTTGAATAAGGTTGTATATGTTTTCAATCTTTATTTTAGATATTGAATTTATACATACATATATATATATATATATACCGTATATCGGGAATTTTTCGCGTGTCTAATTTTCGCTAAGTTCGCGAGTATGATCAAATCGCGAAAAATGGACACAGCGAAAAAAAAAAGACACAGATCTTATCCCTTGATCTTGTTAATAGATTAGCGAAAATTGGACTTAGCGAAGAAAAACCACACCTTTTTAGGGTCATTTTCGCGAAAATTACCCGACGCGAAAATTACGCTGATATACGGTAAATCCTAATATGAGGCATCTATTTTAATTTATTTGGTTACTGTAATCTGTTATTCAATTCTACATAATAATTTTATTTTAGAAGTAAATGTGATACTGAGAAAATATTTGATTTTATAAATAGTAAATACGAAAAGTTATTTTATTCTTCAAATGAACATGATGAAGGATGATGCTTCATTCTCTCATGGTTGAGAACTTATATATAAATCCACAGGGGGTAGGTATCATCGTGAAGTCCGCCCCTCCCTCTTCGCTGTACAAAACGTCCTATATATATTCCATATGTACAAAACGTCCTATATTCCATATGGACAAAACGTCCTATATTCCATATGTACAAAACGTCCTATATTCCATATGGAATATGTGTAGTCCTTTGTGTTCGATGTTTCTGTGTTGTGCGTTGACGTTCCTTGTCCCTTATGCGTCTCTTTCTATGCTTGTCTGCTTTGTGTTTTTGCATTGGGTGTTTTTGGGTTTTGCTGTGGGTGTTGCAACCTGCAGGTGTTGTTGGAGATCCCCTCATTTGTTTTGTACAGCGAAGAGAGATGGGCGGACTTCACGATGATACCTATCCCATGTGTATAAATCATAACACATGGATTCCTGCAACGAACAATCCTTGCCAAATATAGAAGGGGTCCAGTCTATGTTTTTACGCTCTAGTTAGGCCATGTCTTTGTTATTTTCTGTTTTGCGACCTCGTGCCGGTAGGTTTTGAGCCCAAATTCATAAAACGAAACAAAATCGAAATAATAAAATCTTTTGTAAATTAAATGTGTTTCCTTTGAAAAAAATGAAGATATTTTCAATTATTATATTTTATGTAAAAATGTAAAAATACTGCAATGATTAAAAACATTGCATTATCTATCATTCTTTTGTTGACTAATATTATGAAAGAAGTTTCTATAAGATTTCACATATTACTGAAATTGCAATTTTGTTTTATATGCTTGTTTGTTTTTCTCCCTGGCTAGCTGGTAGGTTTCTCAATTTCAAAAGGACGCAAAACAGAATAATAACAAGAAATGGCCTTAGATAAAAACTATGATATATGAAGTTGTTTTTTTTTACGAATTCAAGGGGCAATGTCATTAACAAGACATTGGTATTGCATATACATGTATATTTGAATATTTTAGCCCAGTGATTCGCTTAATTAGTGTTGCATTCGTCTACTTGATTATTATTTATGTCAAATTTTATTGGGCCCGTCTTAAATTCGCCCTCATGTCGTAAGGCGAAAATAGTATCCACTATTGCAGCTGAATTGATTTTTGTGATATTGCGGATAAATTTTGCCAATAATGCATGTATAATCTTTCTGATTTTTGACTGAAAGCTATTTTAATCGAAAAGACAATCAATTTGTTTATTCCAGAGATGGGAACATTATATTGGGCATAGAAGAAATATATGATTGTACATACATACGATATGATCGACACGTTGAAGAGATTATTTCATGTACATATAGATAATGAAAAGAGAAACTGTTTTCAGGCGCGAAGCCAGGCGTACCCAAGTACGCAGGTGTTTCCACATTGTTATACAAAATAAAAAGATCTACACAGCCATTTGTGCCTCACATGAAATTCATATGAAATGAGCATCATGTAAATTTCACATGAAAGTTCATGTAAAATTCATTTAAATTTCACATAAGATTTATGTGAAAAATATTTCACATGAATTTCACATAAATTTCCTTCACATGAATTTTACATGAATTTTTCTAAGTGACCTTTACGGGAAACTAAATTCACATAACATCCATGTAAAAATCTTCACATAAATTTCATGTTCGTGCTCGTTTCACATAAATTTCATGTGAACTTTTATGTAAAGTTCATGTAAATTTCACATGAATTTCATATGAGGCACAATTGGTTGTGTAGACAAAAAAGTGTATATACACAGAGTAAAATGTAAAAAATTGCCCTGGATGGTGTATAATTTTTAGCTTCCGAGGGTTCCTCGTCAAGGCTTCGGACCAAATTAATTATGGCTCTCACGGTGGCTCCCCAAACGACTGTCTGAAAAAGTGTGTCCACTTGATGGTTACGCGTATGATTCGTATCGAACATAAGATAATCTCAAAATTATTTGAATTTTCGAAGAATCATTTGAAATTTGATTATGATAAATGAGTGTATGTAACTCAATTACATATATGGATGTATGAATGATAATTCGAAAATCGAATGAAATATTTATATGATGTCATCATATTATATATCTCATTGATATACATTGTATATATATTTACTTTATGTATAATTGCAGAAAATTCCACTGAATTAAATCCTGATTGATAATATTCAACTTGATATCACAGGGATTTATCGCGCTTCCCGGTTGCTTAATGTTAGTATAGGTTATTAAACTACCGGAAAGCGTGATGAATCCCTGTGTTTGATATTTATGGCGGTATCTAGATGCAATATTATATTAGATATGATTTACATTTGTCAGACTTATAATCAACTTTACATATGAGATTAACATGTATTTACATGTACTAGAATATAACGTGAATAAAACCCGGAATGACTTCTTCTGTCAATTTTGTGCGGTGCCAGTAGTTCTATTTACTAGTATGTGATATTAATTGGTTTTCATTCTGGTCTCAGAATCAGACCTATGCGAACAAATGTGTGGTTTCATGGTAACTAAAGCATAAACAAAAAAGCACAAAACAATTTACAGTGTAGTAACAGCAATTGGAAAGAATGGGGGCCCGGGCCATGCGACAAGTTTGAAAGATGGTCCATTAATTGTTAATTGCAGTTCACCAAATGTCTTTATAATTACACTTTATAGGTGAAATATTGTCAAAGTACATTTTATGATTGTGCTGCCCATTGACATCAAGCAAATAAGTCTTTTCAATATATCAGTTTTGTCATTATACAATACACAACAATTGCCTTCTTCATCCTGCTATAGTGTCGCTCATCAACATCACTATGCAATAATTGAATTTGTGTATTTTTGTATCTGTGGTCTTTTTGTGCACTGTTCTTGTCCACGCATGGAAAGTCACAAAGGTCAGCACTGAATCATTTCTACCTTGTCGATGAGTAGCCGCAGAAACGGCCAACGACATGTTCTTTGCTATTAGAGCTTTACCAATAAGATACTGTTGCCACCCTACGGGTTTCGTAGATTTATAATATGGGGGCGGACAGGGGGGTACCACTCTCCCCCCTCCCACCCACCCCCCACCTCCCTTTGACCCTGTCCACCCCTTCATAATACGAAACCCGACACAAAGAAAATCGCATCAAAGTGAAACATCGTCTATATTTTATTTTGTTTTGTTTTGTTGACTGTGACGACAACAGTCCATGACAGGTCATGTTCAAACTTCGTTAGAGAACACAGGGTCCCGACCACCTGTCCTCTCTGAATGTCGGTTGAACTCCTTCATTTACATATTCATCTGTGTGTTGTTTGAGAGGTCATCTTACGGTGAGGAGGTCATTATACACAACAATTGTGTGTTCTTCGAGACCTCTGAGTAACCGGAAAAGTGGGAGGGTTGTGCGCACTTAATCCAGATAACTACACCATTTGCTGCTAACGTGACAGTCGACACCAAAACCCATTGGACTCGTTGGTTTATGTCACAGGAGCTCGGCGCCAACAACCCTAAATTATATACGCCCCTTCTCTACAGTACTTTCAATAAAGATAACAGAAGGATGCGAGTGTAGATCCATGACATCGAGCTCCTGTGGTTTATGTGTTTGGTGTTCTAATGTCGTATCTGGCGTTGCTGGTCCCTTTTGTGTCTATTACCGTGCTTGTCTACTGACTGTTTTCTCATAGGGGTGTTTCGGCGTTTTGCTGTAGGTACTGCAACCGCGAGTCTTGTTCTTAGATCCCCTCTTTTCAGGTCTGATGACAATGTGACACCTTAGTACCTTCGGGGACATATGCCTATGGAGCTTATACGTACATGTAGATGGAATAGTTAAACATTTATCCGGATTTAACTGCATAAGCCATCGATGTTCCTCGTGTGCAAGTTTGTTTAGGTCATTTTGTATGATGGTGCTGTTAGAAAGATTGTTGAGGGTTAGATATAGGGCAGTATTGTCTGCAAATAACCTTACCGTAGATCTTACTAATGATCTGGAATGTAATTAATGAATGTAAGAAACAGGATGGGCTCAAGGACAGAACCACAGGGATATATCACGCTAATACCGGTTGCTCTATTTACTATCATATATGTGTATATATATATAGTAAATAGAGCAACCGGTATTAGCGAAATAAGTCCCTATGGACAGAACCCTGAAACACGTACCCCTTCCAAGACCAAGTCTGGGCTCTGTTATAGTTGTGTCACATCTTACCGGATAGCGCAAACGGATGTCTAACGGATGAAAAAAAAACTGCTAAAAATTCTTATTCCATTGGTCGTCCGTTTGTAAAAAAAAAAAGTCAAAACCACCACTGATCGAGGCTCTCGCGACTAGTTTGGAATGGATACGTACCACACGAATACCGGAGATCTACCGGAAAAGTAACGGATGTGTAACAGACTTCACCGTATGGGTTATGGAAATGCAACGGACAAAACGGAAATGCAACATATAAGAATCGGACAAAACAGACAATAAACGGACATCCGTAAGTCGGACACTGGTATCAACGGACACCTACCGGAGATGTAACGGAAGAGTCACTGACAAAACGGATACCAATGGATACGTAACGTATAAGTAACGGGTGCCTTGGTCCGTTCTGTCCGTTGGCAGGTTTTGAACATGCTCAAAACTTGCCAACGGACAGAACGGACACCAACGGTCAAAAGCTCTTCTGAGCGTGTGTTTACATGTTGTCTTCACCATGCCGACTTTAAATAAATCTTGTCTTGTCTTGTCAACGGACTTTGCTGGATGAGTAACGGAATAAATGGAGATGTAACGGATGAGTAACGGATGCCAACGGAGAAAAATTGAAAATTTTGTTATCCGTTACTCATCCGTTCACCTTATCCGGCTACTGAGGTGTGCAGTGGCGGATCTAGCGCCCCCTTTGTCGAAGGGGCGAATTTTGACGATTTTTACTGAAAATGGGCAAAAATATACCTATTTTTGGAAAATTTAGGGTCACTGCCGGGAGGGGGTGGGCGCCCCCTCCGCCCCCCCCCCCCCTGAATCCGCCACTGCTGTGACTGAAATGCTTTAATCCACGACAGGTTTTGGTATCTTACTTCGTACAGATAGAGCTTACATAGAGTTTTTTGGTGACCAGTTCACCTTATCAAAGGCCTTACTGAAATCTTTTAAAAGGCATGAGATCGGTTTACTTTCTAATAGCATCACAAGCTGGGTGTCACATTACATTTAGTCTAAACCCACATGCTGAAGATCGGCAAGGTATTTAAAATAACGAGATGCGAAGCAATAAACGTGCTTTTGTAATATATAATACACGTTACATAAGCCTGTAATATCCCGCCGGTCTCGCCGGTCTCGCCGGTCTCACTTATTCGAAAATACTGTGAGATAGTGTTGCTAAGTACTCGGGATCTGCGGGAAATACTTCAAAGTTCTTCAATTTGTCAGGGCCTGCTGCTTTCTCGGGTGTACATTCATTTATTTATTAGTCCCCTACCGGCAATGCAACGTTACTTTCCGGAAATTTGATGTGCAGGAAGTTCGTCAGAATTGTACAGAGCAACAGATCGTCGACATCGATTAATATTTCGAAACATCAGAGGATCGACGTAGACGCAGGTCGAGCTGTGAGGATTTTACCGTTTTCTCAAGGAGACTTTCTTTTTCGAAATGCAAGTCTCTAATTTGGCAAGACATACTGTGTTCCTAAGGGTAATATTTTCAATATTAAAAGTTCTTGTATAAAATCACTCTGTTCAATATATGATCCCGTCCATACTTGTGCATAAAACATCAATCGGGTCGGAATATGGAGGAAATTCGCACTGTCTTTTATAAATAACGTCAATTTAAAGTTAATCAACAAGCAAATGAGTTTAAATTTCCAATAGATTCTGTTGTAAGATATTGAATGTATATATTTGGAGGTAGCCAATATTTAGTCATCGCTTGTTGGATGCCAATAGGAGTGGGGGGGGGGGGGGGGGTGCGTGTTGTGTAAGCTTTTGTTTTTGACATAATGTCATTCATACAACAAGGTATATGTATGTGTTGGAAATATTCTAAATTGAATTTTTTTAGTTGAATTGGAAAAAATAAGTAAAGGGAGATGTCCATTGAATTGGGATCTTGGACTTCTGAAAATCTAATGAGTCCATTGTTTTGAAAATTATAAATTTTGATTAAAACTTTGCTTTTAATCTCTTTATTGCTGTCTACAGAAAGGGGCATGCCATCAAATATCCAGATGCCTGTTTGCAGTTCATAAGAGAAACTATGCCACTTCAGGTATTTTGATTTATTCTAATTAATACTTATAATTACATCAATGACCCCCCTCCCCCCAACAATACCCCCCCCCCCCCCTAGAGTTTTGGAATTATTTGGTTTTGGTACAAACATTATTTCATGAATAAAAATTTCCAATACCGAGATGAATGCATCAATTTTACAAAATGGATTTTTGTCTGACCAACTAGAGGTGCAACATGGATGCCGTCAGGGAGACCCCGTTGCCCCGTATATTTTTCTTCTATGTGCAGAAGTCCTAGCAATCTTAATTAAAAATAACAAAGATATAAAAGGTATTGTGATTAATGAAAAAGAACATGTTTTGTCCCATTCCCAATTTGTGGATTATACCACTCTGATCCTTGACAGTTCACAGAAATCCCTATTTTCAGCCTTAGAAACTCTTGAGGCTAATCTGTATTACAATGTATCATTACTGTTGTAAAAATGAAATAAATTATGAAAAAAAAAAATTTGATTTATTCTAGATACTTAGAATTTTGGTAAAGTGTTTTCTGGCAGATGATACATTCAGACTAAGACTCAAATTTATAGGTATAGTTTCCATACAACATACAAAGATGATATAATACAATTGTTTGTCTATTCAGTACTTGTTAAATGCTTTTGAAATATCTTAAAATAAATACATGAGAGGCCCAAATTGAAAAAAAGGGGGAGGACAATTGCCTACTGGGTAGCAGGCTAAACAATGCACGTAATGTATCAGTGGCGGAGCCAGCACCCACTTTGCTGGGAGGTCAATGGGCGAATTTTGCCAATTTTTACTGAAAATGAGCCAAAATATGCCTGTTTTTGGAAAATTTTGGGTCAAAGCCAGAGGAGGGGGGACGCCCCCTCCGCATCTCCCTAAATCTGCCACTGTGTATATGCACAACCAAAAGGAAATAAAAAAAATAGAAATAAACTTGATCACTCAAATTGAATTGCATCATTCAGTAATAGAATTGTGCACTGTATCTAAAGCCCTAGAGTTCCATTTCTTGAATTGTGACCTTGAATTGAATTGTCCCCTTGAATTGACAAACAAACTTCTTTTTTTGTAATTGTATAATGTCTTAATGATAATCTTTGTTAATCCTGTTAATGTATGACTGTTTGCCATTTCAGAAGAGAATGATCTGGTTGTTATCGGTTCTGGCCCTGGAGGTTATGTAGCAGCCATCAAAGCTGCCCAGCTGGGCATGAAGGTAAGGACAAAATTTATGGTAGCCCTGGTTGCATTGGATTTGCAGTATTGTGCAAATAATAAAAAACGAATCATTATTTAATAAAATATTTCAGTGATTGTATATATTCTTGAAATTATATTGAAAAAATAACAAAGGCCGAACTAAAACTCAACCTGTTTCTTTGGTATCATCAGGAGTTTTTTCACAGATTTTATCAAAACTCCTGATGATACCAATGAAACTGGCTGAGTTTTAGTTCGGCATTTGTTATTTTTTCAATACATTGAAACTTGTGGAGAGAATTATTGACTATTTCTTGAAATTATATATGTGCATGTATGTGCATTTTGTATTCTTATTCTGCATGCTTTATTTAGAAAATTTTGATGAAACAACAATTTTCATGAAAAAATTTAATACTTTCATCAGACTAAATTAATACATGTATATCCCGGTATACATGATATATGTAAATGATATGATAGTAAAAATGATGTACATGGAATCTAAGGTCTTTTCATTTCAATTTAAGTTACTTAGTAAAAAAAAAAAGATCACAAAGTTTGAAAATAACAGATGACTTGATATGGTCACTTTGATCACTTTCAGCTTTTCATACCAAATTTTCTCCACTCAGTAGTATCAAATGATGTCTTGTGAGTTTGTTTTAAAGTGTTGAGTGGGTAAAATTCTGTGTGAAAGGACAAAAGTGATACATGTACATGTATAGTGAATCTTATCATGAAAATAATTAATCGGCAAATTTTAGCATCCAAACTAATGCTCCAAAGTGAAACAAAATATTTCTGATTTCAGACAGTGTGTGTCGAAAAGAATGCAACATTAGGAGGAACCTGTCTGAACGTAGGATGCATTCCTTCAAAAGCGTTACTCAATAACTCACATCTATATCACATGGCACATAGTGACGATTTAAAGAAACGTGGCATTGAATGTAAGTAGTAAATGCAGTCTACACAGCCAATTGTGCCTCATATGAAATTCATGTGAAATTTACATGAACTTTACATGAAAGTTCACATGAAATTTATGTGAAACGAGCACAAACATGAAATTTACATGAAATTTTTCACATGAAATTCATGTGAAGATTTTACATGGATGTTTTGCGAATTCAGTTTCCTGTGAAGGTCACTTAGAAAAATTAATGTGAAATTCATGTGAAGAAAATTTATGTGAAATTCATGTGAAATATTTTTCACATAAATCTTATGTGAAATTTATATGAACTTTCGTGTGAAATTTACATGATGCTCATTTCATATGAATTTCATGTGAGGCAAAATTGGCTGTGTATGATTGGCTGATAATGTGTCTTTTGCTGAACATACAATGTATGTTAGTTGTAATGCTTATACTTAATATTGAAAATCTTTCTGCAAAAAAACATTTAAGACTTTTATTGTTTGTAGTTGATGGGGTGAGGTTAAACTTGGATCAGATGATGTCAGTGAAGTCTAAGGCAGTCAAAGCTCTTACCGGAGGAATAGCGCATCTCTTCAAGCAAAATAAAGTAGGTAATATACAAGGTACATGTGCACTCTCTGTTCTGAATTTAGATACAGGACTAGTGACAAATCAGATTGGGGAATGGGGGGGGGGGGGTGTAAAAAGAAGTTCAACGTCCAGAGCAAAGTCCTGGTAGGGGGCCAAACTTATGAAGCACAACTTCGCGTAGATTCTTCTTGGGCTCTTTTAAGGGAACATACATTAAATAATATTTTCTACATGTACTAGGTCTTTTTACAACAATTTTTGTGACTCCATAATAGGTTACCTTAAATGTTTTGTAATTAGATCTAGATGGCTGTGCTGGCTTAATTTCAATGGCAGAAATACATGTACTTGACGTGACAAAGAAGATCACTGAGAAGTGTTTGTCATAAACAGATTTTGCAAAACCCACCTTCAAAATGCCTTACGCGCATATACATATTTTGTAGGTTACACATGTACAGGGATTTGGTAAAATCACAGGACCAAACGAAGTGACAGCCATAAAAAGTGACGGCACACAGGAGAAAATCCCAACAAAAAATATATTAATAGCAACTGGATCTGAAGTCACGCCTTTTCCAGGAATTGAAGTATGTAGTACAAAATGTACATGTAAATTAATATTTTACTATGTACGATGAATTTAGAGTTGGTATTCATTGTACAGAGTCAAAGAATGATTTGACACAAGTTTTTGATTTTGATTAGATCTTTTAGAAGTTTAACATACATTACCCACTTTTTTCCCCTTGTTTAAAAAAAAATGAAAAGATTTTTGTTTAATGGATTTGAAAGATTAAGTACCTGTATGATGCTATCAATTCAAGTACATGTAAATTTCCCGGCTGAATTTCTGTTTAATAATTTTTTGCAATTTTTCATTACAAATGTCGGTTTTTGACAGAAAAATAAAAAGTCAAAAATATTTTGAAAAGTTTACATTTTCGTTTAAAGATACAACATGTAAATAATACAAACAATATGATTGTTGAAGAAGTTAAAGCAATTTATAGCTCAGAAGAGAAAATATTAATGGGATGAGATTTTCGTGAAATTTCTCATGTTCAGACTACCTTGATACTTACATGTATTTATGGTAGGTAGTGTACATAACTAATTTAACTCACTGAGATGAAACGTTTAGTACCTAAATTCTAAATGTACAGTCTAACCTGTATTAAGCAGTCACCCAAGGGATACCATGAAAGTGACCTCTTAACACAGGTGACCTTTTAATAAAGGTTCTTAAATAACCATGCTAAAGTACACCAGGGATGGGGTCAATTACATTGAAATGTAATTAATTAAATTACACATTACATTGTTATTTTTTGCATTGTAATTAATTAAATTACACATTACTTTGCCATTTTTATGCAATGTAATTAATTAAATTACAATTACATTGCAAATGTAATTAATTAAATTACACATTACATTTCATTTAATGAATTTATCTTTAGCATATCATTTTTTTAACAATGCCGAATAGTCATTTCTAGTCTCTGACAAAATGCAAGAAAGTGCAGGACAATATTAATTCTACATTCCAATCCTAAGAAACCATTAATGTACAATGCACAAATTTTGCCTAGAAATTTCTCCCAGAATTTTTGGCCCTAAAAAACACTAGCCATTTTGTTCTTGTCTTTGATAAGTTACTCTTCCCAAATGAATTTTGTTACATTATGATCAAAACACATTAATGTATACAGTGACCTTTGACAATTTCATTCAGGCATTCTTTCTACTGTGGACAACCAAGTGAAAATGCATTATCTTTAAGACTTATATACATGTACATGAGGTCCTTGCAGAAGTGACAAACAAGTTAATTAGAACATACTTTGTTTTGATAACTATAAGTCACATTAGGCCTTGTGGTCATTCAGGCAAAACTGTTTATTTAACCATTAACTGTGCCTAACCTAAATAGATAATTGATGACACAACAACTTAATTTTTCACAGATCAATCTCTGTATTCATTATTTTTAGTTCAACTCAACTAAGATTTATTGGCATCAAACAAACATGTTCATAGCCTAATACATATAAATAATATATAAATATAGTTGCAAATGTAATTGAAAAGTAATTGAAATGTAATTGGAATTACATGCAGTTTTTGCCTGGTAATTAATTAAATTACAATTACATGTAATTGAAAAAATCTTCAATTACACATTACATTCAATTACTTGAAAAAATGTAATTAATTGTAATTAATTACAATTACATTTTCAATTACCCCATCCCTGAAGTACACTTTTTCATAATACAAACGGGAATTATCTGTTTCATGTATTGTATTGAACAGATACATGCATTAGTACATGAATAATGTCATTTCATTTTTTTTTTCATTGCTGACGTGCATTTAATAATGAAAATCTTTCGTCTTTTGAAATTGTTGGCACATGAAATAAATGTATGAAGTGTCATCATAAAATGATGAATAAAAAATGGTCAAATGCAAAATGTACGTATGATTTTAAAAAGTTCCTGATGTCTGTCTGTCTTCCATTCACAAGAGAATCACTTCATTTTTCAATCCAGTCTTGAATGACATCATTGCCATCATCATGCACCCCTTTCAGCCCTCGTGGTACCAGGGATTTACGTCCCTGGTGGTACCGAATATGATTTTATTACGCTTTATAAACGCTGAGAGCCATTCAATAGATGCTTTATAGGTAGTATTGAAGTATTTTGCGAATAATAGGACCCGTCTTTTTTTAATGAAAAAAAATGCAATGGTTGGCGGATTCAAGAGGAGAGGCAGGGTCGTCGGGCGTCCCCCCCCCCCCCCCACCCTCCGGCACGGACCCAACATTTTCCAAGAACAAGTATCTTTTGACCCACTATCAGTAAAAAAAAATCGGCACAATTTGCTCCTTGACCCCCAGCAAAGGGAGCAAAAGATTCGTCACTGGAAAAAAAACCCCCAAGGTCTCACAAATAAATTGAAGTAAAAATATCGGCAGATTTAAACGTAAACGGCATAGATCAGGTAAGTAAATTCCTTGGTAGATAAGACTTTAAACGGAGGCATGCGGGCGAATCATAAAATGTCGATGTATAGTAAGTCATCAATATAATTATTTGACCGTGAATTTGTTGGCCTTTTAGGACAAAGACGTTACAGACGCGAGAAGAAATATCACGTGCAAAATAGATACTGGACAGTGTCCGTTCTTTTGATAATGGGTCACTGCCTGAAACCATTTTCACGTCAGCTCGTTGTCGGACTTTTGCTTTTTTCTTTTTCGGTCTCCCGCAACATCATGTTCAGCCGTTCCTCTACAAATTTCAGCCTTCCGTTTTAAAATTCGGGACCTTGAGTCCTGAAACACGTAGTTCGATCACAATAGGTGATTGGTCTTGCACTTTTGAATGATTTTATTGCGTCTGAACGCTCATTTAATAAGTTAAAACATTCCGTTTTGATTCATTTGTTGTTGTTGTGATAGTTTCATACCTGATGACAAGTTATTAAGTACCCGATTACATACAAACAGTTCAATCAATTACCGCTGACCGCTGTAGGCCTTGGATGCAATGTTTGTACAGGTAATTTGGGGCAATTACGGGGGATAGTACTGTTGAATTTTGAAGTCCAAGCCACCGACCGCTTAATTAGAGTCGAATCGGCGACTTGGGCAGTGAAAGGGGTGACCGCTGACCGCGTTACTGAGGTGACTGCTTATTAGGGTACAATATCATTGTAAAAACGGTCGGGAGGGATTCAGAGTGACCGTTTAGAGGAGGTGACTGTTTAACAAAGGTGACCGCTTCTACAGGTTAGACTGTACATGTATGTTGAAATTTTGATGATTTCCAATGTAGTACAAGCATACATGTATAGGAGTTTTTTTGCACTTTAAAGTGGAATTCTTCTTCCTGTTCACCAGAAACCTTGAATTTGGACTCCAGAATAAGCCCTTTTCACATAACTGCGTGACTAGCATTTTGTGGACGGCAAGTACCGACTCTCGTTACGTCAAAGTTAAAAAGTGATTGTCCTTGACGTCATATTGCGGGAATAGTACTTATTTTGCCATCCAAAACAACTGGACAGCAGTTATGTGAAAAGGGCTTATACAGTTGTCTATGGTCTCTGCTTGTGAGAATTGTCATTTGCAATCCCCCTTTAGAAGTGGGATCATGTCTATACAAGGGTTACATACACATATTACAAGTTGGATATGGCAATATACATGTAGATGTATCACTGAGAATTTACTCTGTAAAACTAATAAAGCGTAATGCTGAGTATACAAGCAGACGTATAACCTTTCAGATAGATGAGAAGACTGTGGTGTCATCAACAGGTGCCCTGTCCTTAGAGAAAGTCCCAGAGAAAATGATTGTAATAGGGGCCGGCGTAATAGGTGTAGAACTGGTAAGTTACATGTACATGTTGTTAGTACAGTACAGGCAAGGGGGTGTGGATAAAAGACACACTTATCTTTGGAAATGTTTGCATCTCTATGACAGATCAGTAAAAAACAATAATGTAACTTTTTGTCAGAGAAAATGATTGTAATAGGGGCCGGTGTAATAGGTGTAGAACTGGTAAGTTACATGTACATGTTGTTACTACAGTACAGGCAAGGGGCTTTGGATAAAAGACACACTTATCTGTGGAAATGTTTTGCATCTCTATGACAGATCAGTAAAAAACAATAATGTAACTTTTTGTCTGAGAAAATGATTGTAATAGGGGCTGGTGTAATAGGTGTAGAACTGGTGAGTTACATGTACATGTTGTTAGTACAGTACAGGCAAGGGGGTTTGGATAAAAGGCACACTTACATGTATCTGTGGAAATATTTTGTATCTCTGTCAGTCCAGTAAAAAACAATAGTGTAACATTTTGTCCTTATCTTTTCACCTTATGCCTGAGGATCAATTCATATTCAAAGAAAAGAAATACAATCTAATAGTACGTGTGTACATGTATGTATGTAATTGAATTAAATGTTCAAATTGTAGTAAATTTAGTCGTTTTTGAGGTAAACAAAACAAAACTGAACAAAATACTTACTTGCACATCTACATTTATATTGACTATGATGTACATGTATCAATTATAAATTAAAAACCTTTGAATTCTACATTTTGAGTCTACTCCTGTTTTAGATATGATACACTTGAGTTTCTCCACACATTTAACAATAAAGCCATTCTATGAATCATTCCTTCATTTACAGGGGTCTGTTTGGCAGCGGTTAGGAGCTACGGTCACATGTGTGGAATTCTTAGGACATGTCGGAGGTATGGGAATCGACATGGACGTATCGAAGAACTTTCAGCGTATTTTACAGAAACAAGGACTTAAGTTTAAATTAGACACTAAAGTGACTAGTGCTAGTAAACAAGGGGATAAAATTACTGTTTCTGTGGAAGGAGTCAAATCTGGTAAAAAGGAGGAGGTGAGTTTTGTATGTTAATGTTGAAACTTAAACGTTGTTAAAGGCTGGGTTTTTCAATCGATAGGTAACTAATATGCACACCTGAGTGATCTTAGCTTGGTAGGCGTGATAACTGTAAGTGGTGTCTACTGACCAGTGATATTCCTAGAGACGCAAGCGGTGTGTGACATCAAAGACATACCGACAGGTATACTTGATTATGCGAATTAGATATACCACAATTTTACCTATTTGAAGCCGTCATTCAAAAATTGAGAAGATTGCTAATTTAAAGGATATATAGGACCAATCAGATTGCGATTAGGATGTTAATTCTACAGTGGTCAGCCAGGAAATTTACCTGTCTTCTTTTATAGTCCCCACCCAGCCTTTAAATGTAAATGTACAATGTAGAAAGAAGGAGACAAATAGAAAAGGAACAAATTGTGACTTTTCCAACTACAGGAAAGGAAGTCCATTTACTAAATTTCTTGATGTCACAATGTCTTAACCAGGGACAGATGATCTTGAACTATGGTCAAAAATCAAAAAAATGCATTGTGACATCATGAATTTTTAAGCCATCAGAAGGATCAATGGGGTGTTGAAAAGTGAAGGACCTACAAAGAGGGAAGGGATTTTTTTAAAACTGTTTCCCTTTTCAAAGCAGAGCAGAAGATTAGTAAAATGAATAAAATCTGTTGCAATGCAGAATACATGTAGCTACAAATGTAGGTTTAAGTAGCAGGTTCAGTTTATGAAAGATTGCTACGATTTACAAACTTTCTCATTTTCTTCACTACAGTTGGACTGTGATGTATTACTTGTGTGTATAGGGCGTCGGCCATACACTGAGGGGCTGGGATTAGAGGATGTGGGTGTGCCCAGAGACAGTAGGGGTCGTGTAGAGGTCAACTCACGATTCCAGACCTGTGTACCAAGGTAAGTACATACGGTATTGTTTGTGTGTATAGGGCGTCGACCGTACAATTGAGGGGCTGGGTTTAGAGGATGTGGGTGTGCCTAGGGACAGTAGGGGTCGTGTAAAGGTCAACTCGCGATTCCAGACCTGTGTACCAAGGTAAGTACATACGGTATTGTTTGTGTGTGTAGGGCGTCGACCGTACAATTGTGGGGCTGGGATTAGAAGATGTAGGTTTTGCCAGAGACAGTAGGGGTCGTGTAGAGGTCAACTCGTGATTCCAGACCTGTGTACCAAGGTAAGTACATGTGTATCAAGTATTGTTTGTGTGTATAGTACGTCGTCTGTACAGTGAGGGGCTTGGATTTTTGAATGAATTTATTGACCTGCTTTTGTGTAAAGGTAGGTTGAACCTGACCATCATATTCTGATGTGAATAACCGAAAATTCATAGAATTATAATCATAGAACATGATAAAAAGTGCTTTAACATTTGCAGCCTTGTAATTAATTCTTGTTTTCCCTTTCAGCATCTACGCCATAGGAGATTGTATTCATGGGCCCATGTTAGCACATAAAGCAGAGGATGAAGGTGAGTTTTACCTTGACCTTTAACCTTTGACTCTGTTAAATAAACAGGGGTCCCTTATGTCCATTTCATATTGAAGGATTGAAAGGCATTTGATATTTTAACATTGTAATTATGTTTAATAAGCCGCAAAGGGTAACATTGTTTCATTATTTTCCTAGTATGTGAAGCATTCTGAACATTCTGCCTTTTCAAAGAAACAAAATTTCTTCAAAATTAAATTAAAAAGTCATTTCTTTGTGTCATCCAATATCTAATGAAAGTTTAATCACCAAGCCCTTCAAACTTTGTACTGTAGTAAAAAATGCTGCATGATTAAATTATAACTACTTGCTGCTTTGCTATTTACAGGTATAATTACCGTAGAGGGTATAATGGGAGGAGCTGTACACTTGGATTATAACTGTGTACCATCAGTAATCTACACACATCCTGAAGTAGCCTGGGTAGGCAAAAACGAGGAAGAACTTAAAGAAGAGGTAAGAGGTCAAAGTTTCTTCTTATGTCAAGGTCATTCTCAATGGATGACCACTTGCTCAATCTAATAGGACAGAGTATTTCATTAGCAAAAGTTCTGTATTTGTTTATATACATGTATATCATATGCACAACCAATAAAGAAAAATGGAGGGTTAAATTTTAAAAGGCCCAAATTTACATCAGTTGATTTCTCAAAAGTTTTGCAGTCTACACATACATGTATTAAGAGGATGTCCTTACAAAAATAAAATAATTTTTTTGTCTATTTACAGGGAGTCGAGTATAAAGTAGGGAAATTCCCTCTGATAGCCAATAGCCGAGCCAAATGTAACGACGATACTGATGGATTTGTTAAAGTATTAAGTGATAAAGCTACAGATAAATTACTGGGATGTCATTTCATTGGATCAGTAAGTCAACTTTTTTGTTAAACATTTTAGGTACAAACAAAACAAAAAAAAATTTGTAGAAGTAATATGCGTTTTCTTTAAAATCTAAAAGAAATACATGTACATGTACATGTATGAACTACAGGTTTGTTGTCATGGAATGAAGATCAGTCTTTCCCAAAACTCACTTGCTGATGCCCGAGTCTACCAAAATTTTTGCCGGGTTAGTAGAAATTCTTAAAGAAACTATACAAAAAACGAATAAAATTTATCTTCGGGCTAGTGGCTGAAAAAAGTTTTCGGAAAGGCTGGAAGATGGTCAAGCATGTTGAGACTTGAATTCCAATGAAGGTGAAGGACATCAAGGTCAAGGTCACATACATGTACATTGTATTTAGAGTCAATCAGGTGATGGATGACCAAGTCTATCTTTCTTTAGATCTTATTTTCTGATTTAGCTTTGATGGAAGATTCATACTAACAAGTTCATGCATAAGGTCACCATAGTGAGAAATTCATTTTGGTTTGGGCATTTTTCAATAAATAGTATTCATGATGTTTAAGGAGAGTTTCAACACCAAGATGGCTGCGGCATTATTTGCTTTCTCACTTCCTAGGAAAAGTACAGTCCCTACTTCCTTAAAACATTTGATACCCTGATTGATATACAAAATGTACAAAGTTTAGTATCATGATGAAGTTTGAATAATTTCCGACGTCATTTGAAGGAATTATAGCGATTTTAAAAATTGTGGACTTAGGAGTTTTATCCATGAGCTAACCACGACGTCCTTTCGACGTTATCGGGGGAAAATGGTGTCACAAACTATCGCATTCAAAATGCAATCAAAACATTAATACAAAACGTATCGCATTGAAATTTTACATGTATAAAATAGAAAATTCAATTTTTATCTTAGTGTAGTCGTTGATAAATTTACATAACAAGGAAGCGGATGTCACTTCAATGAAAATGGTTGAATTTGGAAGAAAAACTGGAAAATGTAAAGCTTTGTAAAATTTTAATCCCAAATTTAATTTTTCTCATTTAATCATGAAATCGTATCTGAACACCGTTGATAATTTTGTTAGTTTTTGAGAAGGATTGATCTACAGGATTCCTAATAATCACCTATAAACTACAGTCAATTGGCTCGAAATTGCAATTTTTTGAGCGACGGTGTCATCTTTTATTCAAGTATCCTGCCTTTGTTTATAACACAATCCAGCTTATCTTTTCCATATGTAAGAGCGATGCATTTATGAATATTTTGGAAGTTAAATTAAAATCAATTTCCAATAGCTTTACGAGAACCGGAGTGACACTTTCAATATTATGACGTCATCGAGAAATTCACGGATACGTTGAAAAATGCATATTTCAAAGTCTCATAGAAATTTTTCCTGTGGATAGAATCAAATGTAAGTTTGTATGATGAAGGACCGACCAGAAACGAATAATTTCAGCAATTTTGAGAAAAATTGAATTTGGCGTCAAAGTGTTCAATACCTCCTTAAAACAACTTCCAATAAGGATTTATTACATATACTGTAGCAAAACTATGCCATGATAGTGAATGTCTTGTTTTATAGGTAGCGGGAGAATTAATAAACGAGGCAGTGCTTGCCATGGAGTATGGAGCGTCATGTGAAGATATCGCTAGAGTATGCCACGCACATCCTGTGAGTAAATTTTCACAATTCGATTAATAAAGTGGTGATTGCCAAACGCTCGACATTGCACCTGTTGGGAGACTGATACATTGTGATGTTGTAACCAAATGGCTCATAGACACATACAATGTGAAAGTCCACCAGCATGCGCAATGTTTGACTTTAGGAGATCCCTCAATTAGATGTCCTTATCTTAATTGGTACATGTACTTTCTTTTCTGTATTTTGTTCTCTTACAGTGCCAGTTCACCAAATAATCTGAATGAAATTTGCTTACGCTGACTGTACGTTTTAACCAGTTTGTGCAAGTTATACAAATAATTTTCTCTGGGTCCAAAATGATGAGACTTTCATATTCCTTATATAAATCAACATGTAGTATAACCATAAACACTTCTCATTTCTTTTTCAGACGGTATCAGAGGCATTAAGGGAGGCCAATCTTATGGCGTATGCCGGAAAACCCATCAACTTCTGAAAGATTTTATAAACATTTTAAATAGGATCACGATATGCATGAAACATTATAGAAATTCTTATTTATCGATGACATTGTTTTTGTATATAATGTATGGAGCCCCCTCCATACTGTTCTTTTGATCTGATACCACATGTGTAAATTATATAAATTGCTTTGTTGACAGTTGTTTGTTTCTGTATCATGCTTTTCCAACCTCAACTTGAAACGTCATGGTCAGTCAGGGTTACTATCCATAGAATTAGAATGCTCAATAAGAAGTACAAGCAAATCTTCAGTAGTCTGAATTGTGACTTTGACCTTTTAAACATTCCTGACCTTGAAAATCAGTAGATACTGTTTTTTCACTGTTCCCTATTTTCGAAAACCAGAGTTACCTCCCATTTGGGACGGTAACTGATGTAGAGTAATTATGACATCATCAAAATCTATGGAAACAGTCCTTAAACTCTTGCCAATGGAAAGACGGTGAAAATTTGATGTTACATGTACATATCATTTTCACGATGTCACAATGGCTTTACGTCATATACCGTCTCAAATGGGAAATAACTCTGTATTCCACAAATACTCTATAGGCATCTCAATTTTATGATCACTGGAAGAAATCTGTGGATTCTCGGATATTTACAAGCTTCTTCAGAAATGTGCACACTATAACATTGTGGTGTTGATTTTGGAAATCCCCTTGTAGACATTGTTTCTCGAGGGCATAATTTGGCATGATTAGGGTTCAAACTGCAGATTTCATGACTTTTCGTAACAGGTCCTTTAACGCTTCAACACAAGATTGTGACCTTGACCTACATGTAGATATCATGATTTGATTAAAACTTCTTAAGCTGACCACTTCTTTTCTTTCTGTAAAAATGTTCAGAAAGTTAACTTTCTGTTTTAAGTAACCTTGACCTCTGAAGGTCAAAAGGTCACATATACTCAATGACATATTACACTGCTGAAATGCCAGCAAATAATCTTGAGTGTATTGCAGTTCTTCTGTGTCACAAAATAAGAAGAAATAGGAATTAATAGATTACGCATAACATATATTGTAACACAACATGTTGTACATAGCACGTAATTTCTGTATATTTGAAATATGTAGGTACAATGTTCACAATATCGCATATAATACTGTCATCAGTTAAAAACTTTGTAATAATCATGCTTGAATTACATTGTACATGTACAAAGCACTCAAGAACAAGTAAAATATTGCCATTTGATACATGTATATGTATTTCAAAAATTTGGTAACATTCAATGAATGACTGCACACAATGTCCAAGGTAATACTATGTAATCAAAAATTTTCACAAATGATTTCGAAGCGTGAAAAATTGTTTGAGAGGTATATCATAAACGGTATGTTGGCATTTTCTCTTGATGTATTTCTTAGAAATTCGTTTAAACCTAAAGATTAGTAATGGACCATTTTCCGATCTTGATTAAAAACTCAAAATGTTCGAGTCAACATCTTTTGGCGTTGTTCTTCATTATGACGTCACTTTTAAAAGACGCAATTCTATTCTGACATAACAATGAAAAAGTGCGTGAAAGTTGCTTGCCTCGGACATTTTTTGTAATTTTGTCAGCCATTATGGATTTTGGCAAGTGGTCTATTGAGTGTTCTCTAGAGATGAAGCTACTGTACGTGTACTTATTTTAGCAAAACCAAATTTTAGCGAAATGGAGCAGAATTGGGTATATTGGCATAATCATGAATTAACGCTTTGACTTATTTTCCACAATTAATCTACAATGTCTAAGAGATTGATGATTTAGCACATTCTTGAATAAGTGCAGTCTTAGCAGCGCTAACTTGGCTACAATATGAATCCCGCTAAAATAAGTACACATACAGTAACTAAAAATTTAATTATGATGGGTACAAACAGTTTTATAATTTCTACATAATGATTTGCAATTTTGGAATCACAAAAACTTACACTCGCAAAAATGAATACATTTTAAACTAAAATCACAAATTTTGATACTCACAAAAAATTGTGGTCATACAGTTTGTCCATTCTTGTTTTGAATTTTACAGAAGAATTGAATGACAAATTATCAATTGAGTGTAGAAAAAGCAGTCGGGTAGTATTCACTTTACTGTGAAACATGCTCAAATAAAAATTTTAGCAACAAAAGAAAAAATAAATCTCTTAGGCAACAGAAATTTAATTTTTAGTTTCACCGATTTTTTTTTTTCAAAATAGGGTCAGAGGAGGGGAAAAAATTAAATTGAAATGAGTAAATTTCATCATTTTATCATTGTAGTCACGATCGCAATCTTAATTCATCTTGTTTATCATATGTTCAAAACCAAATTCTCTAAAACAGTTGCACAATAAAGATTTCGTGGCTATGAAAGTTAAACAGTCGGCTAAATTCAAAAGAACAGAAGAAAAAATTTTCATTCAGATTTCAGTACATTTTTTTTTTACGGATCCGTATATGTAAAACTAAAAATTAAATTTCTGTCGCCTACCTTTGTCATTACTTGAAGTTGGTGGCATCTTTTACAAGAGGACATTAAATCAGTCATTTTGAAGTACGTATTCAAGATCAGAGAATTATCGACCAATAAACGTAAAACTTGGACCAACAAGGAGCCCCGAACACTAGTAAAGCAGTGGTAAAATGGCACAAAATTATTCATGGTTACCATGGTTATATGTATAAACTCTATTACAACATGTATTAACATGATAAATATCACACAATAAATACATAAATAGATCAACATAGAATAGATACACTGAATCAGTAGCTACCTAATAAGTAAAAATTTCAATTTTAAAATGCTTTTTTAGTATCTTATCATTCTTTCCATACTTAATCAATTACCAGTACTCATTGGAAACACCTTCATCATATCCTCTGAATTTATATATTTTAATTCTTTAGAATACAAGTTGTTAAGATCCCTTATGGTTTCAAAATTGATTCAACATTGAAGTTAGAATTTTGTTCATGATCAATAGAAAATTTGTCACATACAAATGTACATCATGATACATGTATAGATCTACATGTTTCATCTACTTTCCTGATTGAACTTTGAACATTTTACTACCTATTAAGAGAGACAATATTTTTAAGTAAACATATATATTAGTAAATTTAATCTTAAATTTCAAGCATTCCTCGCAACAAAAGGAGAGACTTAACTTTGGTAAAAAAAAAAAAAAAATGTATTCAGGCTATTGTAACACTACATGTACATGACTACATCTCTCATCGTCGGATACCCCCGGTATTTTGCCCTTCTCTTATATTTAAAAGAAGAGCAAAATACCGGGGTATCCGACGATGTACATCTCTTAGACATAGAGATTCGGTGACAACAATTTGATATTTTTCATAACATCAATAAAAGGGACAAGTCAGAGGTAGGGTGTGTCAGGAACATTTCCCTCTCCTTGAATTTGCAAAAAAAGTTGATTTCTCCTGTTTTTTGTCCCCTACAGGCAACGCCTAAGGGGACTCTTATTCATGTTTTTGTCCCAGTATCTTTGTTGAAACCCCCCCCCCCTCCACACCCGACAAGCTGCAAATACCCACCCTTCCTTGGAAAGACTTCCTTTAATACAAATTAGTATACTGCCCTACCCCTTAATATTGGAATAGGGATAAAGCATTTTCTTTTACCCATAAAATGAAACAATAGTCTTAACATTCACTTTTCACACATTCAGTAAGTTCAGAAATTGATTGTTCATCACGTTCATAATCAGAAATAGGTTCTTCTCCATTTTCAGAAATTGGTTCTTCCTCATGTTCAGAAATAGGTTCTTCACCAAACGCAGAAAAAGGTTCTTCATCATGTTCAGCAAATGACTCACTGTTATGTTCAGCTATTGGTTCTTTATGATGTTCAGAAACTGATTCTACTCCAAGTTCAGAAATATATTCTTCGTCATCTTCAGAAATTATTTCTTCATCGTCATCTTCAGAAATTAATTCTTCATCTTGTTCAGAAATTGGTTCTCCCCCATGTTCAGGATTTTGTTCTTCCCCATGTTCAGAAACTAGTTCTTCATCATCAGAGTTTAGTTCTTCATTGCTTATGTCGTGTTCAAAGCAATCCTCTGGTTTTATCACTTCACTTATCTCGGTTTCTGGAACAAGTGTCATCTGAGATTGGTTTTTACTTGACAATGTAAAGCTTCCTTCTTGGTTTCTTTCATGATCATTCTGGTGTAACATAAAGTCGGAATAATCTGAAAATTTAATTAAACAAATATCGCAATTATAAACTATAAGCATCTCTCCTGCAAATGCTTTCTTGTGTTTGTGTGTAGTCTTGTGCTTTTCAAAACCGCACTTCCGTGCAAAACTTTTATTACACGGAAAACACTTGAACGGTTTTTCTCCAGAATGTACTTTCATGTGTACCCTAAGTGTTGATTTATATCCGAAACCTTTATCACATACTTCACATGTAAAAAGATTCTCTCCTGTATGAACTTTTTGGTGTACCGTTAAGCTGCGTCGCTGGGAAAATTTTTTATCGCACAAATCGCACGCATAAAATTGTTGTCCTGTATGTAGTTTGAGATGTTCCCTTAGAGTTGATCGTTGGGCAAACGTCCGGTCGCAATATTCACATGAAAATGGTTTGTCTCCTGTGTGTAACCTCCGGTGTTCTTCAAGGGCAAATCTTCGTGAAAATCTATTTTCGCAAACGTCGCATTGATAAGGTTTTTCTCCGCTGTGAATCTTCATGTGTTTCCGCACGTAAGTCTTGCTAGCGAACGTTTTCCCACAGACTGGACATGGCACTTGATGTCCTGCATGCAATTGTTCATGTACATCAAGACCCTTCTTATGTGCGAACCATTTGTCACAAAATTTGCATTTGAACGGCTTCTCTCCTGTATGTGTACTTAGATGATGCATTAGATTCGTCTTTCGAACAAACCTTTTATTACAAGTATTGCACTGATAAGGTCTTTCTCCAGAATGTGTTTTTATATGCTTCCACAAATAAGCCCAACTTACAAATTTTTTGTCGCACATGGTGCATTGAAAAGTTTTCTCTATGTAATGTTCTTTCTTATGTGCCCGAAGTTCGTTTTTTTCCACAAAAGACTTTTCGCAAAAATCACACAAGTACTTGCCGTCCGCACTTCTTTCTTCAGTTTTTGAATTTTTATCTGAAAGAAGTATACTACTGTTCGTAAACTTTACCTTGCAAACAGCTTTATGTTTCAACAGATTGGATTTAGATGAAAATCTACTTTGACAGAAATTGCATTCGTAAGGCTTTTCGCCTGTATGTACTCTTTTGTGAGCTTTTATGTAAGATTTCTCGGCAAACCTCTTGTCGCAAATATCACATTTATACGGCTTCTCGCCGGTGTGAGTCCTTTTGTGAGAAATAAGTTTATGTTCGTTTAAAAAGCTTCGACCGCATTCGTCACATTTAAAGGGCTTATCTCCTATATGTACCCACTGATGCATAAGCAAATACTTTTTTTCTGAAAATGCTTTATCACACAAGCCGCACTGATAAGGTTTCTCTCCCGTATGTTTTCGTAGGTGTGTCTTAAGATAACAATTAAGGGAGAATTTTTTCTCACAAAACTCACATTGGTAGGGTTTTTCATCTCCTTCATGAACTTTTTGCACGTGTTTATCCAAAACATCCTGTTTGTTAAAACTTTGGCCGCAAATTTCGCATTTAAAGTTCATTCCCTCATGTCTTTTAACATGCCGATTTAAATTATTCTTCAACGCAAAAGTTTTATTACAAACTTCACATTTATACGGTTTCTCGCCAGTATGGATCACTTCATGGCACTTTAGACTACTGTAAAACGAAAACGACTTTTCACAGATTTCGCATTTATATGCTTTCATTTTCGTGTGTACTGCCGTATGCTTCACAAGGTCAATCTTCGCTCTAAATCTCTTTCCGCATTCATTACAAAGGTATGGTCGCTCGTCGTTATGCATTCGTATGTGATTTTCTAACCCACTACGATGGAAAAAGGAACTATCACACAAACTGCATTTAAATGGCTTAATTTTGGCATGCAATTTCAAGTGCTCTTGAAGTGAACTTTCATAGCGGAAAGTTTTTTCACAAGTATCGCATTTGAATGGTTTATCTTTTGCATGTTCCGTCCTCTGATGATTGAGTAGATATCCATTACAAGAGAAATCTTTTCCACATTTTCCGCATTTGAATGGCTTTCCTCCACTTTCCCTCTCATGTATTTTCTCGTGCCGCCTTAGGTAAAGTCTTGTCGGAAATTTTTTTCCACATTTCCTACATGCATGTTCTTCGCCAGCATGGATTTCCTCATGCTTTTTCCTATACGCGTCAGATTTATATTTCTTTCCGCAAAAAGTACATGCAAACGCATTTACATCTGTATGTGATTTGAAATGCCTGGCTAAAATACTTCTGGTACCGTAACATTTTTCGCACGTTAAACATTGAAAAGGTTTTTCAACTCCTGAACCAAGAAATCGCCATGGATTTTTCTGTTTTTCTTCATAAGTCTTCTCCTCATCTAAAGACAGACTTTCTCCTTTTTCTTCAGTATCATTTCCTATCTTCCTATCTCCGTTTTCTTCAATCTCTTCATCTTCCTCCAATATGTATTCATAACCTTGAGGGCTATCTTCGGGTTCTGATGGTACATTTACTTTTTCTTCATCCTCATTGCCGTTAAGTTCACTAACAGAAAAATTATTCTTTTTATGCAGTGAAAGGTCTAAGGCTTCAATATCAGTTCCATTCATCAAATTTCCCTCACGTTCACACAAGTCATGATTGCCTATTTCACTCTTTATAACGATGCCCACCTCCTCCTCCTCCATGTTGAATGCAGGATTATGGTTATCCTCCAGATTTAGCTTGCATTCTTGCAGCCAATGGGCATTTAACACACTCTTGTCGTTCCTAATTCCATCATGAGGCTCACTGTTTTTACAGCCAGTTACTGCATAGTTTATTCAGCTTTTGGAAATAAGTTGTCCATCTGAAATCAGAAGAAAAATTCACATTTAATATTTTATTTTTCAAAATTCAACAAACAAGCTACAAGTGAGCAACTTACATTGAAATGTTTCAAATTGGCTTAGATATTAACATAAGGAGCTAGGAGAAAATTTGATTATCATCAATGAAAACAAACCTCCTGAGACCAGGCAAAGGACCATCTTACATAAATCACAGACACGCGAGGACACAAGTTACAGTACACAAAATCAGTATCCTTGTCTGCGGCAACACCTATATCAGACCTGTCTACCTTTAGGATTTTGGCACATTTTTTTTACAATTTTAGACCTACAATTACACTCTATGCTTTTGCTGCTCAATTTTACATCTAAAACAGAATCATTAATTTTTAACAATGGAATAGACTTGTGGAAAGCAATTTTTTTCTCACATTTGGGGAAAGGGTGTAGGGGAAAATAAGCACGCAAATAATCCAACTTTTTAACGGATCAAAATCGTAAAAACCCTTTAATATAGCATATTAGAATGGCTGTAAGTACAACCAGGGGCATTAGAACAACCATATTTTACTATTCTGATTCATGTTTATTGAATTATATACAGATTTCAAACAATTTTGTTTTTAAAGAAAAAAATCTTTTATATGGAGGGACATTTCTCTTACAGGAGGGGAAAAATATATATATATATATACGTATATGCCAGAGAGGGGGGAATGGGACCAAATATCGCCACATTTTTTTGAAAAAAAAAACGCTGGTGTACAAATGGTGTACATGAATTCTTGGTAAGGCGAGTGTGAATCATTTCCCTATTATAAAGCAATTATGTAAAAGATTGATTTGTAGCAATGTCAAAATGGGAGGGGGGGGGGGGAGATTTTATTTTTTGTTCAAATTCAAAATCAATGGATGATATGATATTATGCTTTACTCCCATTAATTACACTTTCTTGAGCAAAATATGACACTTTTGGCAAGAAACGTGTAGGCAGGTATGTATATATATGCAAACTAAAGTCTATGTACAATATCATAGGTATGCAACATACACACTTAGTACATGTTCATATGAAAAGACTTCAATTGAGCTTTTGAATTGGCATGTATATTCAATACGCAGAATTTTACAAGATACATTTCATGTTAACCAAAGAAATAGAAAAAAAAAATAAATAAATGGAAGATAAATACAGACCCCCTTCATTAGTATCTAGGGTACTGTCATTATTTAATTGCTAATTGACCCTTCCGAAAGCAGGAGAAATTTGAGAAATTCCATGACATCACAATGCAATTTCTAAGTTTGACCAAGGTTCGAAGCTTGTTTGTCTGGGGTAAAAGCATTGTGACGTCACAACATTTTACATTTTTTCCCGCAATCAGAAGGGTCAATTAAACAAGGATGTTTTCAGTGGAGCATGTGGAATATCCTGCTTTGTTTGTCTGCAAATATTTTTTATAACAATAAAATGATGTTACTGCCATACTGGAGCATGCGCAATCAATTGTTTTTCCCCCGAAACAGAGCTTCAGATTCAAAATTTCTATTTCTATCACAATCAATACCGCAGATAAATTATGTGAAAGGGTCTATTCCTGGGGCAGTGGCTTGAACAGTTGAGGTTTGAGCCCACAATGTTAAACGTCTTCAAATTCAATAGCATCATTTAAGAACCGATAATTTGCAGCATGGACCAGGCATGCACGTTTCGGGTACATAACCCTCATCAAAAGGCCATAGAAAAAGCATATATGACAAACAGAGATGTTAACATCAATTTCACACTTGTCAGACATTTTGTCAGAGACAACAATGAAAAACACTGCATACTTTTTGTTAGTTTGAAAGAAGATTTTGACCAACACTTTATTCTCTATGACCCACAAATTACATCTTTCAGAGAGATGTTGGTTTATTGAATGGTCATATTCTCACTCACTTCTATTACATTATTTTGGTGATAAAACATCTTGCCAAAGGCCATTAACATAAAGCTTACAACAGCAAAATTTAGTACAACCTGAACTTCCTCTGACCAAAGTACAAAAATATGTTAGAATCTGAAAATACTAAGGGAATTACATGCATATTATGAGAATAATGTATTTTACTTAATTGCTTAGAATTTTAACCAAACATTCACCTTTTGCCAAGTGAAAGATCGATCGGTTTGCTTTGTTTTTAGAAGACGACTCGTTCAACGTTCATTTCGCTTCCAGACGCTCTCGGTGTGTGCAGATTTAGGAGTGAAAACCAAATAGAACGTCAAATTATGCATTTTTGACTTTCAAGAGTTAATTGGAACACTTCCGTCTTACTGAAAAAAAAATATATATAGCCTATAGAATAGAATAGAATAGAATGGAATGAAATGGAATGGAATGGAATGGAATGGAATGGAATAGAATAGAATAGAATAGAATAGAATAGAATAGAATAGAATAGAATAGAATAGAATAGAATAGAACAGAACAGAACAGAACAGAACAGAACAAAACAAAAACAAAACAAAACAAAACAAAACAAAACAAAACAAAACAAAACAAAACAAAACAAAACAAAACAAAACAAAACAAAATAAAATAAGATAAAATAAAATAAAATAAAATAGATGTCATACATGTAAACAAGGAACATTTTTTTTAAGTCGCATCTGCCCTCCGAGTTGTCAAACAAAGCCGTTCATCCCAACTCTTGGCGTAATCACTTGAACATATATACATGTATGTATCAGCTACCATGGTTACCGTTTCAGAGTGGATGGTATGGCACGGCTTCTTCGTTAAATTGCCAAAAACTCAAAGGACAACAAGGCGGCTAGGTCATATAGTAAAGTTGTTTCGGTTCGATCTTAAAAATTCGTTTGCACCAACATAAAACCCCTTTCAGGTTGGCAAAGGGGTAGGGGCAAAAGTGACATTTTTTTTTGCCCCAATCAACATTTTTTTTTTAATTTAAGGTTCTTTTTTTTTTTCTTCATTATGCTTCGTCTTAACAAAAAAGGACAAATTTCATGTGCTTTCTCGAAAACCCTACCTTTTAGCGCAAAATGATTGAAAATTGAGCTCTATCAGAATTTCGGCAAGGGACAAACATACCTATAGTTGTAAGCCCAAGAGCAATAGCATCCACATGTAACAGGGTCAAACTCACATGGGACAGCCCTTTTTATATTATGAATGTACATGGAAAGAATAACTTTATAACATGCGCTTGCTCTCTCTATACATATAATATAAACTATAATGTTGAAATCTGGTTGTTATCATTTTACCATTAATTTCGGTGGGTGAATAACAACTATTCTGCCTTATATGACTTGTGAGAAATAAAAAGCCACATTGCAGATAGCTAACGGACTTTATTGAATAAGTGTCCAATAAGATCGCCGTAAAAGCTACAATAGAATGAAATATGATATAAAAATATTGCTAAAGATATAAGACATAATGAAATACAAATAAAATCCAGTAATCATGAGTAAATTATTTCGATTAAAATGAAAATCAGAAAAAGAAATAGCTAGTGCAATCTCGTTACTGAATAAATCAAAAATATCCTTTTAAATCGTCAATATTAAAATCAATTATAGAAATAGAACTCACACTGTTGTGACTACAAAATTCTTGAAGAAAAAAGACCGTGTGATTTCTAGACGAGTATGAATGGAACTGAAGTAAATGGAGTTGCCTGCTCTTACTTTGCTAGACGATAGATATTTATATCTAGACACGCAATGCCAGTCTAATTCTTTCTCATGTACCCAAATAGAACACTTGTTTAACATAAAACAAAAATGAAATTATCTATACGTGGGAGAGGCTGACATCTCGCCTCTGAGCACTCATGCAGGGTCGGGGATTGTATTTCAAAGTGCAAGGCATTAAACGACCAAGAAAATCAGATATCAGTCAAGAAAAATGTGTTAAACGGAGAAAAGAAACCAAGTCGTCGTCCGAGTGCTTGCAATTTCCGCTTGTTATCATTAAAGAATTTAGTGCAAGTAATGCATTAAATAAATATCTTCTCATGTGAAAGGTATCATTAATTTCAACTTAGAAAAATGATAATTAATATTTCGTGATTAATTATGAAAACTGGTGGTTCCAGTACAATAACACTCATATTAATTGATAATATCTATTTAAGAAATAACAACTAGCTAACCGTGGTTTATTGTTCAGTAATTCCACGAGTCGCATGAACCAATCAAATTATCACCGAGCCGCGAAGCGAATGGGCGGAGCTTAGCGCACTGGAAGTTTGTTGGAGATTTTACACCAGGCGAGTTCTATGGTACATATAGGGAGAAAATATCAAGTCATATTAGAATTTCGATTCAATTTCAATAATCTGTATACCCTTATGTTGAAGATAACAGTAAGAAAACATTTTTTTTTTTTTAGCAAAAATAGGGATAAAGACGGCAGATTTTGCCATCAATGTATACATGTATAAGCTAATGAGGAGTATTAAAGGTAGAGGCAGATTTTTTTTTAATTTATTCAGTGTTTTTATTTATTTATTTATTCATTTATTTATTTATTTATTGAGTAGTTGGTAGGAGGGGAGAAATTAGGAGTAGAGGACCAGATTGAAACGAAGGAGATGTCAAGGAGACAATCTACGTTCATAAATAATTTAGAGTTCAACCATTGTCAACATGATTAGTAAATTATTTTGTACTGAAGAGAACGCTATATCCACTACCTCTCCTTCCAACCCATTCTTACTGCCTGTTGTTGGCACCTTTAATAAAATTAAACAACATCTTTTGATAAGAATTAGTGACGTATTACGCCAATAACGTCAATCAGGACTGCCACTCGCCATTTTCGCTAATGTCTAAAAAAGTGAGAATTTTAAAGTTGATTTCGATTTGACCGTGGCGTATTCGTTTAGAACACTCAGAGTGTTCATGTGTTCTCAGTTGCACACGTCCGGACGCGTATGGCGTCCAAACTTTGCAGTGTACTCCAAAGCGTGAGAAGCCATAAGGACTGATGATCAGATACCGTCAAACTCCCCGGTCTCGAGCCCCCTTCTGAAAGGTTTTTATGTAACCGATCGCTGGTAGAAGTTTGCCGTTTCCGTCTGAGTTGCTAATTGGATAATTGGATTAAACAGTGATTTGTATAAGCTAATCATTGAGTAATCGTCCCTGGATTTACGCAGGTGGACTCTTAGCCAATCTGCCGGAACCCGGGCTCTTTCCCCCCACCCCCCCCCCCCCCCCCCACCCCCCGCCACCTTCTCTCTTTCGAAAAAAATATGTTAATGGCACTAATCCGAATTATTTTCTTGGTATATATATATATTGATGCATTTTTAAAACGAAATCTGATCTATTTTGATATTTAAGCAGACCTCAGTTATCCGACGCTTTCCGCACATGCCTCGACTTGCTTTGATACGTCTGAACAGCGAATTGACATTGAGTGAAACGTCCACCTGCACAAACGGTCCAAAGATGGCGTCGGGTTTCGAAATTGGCGATTTGGTGTGGTAAGAAATTGCGTTTTTCTCCAAAAGTTATGCTTATTTTCAAGTTTTGATTATTGCTATTTGAGTAAAATTAAATTTGCGTTTTTATGAATTTTAGGGCGAAGATGAAAAGTTTCCCGGCTTGGCCAGGAAAGGTAAGTTTTTACACACGGTTCAAATGAAATATTCAAATAGTTTTTGCCATTTGGCGTCTTTTTGCATATTTGTTATTCCTTTAGTAAAACTTTATATTTGTTGCTAAATTCTAACCTTATATATATGTTTGTTATTAGTTTGATGTCGTTTCAGCTTTAGGAAACTGCTGTAGGGCCACTGAATAGAAAAATGAAAACTGCTGCCCGCATGGCTCACTTCAGAAACCAAATAATCAAAACTGATGCAATTTGGACAATTTAACCTTTGTTAAATTTACAAGAATATTTAAACCATTCAAAACATTCTCCTATTTCGTAAAATTTACAAGAATATCTAAACCATTCAAATGGTTTTCGTTCTGTCTGCGCAGCTCACTTCAGAAATTGGAAAATTGAAGATTTCTTTACTTTGTCGGCATATATTCCGATTAAAATTATATAGAGGGATAGATCTCAAACTCTCATAACTAATGATGTATGATATATGTCTGTGCGATCAATACTGTGCTCACAGTGAAAGAAAATAGTTTTAGACAGGGAGATTTCAATGTTACTGTCCTGTTCACTAAATCCAGAGCGCCCTGTTTTGACGATTTATTCTGTCATCTGAAGAATTTTCCAATAAATTATAGTTTCCGAGAATTGACCTCCTTTAGTCGTAACTGGAAATTAACTTCAACTTACCCTATCAGCTGCCTTCAAACCGCAATATGAAAAAATGAAATGTCTACGGGAAATTCCCATGTTAATTTCAAGCCGCCGCCATCTTGTTCTCCGTGTCAACAATAGTAAACAGTGACGTCAAAGCCTCCGACGTCACACATTTTCAGCGATTTTACTATAGAAAATCCCCGTAGACTTTTTATTTTCCGTCCTATTTCTTACTTACCTGACGCACAGCCATAACAATGGTATTGTCTGTTACGACTAAAGGAGTACTATAAAACTGATATATTTTTGGAAGATGACATTATTATATATTAGAGAAAACCGGGAAAACAGGGTGCTCTGGAATTAGTGAACAGGACAGTAATTTTAGTGGATGTCATCGACATTCTCCATAGATGCAGTGTTAAACATCGGCGACATCACGCTAAAATTAACATAGAAACTCTCTATCGAAAACTATTTTCTTTCACTGTGAGCGTAATATTTGTCGTACAGACATACATCATACATCGTTAATTATGAGAGTTTGAGATCTATCTCCTTATATAAATTTTGATCGTAAAAATTGCTGACAAAGTAGAGAAAACTTGAATTTCCTGATTTCTGAAGTGAGCTGCGCGGACAGTATATGATATATCCGATCGTAACTTTTGGCAAAAGCTAGATGATCTTGGTTGGACGCATTTAGATTTTATAAACAAAAACTTTCATAGATAGGTTTTTGCTAAACTAGAGTGTGCACAGCACACTTTCGAAATCAGAAAATTGTGCTTTTGTCAACTTTATCATGTTTATCTTAACAAGCATCTGAAATTTTAGCCAGAATTTTGCTGTGATTCATAACGTAAACATGTAACACTGAGTCTTTAAGATTTGAGTTGTAGAAAAATTAATATTGAAAATGCTCTTTCAAAGTCAGTTTCTGTATTTGTAGAACAGTACATGTAAATATTTAGAAGCACTATCATATAAGGTACATGTTATTGTATATGATAAGTTGCCATACAAAAAAATCAAGATCTTTCAAACTGTACCGACGGTATTGAAATTATTCTGAAAAAAAAAATTAGGCAAATAGGAAAATTTCAATATTTTTCAATCTCTCAGATGAGCTGCACGGACTGAAGTTACAGTTGCTGTAGAAGAGTGATACTTTGCTGAGTTTCCTCCAAGCAAAGTCTATTGAAGTGTATTGATGATCATGATATCATTTACATGTTTTTAAGATGAATTCGAAGTGAGCTGCATAGAGCAGAGTTCATGAAAATATCGGTTTTATCAGATTTACCAAAAAAAAATTATTCGGTCTGATAAAAACTCACATTATATCTATTATTGTGTCGCCTGCAAAGCATAGCGACACTTAGGGATCGCTTTGTCGGTTGTCTATTTGTCTGTTACACTTGGATGTCACACCCTATAAAAGTGATTCCTGTGTGTCGCTATGTTTCGCAGGCGACTCATGCATTCCTTGGTATGAATTTTTTGGAATGATAAAAATCCCCAGATGTCCGACATATGATTGGAGATGTTGGAAGATTTCAAGAACTCTGATAGAGTATTACAATGTACTTGTAGTGTTCATGTATTAACTCCAAAAGCGTAACGTTGTGCAAATTGTTATAGGAGATTTCTGTACAGCAGTTAGCAAGTTCTGTGCAATATCCATCTGAAAATCTATGAGTTTATGGCAAATTTTAATTCTTTGTTACTCTTATCCAAAATGGTGACAGTGCGACTCAGGTGTTACGGTTTTATGCATATTTTCTAATTTCAGATCATCGAGCCAAAGCCTGATGTGAAGAAACCTAAGATGAAAACTCCTCAACATTTCATTTTCTTCTTCGGTTCTGAGAATTAGTAAGTGATATACATGTACTTGTGTATATTATCTATGATTAATCAGCATTTTGTTCAATTTCACTCTGATTAAAAACTATTATGAGTATGATGAGAATGATATACTGTAAAATTAAGGCGGTTATTTTTGCTGCAGAAATTTTTTTGCAATATATCCATTGCAACAGTGTGGGTGTGGGGTCATTTTGGCGAAATTAGAAGTATTCCCTTTACTCTTTTATACTGGTTGTAATTTTTGTGCAGGGGTATTTTCGTGATGATAATAGGATTGCGAAAAGCTCGAAAATTACCCCCATGCGGAAATTTCCATGTTTACAGTAAATGTGTGTAAGATTCTCTGCCATGTTATCATTGCAAGACTTAATTTAGAGGATGAAAGCAATCATATTTTCATGGGTAATGAAGGATCTCAATATTGACTGATATTCAGTTGATTTTGAAATAACATTTATTGTCTAGAAATAGTAAAATACATTATGTATGTAGAGCAAAAATGTGATTTTCAATACGCGAGATTGTGCATACAGCATGTCCGTTCCGATGTGCATTTAGCATTTTAGTCATCTACGTAAACCATTGTTCAAACTTGGGCAACTTTTCTGCCCAAATAAATTGACGACGTCAAAGCAATGGAGAACAATCAAAGAGTGTGCGAAAACATTCATATAATCTTCGTTAGAAGTACATGTACATGCATTTGTATTTGTGATCTTCCGTATTTGGAACAGCATTTCGTTACTCGTGTTACTTTGCAGTACATCTCCTACATGTAGTAAGACAATGGGAAAGTGCATTGTTACCATGGTTACAGCTCTATTTACTTTTTAAAAAAAGCTAAATTATACATTCACCATATTTTCAGTGCATGGATGCAAGAAGAGCAACTCTTCCTGTACAGTGATCACAAAGACAGATTCAAATTGACTAAACGGTTGCCACGGGGATATAAAGAGGCTGTGGAAGCCATTGATGATGAACTCAAAGCAAAACCTTGTGTCGTAAGTTAAACGAATATCTTCTAGATTTGAACATAGATTCCTAGATAACCTCTTTATGCGATATGAATTATAATACTCTTTGATAATTTTGTGTACATATTTGATATTTTAGTGAAGAAAAATTCTGAAATGGGTGAGGGAAGCACACTGTTGAATTTCATATATTTACACTGATGACTGAAGATACAGTTGTACCAAAAATTTCCTTCATTAGGCTTGATTTTATTTATTGTGTATCTTTAGTACATTACAATACAATTACTGATGATTTGGGCTCAATTTTGAATGCATTTCTTAAATTTGATATAAATCATGATAAATAATGATAAATATTCTGTTTATCAAAGAACAATATATTTTTCATAAATTCTTTAGGCTCAAAGTTAGGGGTTAGTTCACCTAGCCCTTTGATGCTGTAAGGACAAAATTAAAACAATTCCTTAAATATTTAGTCATCTAACAAATCAAATCTTCTTCAATACTAGAACATTTTATTTCCAACAGAAAACATTCAAAAGTCAGGAGCTGCCTTCCATTGACGAAGAGCTAGCCCAAATCTTCCCAAACAGACCTGAGGGCAGTAAACAGAAAGACTATACACGGCAACCACTAAAAGGCAAAAAGGTATGGTAAAAGGGCGACACAAAAAAAGTATGGCCAAACCTCAAAAAGGCATAAATAAAAGGGGATCCAAAGGCTTAAGTGAGCTATTGTAATACCCCTTGGTCCGAATTTCGGTCGTCTTTTGTCCATCCGTTATTATTTTACATTTTTGACTTCTCCTCTGCAACCGCTGTACAGAATTTCATGAAACCTTGCCGTGGGTCTGTATAAACATCACTAGTACTGTCAGATTTCCATTGTACTTGCATGAGCGTTGTGGCCCATGGGCTTCTTGTGTAGTTCTAAACTGAAATGTCTACTAACATTAAAAAAAATTTGGACTTGATTTTTATATATACATGTATCATTGTGACGCAAAAACCATTTGTTGAAGATTTTCATGAGCACGATTAGGTGAAAAGAAATGATAAACAATGCAGTATTCAAGTATTTGCTATTTTTGAAAACCAGAGTTACTTCCCATTCGAGATGGTATCTGATGTAGACTGATTATGACGTCATCAAATTCTATGGAAACAGTCCTAAAAGTCTGGGATATGACAGTATAAAATCGACGTTACCATACCAATTTCATGACATCACAATGGCATTACGTCAGATACCGTCTGTAAGGGGAAAAACTCTGTATTCCGCAAAGACTCAATAGATGTATCATTCTTTGGAGATTTTGACAAAGCGCAGTGTTTACATGTACATACGGTATAACCAGAAATTTTCGCGTGTATCAAATCTCACGATTTAAGGGTAAAATTAGAGTGTCTCTATTTTCGCGAGTACAATTTTTCGCGATTCCTAAATTAGAAACAAATACATGTATGAACATATGATGTTACTGTTTTGTACCTTTTATTATTGAATTATTAGTTACTTGTATTTCTATCATGCGAACACACTCAATTCCAGGAAAAATGAACAATGGCGCATGTACAATATGAACAAATGAAACGGATATACCAATTTATGATCAACCTTATCAAACACAAGTTTTTGCGAGAATAATTTTTCGCGATTTCACATCACTCGCGAATATAGTGAAATTTAGTATCTCGCAAAAATTTCTGGTTATACGGTATGCAGAAATGTCCATTGGATTTTTTGAAAAAAAATTTTGACACATCTGCCATATTTCTTTCTTTCAGGTCAAAAAAGATAAAGGTAGTTCGACTGAAGAGAAAAAGAAAGTAAGCAAAAAAGATGTAAGTACATGTACATACATGTATTAAACCCAACATATTGAATAAAATTCTATTTAGTGAAGCCTAGTGTGAGCAACTAGAAATGTATTACTTCAATCCCTTTTCAATATATGAACTTTGACTAGCTATTCAATGAGATAAAATCAGACATAGTGTTACATGTATCTCAACCTGGACAGAAGAATCCACAGATTTACCCGTTCTGAGACTAATATATAATCTTACACCACCATGAGGGAGTGATGACGATTTATCAACCTGAGTGTACAAATTTTGCAATTCCATGACGAGGCAGGTCTTGTCATGGACAAGCAAAATTTTTCCACATAGGTGGAGAATTTGCCATCCCTCCCTCCTCTTTCATGGTGGTGTTCGATTGTTTTTCTCCCACGTCGTCGACTAGAGTGTCTGCTATAAACACCTGCTTGTTGCCTTTCTTCCATTATTTCTCTTTGGTAGTGATGACGTGAGAGGATCAGATTAATAAAATCTTACACCACTATGAGGGAGGGATGGTGATTTCTCAACCTGAGTGTACAAATTTTGCAAGTCTATGACAAGGCTTGCCGAGTCATGGACAAGCAAAATTTTTACACAAGGTTTGAGAATTAGCCATCCCTCCCTCATAGTGGTGTTTGATTGTTTTTTTCCCATGTTATCGACTCTCCAGAGTGTCTGTTATAATCACCAGTTTGCTTTACTTCCATAACGTCGCTTTTGTAGTGATGACGTCAGAGGGTTAGATCGATTTATCTCACCCCAGGGAAATTTGAGAGTTCTCAGTCTCAAGTGGGAGAATGATAGAATTTTACACCACTGTGAGGGAGGGATGGCGATTTCTCAACCCGAGAGTACAAAATTTTTGCAAGTCAATGAAGAGGCTTGCCCAGTCATGGACAAGCAAAAATTTGTATACGAGTGATGTGGCCCCTATGCCTCTTGTTATGAGAATAACTGTGAATATGGGAAAAAACTCTGAATCACATCCCTAGATATTTGTCTCAAACCTAGTATTGTGATGTCATAAACCTTTACATTGGTTCAGCAGTAAAGCTAAATTTGCTCCTATAAAATCTTGAAAATCATGCAATTTCTGCATGTTAATGGTTCAAAGACAAAAATGTTATTGCATAAGTGATTTGATCAAAAATACTTATATGAGAGACAAATATTGCTCATGGTATTTTACTTTTGCTAACTATTCTTTGAAATTGAATAATGACATGCAATTTTACCACTACTTGGTCATCTTTATACGTACAATGTATATTTATAGAATACCGGTAGTGTGCCAAAGAAGAGAGGAAGACCACCATCCTCAGATAAAGAAGATAGACCAAAGAAAGCCAAGGTTGCCAAGGTGATGGGGTCACCGAGTACGGCATCCTTTGGTCCGGAAGTCACACGGATCAGACCTAAAGTCTCAGCAGATATGTCGTCAGTAAGTAATTGTGTATTTCAGACCTGCCTACTTTTACGATTTTGGCGTAATTTTTATTATTTTCGACATAAAATAAGGCTCTACACTTTTGCTACTCCATTTTATGCTGAAAACTATTTTTGGAGCAAATTGACATTTTCGATATTTTGAGCCCTTTATTAACATTTATTACCATATTTTACAGTCAAGCGCATAAGTTCTAACAATTGTTACAACATTTGTAACAATTGTTAAAGTAGACTATGCTTTTTCTCTATTTTTTCCCTGAAAATTGCATAAGTGGTTAATATTACGCTTTAGACATCAAAATTACACTTGGCGTTTACAAGGTATTACACTAACAGTGAGAAACAGGTAGGCAGGTCTGGTATTTAAAAACTGGTTGAAATGCGCACTTTTGTACTAGGATTTCTATAAATAGACTGTTTTCACATTACCGCTAGACTTGCATTTTAGAAACTCCAAGACCAACCACAACTTTTGACATTATTTTTATTTTCATTATGACGTCACAAATCTATTTCGACATCACAGTAAGAAATAATGTCAAATGTTGTGATGTCAGGTCTTGGAGTGTCGAAAATTCAAGTCTACTGCATTTACATGTATGTGAAAATTGACTATACCTAACTTTCTCACAAGGATTTTTTAACACAATTTGTAAATCATAGCCCATGCATTACAATAGACTGTTTTAATACTAGTATTAATGTGGTAGACTTGCATTTGTACACACCAAGACCCGATATCACAATATCTTGTAATTTCTTTCTGTGATGTCGTACAAATCTGTGATGTCACAGTAAGAATTGACATCGAAAGTTGTGATGTCAGGTCTTAGAGCATGTGGAGAGTCTGTTATTCAAGTCTGGTAGTAATATGAAAGTGGTCAATTGATCCTTCGAAAAACTCCCTTAGAATTAATGGTGAAAGGGGTAGAGCCACAAGACCCCTAAATCGGTCCTCAGTTTTTCTCTATAATTAAATTTCGTAAGAAATACTTGATATCTCTCATGAAAATGCACGAATGTTTACCGCTTTTAATGAAAAGAAAAATATCACCAAACAAAATGTCATTTTGTCATTACGTCAAGAAGTGATATATAGAATCTATTAATTTCTCACAATATACTCAGACCTTTTCTATTAATCCTTCCATACACTCAAGTACAAAACCTTTGACAAAAACCGTACATGTAAATGATTTTTTCCACTTAGAATATGATGTCAGTGGTGATTGGAAACGTAAATTTTGAACCAAGATATATTTGCACAATGCCTTTCTAATTTAACAGCAAATATTTTCTGTTTACAGGAAGGTCTCGGCAGTATGGCCATGTCTCCGCCCAGTAATAGCTACATACAAGCCTCCCTTCCTTCCTCACCGATTAAACCATCGGCAGGCACGCAGATCGAGGAATCTATCCTCCTAGAGAAATCAGCCACGCCCATCGTCAAGTCTGCCGTCATCCCTACACCCATGAGGATCGGATTCCTCGGACTGGGAATTATGGGTCAGGGAATGGTGATGAACTTATTGAGGTCGGGGCATGAAGTTACCGTGTGGAACAGAACGGCTATGAAGGTAATGTGAAATATTTAATATGTTTGTATTTTTAAGTGTGGGATTGGATAGAAAAGTGTATTGTGATACGTATCGTATCATGAGCCTTGCATCATGATACATATGGTATTGTGGTCTAGTGTATTGTTACATCCCTACTTTGCTTGATGAACATGTCTGGGTAACAAAGTCATTTTCATTAAGTCTATTTGTTACTTTAGGGGCGTTTTTGGTTTTTTTAAGCCAAAAATTCAGTCAGAATGCAGGGTCTCCAGGTCACCAGGGTCTCCAGGTCACCAATCAAAACTGACATATTCTTCAGAGTTCTTTTTAAAAAAAAACTTCTTTGGAATGTCCGGCATTTGAAGAATTTTGGGCCAAACAGGTTTTTATTGACAAATCGGATAAAACCGATACTTTTCAGGACCTCTGATTCTTGATACTTTAGCTGTAGAATTTAGACTAGCTCGTCATAAAATTCTTATGATTATAAAGTCTCTTGTGAATTTCCTCCAGATGCCAAATTTTTGTTTTCATACTGTCACTTGTCAGTCCATGGTCCTATTTTGCATGTTTGTTATACATTTTATTTAATTTTAAACTTTTTAACTGGTACCACATCATGTTTACCAAGTATGTGTATACATGTATCTGTATCTTTTTGCAAACAACCATAACGTCTGAATACAGGCAGCATATTCAGCTCTTGGACCCTCATATTTTCTTAAATTAATGCATCTTAATATCAAGAGATTTTCCAGGTCAAAGGTCAACATGGCCAAGGTCACTAGTGATAAGTGTGGGAAACTTTCCAGGCGCGATACTGAAAAAATTTTAGACCTTAGGATCAGTTCTAATCTAGAGCATTAACATTAGAAAAGAGAAAAAAAATACCATTATATTTAGATGAAGGTCAAACCTCATAGCTTGATATATTTTTTGCCACTTATTTGTTATGGCATGGATGATGGAAATACACAATACTATAACCAATCTAATAATTTTACAAAGTTTGCTGGATTGCAGACAATTCACCGTAGTTTTCTTTATCATACCAGTAAGGCAAAGCAGCACACAGAGATCACTTTGTCCAGCGTCTCATTGTCTGTCTGGAATATTCGGTCTTTTCGAAATACAGAGTTACTTCCCATTTGTGCAGGTCACAATGCGATGAAGTCATCAATTTTTATGAAAACCAGCCTGAAATTCAGGGAAACAGGGTTACATATATGACGTTTTCAAAGGAGTTTAATGACGTCACAATGCTTTTACGTCAGACACCTGCACAAATCGAACGTAGGCTGGTAAAATGGAAAAGACGGAATTCACTTTGATATTAAGGATCCCGCACCCTAATAGAGTACTTCCAGTCAAAATTTATACACATTTTCATAATTTCCCGACAAATGCCGATGATTTCATAATTGGGAATCTTCGGGTGATAGAGTAGATCATTGTATGAGAAGTGTAATCCCTAATCTCTGGTATTTATTATTGAAAATGCGTAAGGGGTTGAATACCTTAATTAATTGCAACAACTTATTATACATGTTTGTTAAATAATAACCAAACTTGCCGGAAATAACAATTAAATTTTGGAGTCAATCTCAAGGTCACTTCTTCAGTGTCAAGGTCAACCTTTTAGGGTTAAGAGTACTACTTTAGCAGCTAGCCTAACATTATGATTATTATAAATAATATTTTATCATAATGCGAACAACGTTTCAGGAAATGTAAATCAAGACAGAAATTCTACCCATAAAGGGCAGTGTTCACCTTTTATGCAAAACTCAAAGTCAAATTCACAATTTCAAGTAGTTGAATCCTCGAGGTGAACGTGCCGCCCTCAGAATCTAATACTACTGCAGACAAATACTACATTATTAAGGTCCTAAGGAACTTCATCATGTTCATGTTGTCTGAAAAATCTTACAAGTTTTGGTTACAAAGAGAGAAGAATGTTAATCTTGAAGAAGCATATCCAGTCATGAAAAATAAAATCGAGTTAAAGAAGATCCTGACAGAATCTTACAGTTCTAAGCATTTCCAGTCGTGTAAAATTAAATCTTACAGTTCTAAGCATTTCCAGTCGTGTAAAATTAAATCTTACAGTTCTAAGCATTTCCAGTCATGAAAAATTAAATCTTACAGTTCTAAGCAATTCCAGTTGTGTAAAATTAAATCTTACAGTTCTAAGCATTTCCAGTCATGTAAAATTAAATCTTACAGTTCTAAGCATTTCCAGTCGTGTAAAATTAAATCTTACAGTTCTTAGCATTTCCAGTCATGTAAAATTAAATCTTACAGTTCTAAGCATTTCCAGTCTTGTAAAATTAAATCTAACAGTTTTAAGCATTTCCAGTCGTGAAAAATTAAATCTTACAGTTCTAAGCATTTCCAGTCATGAAAAATTAAATCTTACAGTTCTAAGCATTTCCAGTCGTGAAAAATTAAATCTTACAGTTCGAAGCATTTCCAGTCATGTAAAATTAAATCTTACAGTTCTAAGCATTTCCAGTCATGTAAAATTAAATCTTGCAGTTCTAAGCATTTCCAGTCGTGAAAAATTAAATCTTACAGTTCTAAGTATTTTCAGTCATGTAAAATTAAATCTAACAGTTCTAAGCATTTCCAGTCGTGTAAAATTAAATCTTACAGTTCGAAGTATTTCCAGTCGTGAAAAATTAAATCTTATAGTTCTAGGCATTGCCAGTCATGTAAAATTAAATCTTACAGTTCTAAGCATTTCCAGTCGTGAAAAATTAAATCTTACAGTTCTAAGTATTTCCAGTCATGTGAAATTAAATCTTACAGTTCTAAGCATTTCCAGTCATGAAAAATTAAATCTTACAGTTTTAAGCATTTCCAGTCTTGTAAAATTAAATCTTACAGTTCTAAGTATTTCCAGTCGTGAAAAATTAAATCTTACAGTTTTAAGCATTTCCAGTCATGAAAAATTAAATCTTACAGTTTTAAGCATTTCCAGTCTTGTAAAATTAAATCTTACAGTTCTAAGCATTTCCAGTCGTGAAAAATTAAATCTTACAGTTCTAAGTATTTCCAGTCATGTGAAATTAAATCTTACAGTTCTAAGCATTTCCAGTCGTGAAAAATTAAATCTTACAGTTCTAAGCATTTCCAGTCGTGAAAAATTAAATCTTACAGTTCTAGGCATTTCCAGTCATGTAAAATTAAATCTTACAGTTCTAAGCATTTCCAGTCGTGAAAAATTAATTCTTACAGTTCTAGGCATTTCCAGTCATGTAAAATTAAATCTTACAGTTCTAAGCATTTCCAGTCGTGAAAAATTAAATCTTACAGTTCTAAGCATTTCCAGTCGTGAAAAATTAAATCTTACAGTTCTAAGCATTTCTAGTCGTGAAAAATTAAATCTTGCAGTTCTAAGCATTTCCAGTCGTGAAAAATTAAATCTTACAATTCAAAGCATTTCCAGTCGTGTAAATTTAAATCTTACAGTTCTAAGCATTTCCAGTCGTGAAAAATTAAATCTTACAGTTCTAAGCATTTCCAGTCGTGAAAAATTAAATCTTACAGTTCTAAGCATTTCTAGTCGTGAAAAATTAAATCTTGCAGTTCTAAGCATTTCCAGTCGTGAAAAATTAAATCTTACAATTCAAAGCATTTCCAGTCGTGTAAATTTAAATCTTACAGTTCTAAGCATTTCCAGTCGTGAAAAATTAAATCTTACAATTCAAAGCATTTCCAGTCGTGTAAATTTAAATCTTACAGTTCTAAGCATTTCCAGTCATGAAAAATTAAGATATCAAAATAACATTTTTAAAATTCTTTATTGAAAGATTTTGGCACAAATCACATTGTACAATATTCAAGAAACCAACACATGAGTAAATCCGTTTATAAACAATATCTGTGACGTTCTAATATAGTGATTAGACTAGACATTTATTGCACCCAACAAGACTCACACCGAAATGACAAATATTCATTTTAACATGTTTAAAGGATGAATATCATGAATTTTCTCGATAATGAAGTGGACAAATATCAATTTTAAACAATGAATATCATGAATTTGAATGAATTTTCTCAATAATATAGAAGACAGATTTGACTTTAAATGATGAATATAATGAATTTCAATGAATTTTCTCAATAACGTAGAAGACAGATATTGATTTTAAACAATGAATATAATGAATTTCAATAAATTTTCTCAATAACAAAGTAGACAAATCATTATTTAAAAAATGAATATCATGAATTTCAATAAATTTTCGTAATATTGAAGTAGACAAATATTGATGTTGATTGGATGAATATCCTGAATTTCAATGAATTTTCTCAATAATCATGATAATTCATGAAATGAATGAAAGAATTTTTACAATCAAATTATGAAGGTATTTGTATCGGGGAAAGATATTTTCACATATGTTTTGGTACGAAGCCTCAGTTTATCTCATCTCTTCCTTAAAATCAACTAATAAAAAAGTGTGTATCATTTCATTTCACTCTTTAGTGATAGCACGTAAAAATTATTGGATTGCAAAATTCATGGAAACATTCTACATGTTCTATGCCAAATGAAATAATAAGATACGAGCTAGCTCTGATACAAGTAATATACATGTAATACTAGTATATAAGGAATTGATGTACCAACAAAATATTTGAATCATTTTAATAAATGGCAGTTGGGTAATGCTGTTTAATACCTTGTACTTTAATTCATCACAACTCTTACCATGCTTATAGAACTGACTTAGAAATAATAGGCGACTTAGAAATAATAAGCGTAATATAGTCAAGAATTTGGCATTTGTATAAAATAAATATTTTTGTACTCAAATGCTTTTTTCATGAAGTTCGTTTTAACATGGTAAATTATATAATTTAATCAGATAATGCAGAAAGTCTCAAATAATCAGTATGCTAAAAAAAAAAAATTCATAGATAACATTCTAGGGCAACTGTCAGTGGGGCACACAACAACTAGGAAAAAAGTCTGAAATTGCACTTTCTGGAAATGACTAATAAATTAGGCGATAACATGACCCTTTAACATGTTTAAGTTGAGAAATATGGCATCACTGGGAACATATCTCAAATATGTAAATATCAGAAGCGAATTGTGCACATGAATAATGAAAAGGTCCAGATTACTGCTGTACAAAAGCAGCATCAACATGCAGAGATAAGAATTTTTTCACCAGTTTGACAGACAAGAGGATATTCAATGATTTCAAATAAAACATAAATTTTTCATTCAACATGTTCAAATGATAGAAGTTAGCAGGAATTTACAACATAACATTTTGAAGTTTACATGGTGTAGGGACTTTCACCATTGATCATGATCATGTTAATTATCTTGTCGCAGGCCCTTCCTCTGACTTAACTCCATGTACAGATGGTACAATCCATTAAAAAAATCTCTTGGCTTATGCTGTATAATGGTTCTAAAATTTGTGAGATTTACCCAGTGACATGAAAATTGAACAGAATATAACATTCTTCAAAAATGTGTTGAGAGAAAACCCTATCACTATCAGACTGTTTTGGGATCAGTGATAGGTACAAATTTCAATGAAGAAAAATTGCTGTTCTGTGTGGCAGAAGTAGAACATTAGACAAAAAATGATAAAGCTCTATCCTAAACAATAGTTTCCCTATCCATGCTGCAGTACTCATCACGATTTAAAGCATTAGAGTTTTCATTTTTGGCCTCTAGAGCAACATTGTCCTCATTTTTGACATCTACTTGTATGTGGTCGCTTCTTGCACCCTCATCTTCTGGAGCTTTGTCAACCTCAATGTCGACCTCTAGAGTATCCATTCCATCAATGAAAGTGAAATTCTCTAGTTCAAATTCACTCATGAGAGTAGCACTTTGTGGTGTTGAAAAAAGAGGGTCTTCCCCCTCCATAATATCTTCGTCGGAGAAATGGCAGTGAGGTATCTCGTTGTCCCCTCTAAGAGTATCTGGTGGCAATGCCACTGTACCGTCATTATCGTGTAGATTAGATTCTCGTAAATTTTGTCGGCTGCTATGACGAGATGATGTATGTGACGTTGCTGTCAGATACTCATCGGAACTGACGGACTGTGATTCTTCCGGAATGAGAATTTCCTCAGTTTCAAACAATTCCGAATCAGTTCGTACGCACTCAACATCTACCATGGTTCGACAGTTTTCAATGTTCATAGTTTCGAACATTTTCATCATATGTTTCTGTTTGAGTTTGTACTTCTTGTGAATTTTGGCCAACTGTGTCGAGCCGTAATCTCGTATTCGGAGAATCTGATGATTGTAAGCTTCTCGTAATTGATTCATCTGATGGGAACTATAGTCTCGTATTTTCTTCTGCTGATTGTGGTATTTGTCGCGGATAATGTCGACTCGGTGGGACTGTACCTTCCTTGATTTGTGACGCACCTTCTCGAATGCGCATCATTTGATTGGTGTAGCTGTCACTCAATTTATCCATCCTATTTCGGTAGGTATCCCGAATTCTTGCCATCTGAGCATTGTAATTATCCTTCAGAGATCCAAGCTTGGCAGTACGATACTTCTCGAAATTATCAACAAATTGAGCTATCGCCTCTCGTCGTCTTTGGTTAATGCACCGTCTGGCCAAAGCCATTATGAACACTTGGATAAGATTTAACATGAAAAAAGACGCGGCACATCCAAAACCAACTAAAAGACTCATCACTTTGACTTCAATGAATATATCGTTGTCGATCCATACTAAAAATAGAACTGTGGACATGTTTTGAGTGGAGTCAATAATGCACTTGTATGGACCTGTGTCGGTGCGGAGAAAGTAATCAATATATAAGGATCCGTCACGTAGAATTATAATTCGGTCTTTCCGATCCTCTAATTCCGGATAATATGAATCTGAATTATGCCAGTAATGTCCGATATGATATGAACCATTCTCCCGAGTGTCCAAAATGGAGGGATGATCGAGAAAGCTGATTGGATGAGCTAGATCAACGGTTAAATTCAACTTATGAGGGGTGATCCACGTGATCGTGGGAGGCGGATAATCCACAAACGGACATGTGATCCTAACGGAGGATCCAAGAGCAAATTTTATTTCCACTTGAGCTGCAGAAGCATGTGTTGATTGGCACTGTAGGGACACATTATAAAGACTTTGTAGAGGTAGAACTGACTTATTGAGATATTTGCAAAATATATTTTCTACGTTCACAAATTGAGTTCCCCTGTTTTGAGCAGATTTGGAGTTTATTTTGCGCACTAGCCATTCTAAGTGGCAGTCACACTCAAAGTTATTGCCGGAAATATCCACTGAGAAATTGGATGGCATCGGGAATGTTGACTCGGATAGATGTGATATGTTATTATGGCTAAGGTTCAGGAATTTCATCTCCTCCAAGCCGTGAAATATTTCCTCGTGCAGGAATCCTAGCTTCTCGTTGCTGGACAGATTTAGATATGTTAGATTCTTCAATCCATGAAAGCTCTGTTTGCCTAAGTACATCATTTCTGCCATTTCAGACAGTGATAACCTTCGCAAGGAAACCAGAGGTGAAAATACAGGCAGTGTAATGTAGACTAGTAAATTGTTGTCCAACTTTAGAGTTTTCAACTTCTGTAGACCTTCAAATGTATGTTCCTCAAGAGAAGATATCCAATTATGGCTGAGGTCAAGCTCTTCCAAGCTTGACCAATGGTCAAAAGAATATGCTGTCAAGTTTTCAATGTTGTTGAATGCCAGCTGAAGAGACCTGAGAGAAATGGCATCTTGAAAGGATGACCGAAATGATGATATATTAGTAATATAGTTATGCTGCAAGTTTAGATCTGTCAAATTCTCCAGATTTCCAAATATTCTATCATCCAAGATCCAGTATGAAGTGTTTGCGAGATCTAATGATCTAAGAGCTGATACATCCGTGAAAATGTCTTGATGAATTTCATGTATTGGATTATTGCTCAAGTTCAACACTTGTAGATCTGACACACCATCCAAAAAATCAGCTCCGATCTGTGTAAGATTATTCCACGATAGGTCCAGATGAGAGAGAAGATTTAGATTTTCAAACACATCATCGTCACTTGTTTTTATCGAATTAAATGATAGGTCCAGACTTTGTAGATTTCGAAGGTTTCTAAACATTCTTTGTTGTAGAGATTGAAGATCATTGTTGGAGAGATCAAGAGTCACTATTTCTGTAAGATTATATTCTATAACACTTGTTATATTTTGGATGAGATTGTTGCTGAGATCCAATAACTGCACATCTGTTGGAACATCGGAAGGAACTTCCGTTAAATTCCCTCCGGAACAATCCACAGATTTTTGTCCCATAGTTGAGTAACATCGGCACTGCCCTTGGACACATCGTTTCCCCACACGCGAGAGAGCAGACGATCGTTAGCAATACAAAGATTTTCCCCATTCTTTGTTGGAAGTGTATGGCAGCTCTGCATATCCCACCAAACAGCAGACGACTGTCAACTTCCGGGGAGCACGGATTGTCATGAACCCATCATCCTGTTACCATGGTTACCTACAAAAGAGAAAGAGATGATTATAGACTGGGCGATGAAGTGAAGTGAGTGCATAATTTCTAGAATGGAGTAAGAATTTGGTCGGAACACTCCCATTCTTTTTCTCGTTTTTATACCCTTTCTTCATGGAAAACGACACGGAAATCACATGTTCAAAAATGGAAGTGCTTTGCCATTGTTGGTCTAGTTTTCTGTCTATCCAAGCGGCATGCTGATGTGTCTGTCTAGTAGTCTCATTTCCATGTGGTAAATTAGAGTTGCTAGCTCTGACTAATCGGATACATGTACCTATGTCATGCCAATTATATCATAGGTGGACTTAAGTAGCCATTAGGTGTATAACCGACTTTGATATGTTGAAGTCTATTGCATGAATTTTTTCTCTCTAAAATTTGACTTTGGCTGTCGTCTGCGTTGGTTGGCGGTGTACGGCATAATCGATAGAAAATAGGACCAATCACGGCTTATCTATAACCTGATTGGCTGCAACTGTTTGTATCATAGACGTAGTTAACTAACTACAATATTTAACGTCAAGGTCACAGTCAATGTCAAGGTCATTGTAAACCTACCGCAGATGATAAAACATACGCTCAAACAAAATTATATAATACACAATGTATTTATGTTCGTTTAATGAGCCATTCACTCCGTCTCAGGCTTGTCGATTAAAAGCACTTTTGAGCGTTCTCTTAGATGTCTAATGCAAACCATTTGGAGGTTTTATCATCAATCATAGATACGTTACCTGCACAATTAGTGACTAGCATTGTTTATCCTATAAAATAAATTCTAAGTATATAATCGTTCCAGATAATGACGTAAGCCATGCGTTGATGCATCAACACGTATGGTGGTATAAACTTCACTTTCTATGCCATCGACCTACGGCAACCTGCATGCACCAAGTGCCTGTTTGTTTGAAATTTTCCATCTTTATTTTCCTTTTTCATGACACATTTAGAGCACGTTGTTGTTTGTTGTTTATACGACCATGTCATAAAATTGGAGCTAGCCCCTTATTGTGTACTTTGGAGTCTCAAATGCCGAATCTATCAAGTACTTGAGTTATTTCTAGGTTATCCATGCGTCCCTATCTTTATTATGACACAGTGACAGGTTATGAAACATCCATCTAACGATCTTTTACTTGACTTGGGGGGGGGTGGGGGGGTGGTATACGTAAAAACAGGGGAAATGTTAATGGTAATTCCCAGGGGGAGAAAGGGGGGGGGGGGGTCTGAACCCCCTTCTAGAACCGCACTTGTATATATTAAATTTATAATACACGTACCTTACTCCAAATGTCCCATCAGGAATGAATTATGATTATTTTCAGACCAATGTTTTTTTATGTCTCCATAAAGTTATATAAGGGAAAGTAAATAGCGTATTTATGCATGGACATGTGATGCATTTTATGTATATTTACTCTGTCGTTTGACTTGTAAACTGTTCACTCTATTAATGCGCGGATCTATAATTTTCGGGGGAATGGAGGGGTGGGGGATCCAAAATTTTCAGCCTTGGTCAGAAGTACGGGTTCTATTGTATGTTTCAGAGATTCGTATGCAGTAGGCAAAACTGAGTGAAAATTGGCTTTCTCCCCCAGGACTTGGCCGTACATCATTTGGACATGCTAGAAGATTCTGCTTACTACATCAGTTTTCATTTAAGGCCCAGTCCCATTCTTTATCTGCTTCCATTGATAGAGAAAAAAAAATTTAGAAGTGACCATCTGTCATAGATATACAGATACCCATTTGCTCTAAAGAGCCGGATCTTTATTCAAGTGCAGATCCAGAAAGAGGTTGGTGGCAAGTGTGGTAAATGCCCCCCTCCCCCCCCCCCACGCCTTGAAAGTGCCGAAGAAAGCTACTACCATTGATCAGCTTAACTCTCCCTGATCGCGACCCCCACCCCCGAAAAAAACTCATTTTCTGCACACTCCCAAGATCCGCGCCTGCTCTTTCCTATATAAGATGCGGACGTTCGATTGACCTCGTTCAAACAAAGCAACACTTATTTATATCCTCATCGTATCAGAGATACTGCCTGTACGCCATGTACACAGTGTACTCGTACCAGTCTAACCCCTGCTTGTGTAGATAAGATGTCCAAGACGGTAGTAAACATCACCTAGTGCAGCGTCCGGTGGTGATACAGTCTGACGGTGGTGACCTTCTATTGTTTACCTCGGGCTTTTATCGTTTATCTATGTAATTACACGCGTGGTATTTGTATTATACCAATAGAGAAATGATAAGCGCTAATCTAGGGGAGGGGGTTAGAAGGTTACGTTTCTGACCCCCCCCCTTTCTTGGAAGTTGCCAAAATTGCTGATTTTTAGTCGGCTTTTGCATGTTTCTCTACAAATAATAGGCCAGAACACCCCCCACCTCCTTCCCCCGCGACCAGGATATTCTGGAAAAAAATCTAGACCCGCTTATGATATCAATAGGGAATAGAAAGTCGCTGACTTACCTTAGTGGCTTTTATACATTCACTGTGTACTGTGTACTTTAACATCTGTGACAGTATCGTCTTCTTTATCTTATATATTTGATGGCCAAAAATTTTGCTTGAGAGACGAATTTATTCATGCCCTAAAGGCAATTGTTAAGAGTTCGAAAGGAAGTAGAACTATTGAAACTTTTTCGTATGAAAATGAGACAATTTTATTCACAAGCCTCGACGTTTTCTGTAACTTACCTTGCATACATGTATATTTTCCTAGACAGGTGAAAACAATGCGTTGTTTAACGCTGCCTAATTATAGGGGTCACATGATTCGAAGGTCACTTTGTCACGAAATGACGGTCTGACTTCATACGAAATTTAGATATTGAGCATCGTATAGAAGTGTTAGACGTCTTGAAATTCAATAGCATCTATTAAGAACCGATAAATTTGCAGCAGAAAACAAATAAAGAGATGTGTAATTTAAGTGACCGTACTCTATATTATATTGAATTTAATTAAAGAAAATGCAGAACTGCCAACGCCCATATATAGAACAAGGATATACGATGAATCCCCCAACTTCCTTAATTCGTACCATCTTTCTCTTATATTGAATAACTGCACACATCGTTGCGGCATCGTTTTCAACTTAATTTGCCCCCCCCCCTTTTCTCTGCTCTCTTTTAACTAGCTCTTGACCAATTATCTTATGGTTTGGTCATTGTTTAAATTTTCTTTCGTCTAAACTTGTAACAACCCCCCCCCCCCTATTCGTTCTTCAAAATTATCCTTTGGCATGTGGTTTTGCTTACATGCTCATTTACCGCTACACAATAAAACGTGGTATATTTACATCGTTATTGGGGAAGAAATTTTCTCATTACACAAATTGCCCTCTCTCTCGTACCACACTATCGTTACATAAGAGCAAGGGCATCCATTATTCATCGATCTCTTATCTCGTGGGAATGTTCTTCAATATTTACAGTGACCACTGAAGTAGAGCACGCATGAGCCTAACGTGTGGGCAAAAATTTCCAAGAACCGATTTGCTACAAGACACCAGCACTTGAAACAAGAGTGGACAGTGACACGAAAAATGACAATTGCGAATTTTTTTTCAACTCCTGTTACGAAATGTTACATCGTTGTAACAGTACTGTACATTTAATGTTATCTCTTTGTTACAAATGAACTGTACTACTGCGCCACAGTCGTAACAGTTGCGAAATGTCAGAATTACCTTAAAAATGAGCGATAAGGTTGCATTTAAATCTAGATTTTCGTGATTTCAAAAAGAATAATTAAAACTTTTCTTTACCTTTGTGTCCGAAGCCGCAGCGACTAAAGCGACGGATATGTTGCATGGGGAGTAGCCATGTTGAATTTGAATCGATGAGAAGGAACAGTCTATTGTATCAGCTGCTGAGACAAGAGGATGTGGGCTATTCCATTTCTATTGTAGGGGTGTTCAATCAACGAAGGGGAAGGAGGAGGGGGTTGCATTATTCCTTTTGGGTAGTTCCAGTATGATAATGTGATTGTGCATGCATGCAGTGAAAATATTCACTTTAGTCTAAATTGTGTACGCATGGGGACGGGGAGGGATAGCATTCTTTTTTGAGTAACGCATGGTCGATTTGGAATCTGCTTTGATTTAAAGTTGGACAGGATGAAAGGGAGGGGAGAAAGGGGCGGGAGGAGGGAGGGAGGGGATAGAAGGGTGAAAGGGAGGGAGGGGAGATAGGTCCCCCCCTCCCCGATATATCAAACGAGCACTAAACTTGTGAAGCTCTTTCTCATACAAGTGAGTAGGAAGTATTCTATATTGATTAGGTTCAAAGTAAAAAAAAAAAAAAAAAAACTTTCCCCAACACCATCATGGTCTAGTTGTCGCTGCTTAACTCATCTTTTATCTCTTCCATACATGGAACATAGACGTAAACCCATATTCTGTGGTGCTGAAACAGTCCGCTGCTGCATTCTTATTGGAGGTGACGGGGACATTGTCCGTCCGTCCGTCTGTCTGTCCGTCCGTCCATCTGAAACCTTAACCTTGCACACAGTTTTTTTTTTCAACTAATGATTGGGCTTTATATTTCGATTGTATTTCCCTTTGACGTTTGATTCCTGGAATTGACCTTATGACCTTGACCATTCTTTGAGACCCAACGCATATAAAAGTCAAATTCGTTCTGATTTATTGAAAATATCCAAGAATATGAAACGTGTATGAAATCAGGGAGTCAGTGTCGACGGCATGCTATAAAATACAGTAGATCTATTTCAGTTCTTATTGACTAGATATTGAATAAAAACTGTCGATATGTCGTCAGAAGTGACAGAAAATGAAAGTCTCATTAATGTTTGATACTCGAGGCTGAATAATGTATTGATTTTATAAACTTCAATTACTAAAGATTACATTGTCGTCTGTATAGACACATACAGGGGCGGATGTAGAGGTTCGCAAATGAATATATTTAGTTGTGTTAAAAGCAAGAAGGTGAGTGGTGAATGAAGGAGGGGGTGGGGTGTGATAGGTGATAAGTCACCATAACATGCAGTTATTGTATGAAAAAAAAAGATATTACACAATCATTTGAAATGGCAAAAAATAAAAAGGAGAGGTTTAGGGTCCGACTGCAGCTAAAATAGGGTAGGCAGGATGAGCGGAAAACTTTTTTTTTGCCTCGAATGGGTATTATTAGTGAAAGATAGATTGATAGCAACGCAATTTTTACAGACATTTTCTAACGCATAAACAGACTAAGTCAATAGTTTTTCAAGGAGGTCTGATATTTGATCAACAACGAACTTGGAAATAACGAGAGTGCACTATACATGCTATAATAATTTACAAACCCTCCATGTCTCGTTATGTAAATAATACATTGTCTGTTTGATCAGCGGTACTAGAGAAATGTTAGGCATACGAAAAGATGTTTTCTCCAGACGCTATCGACATAAGCGTAACACAATCGATCTTATACTAAGATGGTAAATTTGGAATCCCCCCCCCCCCCTTTCCCCGGAAAATAAATTTTATCATGACAGAAATCCTATTTGATCAGTAAATCAGGGATAATAATGTAGAAGTTGTATAGGGCGATACAAGCATTTTTGTCACAGAAAGAGAAGGTAAGGGGAGGAACGGGAGGGGGCTCCAAAAGTTGTTTGAGATGTGAAAAATTAATTTTCATTGGTCTTACATACCCAACTCTCCACAAATTCCTGGAGTCCTGGACCAATATACACAAGCGTACGTCATGGGATCGCTTTGTCTTTATTTGGTCGGTAGACTGATACGTATAAGTGAATCTAGAGGTTTTTCCTGGGGCTCAAAGTCTCAAAGGGTCCAGTCCATATCGGGGGAGAATTTACAATCGCCAGATGAATGATTTATTCCAGCGTATGATTTTGAAAAAAAAAAACTTAAAAAGCACAGGGATTTATCGCGCTTCTCGGTTGCTTGATGTACTATGGGTTATGTACATTAAGCAACTGGGAAGCACGTTAAATCCCTGTGTTAAAATGGAGAAAATCAAAATTCTTAGAGGGAGGGGATCCTAACCCCCCCTTCCTCAGCCCAACCCAACCCTTATAGATCTGCGCTTGCCTTACAACTTGTAGTAAATCACCGATCTCTGTGTCCGCCTTGTGTTAGGCAATGTACAGGAAGTCGTCCGTACGGAAAACTAAGGCGGAACAGACAAGTCAATGTTAGTCGCGATGTTATACAAGGGAAAAAAAAAGAAAAGACGTGATGGCATTGTGTGTATATGAAATTTCTGGGGAGGGGATGAAGGTCGTCTTTACGGTTCCTCAAATTTAGATAGAATGGTTTTCTGAATCATCGATGCAATTAATTATCAAATGTTCTTTCGAATTTTTCCGTGCTTTAGAAAAAAAAAATTGTTTGAACATGGTAAATGCAAAATACTACAGAAGGAAATGTAGGATTGAGGAGATTGATTTAATACTTCAGATAAAGTAAGCTGTTTAAATCCGATCAAGGGGCATGTGAGAGGAAATCCGTTAGCTTCCTAGAAGAGAGATAAAGATTGAAAATATGTACTTACTTCATCGTATCTTCATACCAATCTGATAAAAAAATGACGTAGGTGGTATTAAAATAAATTTTGTAAAATGTCAATATATAGAATAAAACTGAAGTAGAAAAATGAGGACAGGGGATACGTAGAGCTGACATAAAATAGAAACTGAAATCAAAGATCGATCACAAATCTTATCCGCGCCCAACCCCATTCTTAAAATAGGCACAACGCTGACATATAAATAAATATGGAGATTCCATATCTCGCCCCACCCATCCCCATTATATGCATCAGGGGTCAAGTGCCATCCAAAAAATGTGATGTGTAAAAAATCTATTTTTCATGGTCTAATTTTTCCAACGACGAGCCATCCTGGAAATCAAAGATGCCCTCTTCGCTCATATTCATTTAAATTTTAGTTGACAAACCCTTGTATTCTTTAAACAAAATTCTGTTTGAAGTGGCTTTTGCTAAGTGAAATCACAATTAACAAATGAGTATTTTAAAAACTCTTTTATCAATACCATTTCAGGAAATGACTGTAGTTTAATAGCTTTTGATTGCTAAACATGCTAAAGGTCGATAGCTGATAGGTGGACGAATTTAATCACGACTGTACAGATAAAGATGTTTCACTTTTCCCTATAATTGTTTATCCAATGAGATTAGTGAATTTTAGATGTTTGGAATATACATGACATTATTTCCTAACTGTCTGACGGAACTTTTCCAGTATTTAGTTTTCTGACTTTTGCAATTAATATACAATCGTGTACCGTGTGCAGATCTAGAGGTGTGTGTGTGGGGGGGGGGGGGATTAGGACCACTACTTCCCCCGAAATTTACCCAAAATGCTGTTTTCCCATTTGTATGTGGTTTTCTCAAAATCTGAGGCTGAGTCTCCCTTTCCCCTAGCCGAGCTTGAACTCTTCACTTCACCCCATGGAAAAAGAAAGTATCTAGATCCTAGGTGTTAAAGATTGTCATCTCAAATGTGTATTCAATTCGTTGGATTTTTCTTTTCGCGTGCATGTCAAGTGCGACATAAAGGGATAATTTTGTTCGATGACAATCAGTCTGACTGTCTGTCTGGTAGTTACTCTAAAATAACTTAGCTGTTTACAGCTTGATTTATATACATTACGCTTCCATCAAACTTCTATGGATGTCAAGCATGATGGAGGGGGGGGAGTCCGTGGAGAAAGGATGGTGGGAGGAGAAAGAGAGGGAGGAGGGGGAGGGAAGGGTGAAAGAAAGCGGGAGGGGGAAGAGAGGTACCCCCTGTCCACCCCCCCCCCCCCCCCCCCCCCATGATGAGAGTCATCTTTAAATGAGCTAGGGGGTCAGGCTCAACTTCAAGGTCACATATAAGGCGACTTATCATGATCAGTTTAGTGCAACTGACGAATCCCACTAAAATGTATATTGCATAAATGAAACTTTGTTCTATCTTTTTCTCTTTTCAGTGTCGAGAGTTTGTGAAATCTGGGGCATTCAGGGGCAATAACCCTGCAGAGGTTGTTCAGGCCTGCGACATTACGTTCTCGTGCGTGGCAGATTCGACGGCAGTCAAAGATGTAAGTATTATGGGGATAGACAAATGTTATGATAGACTTGAGTTGCTGTGAGAAAAATGATTGTAGTCTATTGAATGGGCCATTCAACGAGATTCCTAAACTCTGTGATTTTGCCATACTGTCCTAGTGATGACAAGGACAATTGATGATAGGCGCATGTTGGTCTGTCTGTCTGCCTGTCTGTCTGGTTCTCTAACAAAACAGTCTTTTGCCCTTTGCAACAAGACTGGAATCATTGGTTGTTCATTTCAAGGTAATTTTATACCCTGTCTGTCTACCTGTCTTTTTTGGCTTTTATAATTTATTCCTGTCTATCCTCTTTGTAAATTCAATCTGCTGAATCTTTTGCAGAGATGTCAAAAGGTGTCGGTTCGAAAGAAATATCTGACAAAAATTCGTTCGAACTGACGAGAGTTAAGTGCAGTACTTTTCATGTCCGGACTGACAAAATTACTAAAATGTCTGACAAGAGAGAAACAGATTTTGACATCTCTGTCTTTGTATCAATCTTTTTTTTTGCAGCAGAGAGCTGGATAAAAAAATACCTTGACTCCCGACAAATGCTATCCCCAACCCCACCCAATTTGTCAAAATGTTTATCTTATCCAATTTGAAAGTGGCTTAAAATTTTCTCAAAATCACAGACATGATGGACAACTGGACTGGAACCCTCCCCCTCTCTCTCCATTTGCCCCACCCCAAATTTGTAGCTCTATCTGGGCCTTGCACTTATCTCTTTGTCTGTTTTCTGTCTATAAAAAGAAATGAGGTAAACATTCCCTCCTCTTTTCCAGACCTTTCCTGTTCAATCCCCATTGGCTTTATCTGTTTATTATTCATACACAATTTTGTCACATTTTCATATCACCATCTCTTTTTGTTTACTCTACATTATGATCAGAGTGCATTGTGCATTAGATAAACCACATCGAAGTGACATATCACTCAAAACTCAAGTATATTACAAGGTCAAAAGCCAGGTCAGATCTTTTAAGCCATCTCAACACAGTACATATACTAGATGTACATACTGTAACATAGTTCAAGTGCTATGAATGTATTTAGTGCACAATATGTTTTCCCAGATGTAATATAATTATATATAAATGATAGGATAAAATTTGGCCTTGGGAAATTGATTATAGAAAAGTTGTTGGGTAAAGAGTTGTAACTAATGACGTATACACTACAGTTATTTTACATTTTAAAGAAATATAACAAAATTTCAACTACACTTCCATCCATAATAAAAACCATATTAGATACATTTTAGTGAACTCGTTCTGCGATAACGAAGTACCCTAAAAATAATTTTAAGATTTATTATTCTCCACATAGTTTCATAGGCACAATTTTTCATGCTCAATGAAAAAAAATTCAGGGTAGCATGTAATCATTTCTTTCTCCGTCCGTCTGTTTGTCCATATCTCAATTGTGTCAACCCACTGTTAGATTCCTGGTGTTCTCAGATGAGTGATATGAGTATCAGACTTCTGTTGAAGTGATACAATATAAGAGAGTTCAGAGTTCTCAAAAAGTTTGGATGACAGAAATGTCAATTTTCCAGATAAAAGATGTGACCATTCCTAACCTTGATTTTATACAGACACCTGACATCACAATCATTTGGCAAAATTTTCCTTTGTGACGTCGCATCTGATCGCACCGTCTTGAAGCACTTTGATGTGTTGTCATGCCTTTTATTTTGACGTCAATATGAAAATATCAAGAAATTTTGTGATGTCTGCTCTTCGACTGTCTCACAAGTTTATTGGAAAATCATCTATTGGATGCAAAAGTTTAAGATTCATTTTATGTTCTTACAAAGTTGCTACTGTTTAAGACAGAAATATTACTAGACCGAAATTTTTGCAATTCTGGGGTGGCAAATTGTGTGTAACGTTTCCAGGCTTCAAATAAAATCCCTGAGAGTTATATAGTAGCCATCTTCTATTGGGCAAGTAATTGCTTAAATTGAATTACTTGTTCTCAGATGTACGGCTTATTATTGATTACATAGGACAACCATAAAAAATGTGATTAATTAATTTCCGGAGTGTCTATACAATTACCCTAATTGCCAATCACTCTAGCTCCAGCCTGGTAGCACACAGAATATAGAAGTAAAAGTCAGGGCCACCATACTCATATATAGATGCACATCCAGTTTACCGCCATACTAATTACTTGCATTGTAGACACTCAGAGACCTGACGTCGCAACTTTTTACGTCATTTCTTACTGTGAAGTCATAGATCTGATATATTAAGAGTAAGAAAGCAAGAAATGACGTCAAATATTTTGATGTTGGGTCTTGGTGTATGTTAAATGCAAGGCTAATGCTGTAATATAAATATTCTCTATTGTGATTATTGATATCAATGAGAGAGGAAAAGAAAAACAGGAATTATACTGTCCAACTTTTGTAATTAAGTTTCTTAGTCTGTAATTGGCTTACATACTAGTTGTTCAAAAAAGTTAAATGATTCATGATGAACGTACAAAGTGTTATTTAAGTTTAGAATGCACTCTCTGGTTAAGGTATGAAGAAAGTTGAAACAAACTTTTGGCAAAATTTCTACATGTGCAATATTATTTTAACTTACATGTATATCTAGGGCCCTGCATATTGCTGAATTGACTTTGTCCGTTTTATTATTTTCTTTTGAATATTATAGTTGTAACTTCAGATTGTGCTGAATTGATTCCTGACAAAGTTAGAATCCCTGCTGTAACAAAGTTTGTTATTTCATGTGTAATATGAATGTATATTCTTTCAATTTCAGTTAGTATTTGGAAATTATGGGGTATTACAGGGAATTACAAAGGGGAAATGTTATGTAGAAATGTCTACAATAGATGAAGATACCATGCAAGACACGGCAGAGGTAGGTCAAACTATTATGTCACCTGCAACGCAAGAGCGACATATATATCACAGCCAATTGTGCCTCACATGAAATTCATATGAAATTTACATGAAATTTACATAAAAGTTCACATGAAATTTATGTGAAATGAGTATGAACATGAAATTTACATGAAATTTTTCACATGAAATTCATGTGAAGTTTTTGACATAAATTGAATGTAAAGTCAATTTTGCATGAAGGTCACAAAGAAAAATTAATGTAAAATTCATGTGAAGTAAATTTAAGTGAAATTAATGTGAATTTTTTTTCACATGAATTTTATGTAAAATTTATATGAAATTCACATGAACTTTCATGTGAAATTCACATGATGCTCATTTCATATGAATTTCATGTGAGGCACAATTGGCTGTGTAGGGATCTCTTTGTCCGGCACCCGTCTGTCTGTCCGTCCGTCTGCGTTGTAGTCACACTTTCACATATTTGGCTGTAACTCTCTTGATCGACATCAGACATCTTTGAAACTTACAGGAATGGTAAAGCATGATGAGACTCAGCAACTAATGTAGGTCAAGGTCACTTTCAAAGGTCAAGGTCACGTACTAAGGGTCAAACATGTGACAGGCGATATACCTGTTGTTGAACAATGCTATTTTTGATAAAGGACCTTTAGTTTTTGATAAATTTTGAATTTTTTTGTTGCTGGAAGACATTTTCAAGATAGTAGTTTGATTTCATGTTTAGCTATATAGAAGGTTAACTGATGCAGATTTTATTGTCATTTATCTTTCAGATTTTCACACATACATATTTGTGTATGATATGACATATGAGATTATAAAAGGCTGACAACAAAAAGTAAACAAACAAACAAACACATCAGAATATTTATCTTACTGATTTAGCCAGGGATGAACTTGTGATAACCAACATGAAAATACAATATGAAGATCAATCTTGTATAAACTCATAAAAACTCCTTTCAATCTTCATCCTGGGTAAAGATCCTCTATTCATGTTGAACTGACAACTAGTTTGGCTTCACCTCGCCTTCTATAGTCTTGATCAACCTGACAAATCTCTGTAGACGGTCAGTAACAAACCTAATAACTTGCATTTTGTCGAGGTCCAAAATCTTAATTGTTTGATTGTTTGTTTTTTGTCATATAAAGTTGGTGTCTCATGGCTCCTTTTACCTGCCAATTCATTTATACGGCAATGGCAGATTGCTGACGGTCTATAGAAAGAGTAAGACGGCGTGCACATGACGCAATTTACGCTCTCTGATTGATTTAAACTAGTCCGTGGCAAAATGAATTTATTTATTCTCACCCATGTGTATGTACATGTACATAATTTCAGGCAATAAAGGCACGAGGAGGCGTGTTTCTAGAAGCACCTGTAGTAGGAAGCAGAGTTCCGGCCCTTGAGGGGCAGCTTATCATTTTAGCCGCAGGGGAGCGCAAACTTTATGACGAGTGTTACTCCTGCTTCGAGGCCATGGGCAAAAAGTCTCTGTACTTAGGTAACTTTTAAGTATAAGAATGAACATTTTAGACTTTATATATGCTTAAATGCAAAAAGGAACCAAACTATAAATACAGTGTCACTGTGCTGATTTCAAAACCACTTCAGTTATTTGTATGTCACGACTTTTAATGTAACCTTCAGTGTAAGGGCAACACTGTTTTTTCAAATGAATATGAAAATTGTGTATTCAAGTTCTACTGAAGTGTAAGGGCAACACTATGTAAACATTAAAAGTGCATGCTGTAAAGATTTACAGTCTATTGAACAATTGTAAGCACTATCAATCAGAGAAAATTTTCAAGTTTTCGATGTTTATGTTCATTGGAATTGAATTAAGATCTTTGCTTTAGAGATGTAGCTTTGAACCTATGCTGAGCTCATAGACACCATTGGGCCTCTTGTTACATTTTCTCTAACTTTGGGATTGTAGGTGATGATATAGGTTCAGCGACACAGATGAAGTTGATCGTAAACATGGTAATGGGAACAGTTGTAGCGAGCCTGGCGGAAGGAATGGCCATGGCGGAAAAAGTTGGTCTGGACCAAGAAGACGTAGCAGAAGTATTCTCATTAGGGGCTCTATCCTGCCCTACTGTCATACATAAAAGTCAAGGTGAAATTACTCTTTCTAATCATGTAAAAAACTACATCTCCAAGTTTATTTGATGCAATCTCTGTCCAAATAGTGCTTAAAATTTGACTTATGTATACTGTATGTATTGTGAATTTATTTTAGCGGGATTCATATTTTAGCGGAGTTAGCGCTGCTAAGACTGCGCTATTCAAGAATATACTAAATCATGAATCTCTTATATATAAATGTGGAAAACAAGTCAAAGCACTAATTAATGATTACACTAATACATGTATGTCAATTTACCCATTTCTGCTCTGTTTCCGCTAAAATTTTGTTGTGCTGAAAAAAGTACACATAGAGTATAATGCAATTGTTATAAAAGTGCAACCTTGCAATAAATATTGGGTACCTTCTCAGCTAAACTATAAAGCTATTTTTGTCTTCAGTGATGTAATTTCTGTCTGCCCATTAACACTTTAAAATTTGTAATGTCGCCTACGAAGCAAAGACAACATACATGTATAGGGGACCACTTTCTTTGGTACTGTCAGTCGGTCCGTCTGTCTGGTTGTCACACCATCTTACATAAGGATATCAGTCAAATGTACAGGGATGCTCAAGCATGTAGGAGACCAAACATTGTGAAGGTCAAGGCACTGTTAAGGTCAAGGTCACTTACATAATGTCAAATTTACAATAGGCAGCTTACCTTTTCTTGAACTGTTTGATTAAATTTTCTCATCTATTTTTTCAGCAATACTTAGTCAGAGATATGATCCACATTTTCCACTTCAACATCAGCAGAAAGATCTGAGACTTTCCTTATTACTAGGGGATAAAATAGAACAGCCTCTATATGTGGCGTCAGCAGCTAACGAGGTAAGTACAAAGGAGTAAAACTGAACAGCTGCTCTACATGATTATGGTAACTGAATTGTGTATACATGTATAAAGTACATGGATGACTTAATGGAACCTTGTGTGTCAAGATTTACTCGTATCACTTTTCTCTTTCATGTGACATGTTACCCACTGAAAACAATGAAATGACATCATACCGCTGCCATGTGACGACCTCGTTTCTTTGTCATGAGTGGTTAGAGTGGTGTACGAAAAGAAAAAAGTGATCAGAATGGACAGAATCATGTATTCTAGAGTTATTTCATCTCCTCTAAATATGTTAAGTAACCAATTCAGTCTTTCCCAAAACTCACTAGCCTGACGCCCAAGGCTACCAACATTTTTGCTGGGCTTGTAGAAATTCCTTAAGAAACTATACAAAAACCTGATAAAATTTATCTTCGGCTAGTGGCTAAAAAAGTTTTCGGAAAGACTGGTAACCATGCGTTTTCTATTGTTACACCAGATACAGATGTATTGTGACATCATTATTCGGGCACAGAGAGCAAAAAAAAAAAAAAATCACTTATAGTTTGCTGAATTTGCACAATTTCCTTCGGTACTGTCTCAAATTCTGCTAACTCTTCAGTTTTACATAATTTGAGACACTTTGGATAGAACTTTGTATCTTTTATGACAGACTATGAAAAAGTCTCATTGTCTGCACGTGCCTTAATTATTAATACTAGATACTAGAATTTTATATATATATCTGTAGAATGTCTCATGTAATTGACTTACATTCTGATCAAAACTTTTGTCGATTTTTTTTCTCAGTTGTTCAAGAAGGCTCGACGGTTAGGATACGGGGACAGTGATGTATCTGCAGTTTATAGAGCAGCTAGTAATTGAAATCCCACAAAGACATTGTCGTGCAATGAACGGATTTTAAATCAACCAATCAGAAGCCAGCATGAATGGATTTTAAAATTATCCAATCAGAGGACAGCTTTGTAATTCCAGCATGAAATTTCGAGAATAAAACTCTTTGGTATTTTAAAGAAAATATACAGACTCCAGCATGAAATTTTGAGAGTAAATTTCTTTGGTTATTATGAAGACAAACTATACACATGAAATCTCAATTTCAAATAATTGCGGGTCTTAATTCAAGAAATTTTGGCATAGCACATGATTGTATTATTAACTTTTTGTAAGACGTCTTTTGAAGTCAAATTTATGAAATTGTGCTTTTAGCATCTGCATACTTTGCAGTATTGAAAACAGAAAAAGTCAACTCTCTTTTTCATGTGAAGCATCTGCATACTTTGCAGTATTGAAAACAGAAAAAGTCAACTCTCTTTTTCATGTGAAAAATAAGTAAAATTGACATCGTTGCAAATAATCTGTAGTGGATTATTGAATATACTTTTGCTATTATGGAATACATAAGTAAAAGACTTCCGTGTTTTCAATGTACTTGTACTTTAAAAACAGAAGATATTTTGGAGATGCGGTGATCATCGCAAAAATTTATTCTTGCAAAAAGAAGATAAATTTTTCAGTTACGTTACAGCGTATCACATGTACATGCATATTGCATGTTTTCACTGCCATTATCATAAATGAAATTCATACATCATATTTTACATTTGAAAGTTGATTTACGTGTTAATATTTTACATGTGAATTATGATTTTATACAGGAGTGTGTTGTATTATGACAGTATCATACCTACTCTCTGATATAATTGTGTTTTGTTAATTGTATGATTTTGTAATCCTGATATTCAACCTGAAAATTCAAGCCAAATATCCAAGTGGTAGTAAATTTGAAAATAAATTTTTAACTAGATAAGTTTTTAAGAAATTAAATGCTGTGTTAAATTGAATAGTTATGCATACATGTAAGTTAAAATATAAAATCTACAAATAGGATCAGAAAAGTACTTTAAAAATAGTACATTCTTTTAGTAACGTTTGTCAGTAACTTTGGTCAATTCTATTTATCTGTAAATTCTGTAGTTTCTATGGAAATTTCAACATTAATACGCAATACAGACAAAATTGGTATGTCTTGGTGGGTTGACCAACCTTGAGTTCTTCATTTAATATATGCCTGTTTGCATGTCGGATATATTTTGTAAACCATGTGTCATAACCTTAAAAGATGGCATTCATTTTATACATTTTGAAGCGACAGTACAGAGTGTGAGAGTGTTTGTAGTACTCATAGTATACATGTACATGTATATGTACAATATCATTTTCTAAACAATGTCATACATACGTACGTATAAAATATACAATATATGTACATTGTACATCACTTCATAAGAAGACGAGTCATTTTGCATTTCTGTTTTTTTGTATCGTTTGATTTGACATGTTTGAATGTATCACTTGTACATTTATTACAATTTCATAAAATCCTTGAGACATTCATTAACATCATATTTCAGTAGAGAGTAGAATATCAACATGATCAAACTGTAATGTAGTCTAAATACATGTAATTATGTGCATGCAGATTTTTGTATACTACAATATATACACAATACATTGTTTTTTCGTAAGTCTAGAAAATTAAATCATCTTATCTAGAAGTTGTGTCAAGAATGCAAAGATTTCAAAGAAAAGAGTTTTTTCTCATAGATGGGGGAATTTCCTTTATGCCCAAAATATTTATAGATGCATGTGTCTTGATAGTATTTCATGAGTAAATGAGACTGTCGTGAACCAAAAATAAACTCGGAAGCTGTATAATACAATGCTGACAAGGCTGGTTCCCACCTAACCCCCGTTTATAGCCATATTTGGGCTTCCACTAAAATAAATGAAATAACTTCAGCAGGCCACAAAGTCCATGGGCATGAAAACATTTTAATCAATCACATTAATTTTTTTATTGATTTAAATTTTTCTTTTAATTAAGTAGAAAGGTATAAATACTGAGGAGACCCCAAACACGTACCCTCTGCGCTTAGGTCAGATTTTCAAATCTGAGAAAAATAATTTCGTGGTCTTTAATTTCATGATAATCCCTTGTATTTTGGTACGTACATGTTACATGTATATCAACATTTATACATGTACATGTATGTACTGTAGTTTTCAAACGATCAATTTCTCTATTCATTACTCAAACGTCAAAGTCTGTTTTGGGAGAAATACTTGAAATTGATCAGAAAATGTGAAAAAAATGACCTTTTTCTTGTTGTACAGGAATGATTTTTGACCAAGGTAACCAGTGAAAATAGACATTAAATTTTTTATCGTGTGAAATGTTTTGTACTGAGTCTTTTTCATTTACATTTGAATGTAGTCGTAATGCATCTTTATGAAACTTAAAATGTTTGTTTTCACTATACATAGTAGTATAGATGATTGAAAATGAAAAATAAAATAGTTTACACTAAACGAAAGTCAACATTTATGTATTATTATTGTGAGTTATACGAGAATACCATACATGTATAACCAGAAATTTTCGCGAGTATCAAATTTCGCGAAAATGGGGTGTCTTTATTTTCGCGATTCCTAAATAACGAGCAAATTTGTACATCCATGTATGATGTTATTGTTTTATACCTTTCGTTATTGAAGTAATTGTTAGGTCTGTGATAAGAGTACACTCAGTTCATTTCTATTTGCGTTTAATTGGTAAAAGTAAAGCATGACGCATGTATGATTAGAACGAAATGTAAATGATATACCAAATTATGTAACAGTTGTAAATTTTTTGCAATTCCAAATCACTCGAAATATAGGGAAAATAAAACGCCGCTAAAGACGGTATGGCCGGATTGCAAAGTAAGTTTTTGTCACTAACTGGGTCAAGGTCACTAGGTCAAATAATACGGCATAAATTGAAAGGTTTTGTCAGAGGCAACCTACATGTACAATATAAAGTTTCTACTGCATATGGTTCCTTAGATTTTGCTTCAACCAGGAACTTTTAACCAAAATGTTGACGGCAGACGGACGGACATCGTCAATCTATAGACCGGAATTGCTTTGCAATCCGGCCAATTAGTATCATGTGAAAATTTCTGGTTATACGGTATGTGGTTTTAAAGGACTGATTATGACCATGCACATTGCATATGCCATTGATTTTCTACAGACATCTGATAGCAATTCTATTTTAGTTGTACTTAACCCAAGATGATTGAGCTAAAACCTCCAAGTGAGATTTTGTCATACCTGCCCTCCAGCATCCATCTGTTATTCATTAAGTCATTAACTTTTCATATTTTCGACTTTTCCTCTAAAAGTGAACCAAACCAAAGCAAGTACCTTAGGTCCTCTGCCAAATTTTTTTTTTTGTGATGATCAATCAACAAGTATGGCTGTAGAAGGCTCTGATTGCCTGACACATTTTCCAGAGATATGAAATCTAATTCAAAGTTGTCGGACATTTTCACAAATCCGTCAGACCGAAAAGTGAAATGTACTACAAGAGTTTGTCAGACCGAATTAATTTTTGTCAGACATTTCCTTCAGGTCCGACACTTTTCAATAACTCTGATTTTCAGCTGCACAGAATATCCTGAAATCTTGCAAAAAGCAAGTAATCAAGGTCCTCAACAAAGTTTGCATTTAAAGCTGATCTTGATACTGTATATTTGGAAAGGAACAATGTTACCCCTAGAACGTAACTGATGGGGATCACAATCATATTGCTTACAGCTATACTTAGAATGCTAGTTCACATGGTCATAACAGTCTTTCCCAATAACATCGGTCCGCCGGTCCTGAAAGGCAAAATTACGTTTGGACCGGTGCTTTCCTCTCGATAGCCAGTCCAAATGACCGATGCCGATCACACTTTATAAACGTTTCATGATTGTAATTTTAATTTCTTGGCTTTGTTTTAAAGAGTTTACGAGAACGTGATTGACAAGTAGTCAGAGGTTGATCGGGCCAGGGCTGCTACCGTATTTTTTTGGACAGTTTTTGTTTCGGACCTATGTGTTTCTTTAATACATCGGTCCGAATGACCTATGTGAGCTGAAAGTTTTTGGGAAAGACTGTCATAATATACATGTATAAATAAATTGAATTCTTTGCTTAAGCCTAATCATACAAGCACTGCCAATATACATGTGGAAAACAGTAATAATACCTCACTAAGTTAGTGTACATTAATCATATTTATTTGTTTTACATATCACATATTGCACATCACAAACAATAGGAAAGATAAAGGCAGTTTATAAGAATTATAATTATAATATAATTATAATTATAATAATTATAATTATAAAATTATAATTATAAGAATAAAACACCCATTTCCCTCCTTCCCCCAAAAATGCATAAATTAAAATAGAATTTAAGAAAAAATTATAAAATGCTTATACTTACATGTAATTTGAATTATTTGAATTTCCCTTGTAATAGCTTCATACACAATAATTGTGACTCAAACTTATTCTTAGTAAATACATGTATTATATGTATTTTATGTTAAAATTAGGGAAATAAATGTAGTTATAATGTACTTTAAAAATATATCATTGTACATCATACAGGTATAAATTTAAAAATGTGTCTGTGAAACAAGAATGCCCCTATCGGCATCTATCGGTCTAACAGCTGTAATGTAAAAAGAAGGTCATATTCTAAGGTCAAGATCAATTTTTCTGGTACCATGGAAAGGTCCTGCCAAATGGAATACACATGAGTAATATGAAAGCCCATTCATTTATCCTTTAGAATTTATGGCCAAAAAGTTTTTTCAAAAGATGGTCAAACTCCAAGGTCACATGGTAAAAATTTTTGATACGAACAGAAAAGTCTTGCCACAAGAAATGCACATCGGAAATACATGACTGTATGATAGTCGGTACCGACAGAAAAGCCTTGCCACAAGGAATGCACATGTGAAATACAGTGTGTGAAAGCCCCATCACTTTCCATTCAAAGGTTATTGCCAAGGTCAATGTCTTTAAGACAAACCGACACGCCAAAAACTATTATAATATGCTCCCGAGTCTCCAATTACTGGGGCATAAAAATATACATGTAGTGAACCCATTTTTTTTTTATTCAAAATTGGAGTTTACTTGAAATGATGCAGAAGCCCACAAGCTTTTATCACGACGAAATAGCAATATTATACTGAAATGAAGAATTAGAACTGAGAGTAATTGTGAGCTATTAATCAAGCATGAAAACAACTTTTAAGTAAAAATTCAAAATAAGGAATGGACAAAAAGTTGATAATTCTACTTTTAAGGTTCATGATGAAGCAAATGACAATCTCCTTTTAAATAGAATAGATTTCATAAAATCAAAGAACTTGGGGGAGATTTTCAGAAAAACAAGCACTTTAAAAAAGCACTGAACGGTATAAATTCGAATTTTCTTAAACCAGAGTTATACAAGTATGTACATGTACTTCCAACAGCAACTGAATGCAGAAAATGCATATTGATGTAATAAATTCCTATAGAAACCTCATATTTTGAGGCATGTTTTCCCTGAATTCACGCTGGTTTCCATAGAATTTGACGACACCTCAATTACATTATAGTTTACATCAGATACCTTCTTAAACGGGAGGTAACTCTGTACATCAAGCCCCATCACTTTCCATTCAAAGGTTATTGCCAAGGTCAATGTCTTTAAGACAAACCGACACGCCAAAAACTATTATAATATGCTCCCGAGTCTCCAATTACTGGGGCATAAAAATATACATGTAGTGAACCCATTTTTTTTTTTATTCAAAATTGGAGTTTACTTGAAATGATGCAGAAGCCCACAAGCTTTTATCACGACGAAATAGCAATATTATACTGAAATGAAGAATTAGAACTGAGAGTAATTGTGAGCTATTAATCAAGCATGAAAACAACTTTTAAGTAAAAATTCAAAATAAGGAATGGACAAAAAGTTGATAATTCTACTTTTAAGGTTCATGATGAAGCAAATGACAATCTCCTTTTAAATAGAATAGATTTCATAAAATCAAAGAACTTGGGGGAGATTTTCAGAAAAACAAGCACTTTAAAAAAGCACTGAACGGTATAAATTCGAATTTTCTTAAACCAGAGTTATACAAGTATGTACATGTACTTCCAACAGCAACTGAATGCAGAAAATGCATATTGATGTAATAAATTCCTATAGAAACCTCATATTTTGAGGCATGTTTTCCCTGAATTCACGCTGGTTTCCATAGAATTTGACGACACCTCAATTACATTATAGTTTACATCAGATACCTTCTTAAACGGGAGGTAACTCTGTACATCAAACAAAGTGATCCCTAAGTGTCGCTATGCTTCGCAGGCGACACAAAAAGACCGAAAAATACATGTATGCATGTACATGAACAACAAGTAAATATGACTAAAACGTGTAAAAAATTTGCCCTTCATTGATTCATTTTGAAAAAAAAAATTTATACCTGGAATGTGTATCCATTTTTGTACAATTTCTATTTATAAATGATGAAAAATGTAGCTAAGGAATAATATCATAAAATCTGAAGAAAAATAACATTTAAAATATTTTTCTAATCGAATAACTTAAATATGTATGAACATAAAATGTTACAATCAGCAATAACGTCCCGAGTACACATACTTATAAATATTATTTATCTACATTCAAAAAAGTAAAAGATCAAGCACTCGTGTACGTGTAGATTTATTCTTCAAAATTAAAATAATAACGATACTTTAAAAATCTCCAATAATACACAATAGACGTACAATGCTCAAACTATAAAGAAAACGCACCATACAGCCGTATAGTAATCATGAACTATACAAAATTCAGTAAATACATCTGTATATCGATTAAAATGATATAACATTAAAATGATATAGATTACCCCAAAAAATCCGTAGTCAATAGTCTTAAAATCTCCAACGTCAAAAGAGAAAATGTTGGTCCAGGGATACTCGTTAAAATAATTTTTAATGCTTTCACTATCCATATCATATGTTGGGTGGTAAGACTTTAAAATTCAACTTCAATTTATTAGGAAAATATCTAAAGTTACAAAAATGATAAACAAAGGTAAGTCAATAACATCATAATGCATAATTGAAGTGTACAAGCAATCAAGCAGATGATCTACAAAAAAGTAATTCAATGCTCTAAATCATTCCATCTAGAACCATAAAACATACATGTACATTTACATCTACATGTAAGTTAATAAATAAATTTATATATAGTGGAAGTACAATGTATATTGACATTTCAATAATTACTAAAAATTCTTAATGCATTAGTCTAATACACTTAGACAAAAGATGTCATCGACAACATTCATAAACAAGCCAAAAAATATACATGTCGATGTATAATTCCAGAATATGGAAATTATTTTTATGAACAATTCACTGAGCACTGTAGAATTAATACATGTTTAACATTATTCCCCCTCCCGTTCATGAAATAATAAATTCATGTAAATAAAAATTCAAATATTTATTGACTTAAAAAACTGAATTCTGAGGATAAATCAATGTGAAAAATCTACAATCAGTCTGTACAAATTTCATGTATTCTTAATAAAAATAAACTTAAAAAGTTAAATTGCCAGACACCATTCACGTGAACAACAACAAAAATCTGAAGGGGACGAAAAATGACAATGTTCACAAACGGAGTTCTCACATAAATGTTTCATAAAAGTTTAATTTAAAGTTCCTGCTAATTCAAATGTGGAATTTACAGTAGAAAAAGTCATGTTTGAAAAGATAAAAACTTTAAAAATTCCTGGCTCTGATTAATACTATAATGTCATAAATAATTTGGCTGGCATAAATGCTATCAAGTCATCCGGCCACCATCCCCATCTTGAAAATAATACATGTACATGTATTAATGGAAATATCAAAACTTTTAGGCATTGCAATAAGTCTTATAAAATTCATTTGTTCATGTAACTCTTGCACAACATTAAAATTCTCATGCGTTTACATTTTATTAATAAATTGATTCAAGGAAACACATATACATACTCGTATCATGTAAATACTCGGGTAATAAATTTTTGAGCAATTTGTTCAATATTAATGATATGCCAGAACTTAAATTACAGGCAATGTACACAAATGATTACCTCAGTAGTACTGAATGTTCAGTAGTCATATCCTATCTAATGCATAAATTCTGAGGAAATTTTCAATCATATCATGTAAAATTTTTCAAAAAGCTTTATAAAAATCAGTCATGACTTTCATAAGGAAAAAATAAAATACATTTGTATGTGGAATATCTCAATGTATAAACACTAAAATTCTCACATGCAAACAAATATTTTTTTCTTATCATGCTGTAAGCTGTGGGGAATGCAATTGACCCTTCCGATTGCGGGAAAAAAAAATAAAAAATTCGTGCAGTCACAATGCTTTTACCTCGGACAAACAAGCTTTGAACCTCGGACAAACATCGAAATTGCATTGTGACGTCATGAAATTTCTCAATTTTTTCCCGCAATTGAAATGCGTAAATCTGTTTATCAGTCTAGATGGACAAATTTGAGCAAAATTTCAAAAAAGCTGCCTCGGACTGAATTTTTCACAACCTTGTTTATTGTAAAATGGTACAAGTTAGAATTTAAAAAAAAAAATAAATCAAAATAATTCAATGATGACCATTGAATTATCTAAAATCACTTCTACCTTTAAATGTGGACTACTCCGCATCTATGTAGACATTGCAGACATTAAAACATGCCGAATAAATAAGGGTACAAACTGACCATACTGAGCAAAGTTATACATGTAATCTAATCATTCAACAAAAACAAAATTACAAACAAATGTACAGTATTCAATAAATATACGCACTGCCTTCATTTTATTATCATACTTAACATTTAAAATTTCTCCTTGACATGACCCTGATTTTCCTTTAGTAACGTATTACTCATCATAATTTACCACCCTATCAATTTTGATGGAGGTATGATTAATAATAATGAAGTTATAATCTTTTAATGCAAGACAGACGGACAGACAGACAGAGAGACAAGCTGACCAATTTATGGCAAAATGATCCATACAGTGCTTCTGAATTCAGTACTTCACTTCCTGTTCCATATCTGTTCCAGTTGCCATGGAAACATCTGCTTCTGTTGTCATGGTGACATCTGTTGTTGTTGTTGTCATGGAAACAAGGTCTCTGTATTTTTCATTGGCCTCCTCTTGTAAGGACAACAAGGACTTTCTTTGTGAATACAACTCATGCTGTTTAAAATAAGATGGGAATTTTTATATTTTAAAGTTTACATGTATATTTCTATATTTCATTTTCTATATTTTCTATTTTATATTCTTATATCTTATATTTTTATATTTCTATATTTTATATTTCTATATTGCTATATTTTATAATTTCATATTTTAATATTTCAATTTTATTTTTTATATTTTTATGTTTCATATTTTTACATTTTATATTTTTATATTCTTATATTTTCAATATTCTTTTGGTAGAATTAATCACATTTTGCTCCATATCATTTGAAACATAAGAAAGCATCAGTTCTACTGAAACAGAAGAGACACCTTCGATTGATTCAAAGAGGGAAAAGGGAGAGAGAATGGAAATTTTGGTACAGAGCTGTACTTTTAAATTGTGCTGTGGCGATATGGGCTTTTGCTACAGTACAGGAAATTCTTATTTGCTCCATCTGATTCTGTATTACAAAATTTTATCTTTGTTATAGCATTGTACTTGTTTAAATAGTTGTGCTTTGTGACCTATACTGTGCTTTTAAAATACTGTGCTAAATATTGCTTTGTGCTTTCCTTATCTAAAAAGAATTTATTGTTTAAAGTGCTGTGTTTTTAATGTGCATTGTGCAATCCAACCTGAACAGAATTTATTTTTTGAAGTACATTTGTATCTGTGACCTTTGATCAGTGCTTAATACTGTGCTGAATATTGCTTTGTGATTTCCTTATCCGAACAGAATTTATTGTTTTAACTGCTTTATTTCTTTAAGTGCTTTGTGCTATCCTTACCTGAACAGAATTTATTTTTTGAAGTATCTGTGACCTTCGATCAGTGCTGTCTGTGCTATTGTGCTCTGAGACATGCATTGTGCTCTCTGTTAGTTTGTGCTGCAACTCATTGATTTCTCTGTGCTGCTCCTGCATATTGTGCTGCAGCACAGTAAATTTCTGTCGTAGCTGCTTGTGAAGTGCCATTGTCACATGCCATGTCTTTTTGTCCTAAATTTTTGGATACTTTGTTAATACAAACACAAAACAAAAATCTATATACATGTAGCATTTCTACACTACAGATTAACCATGTTGCATTTTTCACATAATCAGATAGGCCATTTTATAAACATTGGACAATCTTAATGATATTTTTTCTTCAACAATTCCTTCCTTTTTTTTCTTTCTTTCTGGATGGGTGCCCTGTAGACTACAACACTAGTGTTGTACATCGGAAGACTTTTAAGAGTCGATTATCGGAAAATAATCGGAACGAGTAAACCAATCGATTATCGATTTATATCGGAAAACAAAAATTTATGAAAAATGGAACATAAAAGATAGAAAATTTGATTTTTTCTGCATAAAATTCAGAAAACTTTGCTGAAAACAAAATATAAAGCATTCAATTTCAAAATATCTGTCTGTTTTCATGCAAGACAACAAGTAACGGTTTATGTGAAAATAGGAAAATTAAATATGTATACACAAAATACCTTTCTTTCAGCAACAATCGATTGTAAGAAAATGGAATCGATAATCGGAATCGAAAGAGTTTTAGCGATCAACAATCGATTGTCGGCGACAATTGGGTCATCACTATACAACACTCACTGTAAATTGATCTTTTTTTTACTTTTTTTTTTGTTGGTAGACTTATAGGCCAGCTGTCTGCTACAGAGAATTTGGAGTTGACTCAAAGTTCTCTTTTCTATGCTTCTATCTAAGAAACATACAGTACCTGCATATTTTCAGGGAGCTCTGTCACATTCTGCTCCGAGTTGAGGCGAGTTTCCATGGAGTTACAGTGAGCTTCCTGCGAGTTGAAATGAATTCTCTGTGAGTTATGGTGAGCTTCCTGTGAGTTGAAATGAATTCTTTGTGAGTTATGGTGAGCTTCCTGTGAGTTAGTGTGAGTTTCCTGCACTTGACCCTGGTTTGTTTCTGTAAGAAACGAAAATCTTTGTATTACATGTACATGTACTTCTATAGAAATATCTCCTTCAGAAAAAAGTACTTACATGTATCTAAACATCTACATTAATTTTTTTGTAAGTGAAGAATATAAATATATACATGATTGTATATGTATGAATCTAACTACAAAAACTTTTTTTCAATGTACATCAATTTTTTGTCTCACTATCGTGAAAATTTTATATACATGTACATGTATTATGCAATCAACATCAATAGACAAAGATCTCTAGCTGAGTAAATCCCGACTCAAATGAATGAAAAATTTGGTGATTTCATTAAATCCGCCAACAAAATAAAAAATTTCCATCGCGCCAAAATTACCCAATACATGTATATGGTAGATAGACATTAAGACAGAGCAATGGACTGAACCATCATGCACATGTAAACCTTTACCTTGTAATTCTGAATCAATAATACCCTGTTTGTTTGCTGAGCTGCCATTTTCATTCTGAGCATTATCGTTAATTACATGTATCTCACTACAATCGTTCGATGTCTTGTTCTCGGAAATGTGTGTACTTTCATTTTTATGAACACTTGGTGGAACACTGAAATACTTAGAAATTTGAGCATAAAAATGATTGGCGTCTATATGAGGTGACGGCACTTTTGGCGGATTTTCCGAATTGTCGTGAAATAAAACCGATTGTAACAGTTTGTCCCTGCCGTGCGTTGAACTTTTCTTTTTGTGAGCATCTCCTTTTTCGTCCTCCTCCATTAAGAGTTTGTGTAAGATCTTATTTCTACTGTCTGGACTTTTCGCTTGAGAACTGACCGTTAATTCCTCCTCTCTTACGACATCATCTTTGACTAGCGGAAAATTTACCGGCACATTATTTTTCACTACGTTCTCTTCACTCAATCCACAACAAATAGGTGGGTCCTCTCTGAGCAAACTTTTGAGCATAGGAAGTCTACCACAAAATGAAGATTGGCCAGAAACTGAGTCATTTGATTTTGTCGTATTAGACTCGCCCAAAGTTTCATTTTCCTCCGCGCGAAAAGTAACCATAGATGGATTTTCTTCTGAGACGGTAGATATGTTTGAAGGGGAAGGTGAAATTTCTACTAGTTTTGTTTCACTTATTTCATGGACATGCCTTTTATCACCGTTTTCTGTTTGTGAATCTTCACTCCCTGAATCTTCTATAGATAAATTCTGAGTAGAATTGATGAGAGAATTGTACATCTCAGCTTGAATTTTTAACCTCCCTTCACCATCTACCTTTCTGCAATAAAATAGACATTGTCAAGTAAATTTTTAGGGAGGAATGAAAGAAAATCCTTTCTACCAGCAACTTACATGTGAAAACAAAAAATCTTTTCTTAAGACAATCACATACTGTTAACATGGTAATTTTCACTAGGGGATAATTTCTCAATTATAACATCAAGACATTACGCGAGGGGGAAATGTTCGTATATAAACGTCTCTGTCTTTGTACGAAGGCAGCAGGATTACTTTTGTACGGGGGCAGAGTCCCATGATTTGTGAAATTTTTGAAAATTACCTAACACGAAAATTTGAACATTTACATTATACTGTAAACATGGTTATTTTCGCTGAGGGAAAATTTCCCGTTTATAACATCAAGACGTTTCACATGGGGGAAATATTCGCGATAAAATGTCTTTCCCATTGTAAGAATGCAGCAGGGATATTTTCACGTGGGAGAAATTTTCACGAAAAATGCAAAAATTACCCCCATACAAAAATTTTCACGTTTACAGTATCTTCATGTAAACATACATGTACCTTATTTAATATCTTGTTTTTTATTTTTTTTTTTTTTTGTACACACAAAATTTAATCATATAATCATTGATAAGATTTCACTGAATAACAAAACAAAATCAGAAGGTGGTTGAAAATACATGTAGTAATAAAGACTAGCAGAAACCCTACAAATTTGGAGGCTAGAAAGCAGAATACCCACTTAAAGCAGAAAATAATTTGTGTATAATTTACTTGATCCTCAGAAACAGAAAGATTTAAATAATCTATACAGTCACTGACTACTGCTTTAACACAATGCCAAGGCAAATGTATTGAAATTCAGGTAATTTATTCATAATAAAAATCAAAATGCATTTAACATGTTTAAGCCTTACAAGGGGATGTACAAATGTACTTACTCTAATAGACAATTAAGACTAATGATAAATAGAGGTCTCTTTGTCCACGCATCGTTGACGATTATAGAACGTGATTCCACATACTCAAACTCGTCAAAAATATTCCGCAGACGGAAAATCGTTGAAGGTGATTCTAAGTCTGTCATAACTGAAATAAAAGACAGTTACAGCATCAGAAAGTAGAGTTCGGAGAAATTATTTATATCAAGAGGCTCAATGGTGCCTATATTGCTCAAATACTGTAAACGTTGTTTTTTTCGATGGGGGAAAATTTCGCGATTATAACATCAAGACGTTTTACATGGGGGAAATATTCGCAATAAAAATGTCTTTCCCATTTTTAGAATGCAGCGGGGATATTTTCGCACGGGGGAAATTTTCACGAAATCCCTCCATTCGTGAAAAACACGAAAATTACCCCCACGCGGAAAGGGGTAGGGCCACGAGACCCCTAAATCGGCCCTTGATTTTTCTCTTAAAATAAATTTCATGAGGAACACTTGATATCTCTCATGAAAATACACGAATGTTTACCGCTTTTCATGAAAAGAATAATATCACCAAACAATGTGCCATTTAACTGACGTCATGAAGTGACATCATTTTGACGTTATTGACAAAATATGGCGAAAATTGCTGGAAATTTTGTCTTTTGTTGTAGAATTCAATGTGGCCGCATGCGTTAACTGAGATAAAACGTTTATGACAAAAGGATATAATGATAATCTTTCACATATAAATTTATTATCATAGTTAATGCATGTGGCCATTGCTAATTTAATAAAAATATTGAGTTTTTGCATCAATTTCGCCGAATATGACATATTTTGGTGTTTTCAAAGGGCTAAAAGGTATTGATAAAAGCATTGTTTACCAAAAGTAGATTCGTGATTCAGTAGAGAACGTTTCAAAATGTCAAATAACAGTAAAAAATTTTATGAAGTACAATGTTCAAAATCTATCAAAATTAGGGCCAATATCGGGCTTCGTGGCCCTACCCCTTTCCACGTTTACAATATGAGCCTCAAAGAGCAATGAAAAACACTGGAATTGAGTCGAGCAATTCTAATGCAAATAGATTTTTACACTATGACAACTCAATAAAATTACCAGTCACAGCATTGATTTCCATGATGCGGGCACAGCTTTAATGTACTGTAAATTGGTTTTTATTCGTCAGGTACCAATTTTCGTCATTTTCGTCAGTGCCTCCCTTGACGAAATTACGTATCGACGAATATAAATACCCCTAACAAAATACAGTGTAGAAAGGAAAAATTGAATCTTCAGAGTTAATACGACAGGCAAATGATAAATCAATGAAAAGTGAATACACACACAAAGTCGCATATATGTACTTCCAATTACCAAATGATATGTTATCACAACAAGCTACGTGGTATACATGTCTCTAATTGTTTGTTTACCAATAACTGTTAAACAAACAATGAAAACAAAAGCATACAGCCCTTTTGAATAGACGAATTTATATTTTAGGGACCCTTGGATGACGAATTTACGTACTGACGAAATGGCCGTTTTGAACGAATTGACGAAAATTGGTACTGACGAAAATAAAGCAATTTACAGTATCAGATGATGTACAATAGAAATTTTTTTTTGATCTTGTTCTTAAACTCAAAATGCAAGAGTCAACATCTTTTTGAATTGGTTTCATTATTACATGTACGTCACTATTCATTTCATTTCAGTTACATATACAATGTATGTACATGCATCAATGAAAAAGAGCACACAAAGTTGATAAATACAGTTTACTCTCGTTTACTCAAACTCGGTTAACTCGAATTTCCGCTTCACTGGAACTGTTTTTAAAAGTCCCAATTCTCTTCCATTGATTTCTATGCATTTTTACTCCTGATACATGTATATCGAATTCTAATAACTCGAACTTTTTTGATAATTCGAACTAATTTCTAAGTCCCATAAGCCATTTTACATTGAAAATTAACCTCAATAAGTCAAACCACAAATTTTTTCCAATTCTTAAACAAAACCCAATTCATTTTAAGGAAATCTGTGGACGGATAATTGATACTATCTTGCTATCGAGTCGTAAATACAAGCATTTAACTTTTAAGGTAGCTTGGTAATTAAAAATGGACAACACAAAAGTTTGTTGACGGTGAGAGAGAAAGAGAAATAGTCTTTTAAGGTACATCGCGGCTTTACGGCACGGAAAATTTTGCGAGAAGACATAGCCTGAAAATTTGTCTACATAAAATTTAAGATTTGATCAATCTTTGATATAATTTTCATGTAATTGTTTCACGAAGTTTTTCGAGATTTTAAGCCTCAAAGATGGCATTGGCGTTCTTATTCGAAAATATGCTTTTTCTGAACTAAAATAATTTTAATCTAGAAAATTAACCAAGGAGGGTGAAAAGGGAGATCAAAAATATTGTTGCCATGTTGAGTATTGTATTTCTACGGATTATTGTGTCTCTAAGGGGAATTTGCAATTTTTATCGCCATTTCAGCAACTTATTATTCAAAAATCCGCATTCATTCAAAAGGCAAAACACGGCTTGCTTCATTATCACTTTCTCCATTAAGCTGTGGAGGTCCTTAAAGCCCTTCTTACACGTAAAAGTAGAGAATGAGCTGAATTCGAATATATAAAAACATGGATAGGTCTTCTCGGCAGATTTTTTGCAATTTAAGATTGAAAATTTGTTTTGCGTGGCTTCGGCGTCAATCTTTCTCGCAACGTCAAAGTCACAGCGTGTTCAGATCGCATATGTCAACATGACGTCAAGGAGTATGCGGAATATTTGATTCTCTGTAACAGTTTTCTTTAAAACATCCAAAAAGCATTTTTAATAAAGATAATTAATCAACAATTATATGGGCTGTATTCGAACTAGATCTTATATCTTAATGTAAAAATAAAATTCTCCGTACATAACATTTTTTTCTTCAAATATTTGAAAACATCATACGGAACAGACGGACGGACATGCTCATTACTATTTAATCCGATATCTTTTGGCGGGGTATACAAAAAATTCCCTCTTGTTTATACAGTGTATGTACATATACTTTATAATATCGGAAAAGGGTTGGGGAGGGGCGGTCCATTTAAATGTACATTGTGATTTTCATTCCATGCTCGTTTTCTATCATTACATTCAGCCGCCTCGATTGTCGTTATATATATTATTAAAATGAAATTTCCATTTCTCCGAGTTCAGGAATTCCTCAAGAAGGCAGTACGGTATCTTTTTTTCCGATAACTCTTTTTTTCCGATAACAAATAAATAAATAATTAAAGAAATGAATAAAATAAAAATCCAAACAAACAAACAACTTGCACATACATGTATGTAGTCTCTTTTGCAAATTTTTAACACTGACCTTGACTCCTAAGTATGACCCTTTTTTTTTTTTTTTTTTTTTTGCTTGTCAAGATTGTTACAGGTTGAAAATAAATATTCTGATCTTTAGTTACTGGAAAATAAATATTCCGGCCGGCCCTGCGTTGAAAATAAATCATCTGACCCGAAAAAAATTGCCAGCCCCCCCCCCCCCATCCCCCTTCAGGATCAAATTGGTCGTCCCCTTACAAAACAATTCCGGTTCGCTCTGCTTTCTGATATATATACAAATCTTTGTCTTACGTCATAATCGAACTTTCAGACACTTTGTAATCCTAAATTCTTAAAGTAAATCACCACTTTGCATATCATTTAAAAAGTATAATTGAGAAGATTAATTTTATTTTATAAGGCAGCCCCTCCTCGAGCTTTTCTGTCGGACAACCCCAGCCCCCACCCCCGCTTTCCCCGATGGGCACACTGAGAAACAAGCAACAAGGAGAGCGAGAAAAGGACTGATCAAAAGTAAAGCCTTCACCAGATCCTATAGAAATTTGGAATTATATTCATTGTACCTTGTGTCAGAACAAAAGAGTAAAAGAATTAAAAGCAGATGGGAAACTTTAAATTTGATTTTTGAAAACTAATCACGACAGCTTTTGAATTTCAATAATTTTTTATCACGATAGAAATAGAAATATTAAGAATATACTCTTGTACAATCCTGAGATGAAACCAAATTATATACAATACCGTATAACCTTGTATACATGTATTTCATGCAATGTCTTACATGTATATGCAATATTATGTTATCATTATCTATAGAAGATATGTGCATTTTTTATGTCAGCATACAAGTTGTAGTGAATAAAAACAATAAAAAAGTAAAGCCTTCTCCGTCCGTCTATATGGTACAATAAAGAAATTAGATAAGGATGGAGGGGGAGAGGGATGTACGAACATTAATTTCCAACGTAATTTTTGAAGAAAAAATTGCATTCATATATCATTCCCTAGAAATAGTCAAAATATAACCAAACATCCCCCAAAGTTTCCGGTTCTCATTGCAAGCGTGTCTAAATACATCGACTGAATTTAGACACAATGTTAAGTTTATGTTTAAAAATCTCGGCTCGCTACGCTTACTAGAAAATATAAGTATTTAAAAAAAAAAACGCCATTATTTGCGCCCTAACGATATATGTCGCGCAACGTAACGTGACGTTACGATCAAGTAAGGTTTATGACGTCATAGCGTAGATGTGCACATAAAAAAATTCGAGGGTGAAACCTGCGTACACATTTGATTGTGATGAAAGCTTCCCCGCGAGCTACGTTAAACAATCGATTGCTGATGATCTACTCAACAAGTCAAACTCCTGATAAGTCTAACTATTTCTGATGGTTCCTTTGAAGTTTGACTTATTAGGGAATAACTAGCTTCTGATGTTATGTTTGCGGACGGTAAAATCAGCATTTGCCATCCGCAAACATAACGTCAATATCTAATTATTCCCATTCTAGTGCAATCTATATTTTTGTGAATATAAGACAAATTGGGACGTTACCAACGTCAAAACCTAGTATGTTCTCGTTTTACAGCTGTAACTAAGGAGCAAACAACCAATGAAAATCGACGTTATAGCAACATTGCATTTGAATCGAGAGGAGACTGTATACCTCAGATTTTTTAAGATTCCATAAGAGGTCTATCTTAAAACAGATCAAGTTGTAGAAAACTTACTTTTCATATGGCTGATGGCCACGTATTTGAGGTCTTCCTTACATATATGTTGATACACTGAGGTTCCGATATGATCTCTGGCCAGTACACCCAAAATAGTCGCTACCCTACGAGTGATATTATTTGTTATGAATATAAGACCTTTTAAATTCAACGTAACATTTTCACTTACAGCACTTTTCAATTGTTTTTTTCATTACATGAATTCTCTTTCTAAACAGAAACAAATTGAAGAGTATTGTATACATGTAATTCATTACTGTCAGCGCAGCTCACATCAGAAATCGAAAAATTGAAGTTTTCTCTATTTTGTCGGCAAATTTTTTGAGTAAAATTTATATAGGGGGATAGATCTCGAACTCTCATAACTTGTGTACCTACGACTAATACTACACTCACAGTGAGAGAAAATAGTTTTAGACAGGGAGTTTTCTATGTTAATTTTAGCGCGACGTCACCAATGTTTAACACCGCGTCTATGGAGAACATTGACGACGCCACGCTAAAATCAACATTGAAATCGTCCATCTAAAATTATATTCTTTCACTGTGAGCACAGTATTGGTCGAACAGACACATGAGACATGTATCATACACTGTTAGTAATGAGAGATTGAGATCTATCCCTCTGTATAAATTTTAATCGGAAAAAATGCCGACAAAGTAGAGAAAACTTCAATTTTCCAATTTCTGAAGTGAGCTGCGCAGATAGTTATGTCGCATTTTCATATAATAATCATACAATAAATGATCCATAAAGCAAATAATGCAAACACATTGGACTATGTAACACACACGATGAGTTCGGGATCATATTTGATATCCTTTAGAGGAATAAGTAAACAAGACCTACTTGTACAAACCTATAGTAAGAATTTGACAGATCTATATTTTTACGACATCAATCCTTATTTCATGAAATCTTTCGCTGACGTAAGTTTTCCATAGTTACATGAGCAAAAAAAAAAAAACAAACGGATTGATAAGATTTTTGCATTCTGTGGCAAAAAAAGTTTCTACAGCAAAGAGAAGATAACTCTGCTTAAAGACTGAGAAATTTCTTAGAACACAAATAGAATCCAGCACTTCTTACATTTTCAGCCTCACTAATTTATATAAGAGACTCTAGACTTCAGATACAATAGTCAAACAGGCACGGTACCTTTGATCCTGATACCAAAGTTTAGCGTCCAGTCCGTGCTGAGTGATCCACTCGTTAGAGTTCCGAATGGGAGACATACTGACGGAATTCTCCAGGGACACCTCTGACTTTATCCTCCTACCCACAGCCACTAACCAGGTATTCTTTGTTACTGTAAAATTGATCCAACATGGAGGACAAAGTGGATTATACAAATGAATATTATTCGCAAAATAATGAAGTCTAAAGATTTAGTGTAACATAAAAAGTTTCAAGAAATAATAACTTTTGCTATATTTATGAGAGATTTGAAAATGCAAATACATGTATTTGTTTTTGCGAAAAATTGTATTTACTTTAAGTATAAGGTATAATTCATTTAAAAGTTCTTTTCCTTTATTGTACTATTCTTCATCTTTTCTTTGCTAAAACACAAGTGATTTGAGTACATGTACATGTACATGTATATGATTCAGATAGAATTGACATACGATAGATACAACTTGAAACATTTACATACATGTACATGTACCCATGTGTTATTTTTGGAATCACAAAAAAAAATTATTCACGAAAATCAAGACACTCTTTTTTCAACTTGGATCATAAAATTTGATACTGTCTTACAAAAAATTCTGGTTAAACTCTACATGTACATGTATCTATTAAAGATTTAAAATCCATTTTTTAAATTCTTACTGGCAGCTTTAGAAGGATTCTGATTGGCTGAGTCAATGAAGCTGACCCGCCCACTAATCTGTATAGTCTCGTACTGTTGGCTGTCTCCATGTTCATTGATGCTCTCCATCCTGACACAGAACGATTTCCTTTCGTTATGGTCCGAGTGTAGTACTAAGTATATAAAATGAATCACATACAAAACATACAGTAGATGAAAGTATTGTAAAAAGGTAGGAGATAAAAAGAAATAGCTTCTCACACTTCCAAATTTGGGGTGAAATTATTGTAATGATCATGATCTATAATATACCAAAAAATATTTGATTTTATCTTTTTTTTTTTTTTGCAATAGTCCATTTTCCAGAAAATATTTATGACCGTTTTAAATCTTGATTTTGTATGCGCAGACAACAGACATCACATCATTTGGCAAAACTTTGAATTATGACGTCATGTTTCATGGCACTGACTTCATCCCTTCCTTTCAAATACTGTAAATCTGGAAATTTTTGCATCCATTTATTTTTGTGGTTTTCAGTACAAAGCCTATAGATTTATTTTTGTGATTCTATTTTTATGAATCCATCGCCACCAAAAAATAAAATTTTGACAAATGGTATTTTGTCAATTTGCTGTACAACATTGTTGCATGTTATTATCGATAGTCATACAAAATACTGGCCGGAAAGTAAGATATTTTCAAATGAATTAACAGCATGTTTACACCATACTTAGAGCTCCTATTGCAGCGTAATTTGCACGTACGATAACCTTTTGAAATGTGACTAATCCGAAAAGTATTCGGATGATTTCAGTAATAACAGCCTAAATCAGGGGATTTTTTCTCACATTATGAAGTTATTAGCTAAACTTAACTCCATCATTGCAATAAAAAACCAGTTCAATTGTCTAATTCTTTATTTTTCACATCTGTTCAGTGATCGGAGTAGCGTACCTGTATTTCACATGTTCATGTTTACTTATGTTTTGTCATACACAACATATACACAAACATATGTGATATCCCTTTTGTTTTTGTTAAGTTTGAATAGCCCTTTTTTTATTTTTTAGTAAGAATAATTTTTTTAAGAGACATACATGTATGCCCCTCCCCCCCTCCCCAGGTAGAATGTCAAAATGGACATCATGTTGTGATATAATTTTGTGCGATATAGATTAATTATCACAAAAAGGGGAATGTGATGCAGTGTAAGGATGCCTTAGCTACATGTATGAGTTTTATCCAAAATAAGAGAATAATATTTTATCATAAAGCTGAAAAAAACAATCAGCATGTTTATATGAAAGTAAAAGTATAACACCGATTGTTTTTATGCGTCATTCAGGATCCCGCACCCTAATACAGTAAGTACTTCCAGTTAAAAGTTATGTACATTTTCATAATTTTCCGACAAATGCCGATGATTTCATGATCGGCAATCTTCGGGTGACAGAGTAGATAATTACACGAGAAGTGAAATCCACAATTTTAGCTAGAAAAGTATGTATTGCATTCTTTTTGAAGAGAACGAAAATCTGTATCTCTGGTATTTATTATTCAAAATACATGAGGGGTGGAAACCTTAAAGATACAGTGTCCCTGAAAAGAAATCTTATTGAAAACGTAAAATTTATTCCGAAGGATCTATCTAGATGGAGGAAAAGATTTATTTAAAAACATGCAGTAACGACCAAAGTATTGTCAAATTTGTCAAAATAAATCTGCATATACAATGTACATGTACCTTTATTGTAAAAACTCATTACATTTTAGGTGGCGCTAGTGGAATGAATAAGAGCTGCACACCCCAAATTCAAAATAACATTTTTAAAGGTCCATAACTGAAAATGAATGTGTTTTATTCGACTGAAAATTTGAATCTATGCAAGTGAAAATGTTACTCTCATGTAAAAAGAATAATTTCGCATTATAAAATTTTGAAAAATTAATTAATTTTCAGGGACACCATAGCGTTAAAAGCTTATATTCATCTTATTATGGATTACATACATAGCTTAGACATTCTTACACTGCATCACATTCCCCTTTTTGTGCTAAATGATCTAAATTGCACAAAAATATAGAAAAACCTATTGTTCTGTGTTGCAAGATTACCCACCATGTACATAGGATCCCACATAAAGTGGTATGAAAATGTTCTCTTCTACTTAGCAATTTCATAATACAAATGTATATGTTTTCTAAGATTTCAGAAAGTCTGGATTCAATTTTGGTTTGAAAAGACCAGTTAATTTTTTTTTTTTGCATTATACATGTACAAAATCTTGATTGTCTTACTGTACTAGAACCGTATAACCAGAATTTTTGAGAGATACTAATTTTCGCTATATTCGTGAGTGATTTGGAATCGCGAAAAATTATTTTTGGGAAAAATATTATTCTCAGGAAAAATTATTTTCGCGAAAATTGTGTTTTATAAGTTATGCCATAAATTGATATATCTGTTACATTTGTTCATATTGTACAAGTGTCATTGTTCATTATTTTTTATATATTGGAAGTAAAGAAAAGTGAATTGAGCGTGTTATGATAGAACTAATTCAACCTTTAATAATGAAAGATAAATGTATAAAACAGTAACAGCATATGTGCATATTTGTTTATGAATCAAGAATAGCGAAAAATTGTACTCGCGAAATAAAGATATCCTATTTTATAATAAGGCCATGTAAAATTAATTCTGTGTTTCTCAGATAATTGGGTCTAAAAAAGTGGCAAGGTAGGTAGGGTTTTTATTTTTTGTTTTTTTTCCATCAAGAGTACTCTTATTATTCATGTAAGGCAAAAAATTGTATGCCCTGTCTAACCCCCCCCCAATTATTCATATAAGGCAAAAATCTTATGCTGTCCCCCCCCCCCCCCCCCCCCCCCCGTTTTTCCTCATAGAAAACTGTCTTTGAACCATCAGTCAAAATAATGGTACATGTACAGTCATTAAAATTTATGCCTTTTTCCTGTAAATAAGTTGATTTGTTAAAAAGTAAAACAGCCTATTCCTTCTGAGAACGGGGAGACGTAGCTCATCTGTGTGAATGGAAGAAGCTATTAGATACAAATACAGGAAGTATGACATGTTTTGATTGCCGTGAGTACATTAGTAGAATCGCGTAAGAGACTCGACAGGTATTACTTGCTCACACCTTATCTAAACCCAGTTCAAATTAAATAAGACCCCTCACTTCCTCTGATGGATCCGTTCATATGGTCAAAAATGTGGCCTATAGCGTATATCCTCGGAAGTCTGGATGAAGCGGAATCTTTAAAAATCGAAAGAAGTGTTATATATAACCATCGTCTGATAAGATAATGTACACGGGTACAATATACATTATTTTATTCATAGATTTAAGGATTTAACTACATTTCTCTTGCGTTCGTCGGCGGTCCTTGCTTATACATTTACAACGTGAATGTCATTATTAATAGATTTGGAAGTATTACAATGGACATGCTATTGTTCGGCATAGGTATTTACATATGCTGTAGAGATCAATAAAGAAAACTATACCAATGTTCTAATACATGTAATAAGTCTGCGACACGTGTCAGCACGTTGTTAGTATATCCTATACAATTCCCTTTAAATGACGCGTGGATAAAGTCTTTACCCGTAACGTGAATACTGAACGCGCCGTGATTTATACGGGCTTTTAAAAGTATTTATTCATCGGGTACTGTTTTGACGATTTTACAGGACAATTAATATGTTCAATGAAATAAATGGATATTTCGTTTTTAATCGACGATCAAGAATGAGACACGGCAGATATTTTTTTCTGAAGTTGCAATAAAAACGTCTCATCGGCGGCAAATTATAGCGCGCGGCGGTGTCTGAGAAACATAGATTTTATTTTACATGGCCTAAACTCGCAAAATTTGATACTCGCTAAAATTTCTAAAGATAAGGTATTTTGTAAAACTGTCAATTCTCATATGGAGTTACCTGTATCTTCAAGACTTACATGAGCGTGATAGACAAACTATTTATTTGACTTGAAAAAAAAATTAAATACAAAGTTTTTCAAATAAACATAGGGTAATCAAAGATTACATAGCTCGCCTATACAGGTTTTTGTCAGAAACCAGGTTAAATTTTTTTAAAAGTAGGTCAAAGTCCAAGGTCAAGGTCACTAGGTCAAGGTCACTAGGTCAAAGGTCATGGTCTTAAATGAAAGGTCTCATCACAAGGTACATTTTGTATCTACATGTGAAATATCAAAGCCCTAACCCTTATAGTTCAAGAGATATAGCCCAGGTTGAAGTTTTGTCTACGGATGACGACAACGACGCCGACGCCGTGGGTATGGCATTAGCTCTCCGGACTTTTTCGTCCCGGGAGCTAAAATGTATAATAACCTGGTGGGAATCCCTTGGCGCTGTCATCTTTCTCACACTCCTGTGTGATGTAGAATTTAGAGTTGTTATTGGTGAATTGGTTATCAAACAGTATTTTGTCATCCTCATGTATTAACGAGTAAATAGAGCTCCCTATCAAGTCCAGCTGAAAATGGAGGGAAAAATTAGTTAATCTAAATTCAAATTTGCATTTACATGTATACTTGTAATCAATTTGATGACATTATATGGCACTCTTTGATTGCAGTCTTAACTAAATTTTGACATTATGCAGTCAGTGAAAGTCGACTTTGCTATAACAAATTGAGTCTATACATGTATATAATGAAGTGTGAACTGAACCTTGAGAAAAAAATCATATCTGATCGTCTTAAAATGGCATAATGATTGACTATTAGAAATCTATATATTACTTTGTATTATTTTTTTTTTTAGAATTCTTGAAAAATCAATTCTAATAATATTCTAAATGAAAATTGTATGATTTCAAATGAGGAGTGCATGTATACGGAATATTGCTGATGCAATACATGTTTTTTACTAATCACAACCTAGGAGTTCCATATCAGATATGCAAATGTATCTATCACTGCGACCAAGAAAGGACCGGAACATTAATTTTCTTCAAAGAGGAATAACTCTTGTAAAAGTAGTTCAACAAAAACCAACTTGATCTGTAAGCTTCACATAAATCTGTATGGAAAACCTTACTAATATACATGTACATGTACATGTACCTGTCAATTTTGAAATCTTAAAAACAGGGAGATCTCCCTTCTTGGTACTTGAAAAGGAAGGAGATTGCATGTGAACCCATTTTGCTACATTTATAATGAATAGTGATGTTTTGCATAAAATAAAATATTTTCAAAATTTTTTCATTGTGCTGACATTTCAATCCAAAACGTTTGTTATAAATGCAACATGTATCAATAATTAATTGCATTCTATAAATCTTTTCTTGCATTTTGTCATACAATTTCTCATGAAATGCTCTGAATGCTGCTAGAGTTATTCTTACTTAAAAATATGCCCAAAAAAGGGAGAAAGAATGTGATTGGGCCAAAAAGAGGGAGATGCTTAAGGCCAAAGAGGGAGATGAGATCAAAAAGAGGGAGTCTCCCTCCAAAAGAGGGAGAGTTGACAGGTATGTATTAACAATTACTGACAGATAGAGTAGAAAAACTCCCCTCATGTTTCATCAGTGGGTAATAATGTAATTTCTTGACTAGATGATATTAACCGCTACATCTACATGTACATGTACCTACCTGTGAGTGGCCGAGCACCTCAGAGACCGTCTCGGACACGTAGATTATGTTTCCACCTTTCGACACCACAAGCAGAAAGCCATCTGTAATCTGCTTTAAATGAAAAAGTACAAACAATATTAATATTTCTTACATACATGTATATGTACTTTTTCTTAAATGTTCTGAAAATGTTTCCGTTATTATTGGTATTTTATTGTTTACTTTATTTGTTGTACAGCTTGAAAGTTTCTATTTCTGAAAATTAGTAATAAAAGTTTTTTAAATAAACATATTCAAATCATCACATATCAAGCAGAATTATTTTCTGTTCTTCACAATTCAAGTTCATCTCAATTTAAGCATTAAAATGTTCAACAATTTCTATTCTAGAACAAAATAACCATGTATACAGTAAAATATCAAAATATATTTACCAATAAATACATGTACATCCAAGATCTGAACATTTTATTGTTGGTGATTCACAAAACATAAGAGGCAAATTCATCTCCCTTATACTCATAAATATTAAACGTATTCAAATTCAATAGCATCATATAAGAACAGATAAATTTGCAGCATGGACCAGACTAGACCGAATTCAGGCCATAATTCGGTCTAGGACCAGACATGCATGTTTCCGGTACTTAATCCTCATCAGTGATCCTCAATCTAAACAATGTAAAATGTCCTCAATCTAAACAAAGTAAAATGTCCTCAATCTAAGTAATGATATAATACCTTTTCTAAAGAGAAGTGGGAAATCTCATCCTGTAGCCATGGTGGTAGGGCCTTCATCAACATCTTCTTCTTCAGACCTTAAAAGTTAATAGAGTATCATTAAAGTACATGTATCCTGTATTTTTTATCTAACAGGCCTACGTTCGATTTGTGCAGGTGTCTGACGTAAAAGCATTGTGACGTCATCAAATTCTTTTGAAAACGTCATAATTGTAACCCATAGAATTTGATGATGCCACCATGCGCTGACGTTAGATACCTGCACTAATGGGAAGTAATTTTTTAAAATCTTAAAAATGTTTGAACCAAGTAACTCTTTATTTTAAAACGACCGAGCTGTTTTACCCTGCATGACTTTGTTGAATCTCACTGCATTTGTCATTCCCTGCAATATTTGTCTATGTGCATACATTTAAATTGATCAACAGAGGGACGGTATTGGTGGACAGATAAAACTTCTCCATTTACACACCTAGACCTGTCCTATTCTCTATTTTCCAAAACCAGAGTTACCTCCTGTTTGGGACGGTATCTGACGTAGAGTAATTATGACGTCATCAGAATCTATGGAAATGGTCCTTAAAATCTGGGAAATGACGGTAAATATTCGACGCTACTGTATCATTTTCATGATGTCATAATGGTTTTACGTCAGATACCATCTCAAATGGGAAATAACTCTGTATTCTGGAAATACTCAATACACTGTACACACCAAGATACATTTCGACATGTAGCACATTTCCGGTCTTGTCTATGCATCAATAATTAGCATTTACATTCATATGATTGATTACATGTACATAAGAATTTTCAACTGCTTCACAATTTTCTATAGTGATTTGAAGTGTAAATACCATTTCACCCAGTGAGAATTGATAAGGAGCTTTTCTACCTTGATTTTTCTTTTATTTTTTTTTTCATCTCCAGCAAGTTTAAGCACTTAAAAGGTTAAATTGTTCTAGGAATCATCAAATTACATTGTCACTTGCCACTCTAAATTTTATCATGAACACTACACAGACAGACAGGCAGATGGACTAAGTCATCCCAAAGTGTGGTTTCATTAACACATAAGCTACGCAAACCGACACTAAAATGCCTATACTGTACCATGATGAAATCTGAGATATGACGCTGCCAGTTTCAGGATGCGAGTCTTTTCCGGCCTTTGTTCAGACTTAGGTAACCAGGGCAAAGCCTCTGCCAGCTCCTTTATCCTCTGGTTCAACTTTTCTCTGCGCAACTTTTCACCCTCCCTGCGCAATTTCCTTAAAAGAGAAAATTATTATCAGGATGGTATCATATTGTATTGTTTGTCAGAGAATAAATTTCATACATAACCTTTGGATCAGTGTCCAGTTTCACTAAAATTCTTACAAAAAATATCAGGAATTTTTCGTAACTTTTCATCATTAAATAAAAGCTTAAAATGTTTGTCTATTTTCATTATATTGTCCTTTCTTATATCATTTCTACATCCTAAATATAAATTCAGGAACAAATTAGCTTGAATTTTAGTAAATTAGAGGTATTCACAAGAAAAGTTACAAAAATTCCTAAAATTGTTCGTAAGTATTTTTGTGAAACAGGCTGCAGATATTCTGGTTTAAGCATGTCTATTAAGCAGATAAGCATTTTCTTTAAAAAGTTTCCTTGGCAACCATTAAACGATAATAGCATGCATCAATCTTTTACAGACCAAACAATGTTTTATTTTTATAGAATATGTTTCTTGATTCGTGCTTTCTTACAATGCAGCACACAGCAATTGCATTTATTATTATGATGCATGTAAGATAAATGCACTTGCTTTGTGCTGCATGCCAATTACAACCAGAAGTCTCTGATGAGACTGAAGCTCTCCTGGTTGTTTGCTTAAATTAATCTAAGTGCCACACTCATTTTCCAAGACCCTGAGATCAGGGGCTCAAACAAATACAAGACAAGAGAATGATTAATATTATGGAAAAAGAATTAACTCTCAATTAATTATACTTTCAGAGAATTGGTGTTCACAGGATTACACAATAAAGTTATAAATGCATAGAACAAAATTACCACAACGATTTTCCATGAGCCTGGGGGTCAGGGGTTCAAACAATAAAAGGTGCACATCTAGACCACAGACTGAGAATAATGCAAGCACAATTATCTTTCTATCAATTATACTTTCTGAGATTTGGTAATCACAAAATTACATAGAGTTATATAGGAGAAAATGACCACACCCATTTTCCAAGACCCTGGAGTCAGGGGCTCAAACAATAAAAGGTGCATATCTAGACCACAGACCGAGAATAAAGCAAAAACAATTATCTTTCTATCAATTATGCTTTCTGAGAATTGGTGCTCACAAGATTACATATTTTATTAGAGTTATATAGGATAAAATGACCACACCCATTTTCCAAGACTCTGGGGGTCAGGGGCTCAAACAAAATATCAGGTGCACATCAAGACCACAGACTGAGAATAAAGCAAAAACAATTATCTTTCTATCAATGATACTTTCTGAGAATTGGTGCTCAAAAGATTACATAGAGTTATATAGGATAAAATGACCACATCCATTTTCCAAGACTCTGGGGGTCAGGGGCTCAAACAAAATATCAGGTGCACATCTAGACCACAGACTGAGAATAAAGCTAAAACAATTATCTTTCTATCAATGATACTCTCTGAGAATTGGTGCTCACAAGATTACATAGAGTTATATAGGAGAAAATGACCACACCCATTTTCCAAGACCCTGGGGGTCAGGGGCTAAAACAAAATATCAGGTGCACAACTAGACCACAGGCCCATTATAATGCAAAAAGAATTTATTTTGTACTATTCACAGATTCAGAGGATTCGCGCTCACAAGAAAAGTTTAACAGACGGACAGACAGACAGACAGACAGACAGACAGACAGACAGACGGCCGGACGCCGGAAACAGGGGGATCGCATAAGCTCGACTGGTCTTTGACCAGTAGAGCTAAAAACACAAATTATGAATTTATTCTATATATATGCACCACAATTGTCAGTTATAATCTAGAACATGTAGAACAGCCGTTGTTTCTGTAGAGCTAATGGATTGTGACCTTACGAATGTTTACATTCTGGAATGCAATACCTTCCTTGTAATACTAAAATCGTGGAAATTTTCACGTGGGGGTAGTTTTCCCGATTATCACAAATCATGTGACATCGCAAACATTTCCCCCACACGAAAATATCCCCGCGGCATTCTAACAATGGAAAAGACACTTTTATCGCAAATGTTTCACCCACGCATATTGTCGTGACATTATACCGGTAATTGTGAAATTTTCCCCCGGCAATAATAACCATGTTTACAGTATATTACATTGGTTGAGCATATATTTCTAAAGCAGAACATTTTCCTTGTTTCATTTAGATTCTTCGTTTCTCTGTTCATGTTTGTTGTATTAAAATTTACTGTATAGGGCTCTCGCACCCAATTTTGGGACTGGTGCCAGGGTCTTTGAATTTAGGGAAAAATAGCGACATTTTCTCAAAAATTGGGAGAAAATATAAATAGATTATTAAGGCCTTTTCATTTGAAATTTTTGCATTTTTAACTTGTTTTTTATGAAATTCAAATTCGATTTCAAATTGGGAAAAATTTGTCAACAAATTGGGAAAAAAGATACTATGTTGCATTGAGAATGGGACCGAATATCGACCCCAAATTAGGCCGATTGAGAGCCCTGCTTTATCATACAGATGTACTTGAGATCAAGATCATTCTCTTTTATCAGGTATATATGCATGTGAACTACATGTAAAATTATAAATAAAATTGAAATCAGTTTTGTTACAGTTTAAATAATTTGACAGTAGTTCATCAATATTTAACATTACTGATACTCCATCCTTTACTTAGAAAATTTCATACCTTTTATGCTCCATTTTGTGTCCTCATGCATTTAGCATCTCTGAAATAAGAAAAACACATTTATCTGTACAGGTATTTATGGATATGACCGGCTGGATTGCAGAGGAAATTTTCGGTCGTCAGAATACCTCAAACTTTAAATCAAGAGATCTAATAAATTACATGTACATGGATGATAAAATATCTTATGAAAATAATCATATCAACAAATTTAGTATGATTTAAATATTATCAAAGAAGAAAATAGAAATTTTAATCACCGCTCTCTGCAGTAAATTATGACATCATGTCATGGAAAATTTGCAAAACAGGGAGTTCTGAGTTGCCAAACAGATGGTTGATATAGGTAAAAGCTTAGGAATGATTTGTGAAAAAAGAAAGGCATTAATTACTAGTTTTTAGAAAATTGTCAAATTTAATAGCAGTAAGTTATTTGTTAATGCAAACAATTAATTTGTTTTTTGCCAACCCAGGACTGACCTTGTTTCATTGCTGTTATTATAAAGTATACATGAGGATGAGTATCATTTCTTGTATCGAGCATAAATGCCTCCATTACTGCACAATATAGTACCTTAATTTTGTCTCGAAGGTAAATGAAGTATTTACATTTTGAGGGAACATGCGCATCCAGAAGAATAGTTCGAATTTGAAATATAAAATTCAAGTTAACTGGTCATCATTTTTTTCAATTCATTGATTGAAAGTAAGCACTCCTGGAGATTGGAATATAGAACTGCGCTCTCCAGTTGACAGGCTTTGTCTGTATTCATTTTTTTTTTCGCAATCACACACTGGCCGTGGAGGGGCTTGCGCGAAACCTTATATATGCATTGCATTGTGAAAGATCAAAGAAAATCAGAGCATTAAGCTAAACTACATGCAGTAGATGTTTAACATATACATAATATACATGACAGATCTCAAAGAACATGTAAACCCCAATGTATATAGTTACACCCCCCCCCTAACCCATTATGTTAAATATAGCATCCCTTTTACTCAAAATCCGTCGTCATTTTTACCCCTGCTCTTAAGTGATTAATCTTTTACATAATATGATACAAGACCCATTATGATATTTTTTATTGTTTTTGTTTTTTTTTTTTGTTTTTTTTTTATCCAGCTCAGAAGTCTTAAATAGGTGTAAATATGTAAAGACTAAAATCCCTTTTTTAGCAAAATGTACATAAGTTCTTGTTATCACAAACTCACAAGTACATGTACACCATAACACTAGGATCATTAATTTTTATTAATTTTTTATCTATTTTAACGGAAGTTTTTACCCTTCTTTCTACTTCCTACTCTGTACCTACCCCCTCCTTAGTTTTATACCTTCTATTTTTTATTTGGTCTATCCTTTTACCTACTCGGGTGCTCCTTAGTCAAAGGAGGGATTTCCTAGAAACTGAACTGAACTGAACTGAACACTGACCAGCAGACAACAACAACAAAAATTGCACACTGTGAAATTCAGTTTATCTCGTTTAAGTCTGTTGGAAAAAAAATACCTTGTTTGACAATTATGGACATAATAATTACTGCTAGAATTTTGAAACCCATTCAGCTTAGGCTAGGTGTCAAGTTCTGAAGTTGGCTGAAGTTGAGGACGTCGAATGAGGAATAAAAATGAAAGTAAATCAACAACTCAGTTCGCATTGAGTCTGATTCGATCCGAGTGATTTCTAATATTCATAAGATTTCGAGTTTTTTAGGGGTCCATACGATGCTTTTATCTCGTCATTTGCGTCTTTTATATTCAAAACTTTAAAGACATTATAGATTTGTTTAAGGCACGGTCCATTTGATATTCGGGGGGGGGGGGGGCGCTTGGGTTTTTTGTTGGAGCGATATTATGCTGAAGTATGTTTGTGTTTTATCAATAGAAATTCTTTATTTTTATTCAAAACTCTAAAATGTTACTTTATTTTTATGAAAAAATTAACTTCACTTCTACACAGAGAGATAGAAGTATTTTGCAATGTAATCCTCAGTAAACAAAATCTACTATATACCGGTAAAAGTTACAAGAGGGTCTGAGGGGAGGCCACTTTTCTGGACAAATTTCCAAATTAAGAATGGTAAATTGGGGAAAAACTGAAGTTCTCCTTCAAAGCTTGTATATAAAATTTGGACTTTTATGGCGATAGATGCATCTATTAATAATACATTATATTGATAATACTGATATTTAAGCCTTTAAGGAAGCCTTTTTTTTTACATTAACATGCATTCTTTTGATTTTTCAAATATGAAGTTTGCCATTTAAATTTGACATAAATTGAAAACTGTAGCGAGCGAAGCGAGCCAGCAGCCATTTTCACAAAAATACTTACGATAAATTTGAGAATTTGTCGTAAATTTCAAGTATATATATTTCTAAAAATCCATATCTAATATTTAAATCTTATGCCACATTTTGAATAGTTCAGTAGTTAGAGAAAGAAAATCAAAACTGTTTGAATATTGTGATTTATTTGACTGAGATATGATGAATTGAAAGTTACGACAAATCCTCAAGCTTATCGTAAGTATTTTTGTGAAAATGGCCGCAGAAATTTTTCAGGAATTTTTTGCGAGATTTTATGGCAAGTCTTCAAATTCTGACTACTTGTGAGCGCAAGATTTTTTTTTCTGACACACCATAAGCTAATTTATTTTTTTCATCAAAATTCAGAGCAAAATTATTTATTTCTCGGACCCCCCCCCCCCCCCCCCAGAATATCAAATGGACCGTGCCTAAGTTAGTTTCGTCACATAAAAGGATCTAGGGATCGAGGAGGAGGGTCAACTGGTGTTCTACACCGGAAGTGGCGGATTTAAGGAAAGGGCCTTTGCGTCTTTATCATTTTTAAGTTCATCAGTTTCAACCTTACCAGTAATATTCAGTTGATCTCGATGAATGTGCAAAAATCGAGGCCCGCTCCGTGTCAATCTATAATGCTCGTGCATATAAGCGTATATAGAGAAAACATTAAATATTTCAAAACTCATAACTAACTTGAACTACTTTTTATTTCTCAATATTTTCCATCCTCAATCCTGATAGATATCCTTATCCTCTTTCTAATGGTATAAGTTAGCATTTTCTCAGACAAGGCCTTTTTTGCTTCTATTTTAAGTTTTATGAAGGTCACTCTTCTCTGTGCTTTCTTTGATAGAAATAACGAAGACGTTTTTAAAGTCAAAATTACCAATTAAAGGATAGAGGACAAGCCCCCCCCCCCCCCCCACATACACACACACCCTCACACACCCACACCACCCCTTTCTCCCACCTCTCTCCGATACGGTCTTCCTTTTTTATGATTTTTGAATTTTATATTGATGTCTGGAATGTTTAATACACAATACGACTCTTCGTCTGGTCACATGATCATCATGTGACATCCCAAAACAATGATGTAGAATGGGGAGCACAGGTTACGAGGACTATTACGACGACGACGTCGACGAGAAATCCCGTCTGCTGCAAACACACCCACCCAACGTAACAGTACAACAATATGGGTAATTCTAATTTTATTTGAATTCTCAAAATGTACTGTACCAGATTTTTGCATAAGGTCAGATTCTAGAATGAAAACTATTATAGTCTATATTCTTTCTTCTCTCTATCTTCAGATCTTCTTTCTATTCAACTCAGCATTGATGAACTTTATACTTTTTTCTCTATATAATCTAAATATATGCGCACATCCCGGAACTTTTTTTTATCGGAGTAAGCCAATGATTTTGTGAGAATCGTTCTACAAAAAGTCAAACCGCGCGAGTTTCAAGGCCGGGGGGGGGGGGGGGAGTTGTTGAGCAACCCTAATGATTAGCTCTCTCTGGATCCACTCATGGGTGAATGAATTCTTTGTACATAACTATTTGTCTATATGTCATATATGTTGCATGGTATTCTATTCGTTATCATATAATTATATTATCAATCGGAACTTATATAATAATTCTTACGATCAGCGTATCCTACCAGACCTACTATGGAATGAAAAGAAAGATTTGTTTAAATGTTGCAAGTAAGTCGCATGCATGTTTGCAAGCTCAGATCTAGAGGGGGTATAAGGGGTACCCACTGGATTTTGCCAAAAATCCTGACCCTAGATCCCCCCAGGCCGAAAAAAAAAACTTGGATCGTCCCATGTGTCTGTGCAGAAGGGGTACCAAGACTGACGCAGCTCAACCGTCTTTTTTTTTTTTTTTTTTTTTTTTGTTCTTCCTGTTTGGGCACCTGGCAACCCTCCATTTGGTCAGTTGGCTGTATTGATGTTATATTGCGGGGAACTCATTCGCCAACTGCCCGTTACAGAGTACTCTAGCCAGGCCGTTCCCCTCTGGGGGGCCTCATAGCCCCTTCTATTATTTAAGGGGTGGAGTACTACCCCATTTTAATACCCACCCTCCACTTGTGTATGTGGTGTATGCATGTATGCAGGAGGGTTGTATAATTTATTTGCCATGCAAGGGGGTTCAGGGGGGGGGGTCCAAATCTGACACTCAGTTCGGAAGTAAAGGAGAGGTTGAAAAGTAGAGCTTGGTCACATAGGAAAAAGCTGCCTAAAATTATATCGAAAAAGTCGTTCCAAAATAAAGGATTTAATTTAGCTATTATATATGAAGATCATGTTTCAGTCATTTATAATATCTAAAATTTTACTGTAAATTAATGCTAAGATCCAGATTTTTCCAACCTATCATTTTATGAAAATCACATGCCAATATAAGACAATTCAGATTTTTTTGTTTTACCGACAGTTTCCAGAGATGATTCCCTTTACCCTCTAAGTTATAAATCCCTGAAAAAGTTTCCTATATTTTTTTATAAAGATCAATTCATCAGTTTTTGTCATAGATTAATTTCCTTTTGGGAAATATACAGGTAGTCGATAGTATTTTACACAATTAATGTTGATTTTCATGTATGCCATTTGTTCAAGATCAATATCATATCGCACATAATATATCAGTTTACCTGCACTTGCTAAATTTAACGGTCACTTTATTTACACGACCGCACGTGTCAGGACATGGTCAGAGATTAAATGCATGTATGTAACAAAAGTGGACAGTCCTGGGTAATCCGACACATTGCAGTGTATGTGATAAACTTTGTTTCAGCTCAGCTCGATGCCAACGATCCACAAGAATATCCGCCTCTACTTTCCTTATATATACTTTGACTAGAGAGAGCTGGGAAGGGGCGGGTGGCATTGAAGGTTGTTGGCATCGAGCTCCTGTGAAAAAAACCTATTATTGGACATTTAAAAGATATATGCTAAGGTTAAAGCGTTTATTACTGACAGACAGACAGGAAGACAAACGGATTATATTTAAATATCCCCCGTTTCGCGAAAGCGGGGAGGGGGGGGGGCAAAACAACAACGACAACAAAAACACGAAAAATTAAGGAATATGGGATGTCGCGAAAGCGGGGAGGGGGGGGGGCAAAACAACAACAACAACAAAAACACGAAAAATTAAGGAATATGGGATGTCGCGAAAGCGGGGAGGGGGGGGGGCAAAACAACAACAACAACAAAAACACGAAAAATTAAGGAATATGGGATGTCGCGAAAGCGGGGAGGGGGGGGGGGGCAAAACAACAACAACAACAAAAACACGAAAAATTAAGGAATATGGGATGGGTTTGAGGGGTGTTGTGTATGTGTTGGTCACGCTACCATGACTCATGAGAGGGACTCCGAGCTGGGCTCTTGGATGCTCTTTACTCCTGTCTCCTTTAATTTATGAATTAGACCAAGACGACCAAGATTGTTACCCTCTTGTGTTAACTATTACTGGTATCGTAATAATGACAAAAATATATCACAAAACATTATAGCCTGTCTCGGTCTACACATGAATTGCTATCCCATCTTTTATTTTTGCGAAAATGTTTATCAGAATTTACATAGGATTGGCCGCACCCTGACCGGGCTGGTCCCTCCCTGTAAAAAAACCATCTGCACTAGAAACCCCCTGTACATAACATATCAGTAGTTCATCGAATGCAAATACTAGTTAGCATAATGAAGACCATGCAGTGAAAGGAATATTGCAGCTGTAGGGGGTAAGGAAGCGACTGTGGGGGAGGGATATAAGAGGTTGATTAAAAAAATCAACACTTGTATACTGGTAAACAAATCTAAAGGTATTGAAAGTAAACATTTACTCGTATATTGTCATGTAACAATATGAAACACCGTTTGTCTTATCTAAATTTTCTTGTCCTTCACCTAGCAACGTCCTTCCAATATGGAATTAGTAAAAGAAAATCTACTGCTAAATATCTTGTTTAGTATTACTAGTAGTACTCCATAATATTATCGCGATCGAAGAGAGTACATGTATAGGTGAATTCTGGAGGGAAAAAAAAACACTGAATGACTTCTTTTCAACGAAAAAATGACAAGATTTTTACTTGGATCTAAGCTAGCGTCTGTGAAATTTCTAACTGAAAGCAAGAATGGTGAATGAATTTGTGTGTCAAGGAAACACATTCTTGTATCAAGGATTAGAAATGAAGGGTCATGGTCAACTTATAGGGAGTGTGTCTCGTCATTGACTAACTATAATAAGTTATGGAATGAAGAGTAGGTTAATTATTACGGATTTTGAAAACTAAACAAAATGAAAAAGGACAAGTATGTGTTCACGATATCTGGGAAGGACGTGATACGAACTAAAGACAGGTATGTTCAAATATTAGGTTTTACATTTGACATAGTGACCTTGACCCAGTTAGTGACAAAAACTTACTTTGCAATACGGCCTTGGTGATATGATAAACAAAATTAGAATGATGAAAGGTAGACAGCATCACCATCGAAAGTGCGTCCGAATAATCAAACGCCTTGGATATGATTCTGATGTCAACAGACGGACACTATGCTTGGTACTTGACCAATCTACGGTCTTGTACCAGCTGGCGCATTCTTAAGACTTGCACTCTGACTGACTGTGACGAAGGATCTCTATGACGGGCCCTGTCCAAACCTCGTTAGAGAGGACAGGGGTCCGACCACCTGTCTTCTCTGAATGTCAGTCGGATTCCTCGGGTGATAACATGCATGAGCTCGCTACAGCCGGCAGAACTCGGACTGCATTTCGTTCACCCATTAACACATTCATCTGTGTTGCTTGGGCACATGCGTTTTGCGGTGTTTTTTTTTTTTTTTTTTTTTTTTGGTCATCTAACAGTGAAGTGGCTGTTTTACACAACAATTGTGCATTCTTCGAGACCTTTTGGTAACCGGAAAAGTTGAAGGGTTGTGCACATATAAAACGGATAACCACACCGTTTGCTACTTGCGTAGCAAATTGGCCGTCCTAAGTCGGCACCGGGTCGATGGTTTATGTGTAGTCTTTTGTGTTTGATGTTTCTATGTCGTGTGCCTCTTTTTTGTATCTTACTGTGTTCGTCTTCGTGTTTTCGCATCGGGCGTTTTAGTGTTTTGGTGTTGGTGCTGCAAAAGGGCCTGGTTGGAGATCTCCTCCCTTCTTTTATAACTTATGCATTGTTACGAGCGTTTTCATGCGAAATGAGAACAAGCTCTTCTCAATTATTTCATTTCAAGGAATTATATTGGTTGGGTATATAAGTTGATAATTTGACTCGTGTTTTCTCGTTACTTCAGAGACAATGGCGGTGTGGGTGTCCCGAGCACGGTGCTTGAACCTCCCAATGTATACAAGAGCAGATGGCGGTCAATACGAGTTATGTACCTCACCATGTTTCTCAGCAGCGTATCTTTCTCGATCTGTATGTCATCAATATGGCCTTATCTAAAACTGGTAAGTCAATATCGACATTATCTCACACTGGTATGTCATTGATGGCCTAGCTAAAACTAAGAAGTCAATATAAACGGCCTTATCTCAAACTGGTAAGTCAGTTGATATTATCACCTGCTGATAAGTCAATATGCCTTTTCTCAAACTGGTAAGACAATATGGCCTTACTGTATCTCATTTAGAAAATTAATAACGCTTGATCTCAAAGTGGCCAGTTAGAGACAATGTGGTTATATCTCAATATGGTAAGTCAATATGACCTTATCACAAATAATAAGTCATTACACGGTCGATATGTCAAAATCTCCGAGTGGTAAGTCAACATGGGTTTATCTCAGAAAACGGTAATGTATAGTTTTATCTCAGATTTGTAAGTGTGATAAGCAATTATGACTTAATTGTCTCAAAATGCCATTATTAAGTTATATCCGCTCCATAGCCATGATAGGAGTCATACAAACAAATATTTGATACAGTATCGTTGTATGCTTGTTTGACGTTTTACTTATGTAATTTCCAGCTAGACCGTAGTGCCACCGCCGATTTACTGGGATGGGTAGTAGCGTCCTACAGCCTCGGTCAGCTAGTGGCATCACCCCTGTTCGGCGCTGTAGCCAATAAATTCGGGCGAAGTAGGGAGCCACTCGTCGTTTCTATAATAATCAACATTGCTGCAAATCTACTCTATGCATATTTGGAGGACATTAAGTCATATCATGTTTTCTTCCTTATATTGGCCAGATCTCTCATAGGATTTGGCGCAGGTAAGTTTTTTGTTTTTAAGTTTGTACTCTAACTTGTCGTATCGATAATTTTAATCTACTTATATTAATTTTGTTTTTCCGTTTTTCCTCCTTTCAAGTAGATGTAAACTTGACTTATATTGATTTGTTTCGTAAATGATAACGTTAGATTTATTTTCCTTGTTTAAAATATTTTCCACCTCTGTCTCTCTTGGGGTTTTTTTTTTTTTTTTCGAAAAAAATAATTTTGCTCTGAATTTTGATGAAAAAAATAAATTGGCTTATGGTGTGACAGAAAAAAATAATCTTGCTCTTACAAATAATCTGGATTTGAAGAATAGCTATAAAATTTGCTTAAAATTCCCGAAAATTTGTCGGCTCGCTTCGCTCGCCGCAGTTTTTACTTTCTATAAAAAAAGTTTGGCTCACTTCGCTCGCCATACCTTTCTTCTGTAATGGCAAGTTCATATTTGAAAATATCAAAAGAATGCATATGACTGAAACAATTAAAATGCTTAAATACATTATCAATATAATAGATACAATATACATGTATCACCATAGTGTCTAATTTTATATACAAGCTTGGAAGGAGAATTTAAATAAGTTTTTCACTAGTTTTAATTTCTACATGTAAAACTTGCATTAGTTCCTCTTACATGTTACATGACCTTATATACATTTTGTTTACTAAAATTTATATATCGCATATTGTAGAAATCTTTAATTTCTCTCAGTTTAGAAGTATATACAAGCTTTACATAAAAATAATGTTTGGAGTAATTTAAGTAAAAATAAAGAATTTCTATTGAAAAAACACAAACATTCTTAATATTCACATCAATTGTTATAAAAAAAATTTCCTTGCTCCAACTTTGCAAGAAAAAAATAATTTTGCCCCGGTCCGGGGCAAAAAAAAAATGTTGCTCCGACAAAAAAACCAAGCCCCCCCCCCCCCCGAATAACAAATGGACCGTGCCTTATAATAAATATCTTCCTCTGATGTTAGGTAATGTAGCTGTTGTCCGTTCGTATGTGTCCGGGGCTACAACCATTAAAGAACGGACGTCAGCAATGGCCAACATGAGTGCTTGTCAGGCTATAGGCTTCATCATAGGACCAGGTAATGTAAAGAAATCCTATGTATGACGAGATAATAGATAGATATATGTTTGCCTACTCCTGCCTCCTGACATTATCGTTACCACATTTGTCATCATCATCATCATCCTCATCATCATCGTCGTCGTCGTCGACATTGTACCCATCATCATTATCATCACCATCAACATCATCATCATCTTCTTCTTTTTATGAAGATTCTTTTGAAAAAATGATTAATGTCAACTTTAACATCACCCCATTCCCCTAATCTGCCTATTTCTGATATCAGTAAAAAGAAAAAAAAAATAACTAAATCAAACAACCAAAAATTACATGCCACAAGCATTTTAAAGCTTTCCGAGACGTCTCTATTTCTTTTCAGGTATTCAAATAGCCATGGTGCCAATAGGCTACCCTGGTGCAGTCCACATGACGGGATTACACATTGATCTATACACATCACCCGCCTTTCTCAGCGCCTTTGTTGGCGTCATCAATATCATCCTCCTCTTCGTTGTTTTCAGGGAACACAGGGTACTGGATGACGAGGACTGCAATTTTAGTATACAGTCAGACAGTACGATATTTTATTTCTAATTTTTTTTTCAATTTTCTTCTTTACCCGGGGCTCTTGATTTCCGTGCATGTGCATGTATTTGTTTGCCTAACTCATTAATTGTCAAATAGTGCGAAATATGTCATTTTTATTGTGGATGAATATTATAATAATGAAAATTGTTCATTAAGAATCGTAGAATCACTTGTAAGTGGCGCCATCTACTTATACCTCCTTCGGAGTTCGTTTTGAATTTACGAGAAAAATAACAATGCAGCAAAAAATAATACACTCATTGTAGGTATACAACAGAAGCTCGTATTCTCAGACTATTCTTTTTTCTTGAAAAAAAAAAGATTTAGACTTTTAAGACATTTTACACAATTATTTCATCGTGTAACATGCGTAAGACTTGAATCTTATTATCTGAAAAGAAGTATATTATACATGTAACTTGGTAGCAATTCAAATTCAGATCTACACTTAATATATGTTGCTCTTAAAAGCCTGTTTATTTCATTAAGGTGGTCCTAGTATCCCTGACTATAAGCCAGACTACATCGCTGTGATATCTACCATCGTCATTTTCTTCGTCGTCCTGTTCGTTTTTGCCGTCTTTGAAACGTAAGCTTCTTTCTCTTCTCAAACTTAGGTTTTCTTTCTCGTTTAATTGTCCATTTTCCAGAAAATATTAATGACCGTAACGTTTTGAACCTTGAATTTATATGCACAGACACCATACATCGCATCATGTAGCAACATTTCTAACTGTGACGTCATATTTGATCGCACTGACTTTATTCGTTGTCGTGTTTTTATTATGACGTCGCAATGAAAATAACGCCAAATTTTGTGATGTCTTGTGTCTGTCCGCATAATGAATTTACTGGAAAATCAGCTATTTTGGCCATACAATGTCATTTTGAATGTATCTAGGTGAAGATATCTAGCTTGGTAAAGTTTGGGTAATTTTGTTCCTTAATATATATCAAATGCAAGAAGCTCCACAAGAGATTCAAATACACATACCGGTATAGATCATATTGTTAGTATTAGTGTGTATTGACGTTATGTTGAATTCGTGCAATAAATTGATTTGAATTTATGACGTCATGGTACGTAATGATTACGCCAAGCGCTAAAATAATTTTGCTTTCAGGATTGGCACACCCCTCACAATGGACATGTATGCATGGACCCGATCTCAAGCCACTCTGTATAATGGCATTATTCTGGCTACAGGGGGCATCATAGCTATCGTTAGCTTTGTCATAATCAAAATCATATCCAAAAAGTAAGTTTTCTGCGAATTTTGTACAAATAAATTATCGTACAACAGTACTACAGATTCTTATCAATCTTTTATCTATTTTGCATGGGTAAGAAAAATACTGTACTTTTCTTAGAATTGATTGTAGAGAACGTTGTTGTGCCGCCTGCGAAGCATAGCGACACCCAGGGATCACTTTGTCCGTTGTCCGTCCGTCTGTCACCCCATAACTTTTGATTGGTAAGTGTAAGGACTTTGATATTTCACATGTGTATTCCTTGTGACCAAACCTTTCTTTAAATACCATAATTTTTTACCTAGTGACCTTGACCTAGATATTTGACCTACATGTAAAGAGTCGCTTCGCAGGCAACACAAGCATTTGATTGCTATTTTTTATTTACAGTGTTTATTAAAACTAGTTTTCCTTCTGCTTGATCTTTTCATTTATACTGTAAACATGGTCATCATTTCGCGATTAAAACATGGGGACGTTACTCTTCTGGAAAATATTCGCGAAATAAAAAACATGGGGACGTTACTCTTGGGGAAAATATTCGCGAAATAAAAAACATGGGGACGTTACTCTTGGGGAAATAATTCGCGAAATAAAAACATGGGGACGTTACTCTTGGGGAAAAAATTCGCGAAATAAAAAACATGGGGACGTTACTCTTGGGGAAAAAATCGCGAAATAAACAAACAAAAACATGGGGACGTTACTCTTTGGGAAAAAATTCGCGAAATAAAAAAAATGGGGACGTTACTCTTGGGGAAAATATTCGCGAAATAAAAAACATGGGGACGTAACTCTTGGGAAAAATAATCGCGAAATAAACGTCTATGCCTTAGTTAGATTGCAGCAGGGTTATTTCGTTAAGAGATTTTTTCATCGCGAAGTTCTTTGATTCGTGAAAAACGCGAAAATTACCCTCACGCGAATATTTTCACGTCTACAATAGTCATACCTTTTCTCGTCAGCATTGGGGAAATGAGAAAGTTCATTCAAATATTATGCACTTTTCTATTGCAGAGTGAATGAACGGTACATCCTTCTGGGTGGATTTTTATTGTGCTTCCTGGGATTTATTGTTTATCTCCCCTGGGGAAATGAATTTCCCGCCGCACAAATGCAGGACTGTGAGTTTATTTTAGTGGTTTTCTTTCTTTTTGTTTCCATATACCTTTTCCTTTATTTGTCTGTCATTCCACCTGTCATTCGTCTTTAGACTTGTCATTAGATTTAGTGAAGAAAAGTATATTGAGAGCAATCATGGATTATAGTGTACATTGTAATCGAGAGTACGCTCTGAAAACTTTTAATATACTACAAACGACACTTTCTCTTTGAAAAATATATAAGAGTCGAATTCTCTAATCGCCAAAAACTTATTCACCAACTCGTTTCCTCTTGCCAGACGAACACGACCATGCAGCCAAAATCCACAACACCACAATGCTCCCCTTTTCTCAACCTGCTCTTCCCGATTTCCACAACGAAACGACCACGCCCAGAAATAACGGCACGGGCAAGGAGGACGAACCCACGGGCTGTCCGGATTCCTACGCGTGGTGTGCGTTCACTCCTGTAGTGAGACTGTGGCAGTTCCTTTTGGGAACTTTTCTGATTTGTGTTGGATACCCTACGTGCAATGTCATGTCCTACACGCTGTTCTCAAAGATACTGGGTCCTAAACCACAGGTAGGTTAATATTTCATTCCTATAAAATATTAATATTTCAAATGTTAAACGTCTTCAAATTCAATATGTTAATTATTTAACACATTTGAACATGCATTATGATTTAGTTTATAAATTATAATGAAAGCTTTTATTTCTTCTCCTTTTTTCTCGCATGCAAAACAATTTTCCGTCTGCTTTCACACGACTAAAGGCTTTGCAAGTTACACCATTTGTATTTATCTAACTTGAACACTTCAGGTATTGTTAAGCATAAACTCGATATGTATCTAATAATCGAGGTCAACTTTACAGTCAAGGTCAAATATTGAAGGTCAAAATAGACAGGTGGCATGCATGTACATGTCCAAGGACGGTCAATTGTTGTTACTTGCTGTCTTCAAGTGATGGTTTGCTTAAAAAAAAGCTGAATGTGACCTTGACCTTATATTTTCTTTCAGGGAACCTGGATGGGGTGGTTAACGGCATCAGGTAGCCTGGCAAGAACTATAGGTCCTATATTTGTAAGTCAGGTGTATAATTCGTACGGACCACGTGTGACTTTCATCTCCATGAGCGGTGTCGTTCTTTTCACCATTGGTGGCTTCTGTGGCATTTATAGGAAACTTGTGCCGTTCAAATTCATTGACGACGGAGAATGAGAGAGTGCAACCCGTGCAGAATGTTAAAAATATATCATGTAAAAATTACTCGGATATTTCACACCAGAGATTCAGACCATTTTGTGATAGTGCCTCGGCCTAGCGTGGAAGCATTCAGATGACCGCTAGGCAGCCGTTTTGAATACTAGGATACATGTATATATAAAGTCTGTGTGTCTGGTGACAGACTAACGTACGGACAAACCTCAACATGTATGTCTTTAATGTGTTAATATTATATGAATGGTTGTGAAATCGGTAAAGAAATTATCTTAACGGGTATAACTGTTCGTCTGTTTTTCCCTCTGTCTGTCGCTATGTCTGTCTGTGTCCACGAATAGTTGGTTCCAGTTACTTAACGATGGAAACGCAATTTTCATCTGTAAGAGTATTTCAAATGTTTTTTTTTTCTATTTCATACGGTGTATATGAAACGAGTTGTGCAATTTTTACTTTCCAATATCTTGGATAGGGGATTAATAGGTACCACGTTTTGTTGTGGAAACGTTTTATTTATTAGCTATGAACATCAAAGAGAATTCGAGAAGGTTTAGCAACGTATTCGCTTTGTCTAAATTGTTCTACATGTTTCGATAAGTTCGGATTGTGACTTTTTTCTACCTTTTTGAACGTTATAACATTGTTTTGTATACATAATTCAGCATTTGTACAATTCATTTTAATGATTAGATATTTGATATTTTTCTTATCTCGTAATCAATAAATGATTGTTGCATTGATAATGCGTGTATTTGTTTATTTAGAGATGATATATGTTTCATTTCTATTGTTTTTATTTTGCAATGCATACACTTTAACTTGATTTAAAATGAACTAAGGCACATGCCTGTTGATTTTAAATACTTTGTAAAAATGTTTGTTGCTTTGATATGTTTAAAGAATGCTTTCAGAACGAAATATAATCTACCGCCAAGCCCTGATTACTAGTGTTGTACATCGGAAGACTTTTAAGAATCGATTATCGGAAAATAATCGGAAAGAGTACACCGATCGATTATCGATTTAAATCGGAAAACAAAAGTCCATGAAAAGTGGAACATAAAAGATAAAAAAATTTTATTTTTCTGCATAAAATTCAGAAAACTTTGTTGAAAACAAAATATAATGCATTTAATTTCAAAGTGTCTGCCTGTTTACATGCAAGACAACAAGTTACGGTTTATGTGACATGTGAAAAGAGAAAAATAAATACCTTTAAACAAAATACCTTTCTTTCAGCGACAATCGATTGTAAGAAAATGAAATCGATAGTCGGAATCGAAAGAGTTTTAGCGATCGACAATCGATTGTCGGCGACAATTGGTTCATCACTACTGATTACTGTTTTCGGGTCAAAAGTTCAAGGACTTAAATGACTGAAAATGCAGTCCGGATGGCAATGAAGTGTATTGCATCTTTCACTATGGGATTTGCTTAAAATGTTCCCAATGAGTAAAAAGGTGTTCTATTGGCAAGACAGTTAGTTGCATTATGATTCACTTTACTCTCTAACGAAAGTGTTTGGTACTCTATTTTTAAAATATGTAGGACAAGATAACGTCACGGATAAGGATCACATTTCAACTTTCTTTAATAGTGAAAATGGAGTCCCTCAGGGTGAACTTTTGTCATCTTTTCTATTTTCTATATAGCTGAATTATTTACACACATTATTTACATACAAGTTTTTTTTTTTTATTTTGTGCCAAACGATAAACAAATGCCTATTGACTTGCAAATATGGCCACTGTGGGCTCTTATTGGCCGACACATTTCCGATATATCCAAAACTGATGCTCATAATTCCATGAAACTTTAAAGGAAGTAAGTACACAATTATTATTATTATGGCTTCCATCATATTGTCCACTATCGTTCTTTTGTTTGCAACTCAGGTGAGCGATGGCCCCCCTTGGGCCTCTTGTTTTATCTATTTGGTGGTTCTTGTCCTTTTTGCGTCCCTTGTTGTGCTCACTGTGGGTAATAGAACCAGAAGTTGTTGGATATCTCAACCTTTCTGTTCATATCAAACGGGTAAATATTAAGCTGATGCAATGTGCAAAACTTTTTTTTATATGAACATCATCATAAATACACACAAAATGTACTATAGATAAGTCACACTCACCCATTCTCTAACAGATCCTTACATCATTACAGCATTTATCATGATTGGCAGATTAAATGTTTACAATGTGCAAAACTTGAACCCGAGAGTTAATGTTAAGGCCATCATCATTATAATCTGTATGAACACACCATTATGATCCGGAAAGAATTATCCGCCATAAAAGTTCTTTGACCTTGACCTGACCCCGAAATCAATAGGGCATATTCTTGACTCATGGTGCACATTTTAAGTTTCATGATATCAGTCGAATAATACTCCATTATCATATGGAAACTATAATATAATCAGTCTTCAAAGTTCTGTGACTTTCGGAATTTTGAACTAATAATAATAAAGACAAGGCTATGACTGACGGGGACCATTTTCATTACGTTTCATCATGATAGATTCAAAACACACTCCGTTATGATCCAAAAATCATTTTATTGGAAGTCCTATTATCTTAACTGTTGGACCAAAGTGTAACAGAATTAAGTCATAAAAAAATAGTAACTTTCACGTTGATAGGTACGTCCACTCATTATGATCGTAAACCAATTTTCAATACTCACAAGTCCCTTGACCTTGGCATTTGGACCCCAAATCAAATTTCATGGTGAATAGGAAGTCCAATGTTTCAGAAGCCTTAACCAATAGCCCAATTTGGGATTACACAGAGATGGTACATGTTTACAACCCGCCGTAAGCAAACGATCTTGAATACGTTTGTTACGCTATCCTCTGAGGATGCCATGAGTCTAGGATTCACAAAAGTATCTAGAGAATATCCTCCGCAATTCATGATGTCACTGCCGAGCATGAGTTGGCTCTTCTTTTCGATGAAAATGCTAATGCTGACGTGGTGCTGATCTGTCTAGAGATTACATCAAAGAGACCCTTCAGAAAATGGCCTTCACTGTTAGCGACAGATCTTTGCAAATGAGAAAAAAAATTGCTTGAATGAAAACGTGACGGCATCCTATCTCAATGTACAGATGCACAAAATCCAGAACTTCTTGGATTTAACTGCATATCGCATTCTCTCCTTGGATTGAATACATATGAGAGAAGAATGAAAGAGAGAGCCCAATGGGATAAGTAGACATTTTTCACCGTGACGAACTTTGCATTTCGTACTTCGCACTTTAATTATAATAGAACGTTTTATAAGACTTAGTGTGTCGCCAGTTGTACAGGAAGTCCGATATACCAATTCCATTGAGCATACTTAAGAAAATGAAGACGACATCGCTTTTGAGTTCATACGTGAACGGCAGCTACGTCACGTATTCTTCCATGTTCGAAGTGCGAAGTGCAAAGTCCGTCATGGTTAAAAACGTCTTTTGGAAAGCTCATTGTTCTGCAATGGAGTGAAGTCTATATCGGTAATTACGGTGACAATTAGTTCAAGCTATCTTTCAAACGGCTGTGGATATCATGACGAAGTATGTTGGTGAACCAAAAAAGGCACTTGACTCAAGATGACTAATAAACATAAAAGAAGTACCCATCAGAAATCCAGTCTCAAAGTCAAGAAGGCAAGGCAAAATTATTAGAATTTCTATTGGAACAGTTGCGAATCGGAATAACATTCCGAAGTGAGACCAGGTGCCCGGGGAGAGTAAGAGTCTCCCGATTGCATGCAAACTTGTCAGATTCGGTGACTCTCGATGTACATATTGATGTACATATCACGTAAATGTCTTATCTGGTGATGATGGCAGCTGGCATAAACAATATTCACCCATAAAAGTCGCATTTCGCAAGCAGTCTTCAACATAGATGACAAATATTGAGATGTACTTTCTACAGTCACGAAGCATTGATCGTTACAATTGACAAACAGCTAGCAGACGTTTTGTCTGAATGAGACTACAGTCAGTCATTGCGACGGGTGTTGCATGCAACCAGGAGTTGCTGACTCTCCTCATGCTCCTGATCTCGCTTCGGAATGTTATTCATTCCGAGGTTCGCAACCGTTCCTATGGAAATTCTAATGCTTTTGCCTTGCCTTTTCGACTTTGAGACTGAATAATTGATAGGTACTTCTTAATATTTATCTTTAGAAGATTCAAACACGACAAAGCTCTACTTTGCACAACTAAAAAACTTGAGTTTTGAGAACCATTATTGTGACCTGGATAAGAGTCAAAGACGAAGATCTAGTGTATTACCACTCCTTCAAAGCTGCTGAAAAGGAACATTAATCATTAACAATTTAAGGAATTTATTTAATGTTCATTTAATTTCGTTTTTTTTTTCCGAATATATTACGGATGCCAGTCTGTACAGCCGGCAGAGCACGGACTGTATTACGCATGCCCTCTTTTTATATCCATTTACATATTCATCTGTGTCTCTGGGGCCTCTACGTTTTGCGGTCTTATTTGTGTGAGGTCGTCTTACAGTGAGGAGGTTGTTTTACACCACAATTGTACGTTCTTCGAGACCTCTGGGTTATTGGGGAAGTGAGAGGGTTGTGCGCACGTAATCCAGGATAACCACACCATTTGCTACTCGCGTGACAAATGGCCGTTGTTATCGTCGGTTTATGTGTAGTCTTTTGTGTTGATGTTTACATGTCGTACGTCTCTTTTCCGTCTCATACTATTCTAGTCTATTGTGTTTTTACATCGGGTGTTTTGCTGTTGGTGCTGCAACGGGGTCTTGTTGGAGATCTCCTTTCTTTTAGATAGAAAGTTGAAGATTAGAACCATATATTAGATGGTAATCTGTATATATGTGTCATATTAATGGATCCTTCAAAGGTTTTCGATTGTTCTTCTCCTTTAACCCGAACGCATTTGAGTTATTTGCAGAGACAGTTAGGTTACTCAAATAGACAACAGTGTATTTTTATACAAATGTAAATGATGGATATAGTTTCTGTTTAGATCTGTCAAAAGGCGTATACCAAGGATCAATTTTGGGACGGCCCTTTTTTAATATTGGTCTAAATGATAGTTTGTCTTCTTTGTCATCTAGCACATTGTATATATACATGTAACTGTTTCAGTAATCACGTGAAAACAATCCTGTGTAATGTGTAAATATCTCCCATAGTTCAAGAAAATGAAGTTTAGTTACCGGATATCACCTCTGACTATGAACTAAAAATGCAAGACTGAGGTTATATATGAAAGCAAACTACCAAAAGATTGAACGTGTTGAAAAGAATACGTAGATTTTTTAATAGATTAGGACGGCTCCTCAGTGCTTGCGATACTTGTATTAAGTCAAGTTTTAACTATTGTACGCTTGTATGACATTTTTGTGGTGAGGAAGAGACGCAGAAAATAGAAAAAAAAATTAAGAGTGAGCTTTTCGGGGTTTTTTTTTCGGATTACAATGGAGACAGTAATTACCTTATCGTTGTTCAAGAGTCAAAGATCCAGGATCGCTAACCTCCCAAAAGAGGCAGCATCACGTTTCCGGTCCGAAGAGTGAGTTTCCGCTGACTGCAAGCATCACCCAACGCGAATGCCAATTAGAAATATGTCAAATCCGAAAATGTTAAGATAGGTTACACTACATAGTATCCGCAGTGTCGCATTTGGAATTTGGCAAGGGATGACTTTTTAAATAGGGGACAGATGGGGTCCAGCTTCATTATGTGAGCTTTATAATTGAAATAACTATGATTTTTGATATTTGGAAGAAATGATTAGCTTGTTGTCTTGAAAAAAGCCCATTATTTCCATTGTATACCTCATATGTATAGTATGACCGGATGTGAAAGTAAGAGGTCATGTGACTAGCCATGGGCAAATATATGAGTGCTGTATTTTAGGTAAGAAAACTTTGACGTCATATTTCTCGAATTGCATCATGTGAAAATTCAAATAAATTGCACATATTATAGAATAAGAAATACACAACAAATAGACATACAGTTTATTCAGAAAATCATTTGAGAAGGATGTCAAATTTGAGTCACTCTGAGGGGTCATGCCCCATTTCCATGTCATCTTCTAATGTACTGCTATAACTTTGAGCAGCATGTCTGACTGACAGGATTTGTTCAGATGAAATCAAGAATAATAGAAGTAATCAGTAATAAGAGTACTTTTTATTGATATGTAGCTTTATATTGCATGAGCAATATAAAATTATTAATATAACGTCAACTATTGCATGCCTTTCATTCAAATGGCTCAATTGTCAATGACCAATACTGTGGAGTGCAACCATAGGAAAACGACGGTGTGTTGGAAAAGTCGTGACGCACAAATGTCGAAATTGGCAATAATTTCTTTGTGGCGATGACAGAACTTCCTCAGTGACATTTTAACCCGTTCCCCTAGATAACCGTGAGCAAGCAGCTTACTGGCGAGCCTATTTGTCCTCTACAGGACGTTTTTGCACTTATAAGTGCATAGAGTGAATACGCCGTAGACAGTGGGGGATGTTGCTGCACATGAAGGGTAAAAAAGAAAGATGTTCAAATTACCGTTGTCACTGATCGATGCTAACTTGTATGTCTAAGTAGGAGGATGAAATGCTGCTCTCGGTTTTCTTCGATATCCAGTTCATAACTTCATAAAACGGCAATTGACCCTTCCGATTGCAGGGAAAAATGCAAAATTTCGTGACGTCACAATGCTTTTACCTCGGACAAACAAGCTTCCAACCTCGGTAAACATCAAAATTGCATTGTGACGTCATGGAGTTTCTAAATATTTTTACGCGTTCGGAAGGGTCAATTCATAAGAGAGAAATACATAAATTATTATACATAAGTTATTTCGGATATTTTATTGGGATACGGCCTACTGTCTTCATCAGATGATGTCGACTTTGATATGATGGCTATGGTATTGGAGGGGAAATACAATACATACATCGCAGAAGTTGTCCGATATTTCAGGAACAGTCAGGACAATCTTCCACATTTTTGGGGGAAACCACAGAAAAGCAAAGTTGTATCAGTCCTGCGGACTGGACAAACAACTCATGCGAGTAAATGAACATCTTAAAGTTATCAAAGGGATGTAAATCATGCAAGGGATGGCGTAGCCCAGTTGGTAGAGCGCTTAGTACGTCGACTCGTGGCCAGCAAAGCATGCGACTGACCAGCATCGAATCCGACGAGTGCCAGGTGGAGGGACGATTACCAACTTGGAGCCTCGTCAGGTGTTGTGGGCTAGCATCTTGATAGCCAAGTAATCCCATCCTATTCTTTCGGAAGGGACTATAAACGGGGGTCCTGTGTCTCCGATAGGCGTAAGCAAGTAAAAGAACCCTCACTGCTTCGGGTGGGTCCGTTGCATAGGTCAAAATTCCAACATAGCTTACGTCTTCGGACGGTACGCCTAGAAGAGGTGGAATCTTTAACTGAACTGGAACTGCAAGCTACCTGACCTCCGGATAAATTATACAAAACAGTGCAATTGCAATACAGGGAACCCACTGCTGGATCCTTCTAACATTCTTATTTTGAAACGAGCGTACACTAAACTCCAACGCTGTCAATCTTTCCAAATTATGATATTATCATAAAGATATTTTGACCTCCCCCTATGGATATTGTAACTGTATGACTTTTACATGTTTTCTGTCATTTCTTATTTTTATCTTTCTTGATATACATTTTTCTGTAATTCCTCAGTCTAATTTTCTTGATTTATTTTGTAATAGAACCATATTCATTACTTGTCTTCTTTCGAAATGTTGTTTATTATCTTGTCTTCTTTAGAAATGTTAAAACCTTTGTAACGACTGTGCTATTGACGCTACTTTCTCTTAACATTTACGTAAAGCAGTAAGATTATTCTTTGAACTTTATAGATGTCTGGTCAAGGGATTAATTTTCTATACAAGGATCCACTTAATTATTTTTCATTTGGTGATTTTCGGTATGCTCGTCTACATTTCAAATTGTATTTGACATTGAAAATACCCATTTCTCCATTCAATGAGTTAAAGAAGATCCTGACGATAATCTCAACAGCACTCACAATAGAGCACCAAATTGAGCATCGACGGACCCCCAGCAAGCTAGAGGTGGGACCAGGTGCCCGGGAGGAGCAAGTATCCCCTGTTGGCTAGCCGCACCCGCCGTCGATGTTCACGCACGAAAATGAAAAGAATATATAAAATACATGCACTGTCTACTATGGCGATAATGTCAGGGAAAAATGTTCAAAACATTTACTGCCAAACCCTATTCAGACTTTATTACAGTATCTCACCCAGTGAATCTAGTTCTCTTGCAAGAGGTCTTCGATCATGACAAACATGCAACAATATTTGGTGATACAACTCATACAAACTTTCAAACAACCTTTACCTTTGTTTAATGTTTATTCATTTTTAGTGCATGTGAAAGCATCATCATGTCATGCAACACAGGTTTTGAACACACCAGCTCATATTGCTCACACAAAAGACAATTAGCATTTCACAAAGATGGCGAGCGTTCCCAGTGTTCAGATTGCAAAATGTAAAGGCTCAGATACAAAATTTTGCTCATTTCATTTGGCTCTTTCATCAACAGCATCACATACATGTATCTGGGCAGTGTTTTACAATCACACGGATTCAGTACACATTATGAGTGGTTTTCATTTTGTGCATAATGTAATCAAACCTAATTCTATTGAATTGTCAATAAGGACTACACTTAATTACAAAACAGACATGTTGCATTAGAATGTCCTAGTGGTCAGAGAATGGTGAAGGGATGTTCGTCCTCATACATGAACATTCCATGTTTGTGTTCTATGACTTCAGGTAATCTCTATCTCCAAACCAAAGATTCGTTCATGTTCGAATGATTCAGACTCTATTACGAGGGGTGGACAGGGTGAAGGGAAGCGGGAGGACGGGGGAGGGAGGGAAGGTGGAAAATGGGAGGGAGGGGGAGAAAGGGGGCGGGAGGAGGGAGAGATGGGGACTCAACATAATCAAACTTTTACTGCTATCTTTAAATACATTTATGCTCCATTTACAACTCCTCATGTTAAACGTCTTCAAATTCGATAGCATCATTTAAAATCAGTTAAATTACAGCATGGACCAGACATGCACGTTTCGGGTACTTAACCCTCGTCAGTGATCCTCAATCTAAACAATGTAATATGGCCAAAGAGTGTAAAAATTATGTTCAAATATATTACTCTCTCCATACTCACCACACTTCTTATTTGCTTCTACGGATACAAATTATGGAGTAAGTTCAAACAAACTCATAAAACTACATTGCACATTGAGCTCAGAACAGGTACAGATTGCATCCTCATCAACCTCGCATCATACAGCCACCTCAAGACATAATTAGCAAAAGTTTACATAGAACACGCAGACTTTGGGCAGACGTTACCATTGATGCACCAGAACTCACCGTTCGTAATGTACACACATATAACACTTTGAATACACATATGAATTGCATATTTCACCAATAAAGGCACACAAACGACGATATCTTCTTAGACAGCCATATACTGCGTATTTTTTGTTGTGTCATCATCAATATTTCAAGGTATTACAGTAGATACAGATATTGCGCTATTACGAAGGCATCTGGTTGCATGCCATGTGAGGGCACATGTAGCCAAGTTCGATCAACTTCGGTTGATCGTTTGTTCAACGCATTCAGAAATTTCTGTTATCAAAATTTCTTGAAATTTCTGAAACGTTGGTCCTGATGCATCATATCCCACCCATCCTGCTACGTCTTCATTTTTGGAGTAATAACTTTCAAACTCGTTGGTCATATAACATGGTTTAGATTGAGGATCACTGACGAGGGTTATGAAACGTGCATGTCTGGTTCATGCTGACAATTTATCTGTTCTTAAATTATGGTATTAAATTTGAAGACGTTTAACATAGAAAATCAGTTAGTTATATTTTCAATTGAGTTAAAGAAGATCCTGACGATAATCTCAACAGCACTCACAATAGAGCATCAACTTGAGCATCGAAGGATCCCTAGCAAGCTAGAGGTGGGACCAGGTGCCCGGGAGGAGTAAGCATCCCCTGTTGGCTAGCCGCACCCGCCGTCAATGTTCATGCACGAAAATAAAAACAGAATATAAAAAATATAAAATACATGCACTGCACTGTCTGAGGTTATGTCTATATAGAAAGTGCTATGGCGACCATGTCAGGGAAAATATTCAAAACACTTACTGTCAAACCTCTCGCGGGGGAGCTCCACACGGCAAAGGGCATAAGTGTGACACAAATGAGTTAAAGAAGATCCTGACGATAATCTCAACATCACTCACAATAGAGCACCAACTTGAGCATCGAAGGACCCCTAGCAAGCTAAAGGTGGGACCAGGTGCCCGGGAGGACTAAGCATCCCCTATTGGCTAGCCGCACCCGCCGTCGATGTTCACGCACGAAAATAAAAATAATGTATAAAATACATTCATATGTGTAAAGAAAGAGTGCAGAATTTTAGTTTAATCTTTTTAATCTTCGAGGACGAAGATTTTTTTTGTGAACATCGGGGGAATTATCAGAATGATATTTTGACCTCACCTTATGAAAACTGTAATTCTATGATTTTTACAATCTTATTTCAATAGAACCTTGTTTATTATCATCACCTATTTAGGACATTTACTTTTGATCACTCTATAATCTGTTTTTAAATTACTTTATTATCTTTTTGTGTACCTTAGTTTGACCAGGACGCTTCTCCTTCGAGTTTCTCACGCGCACTTTTAGATTGAAACTCAAAGGATAAAAATGTAAATTTACAGCGGTCTTGGTATATTTTTCAAGTATGAAACTTTACATTATCTTTACATATCTGCATCATATTTCATATCTTATGAAGTATTTTATTGATTTTTGCCATACCTCACGATTTAAATGTTTTCATAAAGGAAATATATTCAATTTGTGCTAGGGCGTCGGCGGCGGGTGCGACTGGCCGAACAGGGGATGCATACTCCTAACGGGCACCTGTTCCCACCTCTAGCTTGCTGGGGGTCCGTCGATGCTCAATTTTGTGCTCTATTGTGAGTGCCATTGAGATTGTTGCCAGGATCTTCTTTAACTCATTTGAAAGTTTGGTACTGAATACTTGTTCAATGTTTACGATGTGTGTGAAAATACTTAGTGGTAAGATTGCTTATTTTGCATATATTTTCTTTATTACATATTCTAAATCTGAAATTTACCTATCCTTGGTTTTGTGCTTTTGTAATCTCCATTTTTGGCACTCCGAAAACTATCAGGTCACGTGATTGATTTTAACACTTACAGTTTGCTTGTCTTCAAAATGAAAGTTCGAAGAAAATTAAAGAAGTTAAATGCTTTTCTATTACAATGACAAATATGGATAATGACCATATCCTGTATACAGCACAAAATCGATTATTCAGAAAATCAGAAACCGAAATTAATAACCAGAAATTAATATGAATATACTTATAAATATGATAATTGTAATCTATTTATTTTTGAAATCAGTAATGTTTTAATCTGTCATTTTCTTCTATGTCACATGTAACTTTTTATAATATGAACTTGTATTTTGGTCTTGTCATGCAAGAATAATTCCACTATCTCACAGTCAAGCTTAGCTCTACGTTTACGTTAATTTTCCCCAATATTTGATGACTTCTATAACCTTAAAATATTCTGAGTTAAATTCCCTTGTCTTATACCGACTAACATACTATCTTTTGTGTCTTTGATGTCTTTTATGATGTAGAATGAATATTTGTGCTGATCATAACATTCAATAATTGTTTTTAGCACTTTATGATTGAAACTCGAAGAAAAAAGACGTAAATACAGCGGTCTTGGTATAAAAAGACAAAGTTCTATAATATTGTCAACTATCAAGATTCAGTCATTACTAGCTTCCACAAATCGACATGAAATCGCTCTGGTAGAGTACATAGGAAAGCTCCTAAAAACGACAACAACGGCAATTGATAGGAGAGAAAGACAGAAATTATAAATCAGTTATTTCGGATATTTTGGGGGAAAAACGGCCCACTTCACCAGAGGATGTGGAATTTTATCTGATGGCTGTGGAAATACAATACATACATCTCATAGTTTGCTGGGTATTTCAGGAACAGTTTGAACGATCGCCAACAGTTCACTTGGCAAATTTGTAATAGTGTTAAACGTCTTCAAATTCAAAAGCATCATTTAAGAACAGATAGATTTGTAGCACGGACCAGACATGCATGTTTCGGTTACTTAACCCTCGTGAGTGATTCTCAATCCAAACCATGTAATTTGGTCAGAGTGTGAGAGTTATTATATCGTCCTATTAACTGGACGAGCAACTCATGCGAGTAAATTAACAACATCTTAAAGTTACCAAAGGGACGGAAACCATGCAAGCTACCTGACCTCCTTGATCAATTATACAACATAGTGTAAGAGCAGTATACGGACATCGGACTTGCCTGACATGGCCAGAGAAATTATTCTCTGGCACCTTGGACGAAGAAGTTCCAAGTTTGATTCATGGTTTGGCAGTCAAAGAGCGAGGAGTAAAGGGTAGTTCTCTCTTCCAAGTTGTCCTAGCGTCTGTAGGTGTCCATGCGTCTGTTTTCCGTCCTCCCATCTGCCGGACCGGTTGCGCCTTGGTTGTATACAGGAGCGTCTATCGTCCCCCTGCTGATCATCTATATAAAGCCAATCCAATGAGAAATTGACCTTTTAAACAAGCCTTTTATACGTCTGATAGAGTTCCTTACTTTGGTCGTCTCCTTCGGGAATTGTTTATTAACTCCATGATTTGTGCTTGTGAGCTTGTCTTTTGCCAGCGGACCGACCTTTCACGGTCGTTTTACAGTACAAAGTCGGCCACGATTTCTCGAGGTCCACCTGGTTGTTGCGTTTCAAAAACGATGTACCCTATGAAATTCGATGCCATCTAGATTCATCACTTTCTTCAGACTGTGTTCAGAGTGGCCTAAGCATCCTCTCTGTCTGTAGGCGGGGTATGCTTCTATATACCACTGAATATGAGGTTATCGTGCATTTGTATCTGTAATTGAGATTGGCCATTAGGATTATAAAGTTCTGACCCTGGCTTTGATTGTTTGATTGACGGTGATTGATTCATTGGCTTAAAAGTATGGGGCCCAGGTTGCGCAAATGTATTGTCCGTTTTCGCAGTAGTACGTTTTATAGTTTCTGAGTAGGTTTTCTCTAGATTTTGCTTACACTCTGTCCACTAATATTTTTTTCATCTCCATTCGTCCTTTCAAATCCTTCTTTCATTGAAATGCGCGTCTTACAGGGGATGCTTACTCCTCCAGGGCACCTGGTCCCACCTCTAGCTTGCAAGGGGTCCGTCGATGCTCAATTTTGTGTTCTATTCCGTGTGATATTGAGGTTATCGTCAGGATCTTCTTTAACTCATTACAATTAAATGATTGTGACACATCTCAGTCTCTTTTATTTTTTTTTTTCAAAACGGAGAACAGCTAAAAGATTTTAACAGTAGACACTTTGGCTTATTTCCCCAAATCGTAAATAAGGTAAATATATAATGATTTTTATATTTTTAGCACTCACAATAGAGCACCATATTGAGCATCGACGGACCCCTAGCAAGCCAGAGGTGGGACAAGGTGCCCGGGAGGAGTAAGCATCCCCCGTTGGCTAGCCGCAGCCGCCGTCGATGATCATGCACGAAAATGAAAACATAAAAACATGAACTTCGCTGTCCGAGGCCATCTCTATATAGAAAGTGACATGGCGACCATGTCAGGGAAAATATTCAAAACACTGTGTAGATGTGTCGTGACTGTAAATCAGATAACTAAGGGAATTGAGATAATGAATAATAAATTCAAACTTAAAAAGTACCGACAAAGTGATGCAACACAATGCAGCACCAACCCTGATCCTGAAGCAACCGTCCCATTTACCGAACCAGAGCCAGACGCAACCATCTCCTACGCAGAGACCACTACTCAGTCCTCATTTAACCTTGCCAACCAGCAGTCTACACATGTACAAACCAATGTACACGAAAACGCAATCAGCGCCGACTAGGTAGATATTTCAACTTTCCAGGAACTGCCAATGAAACTACAAAGTTGTCGAGACTGAAACTCTGAGAGATAAATAAAAAACTATTTTCCAGCGACGGGTTCAGCTACACCTTCAAGAGAAAGTACCAATCATTGTGTTGCACGCAAGCAGGAGATGCTTACTATTCCTGGGCACCTGGTCTCACTCCCATATCGGGATTTCGCTTCTTTTCATATGGTGGAGGATTTTGTTTGTTTGCTTTTGTTCCTGTTTTATCCTTAATTGGTATGCCTTCGGTTTCTGAATTATCGATTGTGTGCTGTATACAGGGATATGGTCATCATCCATATTTGCCATCCACCCAATGGCGATGCAGCATACGCATCAAGACTCAACTGTCCATCCACAATGGTACAACAGGGCGACAACTTAAGGATCAACAACTCTCACCTGCACCAACCACACCCAGGGATTGCAACGACTATCAAAATTATAATGTAAGTATAAACCTGGCCCAACGTTCACCACTTCGTAAAGTGCAAGCTCGATCGACCCTTTCAGTGTACCTATAATAGGTGATATTGAGTTACCACAAAGTCGGCCTGATACAAACGCTATTCTTACTATATCTATCGGAAAAGCAACTCTTGCATAATTGTTTTGTATTTATGTAAACTTAGATAATGTGTTACGCGTAGCGAATTATACCACGTTTGTGCATCGGCTTTTTGAGGTTATTTCCCATAACCAAAAAGAATTTTAGAAACATTCCTTATTATTTAATTTCAAGTTATATCATACATTATGTGCATCTTATTAGATCTTGGAATATCGTGAAAATGCTCAATGCAAAGTTCCTGCGTAGTTTTGCATCGGCTTTTTGAGGTTATTTCCCATAACCAAAAAGAATTTTAGAAACATTCCTTAATTATTTGACCTATTGACCTTGACCCAGTTAGTGACAAAAACTTACTTTGCAATCCGGCCATACCGTGTTTAGTGGTGTTTTATATGTTTAAACATATTATCTGAATGATTTGTATATTTTAATTACAGAGGCAGACCACGTGGACCCACCCGTCCCCGAGGGCCCCAAACCAGATGGTCGTTTAGGTTGGCGCAGATGAGGGGCATGCCAACTTTGGACGACATCTACAGAGGAGGGTAAGTCATAGTGTTACTATAATATTCAACTTGAGTGTTAGAACAATCATCATTTTAAAAGACGTTTCTTTAGTATTTTAAGCCTGTTAGAAAAAAGATATTTCCTTAGACCATATAAAATAAATTGTTCTCAGACACACCCGCATGCAATAATTGCCATCAACGATATTTTTTTTTTTAATTGTCAGAAAAATAACCTGTCTTATTTTATGTTCCCTGAAAAATTAAGGGGGTGCATATAGTCACCGTCATGTCCTTCTGTCTGTCTGTCCTTTCGAGCTCATATCTCTTAAACCCTACATTAGAATTTGATCATATTCTGCACAAATGTTCCTAAGGATAGATCCCGACAAAGGTCACTAAGGTCAATCATAAAATGACATGGCCTTTTAAGGCCAAAAATAGCTTGTAATGAAGTAAATATTAATAATAGAATTTCTTGCAGCATGCACATGGTTCTGATTAACAGATTTGAGCTAAACATATAGATCTTTTATTTCCAATGTTATTATTTTTAAGAAACAAATTCTGATGGGCTAAGAAATTCTGTTGATTCATTGATCTATTTTAAAATTATGCCCCTGTTGATGCTAAGCAACCAAATTATCGTGACAAGGCAAAGTACATACCGCGCCGTCAGCCGAAGAACAATAAGCAACACCGATTGCAATGACCAGCACTAGGAATGTGCCAGAGGGCGACAGGCGCCTGCTACTCCTGATCTTAACAGCACTTACTCAAGTGTGACGTCCAGTACACATGTACATGCACTTTGTTTGCTTCATTAATTGTTTGCTGATTGAATACACGTTTCGACAAGGTCATTATGTTGTAATAATGACCTGATGAGATTTGTTATATTGATATTACAAATCCCATCTGGTCATTTTAATGACATAATAACTGAGGCCAAGTCCTTATTTGTTATATTATATAACAAACAGTATGACTTTATATGATTAAGACAATTATTCAAAACAATTTAATTACGTAATTTCTAATCAAGAATTCAACATTTAATTGCACTTTTTTGTAAAAAGTATATCTAAGCTTTTAATATTTAACAAAATAGCTATTTGTATTATTTTTTATCGTAAATACTGAAGTTAGGACAAATACCAGACCGAGTCATTATCTTCCGTCAACGGTCATTATCGAAAAATAATGACTCGCCCATCAGCTAATCAGAATCGACGTTACATCCTCCTTATATAATACTTTGCATGACTTTTTTTCTCTGAGCACCGTACATATTGCATATAATACCATTGTTTTCATTGGTTCAATGTGAAAATAAATAATTCATTCATAAAATTTTTCTTAGAGTATATTTATAGCACTATTTTCAGAACAAGGGATTCCCTGAGACACATCAGCTTGTACCTGAAAAAAAAAACAACAATGTAATGATATTTCGGTGGCGGATTCAGGGGGTGCCCCCTGTCACTTACCAAAAAAAAAAGGGAATATTTTGGATCATTTTCGGTAAAAAATCGGCATAATTCATCCCTTGATCCCCGGCAAAGGGGCGCTGGATCCGCCACTGTATTTGCTTAAAAATTAAAGGAAATTTCTTCTCTACTAATAGCTACTGAAAAAAAAATGTTCTGTATATATATAGGATTTGCTTTGACTTGTTTCTGTTCTGAACGAGTTAAAGAAGATCCTGACGATAATCTCAACAGTACTCACAATAGAGTACAAAATTAAGCATCGACGGACCCCCAGCAAGCCAGAGGTGGGACCAGGTGCCCGGGAGGAGTAAGCATCCCCTGTTGGCTAGCCGCACCCGCCGCCGATGTTAATGCACGAAAATGAACACAGTATATACAATGCATGCACTGTCTGAGATGTCTATATAGAAAGTGCTAAGGCGACCATGTCAGGGAAATACATTCAAAACACTTACTGTCAAACCCCTCGCGGGGAACTTTTTTATGAGCTCCACACGGCAAAGGGCATAAGTGTGACACATATGATGGTATTATATGCAATATGTACGGTGTTCAGAGAAAAAAGTCATGCAAAGTATTATATAAGGAGGATGTAACGTCGATTCTGATTAGCTGATGGGCGAGTCATTATTTTTCGATAATGACCACTGACGGAAGATAATGAAGACACAGGGAAACAATTGAATCATGGTGGCAACAGTAACTTGTTTATATCTTGCAGGGCAGTTATATCACATCCCCCTACCCCTGCTACAGGGATTTCTTTCAAGTTTTTTTTACTTATGGTCCAGGGTCCAGTTAAATTGGGAAAAAATACGGCGTTTTAATGAAAATGGGGATTTCAAACAGTTTTAATTTGATTCTAGAAATATTAATCATTACATAGAGATATAATAGATCCTTCTCATTTAAATTGCTCTCAATATATTTGAAACAAAATAATAGTACAGCCATTTATACTTAAGCTTGTACTTCAAAGGGCATAATCTTCTTGGATCACGAACAGTCCTCTACTTTTGGTGTTTCTTTGGTCTGATTGTCCATTTTTCTCATTTAAGAACGCATCCTTCCTCTACAAGGAAGATGTACTGTATTTTGGTATAAATTTATTTGCTGTTGTGAGATGACATTGTCCTGGGTGCCCAATACTTGAGATACAATTTGATTATTAGAACGTTAATTGATTCCGAAAATTTGACTTCGATCATTAATGTTGTGTTTCTGCTTGGTATTTCGTTTGCTATAATTTTGCTCTTAATGAAGGAACACATTTATATATATTATTGGGGGGGGGGGGGGTTCAAATTGGGAATTGTTGACTATAAATTGGGAAAATAAAAACCATTTTGTCATGGGAATGGGTCCAATGATTTGTCGGGCCCAAAAACAGACCTGGCAGCCAACATTCAAGAAGCAGTCTGTTTTTCTTAGAAGAACATTATAAAATAATTATTAAGAAAGAAAGCTTATAATTTTTCTGTTGATGCAAGTAAGTATCACCAGAAGAATTTGACAGAAAAATTAACCTTTGCACCAAGCTGTTCTCAAATTGATGCAGTTTTCTGTCCAATTCTTCTGCTGATATATGCATCAAATGAAATCATGATGATATTAGTTTAATTTATTTACAACTTTTTTGTATGATATATTTCAGGCGTCCAGAGACCGTCGACTGGAGTGAGGGAGCTGGATCCCTGGAGCCACAGCCATCGCCTGAAGACGAGGTGGAGGTGCCACGGGCCTCCCAAAGCTTGGAAATTTTTGAACCGATGATGAACGATTCGATATCTGTTTCAATGGATTCCCAATCTCTGGTAGATTTATCGAAGAACTCGCTCCCTAGGAAGGGACCCCATTACTGGTTGATTCATTGAACGAATCACTCCCTGGAATCAGCCGGAGGTTGGTACCCAATCTCCAGCGGTTTCATTTAGTGACTCACTCTCTGGAGTCATTCAATGACTCAGCCGGAGGCGGGGTCCCCTTATTTAACTATCCTTGGTTGGTTCAAATCTCTACAAACTTTGCGGGGCCTTATTATTATACCCACCTCGATATGTGCCTGTAGACTTGTAAGTTTATCATTATCAAAAAAAAAAAAAGAAAAAAGAAAAGAAACTAACAAATAATAACACTCAACTGTTTGCCATCTATTTTTCAAACACCAAGCAGCTCAAGTTTACTTTCTGTTAATACTACTTATACTACGACGTCACTGCAACAGAAATAAACTGAGAAAATTTAGTTAAAAACAGAATTTATAGCAATTAGTTTTAAATTGTATGTGTGTTTAATACCATCTTATTCAATTTGAAGACGTTTACATTTATACCACTTGGTGAGTGTCACTGCTGGTGGACCAGGAGTCCCCGAGGGCACATGTAGCCATGTTCGATCAATTTCGGTTAATCGTTCCTTCAACACATTCTAAATTTCTGTATCAAAATGTCTTGAAATTTCTAAAACGTGGGTCCTGTAGCATCATATTCCACCCATCCTGCTACGTCTTTCGGTACCCTATTTCTACATAGCAACTTTCATGCTTTTAACTTTTTCATGTTTTGAATATACTTCCCTGACATTGTCACCATAAGCGCTTTCTAATTTAACATTTCCATGCTTTATTAACATCGACGGCGGATGCGGCTAGCCAACAGGGGATGCTTACTCCTCCCGGGCACCTGGTCCCACTTCTAGCTTGCTAGGGGTCCGTCGATGTTTACTTTTGTGCTCTATTGTGAGTGCTGTTGAGATTATCGTCAGGATCTTCTTTAACTCATTTGTGTCACACTTATGCCCTTTGCAGTGTGGAGCTCGTAAAAAAATTCCCCGCGAGGGGTTTGACAGTAAGCGTTTTGAATATACTTCCCTGACATTGTCGCCATAACGCTTTCTATATAAACATAACGTCAGACAGTGCATGAATTTTATGTATTGTCATTTCCATGCTTTATTGACATCGACGGCGGGTGCGGCTAGCCAACAGGGGATGCTTACTCCTCCCGGGCACCTGGTCCCACCTCTAGCTTGCTAGGGGTTCGTCGATGTTTACTTTTGTGCTTTATTGTGAGTGCTGTTAAGATTATCGTCAGGATCTTCTTTAACTCATTTGTGTCACACTTATGCCCTTTGCCATGTGGAGCTCGTAAAAAAAGTTCCCCGCGAGGGGTTTGACAGTAAGTGTTTTGAATATACTTCCCTGACATTGTCGCCATAGCGCTTTCTATATAGACATAACGTCAGACAGTGCATGAATTTTATGTATTTTCATTTCAATGCTTTATTAACATCGACGGCGGGTGCGGCTAGCCAACAGGGGATGCTCACTCCTAATGGGCACCTGGTCCAACCTCTAGCTTGCTAGCGGTCCGTCGATGTTTACTTTTGTGCTCTATTGTGAGTGCTGTTCAGATTATCGTCAGGATCTTCTTTAACTCATTTTGGCATATTACATTGTTTAGATTTAAGGATCATTGACGAGGGTTAAGTACCCAAAACGTGGATGTTTTGTCTATGTTGCCAATTTATCTGTTCTTAAATGATGCTATTCAATTTGAAGACGTTATCATTAAATGGCATAGCAGCAAGTAACTGTACATGTTACGTTGAATATTTGGGAAATAAATACTTCGATCATACTGCAAAGATAGCATGTAAGATTTTAGAATTAACTATCATACATTTTCTCATGGAGAGAAAATACTGACAAATGATTAAATAACAGTCAATTTACTTAGAATTTACATACACCTTGGTCTAAGGGTAAACAGGTCTGATACTGTATTTACTAGAATCATTCACTATATATTATAAACTTTTGCTTCTTTCGTGATCCGATTACGGTATAATCATGAGTATGTTTTGGTGAATTGCACAAACTTGCTATAATCTAACGTGGAACCGGGAATCAATGTCCATGCAAAAAGTTTTGGTATCTATAAAACTCACCGCGAATGATTCTGCATATACAGTACCATATAAAATTTACTAATATTTACTTAAAATTAATTATTTTCATTTTAGGGGGGTCATTGGTAATTCCTCTCCTTTTCAGTGCAAATGAGTTTTGTTGTGATCATTGAAAGTATGTTGCAATTTTCCATTTTTTCGGGTGGGAAATGTTGCAAAAACAGTCCTATTGAGGACTACATTTAAGGAACTTGAAATACAATAGGTTTAAATTCTAATTGAATTCAAAATACTTAGAGATGTTATACATCTTCAAATTCAAAAGTATCATTAAAAGGACATAAATGTACAGCATGGGCCAGACATGCATGTTTCGGGTATTTAATCCTCGTCAATGATCATCGAGGCGGCTATCCCGATCCTTAGGACTTCCCCCTCGTCCCCGGCCATTTCTTACAGATGCCTTTGTGTAAACGTATTTAAATTGAATCGCATCATTTAAGAACAGATAAATTGGCAACATGGACCAGACATGCACGTTTCTTGTACTCAACCCTCGTCAGTGATCCTCACATCTAAACAATGTAATATGCCAAAAAATTATGAAAGTTACTATGTCGAAAAAAATGTACCGAAAGACGTAGCACGATGGGTAGGATATGATGCTTAATGACCCACGTTTTAGAAATTTAAATAACAGAAATTTTAGAATGCGTTGAAGAAACCATCAACCAAAATTGATCGAACTTGGCTACATGTGCCCTCGGGGACTCCTGGTCCACCAGCAGTGACACTCACCAAGTGTTATAAATGTAAACGTCTTCAAATTGAATTGCATCATTTAAGAACAGATAAATTGGCACCATGGACCAGACATGCACGTTTGGGTACTCAACCCTCTGCCGAACCCCACCCAAGAGGGGTAAATGTCCCTGCTCCCGCCCAGCCCATGGGGAGGGCCGAATTTTTTGCCCCATTCTCCCCTCCCCCTTTAAAGCCCCTTGCGAGCCATTCCCAGGGTTGTAAACGGTACCATTGTCTACTGTCCTCCTGCCACATGACGATGAATTCTACTACTAACTCAAGCATTTTGAGGAGGTTCATATGCCCAGGGGGACAGATCCCCTGACTACTTAATCACCCTCCTCGACTATCTCCTGGAAGCCCTTGATATCCATATGGGTGACTATATGGACATAATCTCGAAAACTGAAGGTCATCGTGGTCTGCAAAGCGGGTTCGAGTTTCACCCCAGAGTTTGCACCCTGGCAAACCATTTGGGTCTAGCCCCTCCTCAGAGAAAGGAGACAGAGAGCGCCCTCCGTAAGGGAATATTTCATCTTTATTAACAACATTGTATTCAAATTACGGGATCCGTTTTGTGTATGACTGAGATCATTTTAAGTTTTTTATGTTTTATATTAGTGCTGTTTTGTTCTACATGTATTTTATTTTGTAACATTCCTTTAATTGTTTTGTTTCTGAATGAATTCTAGTACCGTGTGCTTTGTTCTATTATATTCTGTGACATGCATTTAATTGCATTGTAATACGCATTTTTTTTCTGAATGTACGTTGATCGTCTCCCGAAGAAGCCGTTGAGCTTCGAAAATTTGAATTCTAATTTATTTTAGTGTCGTGACTTTCTCGCAACAGTTTTGTGCTGTCTGTATAAACATCAAAGTACCTAACGGGGTTTTTCCAGTCTCAAAGCCGTCGAGAAGGCAAGGAAAAATATCGTGAGAATTCCCATCGTAACGGCAAATATACATGAATCATATATGCATTAATGTTTTGAAGCTGGAAGTTGCTTATAATATGAAATTATAATTTATTAGATGATTTCTTATACTTATATGTCTGGTCCATGCTGCAAATTTAACTGGTCTTAAATGATGCTATAGAAGTTGAAGATGTTTAACTCTATTAGGCATTTTATAAAAAAAAGTTCTCGCAGCTGATTTGGTGGGAATACATTCAGCTGTTTTATACAGTATCTTCTTGCTATTGTCAATATTGAAACATATGTTCTATAGTACCAATTTTGTTGTACTAGACACGTGTTTCGGATATTCTAATCCACGTCAATAGTACTTTATGTCAAACAGTTTTAATATAGCCAAAGTGAATTTATCTTGCATCTTCTTGCTATGTTTGTTTTCATATTATATGATTTTGTAGCTTTTTCTATTCCTTTTTAATCTTATTTGTTTTTATTATAAATTGTTTTAGGACCATCCACTGATCAGACAGCTAGAAATCGTATTAATTATAAGCCACGATATCTTGACGATATGGACTTTACTGTAATTTCCTTCCATATTTAAAAAAAAAAGCTTCTTAACACCAACAATATTAAAGCAGAAATAAATGGATTCTCGAATTCGAAGATCTCACACGCATTTTGCAAACTCTGATATTTTCACTGATATTGCTTTCAACTCTTCATTCACAGATGAAGATATTGTTACAGACCGTGAACGTGAACTATCGACCCATCTCTTTTGTAAGAAATATTGGTTAAGTTTTAAAAAGAAATGCAATACAATAATAATTCATTAAAGCAACAACTATGTCTTTTCATGAGGAAATACGAGTTTTCTCATCATCATTATGACTCGCGATGATATATACCCAACAAAAAAAGAAACGCACCACTCAATCTTCATTCTATAAAATGAATTATGTAATCTATAGGTTTTCTATTCTTTTTCATCATAAATCGTAGGTATACGAGTGACTTATTCTGTCAAACGCCAAACAAATCCGTCTTCGTGATCAGACACAGCACAATGATAAAGACACTTGGTTCAAAACGCAATGTCACAAAATGGCTTTTACGAATTCCGTTCAAATTTTAGAAATGATTAAAGCTATTTAACCTATCCAAACTGATATCAGGCATTGCGATTTGTTTTTCAAATGATGATAAACAATTTACCCTGAATACAAATTCATTTAATTGCTTTAAAAGACGTCATCAAAGAGAAAGTCTAAATTTGAGGAAAACATCCCAAACATAAACTCTTTTGAAAATGAAGTCCGTGTTGTGATATTTTTCCCCCTTAAATGTGTAGCAAAGCACAAAACTACTCTACTACAGCTAGAATCTGACCTTTTTTCGCAAGCAGAGTTTTCAGAAACAATATCTCGATCTTGACAGGTCATTTTTACGTGCATTATCAATAGTTTTGGACGTTAGTTTTAAGCTTTTCTGGTATTTCATTTGCTTATTTCAATGCGATATTAAAGATAAATCTGCAACAGATAAATAAGAATGGCTGAAGACAAAATCAGTTTTCCTTTGGGATCAGAATTGCCAAATACTGATATCCTTTACTGTAAAACATACCCCAATATACGGATATTCCCACTAAGACATTTAATTTTCAGATTTATTTGCATATTTTGACTACATTTGAATGGAGATACCAGTATTCAACTATATTTTAACAGAAAATTTGCTGAAAGTAGTCAAACAACAAAATTTCAGAAGGGTACCAAACCTGCGGCCATGCAACAGAAGCTAGAAACAACGTGCTTTAATTAGCACTATCATTGTGATAAGTTGCGAAAAAATGATCGAAACATGCATTATCCCCGGTAATTCGAGTGCTGGAAAAAGAAAATTGTAATCAAATGCCTAACGAAGTTTTTTTGATCAATTGAAAAAAATCACTATATAATATGATGTGCGTTTCTTTTTTGTCGGGTATATATTTAAGGAGCTGTTAAGAAAAGGGCTTGATTTTGCCCTGAAATCACTCGATTATTTCTCGTGAGCTGTCCTTCTTTTTCAGGTAAAAAGTGGTCGGGATTAAAATATAAAGTATTAGAAGATTCTTAGTAGGTATTTTATTTAAATAGATTTGGTGAAAGATGTTATAATAACGGGTAGAAGAGGTAAGGGTACGGATGAGAGAAAACGTCAAATATTGTGCGAAAATTCAAAAAATGCATTAGTTTACACAAATTTGATGTTTATTATACTTCTCTACCTTTTAATGTCAAACTTGGATAAGAAAAATTAACCTTGATGTTATTATATCAATATAATCGGCAAAAATCGCAATCCGGAAACTGAAAAACGGTTATATTTCGTATTTATCAGCCACATATGTAGCTTTCAGGCGCGAAATACGCACAGTGTTGAAATAGACAACTTTCTCGTTCATTTCCATCCTAACGGTTAATCATCTGATCGGAACACACTCTGAATAGATTGTTACATGATATTAAAAGAAAAAATGGCAATTCTAATTTATTTTACCACTCTAAATACTGATTCTAAAATAGTCATCCATCCCCCCTTTTTTTCGTTTTTCGCCTGTGGGACATTGTTCCCCCCCTCGGTTCAGAACCTCACTTGGCCACAAAATTTGTTTTATTGATATACACCTTTGGTAAAAGTGGCATTCTGAACCGAGGGGGGGAACAATGTTATAGAAAAACTTTTCCGTTTTCCATTGATTTCTATAGGAAAAATGCTTATTTTGACCCAAAAATCGGTCTTATTTTGAATAATTTATCCGACCTGACAGAAGATTCATATCTGGACCAAGTAACTTCTTATTTTTACCGAAAATTTTTCTCAATTTTTGCATTTTGAAATTTCGACTTTTCAGGGCAGATTTCACGCCTTATCTTAACAGCTCCTTTATATATATGCTTATGACAAATTTCCAAGTTGTCTGCCGGATGAAATACTACCCTTTGGTAAGGTCTTACACATTGAAAAACGCAAAAGAATGCATGTATGTAAAAATGTATTCAACCTTTTTCATGGTTTGATAATGAGATAGATGTTAAAGTTATCTTCATTTTCGGTGGGTTATAATGTTGGTAAGTCCTCTCCTTTTCAGTGGGATTGAGTTTTGTCATAATCATTTCATAAATGTTGCATTTTCCCTTTTTTCGGCTGGGAAATGTTGCGAAAACAGTCCTATTTAGGACATAATTTAACGAACTTGAAATACAATAAGCTTATATTCTCGCTGAATTTAAGATACCTAGATAATAATGTTAAACGTCTTCAAATTCATAAGCATCACTAAAAGCACATAAATTTACAGTATTGACCGGACATGCACGTTTCGGTATTTAACCCTCAACAGTTATCTTCGAGGCGGCCATCCCGATTCCTTAGGACTTCCCCCTCAGAGGGTCCCCGGCTAACCGCAACAGCGCAATGCCTAGACCCGCGTCCCCGGTCAACCACAGCGCAACGCCTACTCCCGCTGCTGAGGTTGAGTTACCCCCATCGACGGACTTGGATCAGTTTGTTGGGGAACAGATGGATGTCTTTGTCGTCTGGTATTTTCTCACCTGGACCTGGCAGTCGATCGGAACTAAGTGATGGGGGATAAGACACGTTGGTTACCATGACAAATCTACCTGTTCCCGTTTTGCATGCTCGACCTGTGTCCACATCCAATGAATTGAGAGATGCTGGTCGGTCAACTTTTCACCAAGTTGACCTTCACCATTCTGTTGGTTGTATTCAGCAGCAATTATATTCATAGAATAATCAATGCGACTATGTCATTGGGTTGGAATTAATTTCACACTATGGAATGTTAAACGTCTTTAAATTCAATAGCATCATTAAAGCCATCTGCCTAGTTCTTCTCCAGCTCCAGATGTTTTTTTTTTTCACTTATATCACAGTGTGCCCCGTTATCTTCTTGAACGTTGAAAATCAAGTTGTCAAGAAGAAATTAATTATCCAGACTCAATCACGAACGTCGCTGCAGTTGCTACCATAATCCAAACTGCTTTATTATTTTCCTGAGCACTTACCTTAATGTTTAGTGACTAAGAGTCTAATACATATATGAGGATTTTATAGTTGATACCATGACATCTTTTTACAAATGAAATAATAAGCTAACTTTAGTCCTTCTTAGTGTAAATTCTATAGGATAATTTTTTTTCAAGTTAGTTAGGGTTAAGTTGATCGTCTCCCGAAGAAGCCGTTGAGCTTCGAAAATTTGAGTTCTAAATTTATTTTAGCGTCGTGACTCTCTCGCACCATTTTTTTTTCTGTCTATATCAAATATTCATGAATCATGTATGTATTAATCTTTTGAAGCTGGAAGTTCTTTATGATAAAATTATAATTTATTAGATAAGAGGATTCCTTATACTATTAGGTGTTTTATTAAAACACATTCTTGCAGCTAATTTGGTGGGAATACATTCAGCTGTTTTAACATACAGTATCTCATCGCCTCTGCCCCTTTATTCTTATTTCTTTGATTAGAAATTGTTTAAGGACAATTCACCTAGAAATCATTTTAATAATAAGTTACAAAGTTAAGGACTTTACTGTAATTTCCTTCCATATTTTCATTAGCAAGACTTCTTATCAACAACTATTATAATGGGAATAAATAAATTCTAGAATTCAAAGATCTCACACGCATTTTGCAAACTCTGATATTTTCACTGGTATTGCTTTCAACTCTTCATTCACAGAAGAAGATATTGTTACAGACAATCGAATGTGAACTGCCGACCCATCACTTTTGTAAGAAATATTGGTTAAGTTTTAAAAAGACGTACAATACAAGTTTTATTCACTTCTTTTACAGAGGAGAAACGAGTTTTCTCGTGATCATAATGAATTGCGATTATATATTATATGCTTGAGACAAATTTCCAATTTTTCCGCCTGAGGAAATTATGTTGCAAAAATCTACCCTTTGGTAAGGTCTTCAAATTGAATTGCATCATTTAAGAACAGATAAATTGGCAACATGGACCAGACATGCACATTTCGGGTACTCAACCCTCTGCCGAACCCCACCCAAGGGGGACGGGTAAATGTCCCTACTCCTGCCCAGCCCATGGGGAGGGCCGAAGTTTTTGCCCGATTTTCTCCTCCCCCATTAAAGCCTCTTGCGAGCCGTCCTCAGGGTGGTAAACGGTACCACTGTCTACTGTCACATGACGATGAACTCTATTACTAACTCGGTCAAGCATTTTGAGGAGGTCCATATGCCCAGGGGGGACAGATCCCCTAACTATTTCATCGCCCTCCTCGACTATCTCCTGGAAGCCCTTAATAACCCCAGAGTTTGGAGGCAGAACCATTTGGGTCTAGCCCCTCCTCAGAGAGAGGAGGCAGAGAGCGCCCTCCGTAGGGTATATTTCATCTTTATTAACAACGTTGTATTCAAATTACGGGATCCGTTTTGTGTGTATGACTGAGATCATTTTAAGGTTTTTTTTATGTTTTATATTAGTGCTGTGTGTTTTTGTTCTACATGTACTTTATTTTTAACTTGCCTTTAGTTGCATAATAACACATTTATTTTCTTTCTGAATGAAAGTTGATTGTCTCCGGAGGAAGAAGCCGTTGAGCTTCGACAATTTGAGTTCTAAATTTATTTCAGTGTCGCGAGTCTTTTGCACCATTTTTGTGCTGACTTAAGCTTTTTTCGGCGAGAGACATAAATTTCCTCTTGGGCCGATCCGACATTTTCTGAATACTTAACGTTGTTGTTATTTCTTCCTTGTGTTTTCATATTTAATCTTTATAAACAACATTCTATTCCAATTATGTTTAGTCCTTTGTGCTCGATGTTTCTGTGTTGTGCGTGGACGTTCCTTGTCCATTTTGCGTCTCTTTCTGTTTGTCTGCTCTGTGTTTTTGCATTGGGTGGTTTTGTTGGGAGTGCTGCAACCTGGTGTTGTTGGAGATCCCTCCTTTATTTCAACATAATTGAGTTAAAGAAGATCCTGACGATTATCTCAACAGCACTCACAATAGAGTACAAAATTAAGCATCGACGGACCACTAGCAAGCTAGAGGTGGGACCAGGTGCCCGGGAGGAGTAAGCATCCCCTGTTGGCTAGCCACACCCGCCGTCGATGTTTAAGCACGAAAATGAAAACAATATATAAACTTCATGCACTGTCTGACGTTATGTCTATATAGAAATATGACCTAAGCTTACATTTCTGAACAACATTCTATTCAAATTGTTGTATCGTAATCTTGGATGCAAGGAGTCGACTGACAGCATGTTCATTTAAGCTTTTTTATGTTTTATTGTAGTACGGTGTGTGCTGTTCTATTTTATTCTGTAACATGCATTTAATTGATTGTAATACATTTTTTTTTCTGAATGTACGTTGATGGTCTCCCAAAGAGGCCGTTGACCTTCGAAAATTTGAACTTTAAATTCATTTTAGTGTTTTGACTCTCTCGCAACATTTTTGTGTTGTCAGTTTAAGCATTAAAAAAAGTACTAAGAGTTATTAAGTCTCAAAGTTGTCGAGAAGGCAAGTTAAATCGTGAGAATTCCCATCGTAACGGCTGTATAAAACATACACAATATACATGAATTCTATATGCATTAATCTTTTGAAGCTGAAAGTTGCTTATAATATGACATTATAATTTATTAGATGATTTTTTATACTTATATGTTTGGTCCATGCTGCAAATTTATCTGGTCTTAAATGATGCTATAGAATTTGAAGACGTTAAACACTATTGGGTATTTTATTAAAAAAATTCTCGCAGCTGATTTGGTGGGAATACATTCAGCTGTATTTACATACAGTATCTTCTTGCTATAGTCAGTATTGAAATATATGTTCTATAATACCAATTTTGTTTTGCTGGACACGTGTTTCGGATATTTTTCATCCTCGTCAGTAGTACTTTATGTCAAACAGTTTTAATATAGCCAAAGTGAATTTTTCTTGCATCTTCTTGCTATGTTTGTTTTTATATGATTTTGTAGCTTATCTTTTACTTTTAATTCTTATTTATTTAATCATAAATTGTTTAAGGACCATTCACTGATCAGACAGCCAGAAATCGTATTAATAACAATTCACGATGTCTTAATGATAAGGACTTTACAGTAATTTCCTTCGTTTAAAAAAAAAGCCTCTTAACACTAACATTATTATAACGGGAGTAAATAAATTCTAGAATTCAAAGATCTCACACGCATTTTGCAAACTATGATATTTTCACTGATATTGCTTTCAACTCTTCATTCACAGAAGATATTGCTACAGACTATCGAACGTGAACTATCGACCCATCTCTTTCGTAAGAAATATTGGTTAAGTTTTAAAAAGACGAGCAATACAATAATTCATTTAAGCAACAGCTATGTCTTTTAATGGAACAAAAATAGAGTTTTCTCATCATCATTATGACTTGCGATGATATATATTCAATCTATATATATGCTTATGGCAAACTTCCAATTTTCCTGCCGGATGAAATTATTTTGCCAAAAAGAGCTACCCTTTGGTAAGGTCTTACACATTGAAAAACGCAAAAGAATGCATGTATGTACACAATGTATTCAACCTTTTCATGGTTTGATAGTGAGATAGATGTTAAAGTTATCTTCATTTTCGGTGGGTTATAATGTTGGTAATTCCTCTCCCTTTCAGTCGGAATCGAGTTTTGTCGTGATCATTTCATACATGTTGCAATTTTCCTTTTTTTTCGGTTGGGAAATGTTGCAAAAACAGTCCTATTTAGGACAAAATTTTAAGAACCTGAAATACAATAAGCTTATATTCTCGCTGAATTTTAAATACCAAGATAATAATGTTAAACGTCTTCAAATTCATAAGCATCATTAAAAGCACATAAATTTACAGCATGGACCAGACATGCACGTTTCGGTTATTTAACCCTCGACAGTTATCCTGAGGCGGCCATCCCGATCCTCAGTTATCTTGAGGCGGCCATCCCGATCCTTAGGACTTCCCCCTCAGAGGGTCCCCGGCTGAACCGCAACAGCGCAATGCCTGGACCCGCGTCCCCGGTCAACCACAGCGCAACGCCTGCTCCCGCTGCTGAGGGTGAGTTACCCCGTTCGACAGACTTGGATCGGTTTGTTGGGGAACAGATGGATGTCTATGGCGTCTCTCACCTGGACCTGGCAGTCGATCGGAACTAAGTGATGGGGGATAAGACATGTTGGTTACCATGACAAATCCGCATGTTCCCGTTTTGCACGCTCGACCTGTGTCCACATCCAATGAATTGAGAGATGCTGGTCGGTCAACTTTACGTCAAGTTGACCTTCACCATTCTGTTGGTTGTAATCAGCAGCAATCATATTCATGGAATAATCCATGCGACTCCTGAGTAGCGACTTAGGGCGACTATGTTATTGGGTTGGAATTAATTTCACACTATGGAATGTTAAACGTCTTTCAATTCAATAGCATCATTAAAGCCATCTGCCTAGTTCTTTCCAGCTCCAGATGTTTTTTTCAAACTGCTTTATTATTTTCCTGAGCACTTATCTTAATGTTTAGTGACTAAGAGTCTAATACATATATGAGGATTTTATAGTTGATATCATGACATCTTTTTACAAATGAAATAATAAGCTAACTTTATTCCTTCTTGGTGTAAATTCTATAGGATCATTTTTTTTCAAGTTATGTAGGGTTAAGGTTAAATTGATCGTCTCCCGAAGAAGCCGTTGAGCTTCGAAAATTTGAGTTCTAAATTTATTTTAGCGTCGTGACTCTCTCGCACCATTTTTGTTCTGTCTATATCAAATATTCATGAATCATGTATGTATTAATCTTTTGAAGCTGGAAGTTGTTTATGATAAAATTATAATTTATTAGATAAGATGACTATTTATACTGTAAGGTATTTTATTACAAAAAAATTCTTGAAGATGATTTGGTGGGAATACATTCAGCTGTTTTAACATACAGTATCTCATCGCCTCTGCCTCTTTATTCTTATTTCTTTGATTAGAAATTGTTTTAGGACCATTCACCTAGAAATCGTTTTAATAATAAGTTACAAAGATAAGGACTTTATTGTAATTTCCTTCCATATTTCAATAAGCAAGTCCTTAACAACAATATTATAACGGGAGTAAATAAATTCTAGAATTCAAAGATCTCACACGCATTTTGCAAACTCTGATATTTTCACTGATATTGCTTTCAACTCTTCATTCACAGAAGAAGATATTGTTACAGACAATCGAACGTGAACTTTCGACCCATCTCTTTTGAAAGAAATATTGGTTAAGTTTAAAAAAAGAAGTGCAATACGATTATTATTCACTTAAGCAACAACGATGTCTTTTACGGAGGAGAAACGAGTTTTCTCGTGATCATTATGATTTGCGATGATATATATTGCTTGTGACAAATTTCCAATTTAACCGCCTGATGAAATTATGTTGCAAAAAAACTACCCTTTGGTAAGGTCTTGCACATTTAAAAAAAGCAAAATAATCTATGTATGTACACAATGTATCTAACCTTACATGTCAAACGTTATTTTCAATTTCGGGGGGTAATTGGTAATTCCTCTCCTTTTCAGTGCGAATGAGTTTTGTCGTGATCATACACAAAGTGCGCGTCCAGTGAGTGTCGTAGTGGATAGTATATATAGTATACTAATACGACAAGGTCAGATTCCTTATCATATTATACTTTCATACAAAAGCAATTTTGGATGTAAAATCATTCAAACCCTTTAACCATATAAACAAGCACTTAAATTGCTAGTAATTTATGCAAACTTTTGGCCCGATAAGTCTTCACTACGACACTCACCGGAGACGCAGTTTTATGTATGACATCCGTCAAGGGGGAGTAAGGTATCATGTACACTTGTCTTGAGAAGATGAATTTAATATACATAGAGAAACTAATTTCCCCGACTGGAGACATTTTGCGAAAACATTTTCAGAACTACTAAATTTCAGAGAACTTCACAACAAAAAATATAAATAAATGTATATGTTCATTGGCTCTACAGGAGTGTAAACAGTGTCAGGTATGAGGGTTTCAGATTGACGAGACAGTTCCTAGCTCAAACAATCAAAACGCATAGGCTTCAAACAGAACAATCGACTATTTTCTAGACTTTCAGCGACTAAACGGGGAATGTTTACGATTAAAGTAAAGAAGCTGTAAGAACAAGACGTAAAATCTGCCCTGAAAAAGTCGAAATTTCAAAATGGGAAAATTGAAGTATTGTTTCAGTAGAAATATCAACTAACTTAAAACGTGGGTCCTGTAGCATCATATCCCACCCATTCTGCTACGTCTTTTGGTACATTTTTGGACATAATAATTTTCATACTTTTTTGCCATATTACATTGTTTAGACTGAGGATCACTGACGAGGGTTTAATCCGAAACGTGCATATCTGGTCCATGCTGTAAATTTACCAGGTTTTTAATGATGCTATTAAATTAAAAGACGTTTAACATTTAAACTACTTGGTGAGTGTCACTGCTGGTGGACTAAGATTCCCCGAGGGCACGTGTAGCCAAGTTCGATCAACTTTGGTTGATACGCATTTGAATTTAAAATTTTCTGTTACAAAATGTCTTGAAATTTCTAAAACGTGGGTCCTGTAGCATCATATTCCACCCATTCTGCTACGTCTTTATGTACATTTTTGGACATAATTTTCATACTTTTTGGCCATATTACATTGTTTAGAATGGGGGTCACTGACGAGGGTTTAGTTCCTGAAACGTGCATGTCTGGTCCATGCTGTAAATTTATCAGGTTTTAAATGATGCAATTCATGTCTGGCGCAAACTCCCAATTTCTCCGTTTTGATTTCGTAGGATGTTTAGGTCTGCACATGCTTCACCACAAAGTGATACGGATATAACAAAGTAAGTGGTCTGCAGTCAACATATAAACTATCAAGAGGCACATTGAAGAGCCGAAGAAAATTAGCTACGGAATGATCCGGAACATCTAATTAACATTGAATGTGATGGTACATGTATATAGAATAACATGTATACATGATAAACTATAAATGGTAAACGTCTTTAAATTCAATAGCATCATTTTAAACCTGATAAATTTACAGCATGGACCAGACATGCACGTTTCGGGTACTAAACCCTCGTCAGTGATCCTAAGTCTAAACAATGTAATATGGTCAAAAAGTATGAAAATTATTATGTCCAAAAATGTACCAAAAGACGTAGCAGAATGAGTGGGATATGATGCTACAGGACCCACGTTTTAGAAATTTCAAGCAATTTTGTAACAGAAAATTTCAAATTCACTGAAGAGCCGAAGAAAATTAGCTACGGAATAATCCGGAACATCTAATTAATGTTGAATGTGATGGTACATGTATATAGAACAACACATACACGCTGGAATACATTGTCTCCTGAAGAAGCCGATGAGCTCCGAAAATTTGAGTTCTAAATTCATTTAAGTGTCGCGAGTCTATCGCAACATTTTGTGCTGTTTATAATACATATACGTTGATATAGGAAACGACAATGTAGTCATGTAGTTGCAGAAAATTTTACTATAATGAGACTACTTTTTCCAAGACTTCTGCAAATCAGCTCTATCAAAAGATGGAAAGTGTTGTCTTGCTGACCCAAACTGAAACAAGAAGAATAAGGTAAGTGGGCTCTCTGGGAGACTTGAAGAAGTCTTACCTTAGTTAAGGTGAGCCTGACCCGAAACCAATGACTTGAGAGATGCTGGTCGGTCAACTTTTTACGAAGTTAACCTTCACCATTCTGTTGGTGGTAATCAGCAGCTGTCTTATATATGAAATAGTCCATGCGAATCTCGAGTGGCGACCTAGGGCGAAATTGTCACAGGGTTGGAATAATTTCTCACTATGGAAGCCATCTGGCTAGTTCTTCCAAAGCTCCAGATGTTTTTTTTAATCCCGCGTTTGTCAACTCTAGCCACGACTCTCATGTTTTGAGTGTGAGCGGCGATTTCACACAAACCACCGTTCTCCTCGGCCAGATCCCTCGGGTCTCAGGTTCATCCCTCAGCCTGGTCCTTTGGATGTAACATCATCACCGACCCCGCAATTAACAATGATGTTTAGCAATACCAACAGACTCTCATGTATTCAGGCTGTGAAATCTTCGCCGAAACCGCATGTCTCTGTTACTAGCTGCGCTCTACTCGACAAAGTTAAAGGGGTGTTCATCTAGAAAGAGCAAGAGATTCCCGCAGACAAAACCCCACGTCCAGCGCGCAGAATGTTATCATAAATTCCGACAAATAAAGATGCTCCATCTTGAATAGTAATTAATTCTCAAACACTTGATGATACTGTTGGGAAGAGGACATGGATAAATAAGCCTTAAAATATCATAATGCAATATACTTGAAAATTGTCTCCTTCACTTTCCAGATCCACTATCCTGTAATCCAGGATTAATGACCTTGACGCTACGAGAGCACTACAGGACAACTCAACTGGCCGTACTTTTTGATCTGATTTTGTATACAGTTGTTGACTTGAAATTAACTTATAGGTGAAAACAAAATGAATGTTTATTTTATTTCATTCCATTAGATTTCAATATGAAGTTAATAAATTTGACAACTCGACGACTTTCAGTTTTTATTTATTCTTAAATCTGTTTTCAAAAGACGGGGTCGTCTCGAAATGATAAAAATATCATATTGCAATTTCATACATGTCATGAAAGCTTTCGTCTTAGCATGGAAGGAAGGATTTAAACTGCGTTTCGGGTGATAAAGAGTAAACATTCCTTCAAATTTGGCACATTGTATAGCCATCTTAAACATTCATTCTGTATTTTGATACAACCCTTCATTTTAAATTTCTCTTTGTAACGCGTCAAAATTGTGTGTGAAATTCTATTATTTTATATTGTTGCTATTCATGTTATATATAGCTTATTAGAATAAAACAGAAAAATCATGCTATCGTTGGTGTTTTATTGTAAATAATGACGAATTACTATTTTGTTTACAAAATCAGATCGAAAAGTACGGCCAGTTGAGTTGTCTTGTAGTGCTCTCAAAAGCATTCGATATTGTATGACGTCGGGTGCTGACCTGTGTCCACATCCTATGTATTGAGAGATGCGCACGTCTGCAATGATTACCCATTGGTCTCTTTGGTTTAAGTGTAGTCAGTTTTGTTTAATGTTCTTATTTGATTTGGCGTTCATTGTACCATTCCGTCTCACTCTGTGCTCGTCTGCTTTGTGTTTTTGCAGTAGGTGATTTCGGGTTTTTCTGTGGGTACTGCACCCGAGTTTTGTTGGAGATCCCCTCCTTCCTTCGAGTAGATTATTGTTATCATTGTGCACAATGCCAGACAAACATAAGACCACATGCTATCATCCCGCCCGAACTACCAAGAAGGAAGCATAAATTGCACCCTTAAATATGCCTTTAGATGCCATGTAGACAGAAAGGAAGGAACAACATCATTTAGCATGTGCAAAAGAATTCTCTCCGTTAAAATTGATCTTCGGAATTCAACTTGAGATATCGAGCGACCGATTGATCAAATTACAATCTTCATCACAATAAGATGAGGACTATGAAGATTGTGTTAAAAATGAAAACACCAACAAAATAACTATACGACATAACTGCCAGGCGATCTTTCGGCCTGTGGACTCGCCATTCACTGAAAGAAATTTCAGCTTGCCTCACTAGCTGCGCTGGTCCTTCTACAAGATATTATATCAAATGTTTTTTAGTGGTCCTTTGTGCTAGATGTTTCTTTGTTTTTGTGCTTTGATGTTCCTTCTCCTTTTTTCGTCACCATCTGTGCGTGTCTGCTCTGTGCTATTACGTTGGGTGTTTTGCTGTGGGTGCTGCAGCATATTGTTGGAGACCCCCTCCTTTGTTTTTTAGACATTTACACAGTACTACAACTGCAAGTATAGAACAAAATCGCATACTTATTTTAACAAATATGATTTGTTTCGTCTTATAGGAATTGAATGCCTTTACATGTAGTACATAACACATGTTACACACCAACTACCTATACTTTAGTAGTCGACATGGCGAAACCATTCTTGGCATACCCCGCTCGCAATGTGCTAAGAAAACTCATTTTAGAATATGCAGCTGATATATGTACTTATCATATTGAAGTCCAAATAAAGTCTTGCACATCGTCAATACTTATTTATTATTGGTGGAATATTTAGGTGACATAATAACCATGATGTGTGTGTCCATAAATTCTTTGGGGATTTTATATATGCATGTCATGATTGTTACACTACCCGAAAAAATAGTAATGGTCCCCCGAAGAAAACCCTCTTCCCGGGGGAACTTCCCCCTCACAAACCAATTAAGATCGTTTTAAATGGAAAGAACCCGCTTTATATATACTCCTGTTATTTGTTCCAGGCGATAAAATGACCTTTATCTCGTGAAATTGTCTCGCTATATATATATACTCCTGTTATTTGTTCCAGGACAATTAAAACGACCTTTATTTCGTAAAATTGTCTCGCTCTATATATACTCCTGTTATTTGTTCCAGGACAATTAAAATGACCTTTATTTCGTGAAAGTAAATTCTTTCACTCTCTATAAATTCCCATTATTTGTTCCAATTTCGAATTAAATGTCTGGAACAAATAACAGGAGTATATATAGAGCGAGACAATTTTACGAAATAAAGGTCATTTTTATTGTCCTGGAACAAATAACAGGAGTATATATAGAGCGAGACTATTTCACGAAATAAAGGTCATTTTTATTGTCCTGGAACAAATAACAGGTATATATATAGAGCGAGACAATTTTACGAAATAAAGGTCATTTTTATTGTCCTGGAACAAATAACAGGAGTATATATAGAGCGAGACAATTTTACGAAATAAAGGTCGTTTTTATTGTCCTGGAACAAATAACAGTATATATAGAGCGAGACAATTTTACGAAATGAAGGTCATTTTATTGTCCTGGAACAAATAACAGGAGTATACATATAGCGGGCCGTTTCCATTTAAAACGATCTTAATTGGTTTTCGAAGGGGAAGTTCCCCCGGGAAGAGGGTTTTCTTCGGGGGACCATTTCTACAGAAAATGGGGCTCGGAAAAATTTGGGGGGAACGCTCTTAAATACGTGCAGTTTTATACTGAGTGGAACAAATAACAGGAGTATATATATACTCCTGTTATTTGTTCCAGCCTGTCATTTGTTGGTCAGTATAAAACTGCACGTATTTAAGAGCGTTCCCCCAAATTTTTCAAGGTCAAGGGTCAAAGGTCAAGATCACTGTGGACTTCGGCTTGATTTGTTCAGTTATATTTCTTATTTATACCAGAAAGGAGGAGGGGGGTTGAATGACCTTTGTTCTTAAGAATATATATATATATATATATTTTTTTATTCAAACTTTGTTTTTTTTTTTCTCAGATCAGTTTTACACAAGGAAGACATGATTTAAAATTTATGTAAAAAAAAAAAATATGTATATATATATATATATCAAATAAATGTATACAACTAAAAAAGTAATCGATATTTCTGAACTTCTTTTATTTCAATTCAAATATTTTATTCAAAACGAAAAGACTTTTAAAACGTACATGTATATAATATTCAGTGTAAGATGAAAATATGTACTAAACTAGCTATAGTATTTTTTTATTTTTATTTTTTTTTTGCTGATTCAGAATTCATTGTCAAAGTAAGTGGAACACTCCAAGTCGACTTCTAGCTCATTTCCAAGGTCCATATTTACATAGTCCGTGCCACACGGGTGCAGTATTTCTAGAGAAGCTCCGCCCAGTCCGAAGTCCTTATTAGCATATTTCGTTCTTCACGGACCTAACACTCCTTTCCCTATGTCTCCATTCGGTCTATTGTTTCCTTCAGGCTTGTCTATACTTAGCAATTACTTCTTATCCTTCAAGTAGTCATGGCTTCAAGAGGACGTCAAATTTACGAACTTTGGACTTTGATTCAGGACATCATTGGTCCTGCTCGGCTATGGCCCCATCGAGTGCGGGAATGGTTCTGGACCCCGAATCTTACATATTGGAGGCGTACAATCCTGGCAGCCTTCTGTTATGTTAATGGTCTCGCTCCAGAAACCTTCTTGGAATGGGCCCATCTCATGAATTTGGGGCGAGACATGGCAGCCTACCACCATCTTGAGGCTCTTTTCCATGCCTTTGAAAATGGGAGAATGTATACTCTCTATGGGTACAATGTAACCACCAGAAGGTTCGAGTACCTCGATGGCCGACCAAAATATTATGGACCAAGAGTCAATCGTAATTAAACTCTTTCATTGAAAGAAATCTTGGAACAAAAAAGTCACAAAAAAGAAGAAAAAAAATTAAAAAGTTATAAAAAAAAAACAAAAACAAAACAAAAAAAAAAAAAACAAAAACAAAACAAAAAAAAAAACAAAAAAAAAAAAAAAAAACAAAAAAAAAAAAGAAAAAAAAAAGAAAAAAAAAACACCCAAACGAACCAAAAAAAAGGAAAAAAGAAAAAAAAAACCCTAGCCCCCCCTCCCCCCTCTTTTTAAAGAAAGCCAACACACCGATTTAAAGCCAATAAGAGTTATCTCGCTTTAGGCGCACTAAATATTGACGATTTCAAGTTCATTTTCCAAATAAAATATATAAAAAGATAGATACATTGAATACAAATATTTGTGCTCTATCTAAATCGAAGCAGAGAATTAATTTTGACTTTAAAGATAACCAAAAAAAAGGGACAAAAATATCCATCGGGATTGAAGCGAGAATGCTGAGAAATAAAAGTTTTATAGTAAATTTTAGTAATTTTTCACGTTTTGTGTCTATCTATACTACCGCGGGCTAAGGAGTGTGATCACGCGGCGCATGCAATTGTAAAAAAAAATTTCTACAGAAAATGGGGCTCGGAAAAATTTTGGGGGAACGCTCTTAAATACGTGCAGTTTTATACTGAGTGGAACGAATAACAGGAGTATATATATACTCCTGTTATTTGTTCCAGCCTATCATTTGTTCGTCAGTATAAAACTGCACGTATTTAAGAGCGTTCCCCCAAAATTTTTCCAAGCCCCATTTTCTGTAGAAAAGGTCCCCCGAAGAAAACCCTCTTCCCGGGGGAACTTCCCCCTCACAAACCAATTAAGATCGTTTTAAATGGAAACGGCCCGCTATATATATACTCCTGTTATTTGTTCCAGGACAATAAAATGACCTTTATTTCGTAAAATTGTCTCGCTATATATATACTCCTGTTATTTGTTCCAGGACAATAAAAACGACCTTTATTTCGTAAAATTGTCTCGCTCTATATATACTCCTGTTATTTGTTCCACTCAGTATAAACTGCACGTATTTAAGAGCGTTCCCCCCAAAATTTTTCCGAGCCCCATTTTCTGTAGAAATGGTCCACCGAAGAAAACCCTCTTCCCGGGGGATCTTCCCCCTCACAAACCAATTAAGATCGTTTTAAATGGAAACGGCCCGCTCTATATATACTCCTGTTATTTGTTCCAGGCGATAAAATGACCTTTATTTCGTGAAATTGTCTCGCTCTATATATACTCCTGTTATTTGTTCCAGGACAATTAAAATGACCTTTATTTCGTGAAAGTAAATTCTTTCACTCTCTATAAACTCGAATTAAATGTCTGGAACAAATAACAGGAGTATATATAGAGCGAGACAATTTTACGAAATAAAGGTCGTTTTTATTGTCCTGGAACAAATAACAGGAGTATATATATAGCGGGCCGTTTCCATTTAAAACGATCTTAATTGGTTTGTGAGGGGGAAGTTCCCCCGGGAAGAGGGTTTTCTTCGGGGGACCATTTCTACAGAAAATGGGGCTCGGAAAAATTTTGGGGGAACGCTCTTAAATACGTGCAGTTTTATACTGAGTGGAACAAATAACAGGAGTATATATATACTCCTATTAATCGTTCCACCTTGTTTTAAGCAAAAGTGAATGTAACAAAGGGTATTTCTTTAGGATCAACTCCAAAAATGATTTTATGTAGAAAATGTACCCATCAGGAAATAAATTTTATACAAAGACTTCTTTTTTAGATTCTTTAATATAAGTCTTACAATTGAACTAACCCTCCCCCCCCCACCCCTTGCAAAAAAAAAGGAAATTTAGAATGCTGCATTTCCTGTAGAAAAGAATTGAAAGGGGAACATTAATTTCAATTAGATTTGGCTTTTGTTGTTATGTTTTCCATGCAGTAATATCATTTTATGTAGAATTTGTAAATTTTCATAGGCTGAACAGTCACATCTATGTGAATACATGTACAATGGGCCAGTAATCCTTAGAATATGAATATTCATTATATGACTGCCTTACTAGTATTGTAGAACAGTCTCTAGATAGATACACCCCTATGGTATTAAATGAATATTCATTGCATGATTTAGTATATAAGGTTGAAACCATGTGGAGTGCCCACTATTCTGACTTAGTAATCATGGCCAGGCGAAGTGGGGGTAACTTTCGTGACCGAATTCAAGATGTAGAAAGTATTGAAATAGAAGACTGGGTAAATCCATGGAATTTTTATTTCTTATTCATGCAAAATGAAGAAATTTATCTTGAATGGTGCAGAAAAAACAATATATTGGCCAGAACTATTCCGTGTCAAATTGAAAACTGTGGAGGAGAGATGTTCCTGAAGTCTAACAAAACTCGCACTGGTGGGGGTAATTTTCGATGCGACAAAGACAAGGACCATAAAAAGGCTATCCGCTCTCTGTCTTTTTTTGAGAATAGCAATTTGACAATCCCAGACATCATGGTATTCATAAAGTCCTACTTAGATGGCTCGTCATTGCTGCAATGTTCGTTGTTTTCTGGAATGACTTACAAATCTACTGCTGTGAATTGGGCATCTTTCGTACGAGAGTTATTCAAAGAATACTTCCATAGACACATCAGGTGCAGAAAACTGTCTGGAGAGATAGAAATAGACGAAAGCTTATTTGGACGCCGTGTTAAACATAACAGGGGAAACCCCAATAAAGGAGTTAAGGTAATTATTCATAATTAAATGAATCAAACAAATATATTTATAAAAATGGCTGTGTAAAGAGAGATACTCATGTTAAAATGACAATCAATTCATAATACATGTAGCATCATATCATTTAGTATATTTTCATGATTATAAATGAAATGTACCTTCGGGCTTCCTATCCATTCTTTTCTGTGCCAAGAGAGACAACTCATACAGGATCCTGTAAAAATAACAATACATATCATGAATATTAAGTATTATTTTATAAAAACTATTAAAATTCTTAATGCTTGAAGTTTTACACAATTTACAAATTTCTTTTCACAAATCTGATATTTAGTCCACCCTTAACAGATATTTCATTTCTTTCCTTTAGATATGGGTCTTTGGTATGGTCGAAAGATCATCTAACACCATTATACTATATCCAGTTCAGGACAGAAGTGCTGAGACAATGTTACCTTTAATCGTTCGTCATGTTGAGCCTGGTTCCACCATTTACTCAGATGGATGGTCAGCATACTGTGAGCTGAATAATCTCGGATTTATGCACTTCACTGTTGTGCACAAGTATGCATTTAAGAAGACATATAGAAATGTCGAGACAGGTGACATTGTAAGTGTTCACACAAACAAAATTGAAGGCGCATGGAAACATGCCAAAGACCACTTCAAAAAGATGTCTGGCACACGGCTAAGCCAATTTGAAGGCCACATGGCTGAAATTATGTGGCGCTCTGACTCCAAGGGAAACCTGTATCGCGAGTTCTTCAACATCCTTGGTGAGGTCTACAACCTCCGTCAGCCTTACGAGTACCTGTACTCTACACCACTTTTTGATTCCTGGAAAGGGATTTCTTGTGATCCAGATGTTCAAAAGTTTGACCTAATTCCTTGTTCAGATGTGGAAACAGAGTCATGTAGTAGTGATGTAGATTCATCAGAAATAGATTCCTCAAATGATGGAAGGATACGCGCAATCTCAATTTCCAGCGACATTGCAATTGCCCCTAACCGTGAGATGTCTGTCCAAACTGTTAGTCAAGGACAGTCAAGTGCTGAATATTTATATAATGTGCTTTCATGTTCATCACTTTCTTCGGAAAATCAGAGTCCATCTGAACACGAGATTCCCGAAACTGATCTCGATACGACACTTGTTTCCAGTCCACAGCCTCACTGTTCTAAATCACATGTGCCCCAAAAAATGGTTTCAAAACCTAGAATGTCCACAAAAAGTGTATGTTGTCCTAAAGGTTTTGAGGAGACTAAATCTGTCCCGAGGCGTTCCAGCAGAAAAACCGAAAACCCCTACTCACGGAAAGCATATGTGTTTGTTCCCGACTCCGATAGTGATGACGACTTTGTATGAACTGCAAAAAAAGGGGGGGGAAAATAAAAAAACAAAAAACATGACAATGTGAAAATCTTTCGTATCATTGAAATCAATGTAAAAGTCTTTTGTAAATTTCAATATTATTTTGTTGTACTAACATGAAATGTGTATTATTTATATATAAAGTTGGTAACTTGATACTGTTATGGGTCAGAATACCCCAAAACGCCAGCAAAAATCAGACAAAGACAGAATATAAATTTACAAGTTTAATTATGTACAATATATATATTACAAATGATTACAACTTACAATACAATGTCCGGATCAAAGTGTCCGTTACGGTCCACAATGTCTATCGAATGTATGGTTTCCGGTAATCACAAACGTTCTCGAAAGATCGGTGTCCAAACGTTGTTAAATGGATTAAAGTCTCAACAAATAAAGTGTCCCAGTATATCAGAATAGATGAATGAATCGTGTCTACGAATGTGTACGAATGCCCCTCAACACAGTTCCTCAGAGGTATTTATACTTAATACCAATGAATTTACCAGAAGCTTCTAGAACAATGACTCATTACAAATGATTAACAATAGAGTAAATTCTAGAAATCACAGTCATGTGATGATAATGATGTAACAAAGAACATACTGGAATATTCTCTAATGAAATAAACATGACATAGTAAAATCTAGAAAGAATTGTGATGAAATCATAATACAACATAACTAAGTACATGTGTACCTACACATAAAGTAAAACTAAAATAATACATGACCCACAACACCTCCCCCCTTAAAAAAGTTTGAATGTCAATGAAAACTTAGGTGGTAAATTCTGCAAAAATAACTCATGAAACTCTCGATAGTGCATCTGCAATCACATTATCTTTGCCCTTGATATGGTTAATAATGATATTGTACTCTTGCAACAATAAACTCCACCTTGTAAGTCTTTGATTCTTGTTTGACATTTTGTGCAAAAATGTGAGAGGGTTGTGGTCAGTAAACACAAGAATGGGATGTAAAGTAACATTCAAATAAACATCAAAATGTTGTAAAGCTAACAATAATGCAAGACACTCTTTTTCAATAGTAGAGTAATTCTTTTGACATTTTGTCAATTTCTTTGAAAAATAACAAACAACTCTATCTACACCATCATCATTTTCTTGAAACAAAGCAGCCCCGATTCCTACGTCACTGGCATCAACAGTAAGCTTAAATTGCTTATCAAAATTTGGAGCTGACAGGACAGGACTATTCATAAGAACACATTTGATTTTCTTAAAAGATTCGTCACAGTCATTGGTCCATGCAAAATTCACTCTCTTTTGTAACAGATTGGTAAGTGGACCAACAACTGACGAGAAATTTGGACAAAATTTTCTGTAAAACCCTGCCATTCCCAAGAATCTCATTATCTCTTTCTTATTGGTAGGAATCGGGAACTTTGAAATAGCTTCCACCTTGGCCATGATAGGAGTAACAAAACCTTGACCTACTTTGTGACCCAAATATTCTACAGTCGCATGACAAAATTCACTTTTCGCAAGGTTCACTGTGAGGTTTGCTTTCGCCAGTATGTCGAAGAAGGTACGCATGATGCGGAGATGATCATCCCAGGTGTCGCTGTAGATGATGACGTCATCGATGTACGCCTCGCATCCTTCGAGATGATTTAAGAGCGAATGAATCATCCTCTGGAATGTGGCTGGTGCGTTTTTCATACCAAAGGGCATTACTTTATATTGGTATAGCCCATCTGGAGTCGCAAATGCCGATATTTCTCTGGCTCTCTCGGTAAGCGGGACCTGCCAATAGCCTTTAAGCAAGTCAAATTTACTGACAAATTTTGCACTGCCAATTTTATCGATACAGTCATCGATTCGTGGGATCGGATAAGAGTCAGTTTTGGTGACTGAATTGACTTTTCTAAAGTCCGTACACAATCGGTAAGTTCCGTCTGGCTTCGGAACAAGAATACATGGGGAACTCCAATCACTATTGCTGGGTTCAATAATGTCATTTTCAAGCATGTATTGAATTTCTTTCCGCATGTATTGAAGTTTTATCGGGTTTAACCGATAGGGATGCTGTTTGATAGGTGACGCATCACCTACAATGACGTCATGATGAGATGCATTCGTCTTTTTTGGAACGTCCGGAAAGATGGTCGTATATTCCCGCATTAATTGGTGCACTTCCTCTTTTTGATGCACGGTCAAATGTCCGAGTTTCACTTCCGGATTTGTCAGAATTTCGGAATTCTTCAAACGGACACTTTGAGCGAAGTCTTTTTCGACAGTCTCTTCATTACATTCAGGTTCAACACAATTTTCTAATGTATTTACATTGGCCAAAGTGGAAACTGGTTTTACAAAATTTCGGTCACTTCTATCAAAATACTCTTTCAACATGTTAACATGACACACTCTTTTTTCTTTTCGCCGACCTGGTGTCTTAACCACATAGTTAACATCACTAATTTTACTCTCAATCTCATAGGGACCGAAATATCTAGCTTGCAAAGGATGACCAGGGATAGGCAAAAATACAAGAACTTTATCGCCTGGTTTAAAAACTCTGTTTCTAGCATCTTTGTCATACCATGTTTTCATTTTCATTTGTGAGGTTTTGAGATTTTCTTGAGCCAATTTGCAAGCATTATATAATTTCTCTTTGAAATTAGACACGTAGTCTAAGAGATTCAAATCGCTAGTCTCAGTCAACCATTTTTCCTTCAATAACTTCAATGGCCCCCTGACCGTATGCCCAAAAACTAGCTCAAAGGGACTGAACCCCAGGGACTCCTGAACCGCTTCTCGTGCCGCAAACAACACGAGGTGAACCCCTTCATCCCAGTCTTTTCCATACTGGTGACAATATGTTTTCATCATAGTTTTAAGGGTTTGATGAAAGCGTTCAAGTGCCCCCTGGGACTCAGGATGGTACGCAGAAGACTTATACTGCCTGATACCTAGCTCATGCATAACCTGCTGAAACAACCCTGACAAAAAATTCGAACCCTGATCTGACTGAATAGCCTTGGGAGCACCCACGAAACTGAAAAACTTAGTAAGGGCCTTAACTATGGTCTTTGCCTTAATATTCCTAAGAGGTATGGCTTCAGGAAACCTAGTCGAAGTACACATAATTGTCAGTAAGTACTGATTACCTGACCTAGTCCTAGGCAAAGGACCTACACAATCAACTAACACCCTACTAAAAGGTTCCTCAAAGGCTGGAATGGGTTGGAGGGGAGCAGGTGGTATAACTTGATTGGGTTTACCTACCATCTGACAATTATGACAAGACTTACAAAACTCAGACACATCTTTTCTCAACTTAGGCCAGTAAAAGTGACTTAAAATCCTATTATAAGTCTTATTGACACCTAAATGACCTGCCATGGGTGTGTCGTGAGCTAAACTCATGATGTCCCCGCGATACGCTACTGGAACCACTATCTGGTGAACGACCTGCCACACTTCATTAGGGGGTGCATCGGGTGGTCTCCATTTCCGCATAAGGATGCCATCTTGTATGTAGAAGCACTCTCCGACTTTGTCCGCTTCTTCTCGGGGAAGGGCCCTCTTGCTTAGTCGGATGATCTCCGGATCTTTAGTTTGTTCGGAGAGGAGCTGCTTACGGCTTAAGGCATCTGTATCACTGTCTAATGGCGGATGGGAATCATCACCAGGCACCGTCGGAGACTTGTCAACATGAAGTGGTACTGACGTCTCAGGTACGCTGTCATCAATGGTAGACATGAATGTGTCAGAAAGGTCTATATTTTTGGAGGGATGGTCCTCGTTAAGTGCAGAAGTACTCTCAGCCTCTTTCAGTCTGTTCCTGGCCATCGCCCTGGTAACTGCGCAGGCTGGATACAAGTCGTCGTCTTCATCATCGGACACGACATCGGACGTGATTTTCTCACAAACAATCGGATCGGCTACAACTTTGCCACCAGCTAAATCGTTGCCAAGCAACAAGGAAACGCCTTGAACGGGAAGAGTAGGTCGAACACCTACGATAACGGGTCCAGTAATTAAATCTGACTTCAAATAAATTTTATGAAGGGGAACATCAATGACGCCTAGCTCCACACCCTGTAATAAAACTGACCTACCAGTAAAAGTGTGCTCAGACAAAGGCAATGAACCCTCTAACAATAAAGTCTGGGCAGCACCAGTATCTCTCAAAATCTGAACAGGCAACGCTTCGCTAGAATCACTGAGTGAAACAAATCCCTGTGACAAAAAGGGCTTATAATGATCCTCCACAAAATCATCAGAACTGGACGTAGAACCCTGAATCTCAGGAGTGTCAGAACAAATCGAATCTAAGGCTTTCCTATCATTTCTAACAGACGCACAGGCCTGTGACTTAAGTTCTTTTTTCTTCTTAAGCTTCAAACACTCACCAATAACATGACCTTTTTTCTTACAATAATTGCATGTAGGAAGCGACCCCACCCCTGGGGATGCCTCAGAACGCTCGGACCTAGGACCGGACGTAGAACCACCTTGAGATGGTGACTGGGAACTAATGGACGACTGAGACTCTTGTAAATTTTTCTTTGGAAAATCTGACGTTTTTGCGCTATCGCTAGATTGAGTTTTTGACACAAAATTTTTCTTATGAGTGAGAGCATACGTATCAGACAAAACAGCGGCTTCTTCAAGAGTTTTAACATTTTTGTCTTCCAAATGAGTTCTTAAATCTTGATGTACACACTCTTTGAACTCTTCTATCAGAATTATTTGACGCAAATTGTCAAATGAATTGGGAATTTTCTTAGATCGAAACCACTGGTCAAATAAATCTTCTTTTTCTCGAGCAAATTCAACATATCTTTGATTTTCAAACTTTTTGTACTTTCTAAACTTTTGTCTGTACGCCTCAGGTACTAACTGATATGCTCTCAAAATCGTGTCCTTGACCTTGTCATAGTCTGAACTCTCAGCAATACTAAGCGCCGAGTACACTTCAGCCGCTTTGCCAATAAGTACGCTTTGTAATAAAGTTGGCCAAAAATCACGCGGCCACTTCAGATTGGCCGCGATTTTCTCAAAATGTGGAAAATATTTGTCCACGGATTTTTCTTGAAACTTTGGTACTAATCTGATGTTTTTGGCGGCATCGAATTCAGACTTGACAGGCGAAGAAACAGGATTTTCCTTAGCGCTTTTCTCTAATTTTAACTTTTCTAACTCAAACTGGAGTTCTTTCTCGTGCATACGTTCCTGTTTCTCTCTTTCTTCATTTCTCTTTCAAATTGTAAATGTCTTTCTTTTTCTTCTTTTTCAATTTGAAATTGTCTTTCTTTTTCTTCTTTTTCAAATTGTAATTGTATTTTCATTTTCTCTAATTCAAACTCATATTTTGACATTTTGGTTTCGCTTGAAACAGGTTCAACAGGAAAATCGTATGACGAAAAGATTTCCTTAGCTAAAAGCTCTTTAGCCACAATATTTCTAATTTCTTGTTTTCTCATAGAAGATTTTACATCTAACTTCAAGTGAAGACCTAAACCAATCAAATCATCTTTTTTCAATGATTCGAACTCACCTACAGTCGGCGATTTCAAAAATTCAGTGACCGAAAATACCATGATTGATTTCTGCTGGCAAAAGTTTGGAGAATTTTCCTTTTTTCAAAAAACGAACTTTTACGTAAAAATGCAAATATGCAGAGATTACTATCCCGGACGAGCCCCCAATTCTGTTATGGGTCAGAATACCCCAAAACGCCAGCAAAAATCAGACAAAGACAGAATATAAATTTACAAGTTTAATTATGTACAATATATATATTACAAATGATTACAACTTACAATACAATGTCCGGATCAAAGTGTCCGTTACGGTCCACAATGTCTATCGAATGTATGGTTTCCGGTAATCACAAACGTTCTCGAAAGATCGGTGTCCAAACGTTGTTAAATGGATTAAAGTCTCAACAAATAAAGTGTCCCAGTATATCAGAATAGATGAATGAATCGTGTCTACGAATGTGTACGAATGCCCCTCAACACAGTTCCTCAGAGGTATTTATACTTAATACCAATGAATTTACCAGAAGCTTCTAGAACAATGACTCATTACAAATGATTAACAATAGAGTAAATTCTAGAAATCACAGTCATGTGATGATAATGATGTAACAAAGAACATACTGGAATATTCTCTAATGAAATAAACATGACATAGTAAAATCTAGAAAGAATTGTGATGAAATCATAATACAACATAACTAAGTACATGTGTACCTACACATAAAGTAAAACTAAAATAATACATGACCCACAACAATACAAAGTCTTGTATTACTTACCTTTCATCTTGAATTTTGCTTGCGATCTGATCAACATCAGGGTCCGGCGGGCATTTTGCCATTTGTGTCGTCTGCCAGAATAATCTGATTACAGTACAGTATTTACTGCATATATCTGCATGGCAGACAAATTGTAGTTAAATCACTTCATAATGGAGGAAGTTCCATGTTTTGTTTGATGATAGTCTCCCTTTAACGGCTGCGATACGACACTTTGCAGACTTTCTGCTTCATGGATTCATGTACGCCATCCATGATCGTCTACTGACCTACTGCATTGAGCATGCGTAAATCTGAAAAGTGGCCGACCATTTGATTCTTAGGGGTGAGAGGGGCAATATTTATAGAAATATCCCTTCCAGATTGTTGAAAATAATTATTTTACAGTATTTTACAACAAATATGTACTATTACCCCCTAAAAATATTAATTGATTAATGATCTGACCGGCTCTACATTGGATTAAAAAGAATTTGCAAGCATCCCCACCCCCTAGAATCAAATGGTTGACCCCAAAGTGCACCAAGTGCAGACTATTGACAAAATGTAATGGTACATAAAATCTGAACAATCTGTATCGAACACAATTAATTTCAAGAAAAAAGCAGCATTCAGCAAGAAAAAGCAGTCGACTTGTAGTCTTTCATTTAATGGATCCTCCTCGGCGACATTCCAATGTGATGACGAATGTTGTTTACAACTAACTAGGGGACCGTCTCAAAATAATACATTTCACAAAGTACAGAATTTACCAAATAACAAAATAAATGAATGAAACAATCTAAGTAAACCAATAACAAAAAAGGAACACACAAAAAATAAAAAATTCAAAGACAATAAGTGCTATCATGATGTGTTGCGAGGAAAAAAAAGTTTCATTAGTATTGTGACACACTCCCTTACATTTATACAAGAAATGATGGGTTGTATCAAAACAATGAGGATGAAAAATTTAACACTGTGAATTTTTTTTTTAATTATTTCAAGGATTATTATTCAAATTATTTATTATTTATACTTCTGAATGAAAGCAATTGGTAGAATTCTATGAATTATACCATAAAATATATATTTCACCAAACAACGAGCCCAGAGCGTATACATGCATATGTAGGGGTTGTATCAAAAGAAAAAAATGTTCATTAAGGCGTTCTATGCATAACTTAACGACTTAAGGCCCCTAAATGACCTTTAAAGCATTTGGATAAAATGACGTTAACGTCATTTTGACGTAAAAAATATATGTTCCATGGAACAGATAACAGGATATTGCCAAATAGTCAGCCCCCCCCCCCCTTCCAGATCAAATGGTCTTCCCCTTAAATTGAGTTTTTTGTTGTAGTTTCTGATGAGATTTTTGTACCTAGCCACGAATAATCTTACATTTGTAGAACGTTTTCATGTATGTTAACAGAAGGCGTACCACAAGGACAGGTCTTTTGACCATTTAAATTTCCAATGAGCATTTACGACATCAAAAGAGAAAGGGGTCTCGATTCTAGAACACCCATAAAAAGCACCTGGTCCCAGTCCTCCACACCTTGTTGTAAATTATACCATGCTTTGTATTTATAATTATCAATATTTATGTACAATTTGTATCTTTTCAGTGTATCATTTAGGAATTTCAGCAATAATTTAATATTTATAATGGTTATTGAGTAAGGGTAATATTACAAGGTGTATTGTATGATAAATGCTCAACCATTCGTACGTTCTTACTCTCATATAATTACACATCATTAAAATATGACAGGATCAACGTCACCAACAACATAACGTCACCTTGCTTACACCGACAGAAATCAAACAACCTATAACTTTACAAACCATCTATTGCAAGGATTGACAACATCCATTGCAGCCTGTAGATGGCGCACTAGAAAACGAATTTATGCAGCATAATGGTTTTACGACGAATATGTAGGGAATTTCTCTGTAACATTCTACAATTTCTCGCTCTTTTCTTTGAATGTGTTTACTTGTACAAAAACACAAGATCGATTATATTCTATTACAATAATCAAACAAACTGAGTTATGAGTACCGAATGATATTTGTATATCTAAGTCGCCTATACTTTATAAACACGCGGAATAAGCATTTATCTATGTCTGTTTTGGATTTCTCGATAAAACGGACCTTTTAAAAGTTGTAGCTTGTCATTTTCATTCAGCGTGAATGTAAAAATGTAAACTACAGTCGTCTTGTGTGTACACATAAATAAATATCAGTAATCGCACGTGTGGGTGATGACGATCTCACTAGACCATGTGACATTGTCAAACAGCTCGACTTTTATATATATCGCGGAAATGCAGTATACATTGTAGATGGCGCCACTGTATTGAATTAGTAACATTTTGTACATTTTATATTAAATTTTGCTTATTGCGATGGTGAATAGTTTCTTGTGGGCAATAGAGGTTAAGAAGTTTTAGGTTGCATCTTAAATTGCTTCTTTCTGCATAAATAATGTAAAGAATTGGAAGAATGGATGAACAGAAACTCATTTTAATATCGTAACAACAGACTACAGTGAGGTTTTATTATTAAAACAATCGAAATTGTTTACTTAGGGAGAAATTTTTCCGGGGAGAGAATATCCTCCTGGGGACCTTTCCTACAGAACAAGGGGCTCGGATATCTAATTGGGGGGGGGGGGGTCGCGCTAAATAGCGGGCATTCATATTAATGATAAGAGTCGTAAACACTTTTGCGTTCACTATTTCAAGAAGGTACGAGTCCTTTGACGGGCAGTCATTTGAAGTACTATAGGTTTAGAGCAAATTGGTGTGTTTTCACCATTTAAATAAGAAGGATACTTGACGGGCAGCCTAAGTACTATGGGACGAGAGCAATATGTGTGCTTACACTTTTTAAAAAATATTTGTGAATAAGAAGGAATTCGTAACTTGACGGGCAGCCTCATTACAATTGTGACAGGTGACCAAAGTACTTTGAATCTAGTTAGAATCGGAGTGCTTATAACACTACAACAAGAAGGTACTTGTACACTGACGGGCGTCCAAAGTACTATGGTCCTACAGCGAATTGGCGTGCATACAACAAGAAGGCACGAGTACTTTTGACGAGCGTCCGAAGTACTTGGACTACATTACAACATGAAGGTATGGGTGCCTTGATGGACAATCAAACCAATGAGGGACAAATCGAATAGAAGTCTTTCCAACATAACGACTTGAAGGTACTAGTACTATGAATGAATGAACAATAACTCCAAATGCAAACATGGTTCTCGGTAGGGGTAGGGGGTCTGGTATGGAGTAGAATTCTGAACTAACGCACGATTAAGGTACACATATTAGCCATTTTGACATGTCAAATACTAAGATTTACATTTATCACAGACACTTTTCATGGTTTTAGATAAAAATGAAATTATTTTCGCGATGGTTCTCCATTATGAGAATCCCTGTAACAAAAAATTGTTACTTAATTGCACTTGTAACTTAGACAGCCTATAATTATGTAATTTATAACAAACATTTCTGGACATTTCCTCCATTTTGTGAGTTAATGACCTTTCTTTATTCGTTCTTTTCTTGAAGAATATTGAATTTTCCAGCACAAGCCTGGTGAATTGTTTTCTGTCAACCATAATACTACTCCAAGCATCCTTGTCTCCGACCTGGAGTTGATTGTTGTCTTCATTACCGAAACAGTATCTCTACGCATTTTATGGAATAATGGACATGACGATATCAGGTTGTCTATATCTTCAACATCTAAGAAGCAGAGTGGATATTTGGCATCCTCTGCTCCTTTGCTGAATTTTGCTTTTGTAGATTGAAAACCCCAGTGAGCATCCTGGATTTCACTATTCCTTTCTCTACATCCAGTGCACCGGTATCAAATGAATCCCAGACATGGTGGGTTTTGCCTACACGATGTTGCAATAAGCCATAGTTGATTTGTTCTCTATGGTCAGTGCATTTGTCCAAAAATTGTTTACAGCTTTTTTTACCGTCTTCTTCCATTGTAACTTAGTAGGCCTATTTTAATAAGGTATCTTTACTAGGAAGGTTGTATAACTCTGAGGTGCCTTTAACTCTGCCACAAAAACCGTCATGGTTGTTATTATACACGGCAAATTGTCTGTCTATAATGCCTTTTACGTTACTGTTTTCACTATTTAATATGCCATATAGTAGACTGAGCTGTCTTTTGTGTAGTTCTCCCTCAATGGGTAAAGCACCTAGGAGGAGCAGCTGCGTTTGCTGAGTGTGTGGGAAGGGACTGAATATATTTTAGAGTTTTTTATAAAATAGTTCAAGTTCATGTAAATCTGCATTTTTTAAAGGGATTGTTTCTAATGAAAAAAAAAATTCTTGGAAGTACATAGCATTGATATATTTTGAATGAAATTTTGGGGTTTCTATGAACACCAGTGTTAAGGAACATATAAAGAGTTTTTCTGGCCAGACTTATTCTTTCCATAATATTTAAGCGTGACTCCTGTTTAACTGATCTAATAAGGCCTAAATGTTTCGTACTATTCGCAATTGTTATAGGGTTTTCACCAAGAGTAAGAGAGTCTTCAAATTCAGAATCTTCTTATTTCAAATCTTATTAAAATCTTCTCATTTCGACCTTTCGTTATTGTGACACCTTTTTTCTAATTAAATTGTATACCTATGTTTACAAGCATAATGGTGTGTAATATTTAACATTGTTTGAAATTCATAATTTCATTCCGACAGCAGGGATAAAACGTCTGCAAAAGTTGGGCAGTCTGAGTAATGTGTACCTATGTGTTTTCCTAGTCTTTTTTCTTCAAGTGTAAGACTAGTCTTCTTTTCTTCAAGTGTAAGAAGTAAGTAGTTAATGTACAGTTTATAAAGATAATTGGATAAAACCCCCTTTGTTTTATACCCTGTAAGATGGGAAAACTGTCACTCATATTGCCCTGCCATTTTACTCTAGAACTAAGGTCTAATTTCTGTTTGCATCAAGAATGGCCTCCGACATAAGTGCTGTAATGGCTGGAAACGTGTTTTTTGTAAAGCCAAACTTCAGCTCAGACTGGTTTTTATCAATATCTGGTAACCGATTTAGGAGTAGATATTCAAAAAATTTTCAAAATAGTGATGCAACAGTTATACCCCTATAGTTGCCCACATTTTGGTAGTCTTTTCCCTTTTTGTGCACTGGGGTGATATAGCCTGTTTTGATATTTTCAGGAATTTGTCCAGATACCAAGATCTTATTAAAAATGATTGTAAGGGAGTTCACAAGGTTAGTGCAGCATATTTAACATGTTCTGCAGATATTCCATATTCATCGGATGCTTTATTTGCATTAAGATTTATTATTTCATCCTCTACTTCCTGAGGTTGAAATGATTCTACGTTGCCAGGATTTAAGTTCGCAAGCCTTTTAATTAAAGAGCACCTTAGTTTGCATATCAAAAGAGTAAATACATTTTACAATTGAAACTAACCTTATCGGCATGACCTCATCTTAAAGTAGTAAAATTATGAAAACTACATGTGATGCGTTCAAGAACTAAAAAGTAAGAATTATATAAATTGCAGGGAAAAATAATATAAGGAAAATAAAGATACATGCGCAAGAATATAGGATTACCAATGGTCAGTCAGTGAAGAATTACATTGTATCTCGCATTCTTCGTATTCATCCATTCTCAGAACTTTTAATTAGTATGAGTTATCTATCTTCGATATTAGAGAAGTGCAAATTACGTTCGTGACAGAAGCGTCGCAAAACTGTTTTGTAAAAAAATGTTATGATCGCTGAGCGATACAAGTCCCCTACCAGCGGCATATATTTATGTTTGCAACTCTGCCTATGTGGTTTACTTAAATTTACTGTCTGTGCAGCTCAGTTCTGAGGTTTTATCAGCTTTATCGATTCAAAAAATAGGTCAAGCGTGACAAAAGTCGAACTTGCTCTGTAACTATCCAAGACTAAGCCGACTATCAAATTTTACCTGAATATCTATTTGTTGCAGAAAAAAGTTTGAAAAACTGGCAAAAACTGAATTGTACACATGTACAAGTCATCAAAGGGCCTAACTCCTAGGAAAATAGGTCAAGCGTGACAAAAGTCGAACTTGCTCTGTAACTATCCAAGACTGATGTTAAACGTCTTTAAATTCAATAGCATCATTTAAAACCTGATAAATTTACAGCATGGACCACATGCTGAGTATCAAATTTTACCTGAATATCTTTATTTGTTGCAGAAAAAGTCTGGAAAACTGAGAAAAACTGAATTGTGCAAGTCATCAAAGGGCATAACTCCTCGAATAACAGGTCAAGTGTGACAAAAGTCAAACTTGCCCTGTAACTATCCAAGACTAAACTGAGTATCAAATTTCACCTGAATATCTCTATTTGTTGCAGGAAAAAGTCAAGAAAACTGACAAAACTGAATTTTCCAAGTCATCAAGGGGCATACCTCCTCAAAAAATAGGCCAAGCCTGACGAAAGTTCAACTTGCTCTGTAACTATCAAAGAGTAAGCTGTGTATCAAATTTCACCTGAATATCTCTTTTTGTTGCAGAGAAAAGTCCGGAAAAGTGTCAAAAACTGAATTTTTCATGTCATCAAGAGGATATAACTCCTCGAAAAATAGGTCAATGTTTAACGTCTTCAAATTCATAAGCATCATTTTAGAGCAGATTAATTCACAGCATGGACCAGACATGCACGTTTCGGATAATAAACCATCGTCAGTGTTCCTCAATCTAAACAATGTAATATGACCAAAATCTTTGAAAATTATGGCCTTAATATACCGAAAGACAGGACAGAATGGCTGGGATATGATGCTACAGGACCCAGGTATTAGAAATTTGAGGAAATTTTGTGAACAGAAATTTTCAAATGCGTTTGAAGAAACGTCCAACCGAAATTGATCGAACTTGGCTACATGTGCCAGCGTGACGAAAGTCTGTAACTATCCAAGACCAAGTAGTGTTATAAATTTCATCTGAATATCTCCATTCGTTGCAGTAAAAAAGTTGGGAAACTGATAATCAGACAGACCGAGAGAAAACTAAGAGCCCCTTCGGCGTTGCCGGTAGGGGACTAATAAGCTTCTCAGTGTAAGATGACCTTACAAACGGATAGCTTAACGCAGGAACACTAGGTTACTGGATACTACTCATAATGTTTGTGTACACAGGTAAGGCCCTGTATTCAAGGATTTAGTATCCGAAACGTGCATGTCTGGTCATGAATTTGAAGACGTTTAACATTAGGTATATTTTTCTGAGTGTGCTGTTTGGTGCTGTTGTTACGCAAACAATTGAATGTTGTTTGCATGTGCAGCCGTTATCAGTCCAAATGTCTCGTGCGAAGTATGGCTGTCTAGCAATATTCACTGTAATCTTTTTGGACCAGTGTTTTAAAAATGATCATCTAACGGATATCCTCCATTGATGTCTTTCGATATGAATAGGGTGTACCTGGTGAGTCCAATACAACGTTATAAGATCCAAAAGTTCTATTAGGCCTTTCATGATCACCAAGAATGGGATATTTCGACCTATAGCATTTATACATGTCAGAGCAGTTAAACCATCTCTTGAGTTCCAAATACGAACGGGTACTTCTCTTTCCTATTAACCTTTGTCTGCAGATATCTTGTATTGGTTAAGGACATATTTGTTTCATCAATGTTTCAGATACGGTGTTGCTTGTTATTACAGAAATGAAAATATGTCTAGGTATCTACTTGTTAATTAGAATACTTTCTGGTAGCCTCCGAACTGAGCGTCCTCGCTCTCCGGTAGTTGAGTGGCATTGGTGTTCACACGGACACATCGGGGTGTTGACGTCAACACTGATTATCGCAGAGAGAAGTCGAGTAATTTTAGAATATTAATGTGTACTCTGGTGCATTAAAATTTGTAAGAAATTTTCTTCAAGAAGGCAAAGAGTTGGAAGATTTCCATGTATTATTATTATCATAGACACATTTCTTGATACAGTGCGGAGCAGTTAAACTCGTTCCCCGTGGCTTGATGTCTGAATTGTATCAATTACTTCTTTCCAGCACTGTCGCTTGAAAGAAGCTTTGTTTTGGTCCTCTATCAATCTAACATCATATATTCTATTTTGCTATTCCGAAAACTTACCCTTTCATCTAAACATAACTTCGAAATTAAAGGTTTAATATCTGAGCACCTTCCCTCCACTGTTATTTTTGTCATCGTTTTTTTAACTTTGCCACATAATGGACCCTACAGGTAAGTAGGAGCTGCACACTCTCTACAACGAAATAACACAAATTTAAATCAATAAATATCAAAGAAGTACATAACAGTTATCCAGTCTCAAAGTCGAGAATTCCCATCGGAACGGTTGTGAACCCCGGTTTAACTACATTCCGAAGTGAGACCAGATGCCCGGGAAGTGTAAGCGTCTCCTGATTGCATACAACACCCGTCGCAATAGCTCCATGGAAACCTTTGAATTCGGTGATTGTCTCGATGTACATTTTTATGTTCATATCAGATAATTATATCTTGTAAGTATAAAATATTAACAGAACGCGCTGCTGAAATGAATTTTGGCTGTGTCGAAAATGCATTTTGACTGGCAGCATCACTGATGAGGTTTTCACTATTCGAAACACGTGTCTAGTGCATTAAAAATGTTTTGAAATTTTCTTTTCAGTTGGAACATTTTCGTATTATCGTAATACGGAGTCGAAATTTTCCGACATATCTCGAGCTCTAAAATAGTTATTTCTACGTAAAAATACGGTTCAAAAAGATAATTCTACGTACAGGACACACTTTTATTTATTCTGATGGAGCAGGATTCGTTAGTAAAAAATTACACAGATTATGTCTGAATAAATACTCAACATAATGCATTGATACTGAACTGAACAATACACTTCTAAATCTGAAATAAATTGCTGATCAAGCCCACTTTGATACAAGTTGATCGTTGTGGTGACCTTGCCAGAATGACCCGTGAAATATCTCTCTATACCAGCACTTTTCATGATATCAGGAGTGTATTTCGTGAGAAAAATTTCTTTCCAGTGAAAGAAAGTGGGCGACGATAGAAGTGTTCTGTTTCAGGAATATATGATAAGTATGCACAAAAAATTTTAAACACTGAGTTTTTATTTTCTGCGTCCTCATACTGCCTTATATATTTTTTTTCAAATCCTCATTTTTCTGAGGTAACCCACCAAATATATTTTTGGAAACTCCTTTAAATTCTAAAAAAATATTTTCTTGTATTCTCAAATTCGCACGAGAGATCTATGTCCGTCACGAGCTCTTAATCCAGACACTTTACATTTGTTAACAAAGACGGTTCTACTGGAGTAATGAAATGACACATTCCAAGCAGACCTTGGTCCAAAAATAATCTTTATTGATCGCGCTAAGTTTTTTTGCGTTTTAAAAACCTATCCCTTCGCTTGTAGTTTTTCGGAGCACCGAGTCCAATGCTTGTGTAGATTCATTGAACATTTCTTTAAGATAAAAAAATTAAGGCCGCATGATTCAAAGAGGTACCGATATATATGTACAATTCAGCGCACAAGTTTAACATTTTTCCAAGGTACTTTTGACCTTAAAGCTTGCAAGTTTGCACTTGCATAACAAAATGACAGACACAATTGTCAAACAACGGTACCAACGGATTATACTTATTATGTTCAACGTCTTCAAATTCAATAGCATGATGTCAGAACACATAAATTTGCAGCATGGACCAGACATGCAAGTTTCGGGTACCTCGTCAGTGATCCTCAATCTAAACAATATAATAAGACTAAAGAGTGTAAAAGTTGTTATGCTAAAAATGTACCGAAAGACGTATTAGGATCGGTGGAATATATATGTCATTTTGATATGGAAGTACGAGCATCAATAGAGTTTGATAATGTTTGATTATTATGTCTGTCATTTTCATATATATAATTCCTTTTTCATCTTAAGCTTCTGCATCCTACATTTCACAATAAATGCATACATTTTCGTTACCTTGGTATTGGTATGTTCCAGTTTGGTTCTGTAGTCCACGAATCCTTCAAAAATGACTTTTTGAATGAAGAGAGAATGTTTGTTTTTATTTTGTATATCTCGGAGTTTTATGTTTGCATTTTTCAAGCATCTAGGTTTTGCACGTTGAAATTAACTGTCGATTGTTACTAATTTTAAACTATCAATCGTTATTTATTCATTAACCAGTTCCCTTATCCGCTCGACAACGCTGACAATCGATTTAAATAGTTTTCCCTCTACACTGAATTAATACGGTATTTAATCTGATGTTTTCAATATCAATCAACTCTTTTGAACGGACAAGTCTCACAAATGTTCGGGTTTTACATGCGATTGGATTGTAAGGTATGCATCAGAAATTATGTCTCTTCTACACGTATCAGTTGACATCTCGGAGTTTTTTGTTTCCTTGCTTTGCATGTGGAAGTGAACTGTCGATTATTACTAAATGTACACTGTCAATCCTTAATTATTTTTTAACCAAGTCCATTATCCTCTCAAAATGGCGACAATCTGGTGAAATGCCATTCCCGCCACGCTGAATAAATATGGTATTCGACCTGACGTTTTCAATATCAATCAACTATCTAGTTGATTTTGAGCATCTCTTCCTGGTCACAGAGACAAACCTTGAAAATATCATTGGGAAAGAGTACATAAAATACAAAATCAGATAAAACATACAAACCACCACCCATGGAACAGAAAACAAATATTTCGGAGGATGTCAACCACAGCAAAGGCCCGATCAAACTTTCAAAAGATTTGACTCTGGAAATCTATTGAATCCAAAAGTAATACGAAATACAAACGTTACAATAATACGGAAGGCAACCAAACCGACTTATTCATCTTCAAATTACATCGCAGATGAAGTTGCTTACCCTAGGTTTACACTATGTTCCCGGCGACCACGGCAGTCATGGAGGCCAAAAACGTAGCACACCGTATGATTTTTGGCAGTTTTCATCTTTGTATTCAAGTTCTGTTAAGTCTCGTGACGTTTTCGCACGGTCTATCAAGGTATTCGTGACGAGTCGCGGCTCCTGAATCCCGGAGACCTGACGGCGCACTACGTTTCAACCTACGGCTTGTTACGGACGTTTGTACGTTTCCTCACGAACTGTCACGTTCTGATAGGGTCTGTCACGGTTTGTTACGATCCAATCAAGTTGGCCACGTCTTCCAAGTTCTGCCAAGGCCCACTACGATTAACCGTGACCGATGGGAAAAGGAGACACAAAAAGCTGCATAAAAGGGTTTGGTTTGTTATACTTCTTGTCTGACCGTGCGTACCGTGCCACGCCGTAGTAGAACTTGAAACAAACCGTAACAAGCCGGGACGTACCGTGACTGAACGTGACGAAACGGCTAACTCATTCCTTAGCTCGCCGTGAGACATCGTGGCACACCTTGATAAAACGTACATCTGCCCTAAAGCAGCCGCAGCTAAACGGGACATAAACGTAGCAGACCGTAACTCAACTTCACACGGATCGTAAGTTGCCGAGTCATACTTCTGCTTCCCGTTCCGCTACGGACACTGTCCCAAGTTATGTTACGGTCTGTTACGTTCTGTCACGTTGCGTTGCGTTCTACCCGTTTAGCTACGGTTCCTAAAATAGACTATCCACACCGTGGGCTGCCGTGACAAATGTTTTGACAGTTTAAACATTTGCCCCGGCAACCACGGCTAGTTACGTTTGTCGATCCCGTTCCCCTACGTTGTCTCACGGTCATCACGTTTCGTCCACGGTGGCTTGAAACGTGGCCTCCGTGGCCGCCGGGAACATGGTGTAAACGGGGGGTTAAGGCTATTTTGAGCTCACAAACCAACAACAATTCGTACGGTATATTGTTGCATACACCGATGGAAGACCCCATTTTTTGTACACCGACGATCAACCTGGTGAAGTGGGACAATGTTGGACGAGCGAGCGGTGCCATTATTGGCATAGACAGGACAATCAATTTGGGACAATTTTATGTCAAATGCCTTTGTAACAAGCATCCAAATCAACTCCGGTATGAACTGTCTACACTCTGATAATTTTTATGCAACATATTGCAAGCTCTGGTTTTCCATATCCAAATTGAAAAAAAATTCTTTGGCACCGAAGAAGAAATTGCACTCATTAATGCAATGAAAACAGCTTTTCCATCCTCAGAACATATCTTATGTACAAGACAACTTAAACAAAAATGCACAACGTTATTTCGCCTGTAAAATGTTGACGAGAAAATCAGAAATCAAATTGTCGATTTCTTTTTCGGTCAATGTGGAATCTCGTATTTCATTTTTAGAAAGAGCAAGAAAAACTTTGGCATGTATGTTGGGATTAGATTAAAGATAAATTACTACCTACAATAGAAGAAATGAAAACTTCAAAGTTCGAGTTGGTTTAAATTCAGAGTTCAAGATGATATGGAATCTTCAGTTGGAAAAAAAATCCAAAGTCAATCAAACATTGAGATCTACAAATGTTGAACGTCTTCAAATTCAATTGCATCAATTACGAACAAATAAATTTGCAGCATGGACCAGACATGAACCCTTGTGTCCTAAAAAACTTAAAGTAACGGTATGATCATATCCCATGCATGTTATCCTAGTCCTGATCCCCCATCGCTTGACGGATGTGCTCTAACAATAACATCTGTTGTAAGACACATTTTAATTTCAAATTCCATAAAAATAACATATGGTCGCGCAGGGACTAAATTGTCCATAACGAAGTTCTAAAACGTGGGCCCTGCAGCATCATATTCCACCCAACCTGCTACGTCTTTCGGTAATTTTGGAACATTATGATTTTCACACTCTGGTAATATTACATTGTTTAGATTGAGGATCACTGACGAGGGTTACGTATCCAAAAGGTGCATCTCTGGTCCTTACTGAAAATTCATACTGAAAATAAGCAATTATCTATCATAGCTTGGTAGCCAGGGTATAAAATAAAAAAAAATCATGCTTTAATACTGACGACACCATATGTAACTTTAATACTGTAATTTGTATTTGTATTAAATCCAAAGCAATACATCTTATCAGCTCCTTTGCAGCACGGACCAGACATGCGCGTTTCGGTTACATAACCTTCGTCAGCAATCATTTCAAGTAAGAAAAAGAAAGATATATGTATAGGGTATATGCATATTATGAAATTCAATGTTTTCATTGATTAAAAAGAGGTACAGATGGACTGATAGAAAATGGGGGGTTAAAATGCAAGGATTTCATTCAAACGTTCAAATATGAAAGTGAATTGAGATTATTTTCCATTAAGAATAACGACATGATTTTTAGTTTTACATGATTTTTTGGTATCTATTATAAGACAGTTGTGTAACAGATAAAGTTTTTGGTGGGAATCTATATACATATTATCCGGCTGGTTCAAATGTCTTCTCATGCAGTAAAGAAGGAACAGAACAAATATTGTAGTCTATTTTGCCTAGAACTTGTTCAACAAATGAGATAAGGAAGTTCCCTAAGGCCTGCATCTTCATTATGAACCGTAAAAAGGAAACAACTGTGGGTACAAAATGTAGTTATTTTCTCTACACGTTGATGGTACCAAACTTCAGATAAGCTTTTGAATGTAGTAATATTGGGTATTTTATCGCACATTTGATTGTCAAAATATCCTTTTGCAGCACAAATGTTAAACGTCTTCATATTGAATAGCATCATTTAAGAACATGGAATGAATGACACCATTTAAAATCATGAAATGAACTGTCAGGATTTGGTTCATTATCACGGTCTTACAAGCCATAACTAACTGTGGGATGACAACTTACATCTAGTTAACTCGCCTATGAAGCCTCGGGGTATATGTAATGGCCAGCCTTCTTAATATGATATATGTGAACACATTTTTACTGTGTATATATATTTTCTGTATTTCTTAATATGATAGTTCAGATCTAATCGTCGTAGCCACTAGACGTTCCTCTTAATAAAGACTCTAAATTCGCCACTATTGCACAATACCTGATCTGTACATCGAGACAACCGAATTTGACAGGTTTCCATGGGTACAATCTGTTGCGACGGGTGCTGCATGCAATCAGGAGACGCTGACTCTCCTTGGGCACCTGGTCTCACATCGGAAGATTGTTCATTCCGGGAATCGCAACTGTTTCGATGGGAATTCTCACGATTTTGCCTTGCCTTCTCGACGTTGAGACTGAATAACTGTTGGGTACATCTTTGATGTTTATTATAGGATAATATATATTTCATTTGTGGACATCATTTGAAAAATTAATGAAACGGTCCATATGTCTAGAATTTCCTTTTTTGGATCCAGCTACGTACGAAGACCTTGCGAATTCTGTGGAGGGGACCTAATTACACCGCAAACTGAAATTCTTCAATATAGGATGGATGACAGTTTGATATCCGTCTTTTGTCCGAAGTAAAACCCACTTCAGTTTTTTTTTTTTGGAATAGCAACTGCTTGTATAGATCTATATCTAAAACCCTAATCGGAACAGAGTTTCACCATATCTTGCTTAGATTGTACAAATATTTAAGAATGCTTGTAAATCCAATGCTTTATGATTCTTTGCATAAGAAATTTGAAGATCTTATCATTGAAGTCAGAATTGCCTCGGATACTTATAACAAGATCGTGCAAGATGTCACATTCTTGCAATATTCATATTTTACAAGTGCTGTATTGGGTAAACCAATTCGATCGTATTATATATCCATTTGAATTACAAAAATTGTACATATAGAACCACACACAAGTAAGGTTGTGGGCAGAAATGAAAATAGTTCAGAATTTCCTGTCAGGACTCGCTTGGCATAAATGACTTTCAATGTTAAACGTCTTCAAATTGAATAGCATCATTTAAGAACAGATAAATTGGCAGCATAGACCAGACAAGCACGTTTCGGGTACTTAACCCTCGTCAGTGATCCTCAAATCTAAACAATGTAATATGCCAAAAAAATATGAAGGTTACTATGTCGAAAAAACGTACCTTTAATGGTTAATCATTTGTACCACATCACTTTGTATCTTTTTAAAACTCTGGAATCCTGGGTTCACATTTGTGTGACGGTAAAGTCAAATTCTCTTGAATTTTCAAATGATGAATGTGAAAATTTGAACCACTTCGCGTGTTTCACTGCTGGTGGACCAGGATTCCCCAAGGGCACATGTAGCCAAGTTCGATCAATTTCAGTTGGTCGTTTCTTCAAACGCATTAGAAAAATTCTGCTTACGAAATGTTCTCAAAATTTCTTAAACCTGGGTCCTGTAGCTTCATATCCAATCATTCTTGCTACGTCTTTCGGTATGTTTAGGACATATTTTCCACAGAACTGGACCATATTTCATTGCACGCGGGCTAAAATCCGAAATATGCATGTCTGGTCCATGCTGTAAATTTATCTGCTCTTAAATGATGCTAATGAATTTGAAGACGTTTAACATTTGATTGATGACACATGTAACGCTGATGAGATGATGCGAGTACCAGCAATGATATGCGGAATGATGTTAGCCATGAAAGTGATGTGTATGACAATGGCCTGAGTGAGGTACAAGGTATTTTAGAGAATGGTGTACCCTATGACATTTAAATGATATAGACATACAACATATCATTGTCAATGTAGACAATTACGATCCAGTTACTTACCATCCAGAGGGATGCTCTTGGTCAACTGAAGGGGACTTTTAAGGTGCTGATCACGTGCTCTTGGTCAACTGAAGGGGACTTTTAAGGTGCTGATCACGTGCTCTTGGTCAACTGAAGGGGACTTTTAAGGTGCTGATCACGTGCTCTTGGTCAACTGAAGGGGACTTTTTAGGTGCTGATCACGTGCTCTGGTCAACTGAAGGAGGAATTTTAGGTGCTGATCACGTGCTCTTGGTCAACTGAAGGGGACTTTTTAGGTGCTGATCACGTGCTCTTGGTCAACTGAAGGGGACTTTTTAGGTGCTGATCACGTGCTCTTGGTCAACTGAAGGGGACTTTTTAGGTGCTGATCACGTGCTCTTGGTCAACTGAAGGGGACTTTTTAGGTGATGATCACGTGCTCTTGGTCAACTGAAGGGGACTTTTTAGATGCTGATCACGTGCTCTTGGTCAACTGAAGGGGACTTTTTAGGTGCTGATCACGTGCTCTTGGTCAACCGAAGGGGACTTTTTAGGTGCTGATCACGTGCTCTTGGTCAACCGAAGGGGACTTTTTAGGTGCTGATCACGTGCTCTTGGTCAACTGAAGGGGACTTTTTAGGTGCTGATCACGTGCTCTTGGTCAACCGAAGGGGACTTTTTAGGTGCTGATCACGTGCTCTTGGTCAACTGAAGGGGACTTTTTAGGTGCTGATCACGTGCTCTTGGTCAACTGAAGGGGACTTTTTAGGTGCTGATAACTTTACATATATATTGAATGAAAAAGAAAAGCATTTTACCGTAAACTTGATTATTCCAGGGACGAAGGAAATGTTTACTTTGTGGTAAAAGATAATTGTTGGGTGTGGGAAACAAAACTGGTTCTTCAAATTTTCCGAAAGAGGGAAATATGTATCAAAATGGAAAGAAATTTTCAAAGTATTGAAAAAAGTTTATTTCATCGCCTGTGGAAACCTCTCGGAATACTCATCACTTCTGGTATTGAACCCTCGTCAGTTATCCTCAATCTAAACAATGTAATATTACCAAAGTTAGCCAATTTAATTATGTAACTAGGATACCCTTTATGACTCAATTTTAGTCATGGATCCTGTAAGTGCAACCGCGGCCAATAATCGCCAAAACAGTAACGAAATATGTTTTAAATGTATAATGGGAATAATAAACAATAAATTATAAAAATATATCTGCTATTTTTATTTATTTATCCTTGATATAATGATAATAATAATAATAAATAAATAAACACTTTATTAAAGTTATAAAAGTATTCGCAACATTTCAAAGTAAATGTAAATGATTTATCGTTCAAAAACTCTTTACCATATTCAACTGCACAGGTAAAGTATTATATGTACGAAAACCTAACGGTGCCAACTAAAGTACATGGTTTATTTTACTTTCATACACAATACACCTCCTTTTACACCTGCGTCTGCATCTCTCTGGGTGTTCGGGAGGAGTTTTAGCGGGACACTCGAGGTAGATGGCAATTTGATGAATTAATCATATGAAACCTTCACTCATTTTACGTCCCGGCCGGGTGTTACAGTTAAGGAGACCAACGTGTTAGGGCTCCCAATAACAAACTTTTATAATATTTCAATTATGCTTTCTTTTATATTAATGTAAACGTTTTACTACAACCTGTACTTTACACAAAGTAATTTCATTAATCTAAATTAGAAATTTTCAGTCACAAATTATATTTTTTAATCAAAACTTCTCATTATTATCATTTGACAACCATATCAGAATATCGCTTTTTGTATGTCCGCCAAAGTAAAGAGACATTGACTCCTTTTCTTGGGATTCAGTTTACCTCCCTGTATGGTAATGCCATTTGCATTTTTCCCTGTGCAAAACCCAGCAATCCAACAACAAACCATGATTGCGGTGTATATGCAATTGCAAACTTTACTCATATTTGTTTTGGAGGATACGATGGTACCGAAGAAATACCGTACAATGACAGGTACATGCGGGTACATGCGGGACCATCTTATATATTGCTTGGAGCTCGTAAAAAAGTTCCCCGCGAGGGGTTTGACAGTAAGTGTTTTGAATATTTTCCCCCGACATTGTCGCCATAGCACTTTCTATATAGACGTGGCCTCAGACAGTGCATGCATTTTATATATTCTTTTCATTTTCGTGCGTGAACATCGACGGCGGGTGCGGCTAGCCAACATGGGATGCTTACTCCTCCCGGGCACCTGGTCCCACCTCTAGCTTGCTAGGGGTCCGTCGATGCTCAATTTGGTGCTCTATTGTGAGTGCTGTTGAGATTATCGTCAGGATCTTCTTTAACTCATTGGAAAGGTAGTAATTTGTACCATTCCCCAGAATCCAGGCAAAGGCAAAAAAGAACAGAAAAAAACCTAGATCTGTAAGAATTGTCTGTGACTGTCCATGCAGAAAACCTAACAGCATGGAAGCCATGGTTCGATGTGATGGACTTGCACATTCTGGAGGAACAAATCTTGTGCAAACATTTCCTCTCGACACAGCCATGAAGACAGGTACTGCACACCACACAGAGAAAAGGTGTAAAGAAGAAAATGTTATTCATAAACATTCAAGAAAAGGATGAATCAATCTTATTGGAAAAAAAAGCTTCATGAAGTCTAAGCCTCACGTCCACGTCGTAGGAAGCGGTATGTACACATTTATTTTCAATTCTTAATACACAAGCAATCTAGGAGACAAAAAGATATAAGAACAGCATTAAATCTATTTTACAAATATATGTTTTCATAACATTTTGAACTTACATGTTAAATGTCTTCAAAGGAGCTGATAAGATAAGGGCCGTTTCTAGCCCTAAATTCCGTGCCGTATTCAATTTGAAGACGTTTACATTTATACCACTTGGTTAGTGTCACTGCTGGTGGACCAGGAGTCCCCGAGGGCACATGTAGCCAAGTTCGATCAATTTCGGTTGATCGTTTCTTCAACGCATTCTAAAATTTCTGTCATCAAAATTTCTTGAAATTACTAAAACGTGGGTCCTGTAGCATCATATCCCACCCATCCTGCTACGTCTTTCGGTACGCTTTTTCGACATAGTAACTTTCATACTTTTTTGGCATATTACATTGTTTAGATTTGAGGATCACTGACGAGGGTTGAGTACCCGAAACGTGCATGTCTGGTCCATGTTGCCAATTTATCTGTTCTTAAATGATGCTATTCAATTTGAAGACGTTTACATTTCACATCACGGTACATATGCAGACAAAAGATAATCATTATTGAAATAAAATGTATTTGAAGACTTTTTATATTTTTTACTTTTCGATGAAATACTCATAAGATTCTAAAATGATGGCCCAAAAAGGTGGGGGTACTTGGGTAATAAAACTGATAATATCGACTAAAAACGTAGAACTTTTAGAATATTTTGCCTGAAATTGATAAATATTAACTAAAAGACATCAAATACATCTACATTGTATATCAGAAATACATTTCGAAAGTTCTATTTCCTCTAATCGGTAAATAATGAAATCCGGAACTCAAAATACGGTCATATTTTGTACGTAATGGCTATAATAGAAGCTTTTTAGCGTGAAATACACATTAGCGGAGAAATCCACATCGCTCCTGCTTATTTCGTTCCTAATTGTTGTACGTTTCATTCGATCGTATTTAGAACACATTTTTTGGTGGATTAGGGAGAAAAATAGTCAAAATTTTCATATTCAATGATCTTAAAGATCGATTCTTTAACAAATGCACCCCCCTTCTTTTTTTGGTTTTTCGTCTCTGGGGTAGTGTTCCCCCCGGAGATACAGAACCCCACTTTTCCAGAAAATTTGTATCATGGATATACACCTCCAGTATAAGTGGCGTTCTGTATCTCCGGGGGGAACAATGTTCAAAAAAACTTTAACGTTTTCTATTGATTTCTATGGGAAAAAGACAAGTTTTGACCCAAATATTAGCAATATTATGCATCGTAGATCTAAAATAACTTCAGAGTTTGATGGGATACTATATTTATATTAAATTAACGAACAATTTTTCTTAAAATTTCCATTTTCAAAATCCGTCTTTTTAGGGCAGATTTTACGTCTCATCTTATCAGCTCCTTCAATAGCATCATTTAAGAACAGATAGATTTGTAGCATGGACCAGACATGCACGTTTCAGGTACTTAATCCAGGATAACCACACCGTCTGCTACTGATGTGGCAGATGGCCGTCCTCATTCGGCACCGTTTTCCCATTGGTCTCGTTGGTTTATGTGTAGTCATTTGTGTTTTTCTGTGAACTGACGTTCCTTGTTCCACTGCGTCTCTCTTTCTGTGCGTGTCCTCTTTGTGTTTTACAGCGGGTGTATTTTGGAGGTTGCTGTTGGTGCTGCAACTAGGTGTTGTTGGAGATCCCCTCCTTTTTTAAACCCTCGTCAGTGATCCTTAATTTAAAAATGTAATATGGCCAAAAGTGTGAAAGTTATAATGTCCAAAATGTACCGAAAGACGTAGCAGGATGCCTTCTGAACCATCCAGATCGTCCATATTGTCAATACACAAGCGGTCTATTAGACCATAAGCGATTAAAAGATTTAAGATTAGTCATATCTAATTTATTGATAATTTTTACTTTTTCTTTTCTATTAAACTTAATCATCATCCTAGTTAAACGTCTTCAAATTCAATAGCATCATTTAAGAACAGATCAATTTGCAGCATGGACCAGTGAAACCATTAATCTTATCTTGTTTTTCATGTTCTTGTCACTGTACCTCCAAATTGCCTTGTCAAAAACAAGCCGGCACTTAATATAGACAAACAATTATTCAAAAGCAACAGCATTCACAATAGAGCACAAAATTGAGCATCGACGGACCCCTGAGGTGGGACCAGGTGTCCGGGAGGAGCATCCCCTGTTGGCTAGCCGCATCCGCCGTCCGAAAATGAAACAATATATAAAAGAATGCACTGTCTGAGGTTATCTCTATATAGAAAGTGCTATTGCGACAATGTCAGGGGAAAATATTTAAAACACTTACTGTCAAAACCCTCGCGAGGAACTTTTAACGAGCTCCTCACGGCAAAGGAGCACAAAATTGAGCATCGACGGATGTATACTTCGTCATCTCCAGGATAAATCCTTCTCAGAACTTTGTCTGTCAAGGACCAAGAGCAAATGCCCATAAGGTCATTTATTTCATAGTGGAAAATATTTGGATAAATTTACATTGTCTCGTCACATAACGCTCTAAAAACAAACATTTAGACATTTTTCTATTTAAATTGATTTATTATTTAGCCCAAGTAAATGTGGGTCTACACACAGCACTGTCTTATACCTCCAATGGCTATATAAGTCGTCGAACACTTCTCCTTGACTGCAATATACCAGCTTCCAGTGTAAGTGGTCTCGTCTAATATTTCCAAAATTCATGTTACCAAATTTCTTGGAATTTCTAAAAGCTGGGTTCTGTAGCATCATATCCAATCCATCCTGCTATGTCTTTCGCTACATTTTGGACATTACATTCACACTCTTTGGTCATATAACATCGTTTAGATTGAGGATCACTGATTAAGTGTATGTACCCGAAACGTGCATGTATGGTCCATGCTGCAAATTAATCTGTTCTTAAATGATGTTATTCAATTTGAAGACGTTTAACATCTATTCTGCAAGCTGCGTAAAAATTCCTGTTTGTAATGAAAGGAGAGAATAAACACGACATGCTACAGCGCTGTGATCAAATACTAGTAAAGGAAATAAATGAAAACAAAGGTGCGGAAAATCCGAATGAGATTAATTTACAGGTTGATTTGATTTACAGGTTGATTCGTGTTACAACAATCCGATATATTCTGTAATGGGGAACCACATAGTTACACCAAACTAGACAAATTTTGACAGCCGTTGCCGAAAGTGTAACAGACCAACAGTACATCAATGACATGTGAAAATCAAGCATTTACTCGCAGGAAAATACCTTATTGTTACCGGTGAATTAGATAAGGGCAAGGTTTGCTGTGCTAATAAATGTGGTGCCACTTTGCCTATTGAAGCTAATATACATGGTCTTGCTTGTACCTTCGGTGACTGCGTCTCTTTTAGTGCATGCATGTCTACTCTTGATGTTTCGGTGATTTGCTGTAAGTGTTCGGTTATTCCAACAATCCTTTATATCATAAGTCTAGATTAAGGTATTCAACCCATAACTGCCTACTTCTGCTCATTATATAGGACATGAGAAAGCATGTAGCAAATCTATATTCAAATCTTTGAAATAACAAGCTGACCTTGAAGTTAATGAAGTTTTGACTGACCCCATCTGTGTTTCTATTAATGTCGCATGAGAATTATACCAGAAAGATGTAAACTCGACTGAGCCCGAACATTTCATCGACACTAGACATTTCTCACAGAACCACAGACAGAGCGTGCGAAGAAAACCGAGTTAATTAAATGTATACTGGCTCCGACAAATGAGAAAAGAACAATATTACTCAGCCGTCACTCCCATTGCAGTGTGGAGCAGTTAAACTCGTTACTCGTGACATTGGATTTTTTAAGTTTTGAACATAGATTTTATTTGGATATGATGTCGGAAATACTCATTTTTTAACAGTTTCTTTGACTAACTCTATAAATGTGTTGTGCCCTCATTTTACTATTGGATTTGATATACATTACATGCCATAATCTTCTCTTTTTTTGGAATTATAATGAAATTTCTAAAATATGAATAGGTATGTTTACTGTGTACATGGACCCAAGGGTTGTGGGTTCAAGTCCCGGCACAGGCACCCAATTTTTTTTCTCTTCCTTTTTCATTGCTTTCAATTTTGTCACCTTTTTATGCACTTTTATATCATCTGAAAACCTTTTATTTCATTTCTGACTTAAAATTTTTTTTTCCATTTTCATTTTTCCCGTTTTGTACACTCTTTCACTGTGTATTTGACATATTTCAGTCTCTTTTTGTTGTGATATATATTTCATGCCTGAAGAGGTAGGGCCACGAAACCCCTTAATCGGCCCTGTTTCTTAACATTTGAGTTGATTGAATATTTTTTGTGACTTGATACTTTAACTTCTTTACTAAATTATGTGTTTAGATTTTGTAAATAATGCATGTATCAGCAACCTTGAGCCCTGTGAAAACCACAAAATAGGCATTTTTCTATCAAATTGCTGCATAATCTACATGTTTCTTTAAAATTAGCATTGGCCACATGCATGGAGAAACATGAAAAATTTACAAATGAAAATTAACAATAACATTTGTATATGTTAATTAATTATTATGTTATAACTTAATTATTATGTTATAACTTATTATGTTATAACTTCTTGTCATGAAAGTTTCAATTTTCTCGACGAATGTGGCCGCGTCCAAATTCTCCACGAAAGACACATTTTCGAGCATTTTTGACCATATTGTCAAAAACGTCAAAATGACGTCACTTGATGACGTCATAAGTCTTCCTCTGGTGCTTCGGTCTGTGATATCTTCTTTTTATTAACAGCGGGAAACATTCATTATATTTCATGCGATATATCAAGTATTTATCATCAAGTATTTATCATCAAGTTTAATTATAAGGAAAATTGCAGGGCCGTTTTAGAGGCTTCGTTGCCCTAACCCTTTAATATTTTTTGATTTTTTTTTTTTTTTTTGGAATTTGTGAAAAATGGTTACTGTGTATGTAGTACAAATGTTGTGGGTTCAAATTCTGGCACTGACACAATCATAATGCAATATTAATAGATTAAGAGTGTGCATGGGTATCAGGTGAGCGTTGTGCTCCCCCCTGGGGCTCTTGTTGATGCTTAGGCTTTACTATTATTTGCATTGCTTAAGTAAATAATCTATTCTCATACTTTCAACTGTATTTTAATTTAATTCAAACATTTACAGTTGATGTCTTCTAATGAAGATCTTGGGCTTTGTGCCCTTCCTGACTTTTCAAAGAAACTTTTCGGCAGATTAAAATGCGAAAATTTGGAAATAGAAGCAGTAATGAGGAACACAGTACTGTTGGTAAGAAATATGGGGATGAAAATCATCTACTAAATGGAAGGTTTCCGCCTTTTAAAATTATTTTTGTGCAATGTAAATTGTTAAAATTGCCCGTGGATTAAGATTCCGACTTTTTCATCACATACTAGTTTCATCTCTGGAAATATGGCAAGATTAATAATTGGCCTGATTGAAAGCAATTTCGGTTTATGGAGTGACGATATCTGTCCGTCTGGCTATCTGTCATCAACATTTTGGTTAAAGTAAAAATTTCCGATTGAGGCAAAATCGAAAGAATTATAATGCAGTAGAAACATAATTTTATACATTTGGGTTGCCCTTGACATCACCTTTCAAATTATGCCGTTGCATCTGACCTAGTAACCTTGAACTTGGACTTTGACTTAGTTTATGATTAGCTCACCTTGACCAAGTAGAGGGGGCTTATGCTATCGCCTCGTCGTCAGCGTCCGCACAATAGGTTCAGCAAAATGGGACAGGTCCATTCCCGCCAAACTATAAGTCCTACATGAACAAAACTTGTATGGATGATGCATCTAAGGTGCTTACTACAATGCATGGTACGGAGAATATATCTGACCCACATTTCATGCTTGGGTGATCAGCTGAGGTAAAATGGGACAGGTCGATTCCTGCATTACTACAAGTCCTACATCAACCAAACTTTCATAGATGATGCATCTGAGGATGCTTACCACAGTGCATAGAACGGAGACTGCATCTGACCCACATTTCACGCTTGAGTGAGACGGTTACATAAAATAGGGAAGGTACATTCCCGCCTTACTGTAAGTCCTTCATCAACCAAACTTGCCTGGAAGATGCATCTAAGGATGCTTACTAGAGTGCACGGTATGGAGGCTGCATCTGACCCAGATTTTGAAGAAAATGGGATACGTCCATTCCTGCCTTACAATAAGTCCTACATCAACCAAACTATATGTTCTACATCTACCAAATGTTCATAGATGATGCATCTAAGGATGCTTACTACAGTGCATGGTATGGGTGCTGCATCTTTCACGCTTGAGTGAGCAGGTTAGGTAAAATAGGGAAAGTCCATTCCCGCCTTACTATAAGTCCTACATCAATTAAACTGAGGAAGCTTACTGCAATGCATGGCATGAATGCTGCATCTGACCCATATTTCATGCTTTAACGACAAGAAAAATTGAAACGGGACATGTCAATTCCCACCTTACTGTAAGTACTAGGTCATCCAAAGTTGAGTGAGTGATGCATCTGAGAATGCTTACTGCAATGTATGGTACAGATGCTGCACCTGACCCATATTCCACACTTTTGTGAGCAGGTTAAGTAAAATGGAGCAGGTCCATTCCTGCCTTACTTTAAGTCATACATCAGCATACTTGTGATGAAGATGCATCTGAGGATGCTGAATGTAATGCATAGTACAGATGCTGCATCTGACCCACATTTCACGCTTTATCAATCAGGTTAAGTACAATGGGACAGGTCCATTTCCAGCCTTTTTTTAAGTCCTACATCAATAAAAAAATGTGTGTTGGTGATCGATCTAAGTATGATTACTTCGATGCAATGTACAGGATGCTGCGTTTGACCTATATTTCACGCTTGATTGACCAGGTTAGGTAAAATCAAAATCTTCATTTCAAGCCTCCTTTAAATTCTTTCTCAACCAAACTTGTTTTGGTATTGCATCTGGAAATACTTTGTTGCAATGTAGGAACAGATGCTGGTAATGTGACAATTTTGCTGTCGAGGTGAGCTCTGTAATCTCTGATGACACTATGTTTATTATCTATGAAGATAGAATTTTAGGGGTTATTTTGAGTAATAATAGGGACTTTTGACAAGTTAATTAATAGTTTCATTATTTTACATTCAGCGCTGCCATTGCTATGACCTAAAATTATTTAAAAAAAAGAACGGCAACAGTACTGAGCAGACTCAGTTTTGGTCAAAACTTCAAGAGCTGAGCCATAGGGTCGATTCTGAGGATGAGGACACTTGGGAAAGAGTAAGAGAGAGAGAAGAGGATTGAAATATATGTGAATAAATAGAGGTAATATTAATAGATTTTTTCACTAGATGTGATCAGGAACAAGGAAATCTGAGTGTCTCCAAGATTTGCCTGTACCACGACGAGGCTCAATGCTGAGTCGTGGACAAAAGCATTTAAATCATGGACACAACGGTGTAATTTTCTGTGTCCCTGATCGCATCTGGTGATTGATCATTTTTCTCCAACTGCCTAAAAGAGTTCAAAAATGATAATTTATGTATTTTTTTTTATATTGATTGACTAATAAAGAAATCATGTATGACGCCTACAATCGACATTACTGTTAAAAGGCAAGTCTAGTGAAAATGTTATCTTACCCCATAGGGGTAAAATAAAGATATCTTTTTTTCGGAGTTTCCAATTGATTATCCCAGTGTACAGAGGGAGTATTTGTTCATCCATTCGGAATCTTTTCTTCTTTTCAAATGTCAGTAAGAGAGTATTACATCTCAATTTCTGTCTAGAATTAGAGGTTACCATGCTTGTGTGTTACAAAAACTGACTGCATGGTATCGGCAATCCCCTGTTAGACATTTAGTTTTACAGTATGGCGTCATACATAAAAAGAAGGGAGGAGATCTCCAACAAGACCCCGTTGCAGCATCAACAGTAAAACACCAAACACCCGATGCAAAAACACAAAAGACGAGTACAGCACGAGACGGAAAAGAGACACACATTTAAACATCAAACACAAAAGACTACACATAAACCGACGAGACCAATGGGTAACCGGTGCCGACTTTGGACGGCCATGTTACGCAAGTAGCAAATGGTGTGGTTATCCTGGATTACGTGCGCACAACCCTCTCACTTCTCCAATTACCCAGAGGTCTCGAAGTATGGTAACCATATTTAATGCTTTGATCAGGGGTCCCTGTAAAGTGCGAAAGGAAACAAAAACGAAACGAAACAAATCGAAACGTAACACATCGAAACGAAACGAAACAGACCGAACGAACGAAACCTTAAAGAATATTAGAACAAGAGGAAAAATCGCCGAAAACGAATACTTAAAGACAAATTTAGCATGTAATATTGCCTTAATCCAAGAGTTCTACATTTGTAACTAGTGCCGAGAGGGATTTCTTCAAAGAGTCAAAGTTGTCAATTAAAAAAAAGTAACTGTCAAATGCCATTCATATATTTAAGAGGAATAAAGGGGAGGGGATAGAAAACCACGCTATGACACCGTAATGAGATCATAAAACTGGGGGGGGGGGGGGCACATATAAGGAAAAAAATCTTATCCTTTTTCAAACGAAATGTGCCCCACCCCCCTCCCCAAGTATTTGTTCTCATTTTCTCATAAAGTTTTCAAATACACATAACGGAACAGTTCCATTTCCTCTGTACTAGATTCCTCCCTGCTAAATTGTATTTTTTCCGCCTATGACGAGATTATTCATCCCGTTCGCTCTCCTAGCAATGTGCTATATACCGTATATATTATGTTTTAATCGTCAACTTTGACCTTTAAAAAACCCTCCAGCTACAAGAACTAATGGTTGAAGGCAATAATATATGCAGATATTGACAACCGTGCTAGTTCGCTGCATTTACATCAATTTTCTCGCAAGTTCACCAAGGGATGATATCAATAAGTAGGAAGGCTTTAGCTAAAAACGGATTACATAACACACCAAAGAGTTACATGAATTCGGACATTTGTTCGGACTTTTCCGAGTACTATGAAACCACAGGGAAGAAGGAAAACGTGTATAGAAAAAAATACTTACACAACATTAAAAAAAGTTAAATTGAGAATGGGCGATCATAAAGTCGAGTTCAAAACATCATTTCTCACCCACACTGGAATCAAGGATTTCAAACATGTCATGCACAATACCGAACTAATCAGTCAACCGTCCATAATTATCTGAAATCAATAAACATTTCATAATTTTTCTTACAACCTATTATAAGCCAGGATTGTAAGACACAAACAAACCTGAATACAACAGAATTACCGACCTATCTGGGATACTTAACATTGCAAATAATGAGCTTCTCACTCTCACGCAATGCAGCAAAAAAGGTTGAATCTCCGTGCAAGGGAACAACCACCCACACACTACGGGGCAACAGAAGTTCTTAGGAAAGCAAAGTCTCTATTCGCGAGAAAACAATGAAGGAGGCCGAGACGAGAGATCTGAACAAGAACGAAGTCGCATTGGTGAACAGGTATATATATGCAAATTTTGCACTTGAACAGGGACATCGAAGCAATTCAGAATGCCATCTTTACTGCTTCTCATGGCAGATTGACATTATACGAAGACATCGAAAAACTAGCGGACAAAGTTTTGTTTTTTGATACAGATTCAATTTTCTATGTTGAAAATGGCACTGCGTTCACTTCTGAAACTGGTAATGTTTTGGTGAACTGACAAAATGAGTTTAAAGTGTGAAATATAAGGTGTCTAATTGTACAAATTTTCATTATATCAAACCATTCGGTAGTGCAGGTCCCAAACACTATATGTTAGCGACAACGACTTTGCTTATTGTAAAATAAGAGGTTTTACTTTGAATAGTCAATTGCTGAATTTTGAAACTTTGTATGACGTGATGTCAAACTATCCTACATGTCAAGAATCTGTTTTTACAGCTGAATGTAACAAAATGTCTAGAGACAAATTAAAAGTCATTATATATACATGTAATAGAAAAGAAATGAAAAATTATATAAAACGGGTTCTTTTGTTAGATTCTAAAACGGTGCAATATGAATCTTGAAGTGAAAAACTAAACCATGAAATGAATTCCTTTTTCTAAAAGTTACATGTGTACAATTGTTGATATCATGTATGTATTGTGAAAGAAGATGTTATTGTTACAATTGATTGATAGCTTTACATAAACAGTTATTTGTCAATATGTATAAAGATGAATACAAAATGAGATGAAGAGGGGGTTGACAGTAAGTGATTTGAATATTTTCCCTGACATGGTCGCCATAGCAATTTCTATTTAGACATAACCTCAGCCAGTGCAGTACATGCATTTTATGTATTGTTTTCATTTTCGTGCATGGACATCAACGGCAGGTGCAGCTAGCCAACAGGGGATGCTTACTCCTCCCGGGCACCTGGTCCCATCTCTAGCTTGCTAGGGCTCCGTTGATGCTCAATTTGGTGCCCTTTTGTCAGTGCTGTTGAGATTATCGTCAGCATCTTCTTTAACTCATTTGTTTAATATCTATGCCATGCATATTTCAATATGTAAATTCTTCTCTTTTAAAGCAATCTTCGTCAGGAAACAGACAAGACAGCAGCAAAGGTAAATTATATTGGTGCTGCTGACAATGCGATGGATGATCAAGAGAAAGAAAGAATATAAGTAACTTGTTTATATCTTATCACTAGAAGCAATTCTAATATTAAACGTCTGCAAATTCAATAGCACCATCTCCTCGGGTGATTACATACATGAGCTCGCTACAGCCGGCAGAGCACGGACTGTACTACGCAGTCCCTCTTTTTATATCCATTTACATATACATCTGTGTCTATGGGCCTCTGGGTTTCGCGGTCTTGTTTGTGTGATGTCATCTTACAGTGAGGAGGTTGTTTTACACCACAATTGTACGTTCTTCGAGACCTCTGGGTAATTGGAGAAGTGAGAGGGTTGTGCGCACGTAATCCAGGATAACCACACCATTTGCTACTTGCGTGACAGATGGCCGACCAAAGTCGGCACCGGTTACCCATTGGTCTCGTCGGTTTATGTGTATTCTTCTGTGTTTGATGTTTACATGTCGTGTGTCTCTTTTCCGTCTCGCGCTGTACTCGTCTTTTGTGTTTTTGCATCGGGGTGTTTTGGTGATTTACTGTTGATGCTGCAACGGGGTCTTGTTGGAGATCTCCTCCCTTCTATTTAAGACCAGATAAATTTTAAGTATGGACCAGACATGACCCTCGTCAGTGATCCTTGAAGCATTTCTAAGTTTTTTTTTTCACTAACCTTAGAGTCATTTCTTTAAAAAACATACTTCATATATTTGGAATATGCTTTCGGATAATTCTGAATATTTTCCAGAGTTTGACAGCAAGAAAATAAGCATACTAAGAATTTTTCAACTTTTATCTTAATTTTGATTTGAAGCGGCGGGTGTTGCTTACAAGCAAGAGATACTGACTCTTCCTGGGCACGTGGTCTCACTCCAATAAAACGATTACTTGCTGAACAAAATAAAACGATTACTTGCTGAACAAAGAGAACTAATTTATGATTTTGTTTTTAATGCCTTTTGTATATAAGTTATATGGATTGTGCATTTAATAATAAATCAGTTACAGTAACTCATAATATATTATACAGTATTTAGTATCATCTCTTCATTTTTATCTCCAGATTTGGATCTAGGAAATACCATCTTAGGCGAACTGAACACACAAGAGGAAAGAGGCGGACTTCTATGTTTTTGTCTAGAAGCTATTTTTGTGAAAATCGTTTATTAGGATATAATAATAAGACAAAGCACTTAATATATGTAAGTAAACATTGTGATCTCGGCTAGTCTTTTATAAGCATTTGAAAATGCTAATGAATGTTATGATTATAGCAGTGTATATAGAAGCTTAGCATGCTACAAAAAACACAAAAAGGGTGGTTTTGATGTCAAAAAGAATTCAAAACACCTTCTTTATGTCAATCTTGTTACAAGTGTTTAAGATGTGAAAAATAAATTCTACGAAATTTACAAAGGGGTGATGATAGATTTTGTCAAAATTGTAAAGAACAAGTCTTTGAAGGTCACAAATGTTAACAATTGTCAAAGTCCCCAAAAAGGGTTAACAACAAATATACATTTTTTGACTTTGAATGTAACCAAAAACCTGGGGAACATGTAAATTAAGCAGTTGCTCGAAAAACGTGCAAGTTGTGTATTGACAGAATTTTGGATGATGACTAATTTGAATTGTAGAAAATGTGGCAATAGAGAAAGTGCACTTCTAAAACGCTAATGATTTTTGTAAATGGGCATTTTCAAAGAACACAAAGACTACACCCTTGATAGCACATAACTGTAACTTCCTATGACAGTTATTTATATTCAACTTCTAACTTTGTCAGAAAATCAAGCCAAGAATTAGTTTAGGGAAGACTATTGTGTATTCACGTTGAATCTTTGGAAATGAATTATAGATTCTTTGAACTTCATCCCTAGTCCTCTTTCGCAACTACCTGCAACTTTCGATTTTCCCGAATTAAAAAAGTGTACTTTCCATTTTTGTTCAACACAAGTGAAAATCAAAATTATAATGGGACAATGCCTGACCCCAACTGAGTTAAAGAAGATCCTGACGATAATCTCAACAGCACTCACAAAATTAAGCATCGACGGACCCCTAGCAAAGTAGAGGTGGGACCAGGTGGCCGGGAGTAGCATGTCGAAACAGGAAAGGAACAAGTTTTACACTTGGTATAATGAGAAGGAGAACATTGGGTACATTTTCACTTTTAAGGAAAAGATGAAAGAGTATTGCAAAAGCGATGTTGATATTATGAATTGTTGTCTAAGTTTAGGTCTCTTCTAATATCTTTAATAACATAATGTAACGGCAGAGATAGAGTCAGTAGATTCTTTTCATTACATTACGATATCATCTATATGTGTAGTATTCTTCAAATTGATTGCCATATCTTTCTTGGTTTCCATCGTTTGGTTAGAAGGGATAATGCACTTGTCAAAGTCAAATGATGCAGATCCTACAGACACGGCAACAAAAAAGAAGAAAGGAAATCATATGAAATGTTAAACGTCTTTAAATTCAATAGCATCATTAAAAACCTGATAAATTTTCAGCATGGACCAGACATGCAAGTTTCGGGTACTAAACCCTCGTCAGTGATCCTTAGTCTTAACAATGTAATATGGCCAAAAAGTATGAAAATTATGTCCAAAAAAGATAATTACCATGTATAAGTGATTGCTATTTTGGAATGTGAGTTTAAAAAGCAAATATCAGAAAATGTAGATTTAAGAGATTTTGTTAATACGAAATTTCTAAAACATGGGTGCTGTAGCATCATATCCCACCCATCCCGCTATATTTTTTTGTACATTTTTGGACGTATTTTTCACACTCTTTGGCAATATTACATTGTTTAAATTGAGGATCACCGACGAGGGTTAAGTATCCGAAACGTACATGTCTGGTCAATGCTGTAAATTTATCCGTTTTAAAATGATGCTTTTAAATTTGAAGACCTTTAAAAGTTGTATTCTATCTTTGTACATATTGACAAATTAATAAGTTTATGTAAAGCTATCAATAAATTGTAACAATAAAATCTTCTTTCACAATACATACATGTATTAAACAATTGTACACATATAACTTTTAAAAAAAGGAATTCATTTCATGCCTTAGTTTTTCACTTCAAAATCTATATTGCACTGTTTTTCTTTAGATATTTTGCTACATTCAGCTGTACAAACAGATTTTTGACATGTAGGATAGTTAGAAATCATGTTATACAAAGTTTCAAAATTCAGCAATTGACTATTTTCATAATTCAAAGTAAAACCTCTTATTTTACAACAAGCAAAGCCGTTGTTGCTAACAGATGATAGTAGTTACCGGATGTGACCGTTCTACCGAATTGAAGCGGTGGGTGTTGCATGCAAGTAGGAGATGCTTACTCTTCCTGGGCACGTGGCCTCACTCTCTTATCGGGAGTCCGCTTCTTTTCATATGGTGGAGGTTTTTGTTTGTTTGCTTTGGTTTCTGTTTTATCCTGATTTTGTATGCCTTCGGTTTGTGATTTTCTGAATTATCGATTTTGTGCTGTATATAGGGATATGGTCGTTATCCATATTTGTTCTTTGGGTTATTATATATTTATCTATTTTACAAAAAGAACGAAAGCTGCAATGTACGGACGGGAACTTCGATGCACCTTCTGTGTAGATTTCTTTGGACACCGGAAGAAACGACACATTATGTGCAAAAATGGACCTTCAACGTTGAACAAAAAGGTATTGGTAAAACGATTACTTGCTGAACAAAGACAACTACATGTAATTGATAATTATGTATTAAATGCCCTTTGTATATAAGTTATATGGATTGTTTATTTAATAAAAATTCAGTTAGAGTAACTCACAATATATTATACAGTATTTAGTATCGTCTCTTCATTTTTATCTCCAGATTTGGATCTAGGAAATACCAACCATGGCGAACTGAACACACGAGGGGACCTCCAGCGGACACATTTACTGATCAACTTCGGTTGATCGTCTGTCTTTTCAACGCATTCGAAAATTTCTGTTATATAAAAAAATTCTTGAAATTTCTAAAACGTAGGTCCTGTAGCATCATATCCCATCCATCCTGCTACGTTTTTCGGTACATTGTCAATAATGAAATATATGTTATTTAGTACATTTAGACATTATAATTTTCACACTCTATGGCCATATTTCATTGTTTAGATTGAGGATCACTGACGAGGGTTACGTAGCCGAAACGTGCATGTCTGGTCCATGCTGCAAATTTTTCTGTTCTTAAATGATGCTATCGAATTTGAAGACGTTTAACATAGATATGACTTGATTGATAAGAAACGCTTTACTTATTTGTTAATATACTGAACACATTACATTCTAATAATTGTACAAATATTTCTATTTCTATAAAAATATACAAGAAAGTGTCCACATCTGACTTTGACATGGATCCAACAGAAAATGTCATTGGAAAAATTAGCATGGGAAAATGCATAGCGTATTTTATTAAAAAGAAATACATATTTCATACTATTAGTGTTGTTGGGGTTCTAACCAGACCGTTCTAGTTCCCTTCGAGCGAAAAAACAGACAAAGGCGAGACAATAAATCATCTCTGAGAAAGTTCTCCCACGACGGGATTCGAACCCAGACTCTTCAGATTGGAAAATCGGGCCGAGTGTCTGGCGCTCTACCAACTGAGCTATGAAAACCCTTCCTCGAATGTTCTCTAGTTCATGGTTAGTGCCCGATCCCGGTTTGAATTTTAGAATTTCAAAGACATAATAAATTATTAAAATTAATTCCCTCTAAACAATTATCAAATTCACATTGTCATATCATATGCCATGATACCTTCATATCACACAATTTATCTCAGTTCTCTTCGTTTCGACGGAAAATCGGCTAATTCGTTCCATTAGTAGTATATACTGAACAAAAAAAGTTATGTCCTTTTTTATATTGGTTTTACATGAATCGTGAAAACGAATTTTATTCAGAGGCGATATTCTCGAAAAATATATTTTTTGATTTAAAATGAATATCCATTAATTGTCCGATTCTGACAATGATCTTTATAAATTGCTATAAATGTGACGTCATCATCAAGGTTTTAACCAAAGGGTTTTTTACCTGTTTGACCCTCTCTAGTAAGGGCGTTTCTGAAAAATTTTACTTAACAAATCGGTATATGCACACCCTTAAATACACTTTCAATGTGCTTTCTGTTTTTGACATTGCGCATGGACGACTGTGGACTGCCGGTGTCATTTAAGCCAATTTTTATGCATTACAGAACAAAGAAACAGAGAAATATTCCTTACAAGGTGAAAACTCTTTTTTTCGTCACGCTTCATTGCCTTCAATGTCTGAGTGATAAAAAGAAAATTTTAAAGCTTTTATTGAGTAAATTTTACTATTGCAACGGTTATAACGTTTCATCTGCACAAGTAGTGACCTTTCATTTTTCGGGACATAACTTTATTTGTTCAGTATAGATGAACGGTCGAATTTTATTTTTTGATTGACAAATATCGGCAGCCTGTAATGTACATTTCCATCTTCTATAACGTTCGCCATTTCCTCATGAGCATTGCACACAAACTTTGATTCGAAGGGCATAGTAAGAAAGACGGGAAAATGCATGCTTTTTCCTTATTCATGTACACACGTCTATCTTGATGGCGACTTCGTCCCCTATTATCAGACTGTGTTCATTTCTACAGAAGAGATACCAGCTTATACGGGCAACGACGAACTTTAAGCGGAATGCAGCAACAAAATGAAGAAGAAAAGAAAAGGTGCGTCGGTAATCTATACAATTTTTCTTCGATATCATTTCTTGCTAGTTTGCCATCATTGATTTTGCATTTGTTTTTGTATTTATTAAGGAATAATTCAAAACACTAATGAAACAGAAAAATGCAAGCAAGGACGGGAAAACAGGAACCAATAGGTAAGTAGGTAAGTTACTTACGTATAAAATTTTCTGCATTTATGATATCTATGCAGTGTTAATATGTTGAATTGTATTGTTTTTCTTTGTCCAGAAACCAGTACAAAATACAAAAAGGTATGGATTCGTTTGTACATAAAGTTGTGATTAGCCCGCAATCGCCTAAATCCATGCTACACATAGTTGACTAGTGGAATGCTATCAAAGCCCAAAGATCTCAAATGTTAAACGTCTTGAAATTGAATAGCATCATTTAAGAACAGATGAATTGGCAGCATGGACCAGACATGCACGTTTCGGGTACTTAACCCTCGTCAGTTAATAGATATATATACTGTAAAGATATCGTAATTGTTCACACTGAAATCGATTATTCGATATGGAGTTTTAAATAAATTAATACGCATGATTTATTTATTAAACAGAATGATATCGAATCAGCTTTGAAAACAGCGTGCAATTGCAAATACGCTTGAGACATATGAGGGAAGAAGCACTATTGAAAAAAGGCGAAAGAATTCAGGATTCCTGCTTATGAATGAAGTGAGATATCATCTATACCTCAGGACATCAACCTTGCTAAGTATACCGAGGAAATTAAAATCAAAAACACGGAAATGAACAGACAAATGAAATGTTAAACGTCTTCAAATTAAATAGCATCATTTAAGACCTGATAAATTAACAGCAGGGACCAGACATGCACGTTTCGGCCTGTCTTCCTGGGCACCTGGTCTCACTCCCATATCGGGAGTTCGCTTCTTTTCATATGGTGGAGGTTTTTGTTTGTTTGCTTTGGTTCCTGTTTTATCCTGATTTTGTATGCCTTTGGTTTGTGATTTTCTGAATTATCGATTTTGTGCTGTATACAGGGATATGGTCATTATCCATATTTGTCAATTCAACAAATGAAAAAGGACAGACTGATCAGCGACATAGCTTACATTTGACAGCTTATAGATGATCAAAGATGGCCAAACGTTGAAAGCGTCCAAATGACAAATATGGATAATGACCATATCCCTGTATACAGCAAAAAAATCGATAATTCAGAAACCGAAGACATACAAAATCAGGATAAAACAGAAACCAAAGCAAAGAAACAAAAACATCCAGATAGGCACGAGGAATTGTATCTGGAGACACTGACTCTCCCTGGGCACCTTGTCTCATTTCGTAATGTTGTTCATTCCAGGGTTCGCTGCCGTTCAGATGGGAATTCTCACGATTTGGCCTTGCTTTCTCGACTTTGAAACTGAATAAGACTTGTGATGTATATCTGGACTTCGAATGATCACCAAAGGTTTGCTGCATTTTTATAATGTTAATGTTCATTTATATGTACGATAATCATGGGTTTTTTTGACATACTTATGTTTAGCAATTTATACTTAAAGAAAATTAATTTGTTTGATGCAGAACAGTTTTATGCGACTGTATGTTGTATCATTTGAAACACATCACATCCAAATAAGGAGAAGAACGAGCTGACGAATTAGGAGACGAGACAGCGAATTATATGTTGTACTACACACGGTCATCCGATTCTAAAAAGATATGCGTAGATGCATGAACTATCCTATGTAAATTTCACCCGAAAATTGAAACCATAGGACGACTTTGTAACAATTCACGCACAGAAGACAATCTAAAACCGATAGCGAAGGACATTGACGGAAGGTACCATCTATTATTAGTGACAAAGTGCAACATCCGACCAAACACAGAACTTTTGCACAACTATAAAGTTAAATCCGGAAAAAATGGACAGCGATTTGACTGGTTAAGGAAGTGAGGATCCGGAACACAAACAGCACAGCTTAAGGAGGGCATGTTTTGAAGGAGATGTTGGTAAGTTTAAATCTGTGCATGAACTAGACTATGGGATAAAAAAGTGTGTTAAGCGTACATGATATTAAACGATTCATCCAGGAAGATAAAGGAGGTCTGTCGTTGCCGACCATCGGACCTAGCTATAGTGATCTGAAGCAACATATGGTGGAGTATGATCCTGTCAGTGATCCATGATGAAGCAATCAACGATTTTCTCTTCGTCCTTGTGCAACATAAACAAGCGGTTAACTCCCCCCCCCCTAAAATCTCCTTCATGTTCCAAAGAGCAAGGAATATGGTACCATGGACTCGGACCTTCACTATATTCTGACCAGCATATCAAGTATATTGAGTGATAATCATGCGTACATAATATACATCCTTTTAACGTGCATAATTTATCATTATTTGTTATTCATGAGTTAAGAAGATTCTGACGATAATCTCATGTAAATTGTCATTCTGTATTTTAAATTCTTGTAATTACATTTCTGGTTTTAAAAAAATTCAATTATCTTATTCTTCACCTTCTTTATTTCTTTACACCTTTAGACAAAATATCTTGAGGCCAAAATAACTCTTAAATCATGGAAATTGTTTATACAAGAAATTAGGCTTGTGTTTAAATGCTCTGTCTGCCAGGTAAGGGTTAGAGTATAGTTTCGAGTTACCAAGTGATTTGCCAAGCTACCAAATCACGCGGAACGAGAAACTATAACTAACGTAGTGTATATATACTTCAACACCTCGAATAGTTACAAATCGGTCATCAGTAATGATTAGAAAATTACATGAAATGTTTGAAAGCGTTAAAAATGATTTAAAATGATTTTAAATGAATAAGAAACTGATTAAAGTAATGGTTATTAAAGTACATAAACATTATCACAATTAATGCAAAATAAAAGTCTCACTTTTACAATATCGCAGCATGTATCCTGTCATGAAAATTCATTTTTAGTTAAAATGATTTAAAGAAGATTCTGACGATAATCCCAACAGCACTCACAATAGAGCACAAAATTAAGCATCGACGGACCCCTAGCAAGCTAGAGGTGGGACCAGGTGCCCGGGAGGAGTAAGCATCCCCTGTTGACTAGCCGCACCCGCCGTCGATGTTTAAGCACGAAAATGAAAACAATATATAATCTTCATACACTATCTACGTTATGTCTATATAGAAAGTGCTATGGCGACAATGTCAGGGAAATATATTCAAAACACTTACTGTCAAACCCCTCGCGGGGAACTTTTTTACGAGCTCCACACGGCAAAGGGCATAAGTGTGACACAAATGAGTTTAAGAAGATCCTGACGATAATCTCAACAGCACTCACAATAGAGCACAAAATTAAGCATCGACGGACCCCTAACAAGCTAGAGGTGGGACCAGGTGCCCGGGCGGAGTAAGCATCCCCTGTTGACTAGCCGCACCCGCCGTCGATATTTAAGCACGAAAATGAAAACAATATATAATCTTCATGCACTGTCTGACGTTATGTCTATATAGAAAGTGCTATGGCGACAATGTCAGGGAAATATTTCAAAACACTTACTGTCAAACCCCTCGCGGGGAACTTTTTTACGAGCCCCACACGGCAAAGGGCATAAGTGTGACACAAATGAGTTAAAGAAGATCCTGACGATAATCTCAACAGCACTCACAATAGAGCACAAAATTAAGCATAGACGGACCCCTAGCAAGCTAGAGGTGGGACCAGGTGCCCGGGAGGAGTAAGCATCCCCTGTTGACTAGCCGCAACCGCCGTCGATGTTTAAGCACGAAAATGAAAACAATATATAATCTTCATGCACTGTCTGACGTTATGTCTATATAGAAAGTGCTATGGCGACAATGTCAGGGAAATATATTCAAAACAAAAGTGTACAAATATTCAATACTGACGATTATTGAAAATGAATTATCTAATACAATGGAAGTCTAAAGGAAACTACCGATAATTTTGAAAAGTCAGCGGTGAGAAGCAGGTTAGATTAATCTAATTACATGTACACAAATTCAGCAAATTGATTAGAAAATGAGTTCAAACTGAATTATTAACATCCTATTCTTTATGTTTTTAAAATTGCCGGTCGAACTTGAGTCACCCTCCCTCTTAAAAGAAAACATTCTGGGTTATCATTGCTTTCATTTAAAAATTATTTTTTAACAAACCCATACAGATGAATTACCAAAACATTTTTTTATTGAAGGAAAATTCCGTGGACTTATTTAGATTTTTCCTGTGAGGAAAGAGGGGGATTCCAGACTCTGGTTTTGTAAAAATAAAATAAAACACAATTACGGGAACAATCCAGGTGGTCCTGAACCCCCTCTTTAACCGTGCTAACATTTTTGACAAAATTCAATAGAAAACAAAACAACAGCGGATTCATAAATTTATAAAAAGGGAGGGATGTTTTACCTCATTTGCAATCGAACAGGTCCCATGTTGATGTTCCTTTTCTAAATGAATATAATTGAAATAAGATTTTTAAAAGAGTCCATTAAATATTCATTAGAAATCAACTTGTATCAGGAGATCAGTAGCGAATTAAGGCGGTGCGAAGGAAGGGGGTATTATTCTTTATTCCTTCTAAAATCTTACATATTTCTATGTTTAATGACAAATTTCAGGGGGTCCTTAACACCCCTCTCCCCCGAAAAGGGGTTCTGGATCCACGATTTTTTAAATGATATACATTACAGTCATTATAGCGTAATTCTCAAAATATTTGTTGGAAAATTTTAGCATCTATAACAAAAAAGTATGTTTTATTTCTATATTATATGGAAAAATGAACACACAAAGTTTTTGATTTGATAATTCCATGGTACAATGACTCTCTATAGCCAGTGGAGCGTTGTACAATTAGATTTCGTAACCAATTGAAAACCCATTGTGAGAGGTGTGAAGTATACACTAAGTGACATGACCATTAAGTCACACCAATTTAAGTGTTATTATTCCTACAGTAATTTACGTTTTGATCTTAGCTTTAGCTATTTCGCATTAGATTAAAAAGGATTAGCATTCTTTGTCAACACACAGACTCTATCTGGACTCCCCGACTGTAATCATTAAAAAATATTATTATTCTAGCTGGTGCAGATATAATATGTACAGTGACTTCGATACATGTTTTGTATATAGTTGTACATGTGTTATAATAAACTATAGAAATGTTGCTGAAACTTATAATTTATCTACCTAGCTATGCTACAGCTAGGTAGAGTATGTGCAAGCAAGTGACTCGAATGTTACCACTGGAGTGGGGGCTACAGAGGCAAATAGTAGTATTGATGACGCAGCCAGCAGCCCCCACCCACCTCCAAAACTTGGCAATCATAATTATTAACAAGGGACGGTTTTCAGAAGAACCCTTCACATCAGCAAAACATGTCTATACTACATGAAACCGTACAGCACCCTGTACAGTCAGAAAGTCGAACCATCGTAAGAAGCACAAGAGAGATCTTTAAAAGTATCTATGATATCCATGGTCTTTACCTTGAGTCGGGGATCAAATATCATTTTATTTAGATATTTTCAATTTTAAATGAATGTTAAACGTCTTCAAATTCTACAGCATCATTGAAGAACAGACAAAAATTTGCAGCATGGACCAAACATGCACGTTGGGACGCTCCTCTTTTTGTTTACACGCTACACTGTGATATCAAATGCCACAAGATAATAAAGCATCAGAATGAAACTTTTCCCTGACATGGTCGCCATAGCACTTTCTACATAGAAATAGCCTCGAACAGTGCAGTTCATGTTTTTCATATGTTTTCATTTTCATGCATGATCATCGACGGCGGGTGCGGCTAGCCAACAGGGGATGCTTACTCCTCCCGGGCACCTGGTCCCACCTCTAGCTTGCTAGGGGTCCGTCGATGCTCAATTTGGTGCTCTATTGGGAGTGCTGTTGAGATTATCGTCAGGATCTTCTTTAACTCATTTGTGTCACACTTATGCCCTTTGCCGTGTGGAGCTCGTAAAAAAGTTCCCCGCGAGGGGTTTGATAGTAAGTGTTTTGAATACTTTCCCTGACATGGTCGCCATAGCACTTTCTACATAGAAATAGCCTCGAACAGTGCAGTTCATGTTTTTCATGTTTTCATTTTCATGCATGATCATCGACGGCGGGTGCGGCTAGCCAACAGGGGATGCTTACTCCTCCCGGGAACCTGGTCCCACCTCTAGCTTGCTAGGGGTCCGTCGATGCTCAATTTGGTGCTCTATTGGGAGTGCTGTTGAGATTATCGTCAGGATCTTCTTTAACTCATTTGAAACTGAACTTCACAGATGCCAAGGCAAATGATTCAGTTAACGCCGATAAAACACAGTATGACCAGATCTAGTTCAAGCGACTCGGAGTTGGAGTCGTCTTATTCATGTTCCGCAAGGAGACTTCGAAAGGATTGATGACAATAGAAGAAATGGGCTCTTCTGAGAGTCATCCAAGTACATATAAAGTAAAAGCCAAAAATATACATTCAGAGCACTGCCTGAATATAGCAAAAGCAAATGTATACATTAAATAGCAATTTGAGCTTTTCTGTCAACTATGTATACAGAACAGAATTCAGTCATTAAGATTGTTATACTCAGTGCTCGAGCGTAGTAGTTTTTTTTTAATTTTTTAACGTTAAAGAACTTTCAGGGTCAAGTCTAATACATGTATCAATGTCTATCTCTAGTATTAAGCAGAGTAAAAAGGTTGACAGAATAAAAATAAAATGGAAGAGCAGTAGCGGATGTTAGCAACAGGTTAAATGTAGCACTTTAATTACCTCACAATATACTTTTTATATGGAACATATAATTCAGATATCTTAATATCTCCAGAAAACGCACCACATGTAAATATTTCAATTTTTACTATTATGTACCAGGACAGTTTTTAAAGAAATAATTGTTAAAATTTTAGGGAGTATAACAATATCGTCGAAAAGCGAAAATTATGTACTTACATATCTTGCATATTTTTCGACATTTGATATTATTGTTAACGTTTTCTTGTACTCACCATGAAAATGCATGGTACCAAACATAGCCGAAGTCATGCGTCTTCGGCCAACGTTGTGGTATTTAATTTTTGTTATAAAACATCCGAAAGTAAAGTAAAGCCTTGAAATTTCGAATAAAATTTATCCTCAACATTTGGCGCTCTACTAAACAAAACACCAATTCTAAATTGTACACTGACAATTCATACGAAACAAAGGATGGGATCTCCAACAACACCAGGTTGCAGCACCCACAGCAAAACACCTAATGCAAAAACGCAGAGCAGTCAAGCACAGAAAGAGACGCAAAAGGGACAAGGAACGTCAAGGCACAACACAGAAACATCAAACACATAAACAACGGGCAATCGGTGCCAGTTGTAGTACGAAGGCAAGCATGATCTTGTACTCAACATTGTCATTTTTCATGGCTTGACGGTGATGTTCCTAGACTACCGTTATACGTTATTTTCTTGACGCTTTTAAGGCATTAACAATATTTGGTAGCTTTTGACTTGAAATTACTGTTCATGATAGGGTTAAAATATTGTTTAAAGATAATTGTATGTCTAGTACAATACAATTTGTGGTATAGAACATATATTTCAATATTGACAATTCAAAAGGAGCAATAGATGATACGCTATTGAGAATCAACTAGTAGAACAACATCAAGCTAAAGCGACGCGGAGTTGGAGTCATCTAATTCATGTTTCGCAATGATACTTCAAAAGGAATTAATAGCAAGTCTTTGTAAGCATTTAAACAATTTCGGCACGCATGGTCTCCGATTTTCATGAAATTTCACACATTAGTAGGGACCAATGAAAAATGGAAAATTTGACCAAAAAATCAATTCTAGGTCATCTGGTTACCATGGCAACGGCCTTTAAAGTTGAAAAATTGGCAAAATTGAGCTTATTTGAAGCTCTATAATTTGGTCTATATGTGGCATCAATGGAAGATTTTTTATGCATCTTAAAGATAAGGACATAAAATTTTAAATAAGCTCACTAGTAGTGTCTGATATTGTAAAAAGGCTGGTTACCATGACAGCATAATTAGCTAATTTTGATATATTGATATCAAAATGCTGTTTGTATTTTCCAATTTTTCTTCTCTCTTGATGGGTATATAATAAGGAAATAGGATTTATTTTATAAAATGAGCAAATTCAAGATAAACCCACTTGTTGCTATGTACATAAGTTACCTTGGCAACGGTAACTATGGTCTTTAATATTACTTATTTTGCAACTTCAGAGTCATTTTATAAATATTTGCATCATGATGAACAGATAAAAATAGTTGGGAAATATCCAACACAAAGAGCTCTTTCAAAAACCGTGAAAAAGCTATGGGGAACATGTTACCATGGCAACCATTTTTTATTATTTTCATAAAACAGTAATTATTAATCTCAGGAAGTTCAAATTTTATAACAATAAAGATCAAGTAAGCCTCTATCAAAATATAATAAAAAAAAGTTTCAAATAATTAATGGTTGCTATAGTAATTTGGCCATACATTATAAAAATAAGCATTTTTTGTTGTTTTTCGAAGTCTTTTCCTCAAAAAACGAAACAGGCTTACACAACATTTTTTTACATATTAGATAAAGCAAAGTCTAAAGTTTATTTTAGATTTAAAAAAATTCAGATTACTTAACTTTTAATGCCCGTATCCAAGGACTCAAAGTGGGTCTGTGTGCAATTTTACAGAACCGTTCCCATAGCAACGGGCTATTTCCTGAACATTTTTAAAAAAAATTTCTATCGTGTAATGAAAGATCTACTTGAATACATTAATTAATTTTCATCTCTTTGAATTAAAATTCAATGATCTAGTAAAAAAAGGACTCTAAATATTGTCCAAAATTGCTTTCATTTTTGCGATTTGAGGTCATGTTGCCATAGCAACGAACAGAAACTTTGTCCCAATGTAAATGCTTATGTCTTATTTGCATAAAAAACACAAAAAAATGTAAGCAATTTATCGTTGAATTTTTTAAAAAAGCCAAAAATACTATTTTGATAGGGTACCTGTGTTGTTGCTATGGAATCATATAGATAAGACCATAAACCCAACATTATTATTACTTAACTTGAAAGAGCAACGATAGCGTACTGGTAATTCATTAGTGTTTGTTTTAGATTATGCTGCATAAATTATGTATGTGACTTCAAAAACGCCCAAAAATGCATTTTTTCAATATTCAAAGTCCGTTTCCATGGCAACCGGATGTGATATTAAGAAAATTTTAAACAAATCTTTACTTTTGGGTCAGACCCAACCTTATGTACAAATTTTATCAAAATCTGAGACATGCCGTGCCATGCATCCTTCATAAAGTGCAAATGCTTACAGAGAATAGGTATTAATAATAGAAGAAACTTTTTTTTTTGGCGGCCCTTCGGGCCGGATTATTTTTTTAATTTTCCAATATTGAAAATTACTCCTTCATTATTTTTTTAATTTTCCATTATTGAAAATTACTCCTTAATTTTAATCATTCAGCATGATTTTTGGCCATATCAAATATCGAACAGGGAGCGAGATCAGGTGCCAAGGAAGAGTATATCAAGGCATCTCTTGCTAGCAGATCACTTCTTTGAAATGTTTTGAATAGAATATGAAACCTATAATATTTACACCATAATGATACTCAATGCATTGCCAGACTTTTGAATTTTGTTACTTTTAATTTTTAATTCTTATTTGTACTTAGTTTATAAAACAAAAAGGTATATACCAGGCATGTGGAAAGGTCAGAAGAGGGCGGGACCCTAACTCTATGATCCGGATTTTTTTTCCCGAACTACTCCTGCCACCCCCCCCCCCCCCCCATAAAAATCAAATGGTTGCTCTCCAAGACATATTCTTCCATCAATTCATAGGGAACAGTCATACATTGATTAAGTTTTTTTCTTGTTGTTCGTGTTCTAACTTAACTTTTTACGTATAGTATTTTTCTTAACAAGTTACAAGAATTTTTGGGCCCAAGTCTAATACCAAAAGAATTAAAGAACAGGACGGGATGGCTACATTCAAGTTAAATTTAGAAATCTAATATTTCAAATTTACATTTTGAATTGTGCTTGTTATTCAAACATTTTTGGATCTTCAGAAAATGATCATATGAACGTCATATATATTCTTTTTATTTTACTTCTAGGTATCCGCAACCCGTTTAACAATTTATGGATACTTTAGCACCAGGCAGGTCTGAAAAGCTGATTAAAGGGACGTTGTCCCTGAAAATTAATTTTACAAGATTTTGTAATGCAAAATCTTTCTTTTCATATGAAAGCATACATTCTCATTTGTAAAATTTCAAATTTTCAGGCGAATCCAACGCATTGACGTCTAAAAAAATGTCATTTTGAATTTGGGGTGCGCAGCTCCTTTATTCCACTAGCGCCACCTACAATGTAAGAGTTTTTACAATAAAGGTATTTGGAGATATAATGATTAAAAAATCAATATTAGGGTCGCACATTTTCAAATAAAACTTTTTATGGCTCCTTTTTCCTCTATCTAGACCCTTTGGAATAAAATTTTTACGTTTTTAATTAAATTCATTTTCAGGGACACTGTATATTTAAGCTCTTTTTTCTTATCGTTTATTTACATTATATAGCCAATAACTCACAACCAATGTCATTACTTCTAATGGAATTAAACAGGGCTCAGTCCTAAGCCCAACTCTATTAAAAAATCAGGCTAATTATCCGCAAAAAAAAAGGCCAACCGAATGGAAAGAGACGAGAATCCCAGAACAATACTGACCTTAGTTCATATAATGACAAAAATAACGAATGCACCTCTTTATATTTTTTTGAAAATTTCATACAAAAAAGCTGAGAGCTTTTCATCGCTTTTTAAGCGACATTTTGTACATATTTACACAGCTAACGACATCAACGTTCTGTACAATATTTCTTGATGAAAAGGTAATTTAATGACGTTGAAAAAGCTCAGTAGTCATCATGAAAATATCTAGAGCGATACTAAACATAATTGATTGTAGGTAAAGCTTCCAAGAGTAAATTTATACAGCTTTATTTTGTCAACATTTTTATCAATCTATACTGTAACACTATATAATATAATGTCTATTAGTTTTCTTGTGTTACCTTTCATTTCTAATGTTATTTATGGTTGATGAACCATTACCATTGTATGCAAAGCATGCGTTCACTGACATCAACAAAATATGGTAACGATGTCTATGGATCCCTGAATGTAAGAAGTCCTGACAGAAGTCGTAGTGATTTGAAAATTGAAGGGTCAATTTTGTAGTGTCGTGGTCACTTCTACTCTTTTGATGCTATTAAAAACTAGCATCTCTTATAAAAATGAAGCTGCCACTGTGCTATATAAATTCTAAATAAATGATAAGACTGTTAAGTATTTGCCATATTATAGACAACTCAGGTTTATGCACAATTCAAGTGTACAGTTAGCAATAGTAGCATTAAATGATAGAACGGGTTATGAGGTACCCCATAGGGAGACGGCTTGGTAATAATTTACAGCAATTGACAGATTCAAAGATATTTCATAGAGCTGGAAACGGTAATACTTAGAAATAAATTAATCTTAACGACGATTTAATTAATCAACAGAAGACAAATATTAATTATATATTCAAAAATAATTCATACCGAATACATAAATTGGATAAAAGAAACATGCTTTAACGGTATCATTTGTAGGTGGCGCTAGCTACTTATTTTACCCGATTTGCGTGTTTTCTTGCTCCTATTTACTAAATGCTTATGCTTATCTGGAGAAACTTAACACTGAATTTAGTGTAAAATTATTATGATAAAGAAGGCGCCCCCTGATATTAATAAATGACCTTTGTGGCATACATGTACATGTTGCAAGTACATTAGTAATGTCTAGCAAAGTGTGTGTTCAGCAGCTTATGCAGGCTTTCTATATAGAAAGTTACTGCCTATTATAGGGGAGCAACCATTTTATTTTTAGGGGGGGGGGGGGGGGGCAGGAAGACTTTTGCCGGCCGGATTTTTTTTTTCGGCCATTTAAAGAGCCGGAAAATTTTTTTCGTCGGCCCTTCGGGCCGGATTATTATTAAGGATTCCGACTATTCCGTCGGAATCCTTTCTGTTATTGCAATGTCTTTTCTTTATTCTTATTATTATTCTTATTATTATTATTTTTATTCTTACCCCCTCATCATTTCCAGAGACTTTATTCAAAGGTCTTTTAACACAGAGCAAAAAGGATGGAACCATCAGAAAGAGCATACCAAGATCTTCTTTAACTATTTTTTGTTTGTCGATAAGTTCACCAATGCCCCCGCTGGAGGTCATCAAAGGTCAAATCTTTAAACACTTATAACTCCTAAAGTAACCGTACGATTTGGACGAAATTTGTTTTAAAATATTCTTTGGGAAAATTGAAAACTTTTTTACGCTTACATGCTCGATAAAATATTTACGGTTTTCGCGCTATTCCAAGTTGAAAATGGAACTTTAAATTGGCACAGTGCCAATTTCTACAGTTTTTGAGATTTTGAGTTGAAACTTGGATGGTAGGCTACTAATAGGTAGTCATTGATGATGACCTAGTTTCAAGGTCACATTATGATTCTCAAGGTCACAACAAACTTTTGCCTTTAGAACAAAGACTATTTGACCTTGACAGTTCAAACTTCATAAATACAATCATTGAGTCAAGCCCTTTCACCTTGACCTTGGCCTAAGGTCAAATTTTGATTCTCAAGGTCACAACAAACTTTTGCCTATAAAACAAAGACCATTTGACCTTGAGAGTTCAAACTTGGCGCAAATATTTCTTGCATCCTGTCCTTTCATCTTGACCTTGACCCAAGGTCATTTGTTTGATTTCAAGGTTACAACAGACTTTTGTCGATAGAATATTGAGCTTTGATTAGATTAAGAGGACTCATGATGAGAATAAATTCAAATGCTTATCTTTTATCAATGACCTTGGTTAAAGGTCAAATTAACTTTTTCAAGGTCATAACAAACATTTACTATTGTAGAATACACAGGATTTTGTCCTTAACTATATATTCTTCACACAAGTGGTACTTCTTATATATATTCTGAACTTTACATAGTAAGATAGATAACTCTTTTATTCTTGTTCTCTGTTTCTTTCTTTTTTATTCTTAGTAGCATTACATATCAATAGTGTCATGTTGATGTCATTTTCTATTAATAGACATTATCTCATTGCAAAATCATTGTGCAATTCTTTTTTGAGAAAGTCATTGTAAAGGATTAGATATTGATTGTGCATGGAGTTTAAAGCTTTCGTAAACATGAAAGGTATATATTATTTTTTCTTCTATTTTGTTGATAAATAAATAAGAGTCCCAAATTAGACATAAGCTCTTTTGACTCATTTGCTGAAGTTAATATGGTACTTAAGCAACTATTCTTTTTTCCATCTTCTTTATTCGGATTTTAGCACTTCAGTTCCGAGGAAGGTCTAATAAAGGAGGAATCCGTCTGTTGCTTGCAACAGTAGCCATCTAGTTATTATTATTTTTTATAATTTTCCAATGTTGAAAATTACTCTAAAGTTTAAATAATTCAGCGTGATTTTCAGCCATATTAAACATCAAACTCACAATGAGTTCATCTCTTGCCAGCAGATCACTTCATTTTGATTTCTTGAATGGCATATGGTGCCTACAATCTGTTTACTAAAATGATACTCAATGGAGACAGGCTATATGGTGCTAATGACTTTTGAATTTTATCTATTCACTCCAAATTGCGTAAAGTTTGTTCCATTTTTTTATACTTTGTTTATGATACACAAAAAAAGTGTTTATTTGGCAGTGGAAAGGTTGGAAGAGAGGGGGGAGGGGCAATTTCATGATCCGGAAAAAAATTTTCGCCGGCCTTCCGGGCCGGAAAATTTTTTCCCCTAAAATTTCAATCCGGAAATTTTTTTTGCAAAGTCTTCCTGCCCCCCCCCCCATAAAAATCAAATAGTTGCTCCTTAGATAGCGCCACTGCATAGAGTTTAATATGCAATATAGAATTTCACTCCTGTTGTAGTGGTATTTCTTTGTTAATTCAACTTGTAATAATACAGACATGGATACTTATTGACAATTTATGGATACTCATTGCTGAACATAAAAATAGTAGTAATCCATTTTATACAGCTATGAAAATTTGATCGGAGACAAGTTGCATTTTCACCATAAAACATATAGGGTGTTTTCCTTGGTTGTAAATAAACAACAACTACCTCTACTCAATAATTTCGTGACATCGGCCTAATTGACCAAGGGACTTACTGAACGTCACTTTTATTTGTTTTCATTTTCGTGCATGAACATCGACGGGCGGGTGCGGCTAGCCAACAGGGGATGCTTACTGATCCCGTGCACCTGGTCCTACCTCTAGTTTACTAGAGGTCCGTCAATGCTCAGTTTTGTGCTCTATTGTGAGTGTTGTTGAGATAATCGTCAGGATCTTCTTTGACTTATTGGAAAACGAGAATATGAAAAGCATAAAAATTAGGTACAGGTGATATTTCTTCTCACTTTTAATGGATATATTCATTTGTAAACATTTATTCTAAAATAATTTAATGATAAAAATTTCAATAGCTGATATTTAAAGGCAAAAAAAATTTGGAGTTACATGAGAACGAGTGAGTGTTCTTACTTCCCTTAACCTATGCAGTTTTAATCTTAGCCATGGGAAGAGTGGAAATTCTTAAGACAACTTCTGATTCATTCTTTTCTCATTTCTCCGCATAAAGTCCTCTAAATTTCATATCGAGGCTATCGTCATAATAAATTCTCCCCATGTATAAATACCGCAATATAAAATTCCTTCTCTGAATTAATGTGGGTTTTTTTTATCTTACCATCGTCGTTTCTTCTATAACTTTCAAGGTTATATATCTCTTAGGTTCTAAATGGGAATAAAAGGATTTTGTCTTAATGTCATAAATTAAGCCTGTATTAAAAAAAAACGCTGGGTCAATAAAAATAATTTTGTGTTCAAATGATCACTTTGATATAACAAACAGGATAAGTTCAAATAGTGAAAAAGAAATGTTCGAATTCTTATGCCGTATGGAATTAATCTTGACATATTGTAATACTCCGTATTCTAGATATATTTGTTTCTGATAGATAAAATTCACCAGTAGCTTAAAAGGCTAAGAAAGCCAACGTTAATACATTGTACCCTGTGTATTCTTTCAATTGAGATAAAGAAGAAAAACGATCTCAACAACACTCACAATAGAGCACCAAATTGAGCTTCGACGGAACCCTAGCAAGCTAGAGGTGGGATCAGATGCCCGGGAGGACTTTAGCATCCCTTGTTTGGCTTGCCGCACCTGCGGTCGATATTCACGCACGAAAATGAAAACAAGATCTACAAAACATGCACTGTCTCCAGTAATGTCTGTATAGAAAGTGTTATAGCAATCATTTCAGGGTAAGGGGTAGGGCCACAAGACCCCTAAATCGGCCCTCATTTTTTCTCTAGAAATAAATTTCATGAGAAATACTCGGTATCTCTCATGAAAATACACGAATGTTTACCGCTTTTAATAAAAAGAAAAATATCATCAAACAAAGCGTCGTTTTACTGTAATGAAATGACGTCATTCTTACGTTACTGACAAAACTTGCTGGGAATTTTGTCTTTTCTGGAAGAATTAACTAAGATGAAACGTTTAGAACAAAAGGATATAATGACAATCTTTCACATATAGATTTTTCATCTTAACTAATGCATGCGGCCATTACTACATGTAATTTAATTGAAATATGAAGTTTTTGCATCAATTTCGCAGAATATGACCTATTTTGGTGTTTTCAAAGGGCTAAAACCTATTGATAAACGCCATGTTTACTATAGATAGATTTCAGTAGAATACGTTTCAAAATGTCAAATCATAGTTAAAAATTCTACGAAGTACAATGTTCAAAATAAGGACCAATATCGGGCTTCATGGCCCTATCACTTTAAAATACTAACTGGCAAACCCCTCGTGGGGAACTTTTTTTACTAGCTTTCTTTTTCAAATGCCAAAGTCTGCTGTCAGAGAGCAGAAAACTACAAAATTTTCTAAATGCAATGTACCAGGAAAGCAAGCTTTAGATCAATACAAGGTCTAAGATATGTTATATGTCAAAAAGAGACGTTCAATCAGATTTAAAACAAAAACTTGAAAGGTACGTCATATTTAATGTTAAACGTCTTCAAATTCAATTGCATCATTTAAGAACAGATCAATTTGCAGCATGGAACAGATATGCACGTTTCGGATACTTAACCCTCGCCAGTGATCTCCAGTCTAAACAATGTAATATGGCCAAGAGTGTGAAAAATATGTCAAAAATGTAACGAAAACGTAGTAGGAGGGGTGGGATATGATGCTACAGGACCCACGTTTTAGATAATTTCAAGATTTTTTGATAACAGAAATTTTCGAATGCGTTGAAAGGAGCTGTTAAGATATGGCGTAAAATCTGCCCCGAAGAAGTCAAATTTTCATCAGTGGAACACACATTAAAATTAATTACTGTACTTGGTCTCATCAAAATCAGCAGTTAGATTATATTTGTCGAGCATCATCTTCCTATATTTTATATAACTATACCTTTTTCTTGCAGAAATCAATGGAAAACGGAAGTTTTGTAAAGAATCCCCCGAACTACAGAATATCATTGTCACAAATTATGTTTTTACTGTGATGGAAGTTTGCAATGTCGTGTCATGCCATATGTATTGTTGTATCGCCGTCACTGTCAAAATATTCTGCTGTGTACAAAATGTAGGAGACTGTCTGCTTTATCTTGTACACTTCTCATGTAAGTGATTGCAGGTACTCTTGGGTCAAGCGAGGAAAATCGCATGTGTCGTCTACGTGCCTAATTGGTGTTCACTTACCTCGACTCGACACTTTGACTCGACCATGATATGCCTCAACTACCCATCTCACTTTGGTCACCAACTGTGAAATGTTCGCCTCCTCCAGTGAATGCTGATTTGACCCCTTATTAAGGTACGGTGGTATTCTGGACTCTAACCCGAGCTCTTCAAAAACTTCTAGCACATCCCTGAACCCTCTGCCTACACAACAGACTTCATCTTCACTTAGCCATTTCTTCATGTCAGTGTTCAAGGATATGATGTGTCGTGTCATGCCAGCACCATTGTTTTTGCAATCACTAAAGTACGGTCCAATGGTTTTCAGAACATAACCATCTGGACACACAATGGACATGAGCTTAAGCAATGACCTCTTTTTAACCGGAATACGTTTTCCAAGAATGCATAGTCCCCTCTACTTTCTATGTAATAATAAGTTAAAGAAGATCCTGACGATAATCGCAATAGCACTCACAACAGAGTACCAAACTGAGCATCGAAGGACTCCCAGCAAGCCAGAGGTGGGACCAGGCGCCCGGGAGGAGCAAGCATCCCCCACTGGTCAGCCGCATCCGCCGTCGATGTTCATATACGGAAATGTAAACAATATATAAGATACATGCACTGTCTGAGGTTATGTCTATATAGAAACGAGTTAAAGAAGATCCTGACGATAATCTCAACAGCACTCACAATAGAGCACCAAAATGAGCATCGACGGACCCCTAGCAAGCTAGAGGTGGGACCAGGTGCCCAGGAGGAGTTCAGGGAAAATATTTAAACCACTGTCAAACCCCTCGCGGGGAACTTTTTTACGAGCTCCACACGACAAAGGGCATAAGTGTGACACAAATTCAGGGAAAATATTCAAAACACTTACTGTCAAACCCCTCGCGGGGAACTTTTTTACGAGCTCCACACGGCAAAGGGCATAAATGTGACACAAATGTGCCATGGCGACCATGTCAGGGAAAATATTCAAAACACTTATGAGTACCGTTCCATGCGGCTGTTAAAGAAATATAAATGAAGACATGTGAAAAGGCAGTCATATGTGTCATAGCGTGTGTGCGAATGGAATGGCACTAAATTGTTGTCGAGCTGAACAGAGTGTATTTGAAATTACCATAAACCCGATAAAATTTGTTGGTATGTTAAACAAAACAGATAACTCTGTTAGACGAACCGGATGACTATCAAGTACTTTATGCGCCTTCAGAAATAAATGCTTGGCCCATGTGTTAAAGGTCTACAAATTCAATCGCATCATTTTAGACCAGATAAATTTGTAGCATGGACCAGACATGCACGTTTCGGTTAATTAACCCTCGTCAGTGATCCTCATTCTAATGTAATAAGGCCAAAAAGTGTAAAAAAAAAATTTATGTCCAAAAATGTACCGAAAGACGTAGCAGAATGGTTGGGATATGATGATACAATACCAACACATCCTGTCCAAATCAAGAAGTCATCATCGATAAGATTGTTGTTGACTTCGAAGTCAAGTCTGGCAGAGTTCTGTCGGCTTTTAATACAGGATATGAGTTCCTTTATTAAAAACTCTAATCCCCCCTTGCCTTAAACAAAGGAGGGAATTTCTAACAACACTATGCACCGACAGCAAAAAAAAAACCAATCCCCCCCCAAAAAAAAACAAAATCAGCAGACACACACAGAAAGAGATGCAAAAGGGACAACGAACACCGACACACGGCGTAGAAACATCAAATACAAAAAACAACACGTATCCGGATTACGTGCGCACAACACTCCCACTTTTCCGATTACCCAGATGTCTTGAAGAATGCACAATGGGTCAATGTCTTTCCCAAAAAGCGGCGCGCTCCTATTTACACCGGTTTAATTTAAATTTAGAACTTGATCCGATATGACCTAGCATGACTCGGCAAGATGCAGATTTTATACTATCTAGCACATAATAATGTTCACCCTCTTTGGCTATATCACATTGTTTAGATTGAGGATCACTGACGAGGGTTGAGTACCCGAAACGTGCATGTCTGGTCCATGATGCAAATGTATCCGTTTATAAATGAGGCTATTGAATTTGAAGACGTTTAACATTTAATACTATCTACCACTACCTTACCTGGGAATGAAAACGAATTCCAGCATAAATAAAAAAAATCATATCTAGTGTCACGAAAACAGTTCGAACATCCATACAGCTGTTAAACGAAGGGAATTAAAACAAAATAAAGGTTTGTCGTATGTGATCTATATTCATAATGCATTTCATTAAAAAGTTTTCGCCGAAATTCATCAAGACATGATCATTATTTAAACTTATCCTTTTTATCGTTTTTCGAACCTGTCCCCTCGGAATCAATTCTTTAACTAGCTTGTCCCCGCATCCATGGGTGCATGGCACAGTTTTCTTTTTTCAACATTTTAATAAGTGCTATTCATTTAATAGCACATCAACTATCTTAACAGACTTCATGAAAATGATACATTCTTTAACTCATGTTATATCTTGTTATACATGTTATATCACTTCCATATCGGGAGTTCGCTTCTTTTCATATGGTGGAGGTTTTTGTTTGTTTGCTTTGGTTCCTGTTTTATCCTGATTTTGTATGCCTTCGGTTACTGATTTTCTGAATTATCGATTTTGTGCTGTAAACAGGGATATGGTCATTATCCATATTTGTCATTGTAATACATGTTATTCGATAGCATTTTAAATAAAGCTTTCGAATTTGAAGACATTTAACGTAAAGCGTCCAATGCAAGAAACAGTTCTGTTACTGGAAGCGTTGAGATCTGCTCTCACCTGCTGCTTGTCAGCTCCCTACACATTTTGTCTAAAAGTCAATATTTCATTTTCATTTTTTTCGTCTTATTCTTTAGGTCAAAATTCATTAGCCTTTAAGTCATATATATATTCCCTTTCTGTCCAATTCCTGTAGAACGACAGGACAATACGGCCTCGATTTCCGTTATTTTTGTCAATTGTATGAAGGCCAAATTATGAGTTCACCAAAGAATTGCCGACTCCTTTCCTCTGAATTTTGTAACTGTGCGTTCGGGCGGCATGACACTTACGATGATACCCCCGCGGAAGCTTGTGCGGGGGCCACCTGTGGCATCTCCGGTTGACTGGGTTGTGCATGGTCCGCTGTGATAACTCGGACACTTTGTTTTGGATTTAGAACACGATCAGTCACGGTCGGTTGATTTGTTTGTTGGATTTCAAACAGTGTGCTTGGTATGAAAACGGAAGCAGTGTTTGGTTGCTGCGCTTCCTTGATTTGTCCTTGAAGCTGGCCCCACATCTGTTGGTTGCTTCCTTGATTTGCTGCAGCAACAATTCAATCTTTGCAAAAAGTTCTGATATCACCGAAGAGGCTTCAGAAGTTATTCCTGATTGTCCTGGTTCCTAGTCCTCGCCAGCTTGGTTAATTTAAGTTAAAGAAGATCTTGACGATAATCTCAGCATCTCTTACTTAGTCTTTTGGTATTTTGCTGTTGGTGCTGCAATAGGGTCTTGTTGGAGATCCCCTCCCTTCTTTTACAATACAAGCACAAAATTGAGCATCGACGGACCCCCAGCAAGCCAGAGGTGGGACCAGGTGCCCGGGAGGAGTAAGCATCCCCCGCTTGCTAGCCGCACCCGCCGTCAATGTTCACGCTCGAAAATGAAATATATAAAAAACATGCACTGTCTGAGGTTATGTCTATATAGAAAGTGCTATGTCAGGGAAAAATATTCAAAACACTGACTGTCAAACTTTACAAGCTCCACACGGCAAAGGAAATAAGTGTGACACAAATGAATTAAAGAAGATCCTGACGATAATCTCAACAGTACAAAATTGAGCATTGACGGGATCCACAGCAAGCCAGAGGTGGGACCAGGTGCCCGGGAGGAGTAAGCATCCCCTGTTGAGATGGCATATTATCTCTCCTTATCCAATTATGTCTCCCCCCAACGCGGAGGAGACATATTGGTTTTGCCTTCGTCGTACGTCTGTCTGTCCGTCTGTCACACATCGTATCCGGGCTATATCTCCTGAACCGTTTGCCCGATCACTTTCATATTTTAGTATGTTGTTGCTTATGACCCGAAGGTTTCACATCACGTTGACCCAAGGTCATGTGACCAAGGTCAAGGTCACTTAGTGCATTTTTAATGAAATTATGCATACATTCCTGTCCGGGCTATATCTCTTGAACCGTTTGCCGGATCACTTTCATATTTTAGTATGTTGTTGCTTATGACCCGAAGGTTTCACATCACCTTGACCCAAGGTCATGTGGTCAAGGTCACTTAGTGCATTTTTAAAGAAATTATGAATACATTCCTGTCCGGGCTATATCTCTTGAACCGTTTGCCGGATCACTTTCATATTTTAGTATGTTGTTGCTTATGACCCGAAGGTTTTGCATCACCTTGACCCAAGGTCATGTGATTAAGGTCATATAGTACAATTTTAATGAAATTGTACATGCATTCCTGTCCGGGCTATATCTCTTGAACCGTTTGCACGATCGCTTTATATTTTAGTATGTTGTTGCTTATGACCCAAAGGTTTCACATCACGTTGACTCAAGATCATGTGACCAAGGTCAATGTCAATTAGCATACATGTATTTTAAATGAAATTGTATTTGTTATGTGTATTATGTCCAGGCTTAATCTTTTGAACTGTAATCGGATCATTTGATATTTTAGTATGATGGTGCTGATGACCAAAAGGTTTCACACCACCTTGATCCAAGGTCATATTACTAAGGTCAATGTCAAATATTACATTTTTAATGAAATTGTAAATACTATTGAGTCTGGACTTTATCTGTGGAATCGTATACTGGATCACTCTGATACTTTAGAATGCTGTTGCTCGGGATTGGAAGGTTTCTTATCATCTTGACCCAAGTTCATGTGCCCAAGATCAAGATCATTTAGTTCTTTTTAATGAAATTGTACGTACTAATCTTGTCTGGGCTATATCTGCTGAACCCTTCTTACAATTGTTTTCATATTTTAATACGTTGTTTCTCAGAACTAAATGTTTCTTATCACATTGTCCCAACGTCACATGATTAAGGTCACTTCTTTCTTTGGTAATGAAATTGTATATGCTAATCATGTCCAGGCTGAAATTGTTATGCTTATCATGTTTAGGCTTTATATTTTGAATCGTGTATCCAATCACTAATTCAGTTTTTTGTTGCGCATGATCCATACAATGTATTTTTCAGATCACCTAAATCCAAGGTCACTAAATATGAAATTGTATATGCTAATCAAGTTTGGGCTTTACCTCAAACAATACAATGAATCACTTTCATGTTTTAGTATGATGTTGCCCATGACTCAAAGGTTTCACATCATCTTGGCCCAAGGTCAAAGTAACTTAGAGGGAGGGGGAGACATCGGTTTTTTTCTGAAAAACATTTGATTTAATTTCTCTTAATTAACAAAAGGGGACTGTAGGTTCATCACCAAATTTATTACGTCCACGCCTATAGCTTTTGTGGTGTGATAAAGACGTTGTACGTACGGTATTAAAGGAAAGTCCGTACGTCCGGTAGAGCTCTGTATTATGTGAATTAGCTTTGACTCTCTCTTGTTTCGCTCCTTCACTAAAAAGTGTTCTGCACGTAATCCAGGATAACCACACCGTCTGCTATTTACGTGGCAGATGGCCGTCATAAGTCGGCACCGGTTGCACATTGGTCTCGTTGGTTTATGTTAGGTCTTTTATGTTCAATGTTTCTATGGTGTGAGTTGGTGTTCCTTGTTTCTTGGGTGTCTGTTCTGTGGGTTTTTTTTTGCATTGGGTATTTTGGGGTTTTGATGTGGATGCTGCAACCTAGTGTTGTTAGAGACACCCTCCTTTCTTTTGGAGGCTTAAAGTGTTAAGATCATACTTAAATAAGTTTTCGTTCAACTACTTTATTCTCTTGGAGAGTCAATATATGATATTTTAAAATAGTACAATCAATTTAAAAATAATGCGCATGCTCGCCAGTAATAGCCGTTTCCAAAACAAGATTTTTTTTCAGAAATTTAAGAACTTTAGACAAAGATTACGAGCCGGACAGAAACTGTTAATTTATTTTCACACTTATGTGAAGAATTCATTCACTCATCTTGGCGTCCTGTCCTAACTCTCTTCTGATGTCGTGGGATGTGATTGTTTTAGTCTTGTTTGGAATATTAAGGTTAGGGTTGTGACTACAGGGAGATAACTCTATTTTTATATCACGTAATATTTGAAACCGACATGGACGATGAAGGGTATAAGCTCAGTTTGTTACATTATATCAGAAAAAAATGATACTTCTTCACATTTTCATTGCTGAATGGGTATTTTTTGGTAAAATGCATATTTTTAAATGAAAAATTGCCGAAAATAGGGAAAAAATTCATTTTCGCATGAGTTCTGCTTCTAAAGATTTATTACACTCTTTAAAAGTGAGATAATTAGAAACTCTATGTTTTGGGGGTCATTATGTTGATTTTTTGCATCAATTATTGTGATATTTATAGAAACAAAATGCAAAAAAAAAAAAAAAAAAAAAATTTGGGTACAAATTGGTTTGACTGCTTAAGGATAAAGCAATACCATTTCTCTATACGTAGAAAAAAATGAAGCTATCGATCTTCTAGCTATTAATAAAAATTACGAATTGTTGCCATGGCAACCAGCAAAATAGGATTAAAAAATACTCTAATTGGAACTGTTTATTATCAGAATTTCTCAAAATAGGCTTTAATTCATATAAACGCTATAAGAATCCCGAAATATAAGGGTAAATATGAATTTTTGAACTTTCATGCATTGCAGAGGTATGTAAAGTTATGATGTGGTATTCTCTTAAAAGACGAAAATGTTAAAATAGGACAGAAATGGACAAAATACGAGACGGGCAAATTTTGAGTTTTTGCCCTTTGCCCTTTGGAGCTCGTAAGAAAAGTTTCACGCGAGTGGTTTGACAGTAAGTGTTTTGAATATTTTACCTGACATGATTGCCATAGCACTTTCTATATAGAAATGACCTCAGAAAGTGCAGTTCATGTTTTTAGCTCACCTGAGCCAAAGGCTCTAGTGAGCTATTGTCATAGCGATCCGTCCGGCGTCCGTCGTCCGTCGTGTGTCGTGTGTCGTCTGTCGTGTGTCGTGTGTCGTCTGTCGTCTGTCGTAAACTTTTCACATTTTCGACTTCTTCTCAAGAATGGCTAAAGGGATTTTGATGAAACTTGGTAGGTATAAAGTACTAATGGTCCCCTACAAGTGTTGTTGTTTTTCGTCCGGATCCCTCAACAGGTGGCGCCACCACAGGCAAAAGTAGGTCACAGGGGGTACCCTCCTTTGACAAACTTCTTCTTCAGAACGGAAGCACGTATCGACAAACCGAAAGCATCAGGATGATCTAGAGAGATGTCTTAAGAAGTGTTGTTATTTTTGGTTCCACTCCGAACTCAAATTTTTGACGCTTTTTTGACGTCTCTTCGGACTTAGTCAGAAATGCTAATTTTTGCACTATTTCTTTAAATAACTCAATAAGTGTATGATTTTACACACTCATTTACTGCATATTTATCATATCTAACTGAATCATTGCTTTGATATGAATTTTATGCTTAAATTTTATTTTTTTGATTTTTTATGAATTTTTTTCTTATGTAAAAAGGAAGGGGGGGGGGGGTGATTTTCATACATTTTCTGCTTCTTTTCTATAACCACTCTTCAGATTGTCATGACATTTTGTAGATATGAGGTACTCATGCATGGTACCCTTCAAGTGAAAGAATTTTGTCAAGATATCCACTTTTGGATTTTTAAGGAATATTTTTTAAGATTGTACATAGGTATAGTGTATGTTTTCCATGCCCAATGGACCCATGGGGAGTGGCTTCACACCCCGGCGGGACCCCAACAAATTTTTTTCCCTTTTTAGCTCACCTGAGCCAAAGGCTCTAGTGAGCTATTGTCATAGCGATCCGTCCGGCGTCCGTCGTCCGTCGTGTGTCGTGTGTCGTCTGTCGTGTGTCGTGTGTCGTCTGTCTGTCGTAAACTTTTCACATTTTCGACTTCTTCTCAAGAATGGCTAAAGGGATTTTGATGAAACTTGGTAGGTATAAAGTACTAATGGTCCCCTACAAGTGTTGTTGTTTTTCGTCCGGATCCCTCAACAGGTGGCGCCACCACAGGCAAAAGTAGGTCACAGGGGGTACCCTCCTTTGACAAACTTCTTCTTCAGAACGGAAGCACGTATCGACAAACCGAAAGCATCAGGATGATCTAGAGAGATGTCTTAAGAAGTGTTGTTATTTTTGGTTCCACTCCGAACTCAAATTTTTGACGCTTTTTTGACGTCTCTTCGGACTTAGTCAGAAATGCTAATTTTTGCACTATTTCTTTAAATAACTCAATAAGTGTATGATTTTACACACTCATTTACTGCATATTTATCATATCTAACTGAATCATTGCTTTGATATGAATTTTATGCTTAAATTTTATTTTTTTGATTTTTTATGAATTTTTTTCTTATGTAAAAAGGAAGGGGGGGGGGGTGATTTTCATACATTTTCTGCTTCTTTTCTATAACCACTCTTCAGATTGTCATGACATTTTGTAGATATGAGGTACTCATGCATGGTACCCTTCAAGTGAAAGAATTTTGTCAAGATATCCACTTTTGGATTTTTAAGGAATATTTTTTAAGATTGTACATAGGTATAGTGTATGTTTTCCATGCCCAATGGACCCATGGGGAGTGGCTTCACACCCCGGCGGGACCCCAACAAATTTTTTTCCCTTTTTAGCTCACCTGAGCCAAAGGCTCTAGTGAGCTATTGTCATAGCGATCCGTCCGGCGTCCGTCGTGTGTCGTGTGTCGTCTGTCGTGTGTCGTGTGTCGTGTGTCGTCTGTCTGTCGTAAACTTTTCACATTTTCGACTTCTTCTCAAGAATGGCTAAAGGGATTTTGATGAAACTTGGTAGGTATAAAGTACTAATGGTCCCCTACAAGTGTTGTTGTTTTTCGTCCGGATCCCTCAACAGGTGGCGCCACCACAGGCAAAAGTAGGTCACAGGGGGTACCCTCCTTTGACAAACTTCTTCTTCAGAACGGAAGCACGTATCGACAAACCGAAAGCATCAGGATGATCTAGAGAGATGTCTTAAGAAGTGTTGTTATTTTTGGTTCCACTCCGAACTCAAATTTTTGACGCTTTTTTGACGTCTCTTCGGACTTAGTCAGAAATGCTAATTTTTGCACTATTTCTTTAAATAACTCAATAAGTGTATGATTTTACACACTCATTTACTGCATATTTATCATATCTAACTGAATCATTGCTTTGATATGAATTTTATGCTTAAATTTTATTTTTTTGATTTTTTATGAATTTTTTTCTTATGTAAAAAGGAAGGGGGGGGGGGTGATTTTCATACATTTTCTGCTTCTTTTCTATAACCACTCTTCAGATTGTCATGACATTTTGTAGATATGAGGTACTCATGCATGGTACCCTTCAAGTGAAAGAATTTTGTCAAGATATCCACTTTTGGATTTTTAAGGAATATTTTTTAAGATTGTACATAGGTATAGTGTATGTTTTCCATGCCCAATGGACCCATGGGGAGTGGCTTCACACCCCGGCGGGACTCCAACAAATTTTTTCCCTTTTTAGCTCACCTGAGCCAAAGGCTCTAGTGAGCTATTGTCATAGCGATCCGTCCGGCGTCCGTCGTGTGTCGTGTGTCGTCTGTCGTGTGTCGTGTGTCGTGTGTCGTCTGTCTGTCGTAAACTTTTCACATTTTCGACTTCTTCTCAAGAATGGCTAAAGGGATTTTGATGAAACTTGGTAGGTATAAAGTACTAATGGTCCCCTACAAGTGTTGTTGTTTTTCGTCCGGATCCCTCAACAGGTGGCGCCACCACAAGCAAAAGTAGGTCACAGGGGGTACCCTCCTTTGACAAACTTCTTCTTCAGAACGGAAGCACGTATCGACAAACCGAAAGCATCAGGATGATCTAGAGAGATGTCTTAAGAAGTGTTGTTATTTTTGGTTCCACTCCGAACTCAAATTTTTGACGCTTTTTTGACGTCTCTTCGGACTTAGTCAGAAATGCTAATTTTTGCACTATTTCTTTAAATAACTCAATAAGTGTATGATTTTACACACTCATTTACTGCATATTTATCATATCTAACTTACTTTTTTTCTTAGATTGTCATGAAACTTGGTAGGTATGAGGTACTCATGGTTCCCTACAAGTGAAAGAATTTTGTCAAGATATCCTCATTTGGATTTTTACGGAAAACCATTCATAGATACAATGTAGGTTTTCCATACCCAAGAGTAGTGGTTCAAACCCCGGCAGGACCCCACTTTTGCAGTTTTTTTTCTCCTTTTTTTATATTTATCGTTAGAATAGAAAGTGTGAAAGAATTCTGTCAAAATATTAACTTTTAGATTTTTCATGATTTTTTAAACAGACAAGCTAGTTTGGCTTTGTGTACTTATTTTCGTACGTCGAAATAACACATGCAATCAAATATATACTCTGAATTTATTTTTGAGATGTTGACTTTTTCCATACATGCATATTATATAACAATTTCCCTATATAATGATTATTTTCTCCGCTTTATTTTTGTATCTATGGTAGACAAAGTCGCCATATATCTTGTGTTACAGATTTGATTGGTTAATTCCTCCACGCCCATTTAATAGTCACGGTGGGTAATCTCGCAACGCAGAACACTAGGTTTATCTAAAATTTCGTGTATTACAAATTATTTTTCACAAAAAGGGGAATGTGATGCAGTGTAAAGATGCCTTAGATACGAGTTTTATCGAAAGTAAGAGAGGTAATATCCTTTTATAAGGCCGAAAAACTATCGGCATGATTGGTGTAGATGAAAGTGAAAGTAGAACGCCGATCGTGTTTGTGCATTATAAAAAGCTATAATATCCACCTTATTTTGGATACAACTCATAGTTAGGGCGTTGTTACACTGCATCACATTTCCCTTTTTGTAATAAATTATCTATTTTGCGCAAAAATATTGAAAAATAAATTGTTCTGCGTTGCGAGATTACCCACCGTGTTAGTACTGTACACGTGATACATTTCAGGAGATTAATAGATGATCTATCGTGCAAACAAAATAGTACTGCCGGTATTTAATAGATTTTATTTAATGTGCATATACTGGGAACACTTTCATGCTTGTTATTATTCATGTACTTGGAACAATTCCATACTTGTCATCGTTTATAAACTTAGCTCGAATTTCCTTTGTCTTAGACTCTCTTAGATGAATTGGTGTCATCCTGATTGTCCAACATTTATATAAAAAGGTAAAAATGTGGTGAAATTTTTGTTGGACAATCAGGATTTTAGGTAGTACCAATTACATTGTTTGCATAATTACTTAGTTAATTGATCTCATTGATGTTGCCGCTAATTGGCTCAGGTAAATGTTGGACAGATATGGCATAACCTCATGAATCTAAAACAAATAAGATAAAAAGACGTATACTAAGTACATGTATCTGAAGTATTTTTTAAACTTTTTTTAAGTACCTCTACCCGGGACGTATGTATACGTCCCTGCTTCTTCACTATTTTAGAAGTCGTCAGTATCACAGGTGCCTGCAGATATGATTGTTTCCAATCCCCCCCCCCCCCTCTTTCTTTCTCAGAATCATGGCTAAAATGCCGTGGACTAAAGAAGGTTTTTTTTTTCTTTTTTCTTTTTCGCCCTTCTTTACTCCACGGCTATTCTGAGAAAGAAATAGGGGGGGATTGGGGGGTTGGAAACGATCATATCTTGCTGAGGCACCTGTCGTCAGGATGAACATTTACGGACTATATTTTATATTTGATAAAACAATTTTTCGTTAGAAATCGACAATTGTACATGTAGATATTGGTGGCTTTTAGGAGACTAGCGGTGAAATTTTTATCTCAAACTAGCAGACAGACAGTAGGCGTGCAAGATAGACAGCAGACATAACCATCCATATTAAAATTAACTGGTTCTATAATATAACAAACATTTAGCATATATAAGAGTTGCATGCTCATGAACAACCTCCATTTTACTCCAAAATAGAGGGGGAAAGTAAATGATTTTTTTTTTGCTAGAACCATATAAATTGCTTGTAAAACCATGGAATACATATCCTTTATTACAGGAATCGCTTGCATTTTATAGAAAATATCCAGAAATCTGCTCCTTTTTTATGAAAACTGCTATTTAAGACTTGAGCGGACATCTCCTCATTTCTACTCAAAATGGTACAAAGATGGTTACCATGCATGTTTACATTCTGGTCAACACAATAGCACATAGAGAAAATAAACGGTCAAAGCAGGCCCTTATACATTTTGAAGCAATTTTTAGTAGTACATCTAAACTGAAGAACTTAATTAAGACGTCACCTGGAAATTGTTAAGGTCGTACATGTAGGACCCTTTGTCAAGGTTACTTAGACTGTGATATACCAAAGTTGACAAAATTCTGAAACTTTTCGTAAAAATGATAGGTATTAAATCAGAAATCATGCAATATTGGGAAATTAGATATGCTAGAGAAAATCTGCAAAGCTCTTTAAAAAATCCTGTGAATTTGTTGTTTGTATGTCATACATGATGCACGTACATAAAAAAATGAAAAAAAAAAATTGATTATCATTTTTTTTTTTGCGAAAAAAGCTCGTTTTCTATGATTTTATTTTAACTTTACTAAAGATTGTAGTGTATTTTTCTCCTTATTGTCCTCCTCATCATTTTAAGTAATTATCTACTATTACATGTAGCCGATAATCTACTGAAAATCATAATTGAGAATTCAATTAATTTTGAGTGAAACTTTAACATTTATTTTATTTTTCATGTATCAAATTTAAATTAACTTTGTTCAATTTGGTGAAAATAGATTTTCAAGTATGAAAAAAGCCCTAATTGGTATGTTTATTTAGACAAATAGGTGTGTTTATTTAACAATACAGGTGACCTTAAATTTTTTGTTGGACAATCAGGATATGGGATTTTCAAAATGTTGGACAATCAGGATTGAACCGATGAATTGTATACGGACTGATTTCTTGAAGAAACATCTAATGAGTAATCCCTTCCCGAGGATTTTGAGAATGTATAGGACATTTGATATATCTGAAATTCTTGAAAACAAATGAGTAATTTCTTCCCGAGGATTTTGAGAATGTATAGGACATTTGATATATCTGAAATTCTTGAAAACAAATAATTCAGTTCAGAGTTCTTGAAATCTTTCAATGAAACGTTGGACCACAGGAAGCTGTTGTTTTAAAAGAGGAAATAAATTATGATTCACAACCTTAAGCCACTGTGTTCGACATCTTGTATGTATACAACATTTCTAAAGACAAACACAAGAGGCTTTGAAGGTCGTGAATAATAAAACATTTTCTCTCATAAAACGACAGGTTCCTGTGGTCAGACATTTGGGAATTTTTATCTGTCCAAATAATAGATAGAACATGAGTTTTTATCGGACCAAATGATTTTTTATCAGCAAATCCGATGCAGCTGATACTTTTCATGAACTCTGTCAGCTAATATTTTGTCCATGTAACAGTCCTATCATGAGGCGAAACATAGTTAACAGTAAATAACGATGTGGTAGGTCTGCTAGTTGGACAAGCTTTACAGTATCATGGGCCTATTAATTTGTTTCCCTAAAAGCAGCATACACCAGAGTATTAAGTTTATTTCATTGTTTTATTCTTTTTGTCTGTTTCTTCATCACTTGCTGCACATGAATGTGGAATTTTACAAAATGATTTTTTGATGTTGAATAATTGAACTATACACTAGCTGGGCATATGACTTTGGATCACATTATCCGTCTATTCAAATCAGTAAAAAAGATAATGTTTTGAAATGTTACTATTTCTTCTTGTTTGTACTTTTAAAGGCTGTAAAAAAAAATCTTGTCTGCATCCGGCAAAAATCTTTTTAGAAAGAATGTAGGCTCAAATCGTGATACTGGCACTATCAATTTTACGTCTTATTCAATGTCAGTATGTCAATTAGAGCACCCATGGGTATCAGGTGAGCGTTGTGCCCTCCTGGGGCTCTTGTTTTTTATTGTTTTCATTTTCGCGCATCAACATCGACGGCGGGTGCGGCCAGCCAACAGGGGATGCTTACTCCTTCAGGGCACCTGGTCCCACCTCTTGCTTGCTAGAGGTCCATCGATGCTCAATTTTGTGCTCTTTTGTGAGTGCTGTTGAGATTATCGTCAGGATCTTCTTTATCTCTTTATGTCCTTTGCCGTGTGGAGCGCCTGAGAAAAATTCCCCGCGAGGGGTTTGACAGTAAGTGTTTTGAATACTTTCCCTGACATGATTGCCATAGCACCAGTAATAGCCAATTCCAAAACAAGGATTTTTTTTTTAGAAATTTAAGAACTTTAGACAAAGATTACGAGCCGGACAGAAACTGTTAATTTATTTTCACACTTATGTGAAGAATTCATTCACTCATCTTGGCGTCCTGTCCTAACTCTCTTCTGATGTCGTGGGATGTGATTGTTTTAGTCGTCGTTACTGCATATTTATACCCCCGCCATATAATGGTGGGGGTATATAGTGATGCACTTGTCCGTCCGTCCTTCCGTGCGTGTGTGCGTCCGTCCGTCCGTCCCACCTATGATTTCCAGACATTTAAAGGAAAACCGTAACAGGTAATCCATTTATTTCTTGCATATAGCTCTTACACCAAGAAATACAGGTCAAGTTCGAATATGGGTCAAGTCCCTCAATTTTGTGCAGAGTTATGCCCCTTAAAACTTTTAAAAATTCAAAATTTTCTGGTTTCCGGACATATAAAGGTAAACCGTTACAGACGATCAATTCATTTCTTGCATATAGCTCTTACACTAATAAATACAGGTCAAATTCGAATATGGGTCAAGTCCCTCAATTTTGTGCAGAGTTTTGCCCCTTGAAACTTAGAAAAATTAAAAATTTTCTGGTTTCCTGACATTTAAAGGTAAACCATTACAGATAATCAATTCATTTCTTGCATAGAGCTCTTACACTAAGAAACACATGTCAAGTGCGAATATGGGTCAAGTCCCTCAATTTTGTGCAGAGTTATGCCCCTTGAAACTTAGAAAAATTCAAATTTTGTGGTTTCCAGTAGTTTAAAGGAAAACCGTAACAGATAATCAATACATTTCTTGCATATAGCTATTAACCAAGAAATACAGGTTAAGTTCGAATATGGGTGATGTCCCTCAATTATGTGCAGAGTTATGCCCCTTGAAACTTAGAATAATTCAATTTATTTTTGTTTCCGGACGTTTAAAGGATAACCGTTACAGATAATCAATTCATTTCTTGCATATAGCTATTACACCAAGAAATACAGGTCAAGTTTGAATATGGGTCATGTCCCTCAATTTTGTGCAGAGTAATATCCCTTGAAACTTACACAAATTTAAAATTTTGTGTTGTCTGGTCATTACAAGGACAACTGTTACAGATATTAAATTCATTTCTTGAATGTAGCTTTTATACCAAAAATTACAGGTTAGGTTTGAATATGGCTCAATTTCATGCAGAGCTGTGCCCCTTCAAACTTGGAAAAAAATCAATATTTTATGCTTGCCTGACATTTAAATGAAAATTGTAACAGGGAATATATTTATTTCTTAGATATAGCTTTACATTGAGAAATACAGGTCAAATTCAAATAAAGAGTCATGTTCCTCAATTTTGTGTTGAATGGTGCACCTTGTAAATTCTTATACATTGCTTAAATGAAAATATGCCAGGCGGGGGTATCATTGATCCTTAGATTAACAATAGATTTCATACACCTTAAAATACAGGTCATGATTGAATATGGGTCATGTCGCTCAATTTCATTAAATTTTAATGAGTCATAGGATACTTCTGTATGTTGCATGCTTAATTATTTTCTCAAAATGATGTTTTATAATGCGAAAGGGTTCCATCTCAATACCAACAGGGGATGCTTACTCCTTCAGGGCACCTGGTCCAACCTCTTGCTTGCTAGAGGTCCATCGATGCTCAATTTTGTGCTCTATTGTGAGTGCTGTTGAGATTATCGTCAGGATCTTCTTTATCTCCTTTGCCGTGTTGAGCGCGTGAGAAAAGTTCCCCGCGAGGGGTTTGACAGTAAAACAAAGGAGGGGATCTCCAACAACACCAGGTTGTAGCACCCACAGCAAAACCCCAAAAACACCCTATGCAAAAACACAAAGCAGACAAGCACGGAAAGAGCCGCATAAGGGACAAGGAACGTCAACGCACAACACAGAAACATCAAACAGAAAGGACTACACATAAACCAACGAGACCAATGGGCAACCGGTGCCGAATTAGGACGGCCATCTGCCACGGAAAAAGCAGAAGGTGTGGTTATCATGGATTACGTGCGCACAACCCTCCCACTTTTCCGATTACCCAGAGGTCTCGAAGAACGTATAATTGTGGTGTAAAACAACCTCCTCACTGTCAGATGACCACACAAACAAGACCGAAAAACGCAGGGACCCAAGCAACACAGATGAATATGTAAATGGATATAAAAAGAGGGCGTACGTAATACAATCTGTGCTCTGCCGCCGCGAGCTCATGTATGTTATCACCCGAGGAGTCCGACTGACATTCAGAGAGGACAGGTGGTCGGGGCCCTGTCTTCTCTAAAGAGGTTTGGACAGGGCCCGTCATGGAGTCCCGTCGTCACAGTCAGAGTGCAAGTTTTAAGAATGCGCTTGTACAAGACTGTAGATTGGCCAAGTACCAAGCCTATTGTCCGTCTGGTGACATTAGTAAGTGTTTTGAATATTTTCCCTGACATGATTGCCATAACACCAGTAATTAGAAATTTAAGAACTTTAGACACAGATTACGAGCCGGACAGAAACTGTTAATTTATTTTCACAATCTGTTGAGATTATCGTCAGGATCTTCTTTATCTCTTTATGTCCTTTGCCGTGTGGAGCGCGTGAGAAAAGTTCCCCGCGAGGGGTTTGACAGTTAGTGTTTTGAATATTTTCCCTGACATGATTGCCATAGCACTTTCTTTATAGAAACGACCTCAGACAGTGCAGTTCATGTATTTTTATTGTTTTTATGTGCATGAACATCGACGGCGGGTGCGGCTAGCCAACAGGGGATGCTTACTCCTTCCGAGCACCTGGTCCCATCTCTAGCTTGCTAGGGGTCCATCGATGCTCAATTTTGTGCTCTATAGTGAGTGCTGTTGCGATTATCGTCAGGATTTTCTTTAACTCATTTGGTCTGAATGGTTCGAGGAAATGGTCCTCAACATGTGATGATATCTATCTTTTTTCTACTTCACTCCTATGAAAAGTCGCCACCCTGACCTCATTGATGCTCAGAGACGTTATTATTCATTCTTTTTGACCACAAAACTTTGATAAACATGGGAAAAATACATCTACATGTATATTACACGTAATCCAGGATAACCATACCTTCTGCTATTTCCGGGGCAGATGGCCGTCCTAAGTCGGCACCGGTTGCCCATTGGTCTCGTTGGTTTATGTGTAGTCCTTTGTGTTTGATGTTTCTGTGTTGTGCGTTGACGTTCCTTGTCCCTTACGCGTCTCTTTCTGTGCTTGTCTACTTTGTGTTTTTGCATTGGGTGTTTTGGGGTTTTGCTGTGGGTGCTACAACCTGGTGTTGTTGGAGATCCCCTCCTTTGTTTTACCTACAAAAAGATACTCTGGCAAGTGTTAGCGAGTAACATGTACCACAAGTTTTCAATCTTGCAATGTTGGATAAGGTAGAATCGGGGAAATCATGAAAAGAAAAATAGTTTCTAGGCTCTGTGACTTTAACATAATTATACGAAATATGAGGGAAGACTCAAATGTAGCACCACCAACAAAAATCGACATCCATAGGGTTGACAAGCCCAACAAGTGACACATAAGGAATCATTAACTACAATTTTTTTCTATATTATTATCATAGGCATATTTACATATTGTTTAAGTACTACTCCTTGCATATTGTGACATTTTGTGGAATAATTGAATAAGTAATATAATTTATGACAGATTTGTGAAGTTTGAAAGGCTTTGATAAGTACCAAGAATCGTAGATTTGTTATGTTTTCATTTATTTTCCTTTTGATTTGTTCACATCATTCATTTATCCTTTCTAGGACAAAGGACGCATACAATACACCAACAGTAAGAGACGCAAAAGGGACAAGGATATCCAACTCGTACCATAGAAGCATAAAGCACAAAAGATCACGCATAAATCAACGAGATCAACTGACACTATAAAAACACGAAACACAGAAGAATGAGACCAATGGGCAACCGATGCCGACCTAGGATGGCAATCTGCCTTGTCTCTCTTCGGAATTTTGTTAATTCCGAGGTTCGCAACCATTCCTGTGGAAAATCTAATGATTTTGCCTTGCTTTCTCGACTATGAGACTGAATAAGTGATGGTACTTCTGTAATGTTTAAAGTGTTGGTAGCCATGCAGTCTGTAAATGCATTGTTTTCCACATTTTCTATGAGTGAGATAAAGTAAAACTTCTAACACATTAGTGCAGAATTACTTGTACTGGAGATATGGTACCTCTGGTACAATTAGAAGTATTGCTTCACAGGTGAGCCATGTATGCATGTACCTTGAACTTAGATATTCAATCTTCAAATGGCAAATAAACACAACAGAAGTACCCATCAGTTATTCAGTCTAATAGTCGAGAAGGCAGGGCAAAATCATTAGATTTTCCACAGATCATTTTAAGATAATTCAATATGCAATGTAATTTTAGTGAATATTGCGTAATTGTGTTGTTTGTTGTTTTGTCTAATGTCATTTATATCTCACTTTCTTGTGAGTTTATTTTGCTAGGTGTGTGAATGGTGTCATGCTGGAGATCCTTCCCTTTTGCTTGTAATAGGGTAAGAATATTCGTATTAAAATTTGTAATTTCAACATGATTGGATTTATGTTTCCAGTTAAAGTTTCGTATTTTTCTTCGACATGTATATATATTTTCGTTGTTGTACCTTTTATGTCTGAGGACTAGAAAGCAATACCTTATCTGATAAAATGCCATTATGGTTTATTTTATTAATCATTTTCAGAAGGTACGTTGTTTGTTGTAGTGAGATGTCTTTAGCATTTTTTGTTCCTTGACGATTGGATAATTTTTTTGTTGATTGAAAGAAAGGAGGGGATCTCCAACAACACCTAGTTGCAGCATCAACAGCAACCTCCCAAAACACCCACTGTAAAACACAAAAATGACACGCACAGAAAGACATTCATAAATGCCTGTTTCAGCTTATTTGTTATACATCAACAATATACAACCAAGAGAAATAATATATAAAATAAAATTCAACCGGATGTATTCAATACACTTAACACATGCATTATTTACACATGAGCAATAGAAAAGTTAATAGTCTAAGAGTAAAACAAAGGTTAAAAATAAACAGTTTATTTCCAGTATGCAGTTCACGTTGCGCGATTTGCAATTTGGAAATAAAACGTTGTGTGTATTAAACAAATGTCAAGTACGGAACGGTCACATCCATCCCGGAATCATTGGTTGCAAGTTATTAGTGATACCGAATGCAGCTTCCAATACAGGTTAGTATCTCAAAAATTTTCGCATATGATTTTACTGGATGGGAGGCTCATATCCATAGGCGTTGTCCAAGCGTTGCCTGTCCCAAGTTGGGCTCAAAAATTGGGACAGAGGGTCCTCAATGAATTATAACGAGAATCCTGTCTGGGTTCGTTTAGACTTTTATTCAGTATGTGTGTAGACATTGTAGACCTAATAAGAAAATAAAAGTGATAAATACATTGTTAATTTATCAAGATTTCATTGTGACAAAATTAATGAAGCGAATATGCATAAAATTAGCAATTGTAATATTAGTTTGTGTACGATGAATAAAATGCATATCAAACATGATATACCTATTTGTAGAACAAGCCCATTTTTAATATAGCTGTTAGCGCCCTTTAAACTGCCAAGATACCTTCACAAGTCAATATACCTAGAAAATCAAATGAACCTTAGCTACCCTGCTACGTTTTTTCGGTACATTGTTGGCATAACCTTCACACTTTTGGCCATATTACATCATTTAGATTGAGGATCACTGACGAGGGTTAAGTACCTGAAACGCGCATGTCTGGTCCATGCTGCAAATTTATTACAGCTTAAATGATGCTATTCTATTTGAAGACGTTTACCATTTATACCACTTGGTGAGTGTCACTTCTTGTGGTGGACCAGGAGCCCCCGAGGGCACATGTAGCCAAGTTCGATTATCTTCGGTTTATCGCTTCTTCAACGCATTCGAAAATATCTGATATGTGCTTATTTGATGTTTATTTATCAAAATATTTTGAAATTTCTAAAAAAAAAAAAAAATCAAAAGAAATGATGCCATCTGGGAACCCCAGCGGTGCTACATTGGAGAGAGTATGTAAAATGGGTACACGATAGACAAGGTTAATATTCCTTATTTAAATGTAGCATGTGTGAACATCACAATACTAATCAAACAAATCCAGTGCTTTTTCACTTTTAAACTTATGTTCAGACATTTTAGATGCACCTACGTATCACGATTGTCGTGAGAACACCTCATCCACCTCGGTCGATTCTGTCTTTTTTCAAAATATACGTAACACTTTCCTTGCTGGCAACGCACTTACTCTGGTCCATTTTACAGGCGGTGGGGAAGGGAATTCATAAGTGACGGGTTTTGGTGGTAGAGGAATACCAGCATTTTCTGAGCTCTCCTGAGCATATGTTGTCATAGTCTGCGCATCTTTTTTTCCATTAGATGCTGTTTTTGTAAATATTGATATCAAAAATTAGATAATTAGTTTAAGATAAGATATAAAATATACAAATAGAATAAATATATTTGAAAGTAAATGATTATGTATAAGTGTGAAGTTTAAATCAGTGATTGAAAGTAAAAAATAAAACACGAATTCAAATCGGTATCTATTTGTTTATTTTCGATTAAATCACCTTTAAAGATAATGATTTTTAAACTTTTTTTTACTTAAATGGAGACTTTAAGAAACGCAATTTCAATGTCAAAGGAATTCAATTTTAGATAAATGAATTTTATCTTAAAGTTTAACAATCGCATATTATCGGGTCTTTCCGTCTCGAAATTGCGATCCTTGTTGACGGCGGAAAGGCCAGATACTTTACGAATTGAATTAATAATTTTGGTGGTATTTGTGTGTAGCTTAATGGATACTTCTGTAATGTTTTTATTAATCCAAAGCGTACAGTGAATTAATTTAAATTCAAACAACTCGTTTCACGCATATATATTCTTCTCAAATCCATATACAAGGAAAAAGATAGACAAGGAAAATACCTCCATTTCCTGCATTGCACCCTGGTGATTTTGATAGAAGTTTAATCGCCAGTTTTTAATCTAATTTCTACCATCACCTCTGCCTCTGTCAAAGAATGCAAGACACTAGGCTTGGTACTTGACCAATCTACAGTCTTGTACAAGCGCATCCTTGAGACTTGCACTCTGATTGACTGTGACGACGGGACTCCATGACGGGCCCTGTCCAAACCTCTTTAGAGAAGACAGGACCCCGACCACCTGTCCTCTCTGAATGTCAGTCGGACTCCTCGGGTGATTACATACATGAGCTCGCTACAGCCGGCAGAGCACGGACTGTATTACGCTTGCCCTCTTTTCATATCCATTTACCTATTCATCTGTGTCTATGGGGCCTCTGCGTTTCGCGGTCTTGTTTGTGTGATGTCATCTTACAGTGAGGAGGTTTTTACACCACAATTGTACGTTTTTCGAGACCTCGGGGTAATTGGAGAAGTGAGAGGGTTATGCGCACGTAATCCAGGATAACCACACCATTTGCTACTTGCGTGACAGATGGCCGTCCAAAGTCGGCACCGGTTACCCATTGGTCTCGTCGGTTTATGTGTACTCTTTTGTGTTTGATGTTTGCATGTCGTGTGTCTCTTTTCCGTCTCGTGCTGTACTCGTCTTTTGTGTTTTTGCATCGGGTGTTTTGGTGTTTTACTGTTGATGCTGCAACGGGGTCTTGTTGGAGATCTCCTCCCTTCTTTTTACCTGCACCAAATAAGAATTAATCGCTTTCATTACCAAAATGTTATTTAAAAGTTTAATCTAATTAATGATTCCTAATTAATTGGATTTTATTATCAATATTTCTTTAAAATATTCCTCTTTCGATTGATTTTTTTTTTATTTATCAAAATGATAAAATATGAAATACAGTTTATATAAATAAAATAGATAGCTTATAATGAAACTAGAAAATGTAATTGTTACATACTACATTGTTTAGACTGAGGATCACTGACGAGGGTTAAGTACCCGAAACGTGCATGTCTGGTCCATGCTGCAAATTTATAAGATATTTAATGATGCAATTGAATTTGAAGACGTATAACATCTTAAAGGTTAGTGATCTTATAATTCAATGTTTATAATGATTCATGCACAAGGTGTTAAAGTGAAATTATAAAGAAATACATAGTAAAATTAATGCACTTTTCATTGTAGAAATACATAATGATCATACAGGAAATAAGGGGATTAGGGGATGCAGAAACCTTACACCAGGATCTTCTTTAACCAACCGACACAAAATTCAAAGAAGCACTAAAGCTGTTATGTTGATTTTTTTATGGGATATGTGCAAATTGCCTAGAAAATGCGACCGAGCGGAATGGTAATTTTAGCATAATGTACCTTACTAAGGATGTATTCCTTCCTTTTCTTATATGTATGAGCCCGCTTCATAGAATCTTTAATAAGTTAAAGAAGATCCTGACGATAATCTCAACAGCACTCACAACAGAGTACCAAATTGAGCATGACAGACCCCTAGCAAGCTAGAGGTGCCCGGGAGGAGTAAGCATCCCATGCTGGCTAGCCGCACCCACCGTCGATGTTCACGCACGAAAATGAAAAGAATATATAAAAAACATGCACTGTCTGAGGTCACGTCTATATAGAAAGTGCTATGGCGACAATGTCAGGGGAAAATATTAAAAACACTTAACTGTCAAACCCCTCGCGGGGAACTTTTTAATAGATTCAGTTCTAATTGGCCCGGCAAGGTGACTCTTTGATCTGCAAGGCTGGCCCTCATAATTCGTTCCAGGATTATTTTTCCTATTCAATTTCTTTGATACTACATCCTACCTATATATGAGATATGTTCATTAATGTAATAAAGTTAATTATAAATATGAAAAAGAATTAAACGACAGTAAAATATAAATTATAATGAGAAGGCCCTTAAATGGTTTTGATTGATTAGGCTCATGTCATAAATTTAACTCATCTTTTTTTTTATTTAACACCTTAGAAACCCAAGAAGATACCGATAAAGAAGAGAGTTAACAAAGGACACGTACCATATCTGTAGTCCGCAGTAATACAAGGGTAAGTTATTTTCTATCAGCTCTGATTTCATTCATACTGCTACATGTATGTCTTATATAGTTACATTAATAATACTGCATTAAACGTGAGTTAACGTGATCTTCTTTAACTCATTAATGTCAATCTCATGTGCATATTATATGCAAGCATTTATGCTATTTTGTATAAAAAGCTATTAAGTCTCTATGCGTGTCTGCTCTGAGTTTATGCATTGGGTGTTTGGGGTGCTGCAGCCTGCTGGTGTTGGAGATCTAAAGAGAGAGATTTCATATTTTTACAATGTAATATATAATTATAATAGATTATATACATAGAAATAAATTATATTGATAATGTAAATAAGGAAGCCTTTTTATTCAAATGTATACTTCAATCTGATATTTTCAAATTAGAACCTGACATTAAGCGACAGCGAGGTGCAAAATATAGGTAGTTGTGAGAGAATTATATGGTGATTCTTAAAATTCAGATAAAAGCAAATATATTTTTTCATCAAGGTTAAGAGCATATTTTTGCTTTTGCAATAACCTCAAACCCCCCCTAGAGTGTCGAAATTACCGTGTCTTACAAGATTAATGACACGCAACACGCCTTGAACAAAGAACTGCATGTAGTAGATATCTTAAAATTCTTACATTCATATGAAGATTTTATCAATATGTCATTAGCATTGAACGTGTATTAACAACATGTAATGTATATCCTTTTGATCTAAATGACAAAATCTTGCCCATGGCTATGAGTGCACATATCCCAATAATGATATACCCTTTAGTTAAAAACTGCGATTAAACGATTACTGCGAATCGTCACAAAAATATTTTGTAAAGAAAATATATTTTAAATTACACAATTTCCATAAGTCTGTAATTTAAATTTTTGATCTTGTGCATAGATTGCACGTTTAGTCGTTCTGACTTTGACCTAGATACAAAGGAATCCAAATTGCAGTTGAATTCAATATTATCCCTTGTGCAAATTGGAACTGATCAGAAACCTTGTCTAAAAATAAACGTTGTATGTCTAAATGGAAAAGAAAATGCTTTCAATCTGTGAATTTAAAGAATTGATTGGTCTCTAAGTCTTCAGTACTCACACTGTACTCATGGAATTGTGTATAAGATAGTGATGTATTCGTGTTTCTATACTGCTCAAAACAATTATAACCACAAATCAACAAACAAAACAATTTAGATTTACTATACTTATATTGCATACTTAAATTCATAAAAATCCGTACACACAACGGTTCATCGCTGGTTCCTCAAAATGTCCAACTAAATCTCTATCGATCTTACTCGTCAAAGTTTGAACTGAAATCAAATGTGGACTTAAAAAATATTGTTCGGCAGTATATTCTCAAGCGGTATAAACCAGATGTGGAATTCAAAGAATTCAAAAGAACTTTAAGAACATCTGAATATCTCAGTGTGCACCTGGTAAAACAGTTTGAACTTTGACTAAGTTTCGTACCCCCTACATGATGGACAGTTTTGGTTTTATAGTATCTCTAAGGGTGGGCGGGTGCAAAAATGAACTAGCGTGCAAATAAATCATTATTTTGTCCACTGTTCAGTAGTCAACAAGAAATGGTTTAAATTGCGAAAACATGGAACATTCAAATTTATAAGTATTGCAAATACTCTGTAGTTTCCTGAAAGGTACATTTTTAACTAATGACTTACTAATTGCTATAGAGATTTCTTTTACGCACCAGGTCAGATTATAAGAATTCTTGATCAATAGATTTTCTAGTAATTTCATTCTACTCAAGATGTTGTGATTTGACTAAAAGGTAAAGAGAAAAACCATTGTGATTATAAACACATTTGAGCAGCATATGTTTTGTCATCGTCTCGATCTGTTTGTCCTCTTTTTCTGTACTAGTGAGAGTATATTTATATCACTGTTAGTGGTCCCCAATCTTTAACATGCATATCGGGTCCATACTGCAAATTTATCTCTTTTTGAATTATGCTATTGTTTCAGTCGTTTTATCGGACCAGCAGACATATAGTCCTAGTTAATTTCCTAGCGACGAAGAACTTTTTGTCAGCACTTTATTTTCATTCCATTTACAATCCATGTCCGTGACAACCAAATAGATGATAAAACTTTTGATAATAGAGTTGATTAGAGATTTCAATACCCTGGATGATTACCTTGAACATGTTAGTATGAATAGATATATATAGAGAATGCATTAGTTTAAATGTATAATTATATCAGTGTCCATGAGTTGCAATGACTCTATATATTTAATTCCAAATGCCCTTTGAGCCATTATTGAAAAATAATTTGGTCATCCTTGAGTTCACCTACTAATGATCACTCAATTTATGACTAGACTTAGGTATTAAATCTCGTAAGGAAAAAGCACATATTTTCTGGTCTATTTTCTTTTCGAAATTGTCACGAGAAAAGTATCACTGTCACATATCAAATGATACGCAATTGACATGTTCCAAGGGAATCATCCTTTATTGAACCTGGTAAATATGATCTAAATTTACTTTGTATGAATTCATATTAGGCCTATCATATGACCATCATCATTAGATTATATGAAGGTAATCTATTCTGGTCAAGAATAGACGTATATTTAGAATACACTTAAAATAATCAGTACGAAAAGCATACAATTTTTAAAGGTTGATATCAAATAGTAAAAGACGTAAGAATGACATTGATCCATTGACAATGCATTTTCCATTAATCTTCATAAAATGACCAGCTAATAAGAAAAATACCTTTCTCAAGGCAAAGCACAAAGTAAAAAAAGTAAGTTACCAAAGATATATTTGTGACTGAGCAAACTATGATAAACCCAGGAACACTTTCGAATATAAATAATAACGACTGATTTCATAGTAATAAGGATTTTTCAGAAATTAGCGATTTTCAAATAAAAATTGAGATTTTCCAACCAAAATAGCAAGATTATCGAAGAAATCTCTTCTAACTCATTAAACTTGATCACATTTATGCCATCCAATTATATGAAACCTCCCCAGCTTTGATTAAGTAAAAAATATAAATTTTAAAAAATATTCACAGAAATAAGTGAAATCTGCTACATAAATTAGGGTTATTGCCCCAAAATAAGATATAAATTAAATTTCAGTTATCAAATGACATTCCTATCCATTTATCATAAGAAACAGCATAATATAAAAGCTAAAACATATCAATTTAGGCGAATTAAAAGAGCTAGTACTTATTTTCTCCTAATAAGTGGGTTTTGCATAAAAATGCATATTACTACCCATAAATGATGGTTTTAATGAATTATTACATTTAATTTCACAATCATCTGACAAGATGATTGCTTTCTATTATGATAAAAGCTTTAAATGTATAGTTTTAGAAAAGAAAATGAATTAAGAGAATTTTTCCAGAAATCTGTTATTTTTAGACAAAAAACAGGCATTTTGCCCCAAAATTAAGTAGAAAATATACCTTTTATGTTTCATACTTGTAATTTATGAGTGAACCTAAATAATAACAGTACAAAATGCATTCCTGCTATCATTTCAAGAAGTTCTATAGAATCAATAAATATTCTCCAGAAATCGGTTATTTTTAAATGAAAAAATACATTTTTCTCCCAAAAACACTTTGATTTTGAATGAAATGTTAGTAAAACTTTATTCTCTGAAAGAGAAAATAGCTTTCAATCACTGCTTTAATAATGAATAAGGGTTCTTTAAATAAATATACACAAATCTGAGATTTCTAATTGAAAATACAGGTTTCTGTATAAAATAATTGATTTGGAAGATTTTGCAAAAAAAAAAAAAAAAATAAGAAGAAGAATATAAAATATATGTCATTAAAAAGAGGAGACTTTAAAAAAATTTTTTAAATCATCATTGAACGATCATATGCAATATTGCCTGAGAAGCTGGATTAAATTAAATTTTTCTCAAATTTGTGTGAATTTTGGCAAAAATTTAAATTTTTTACCCCAAAACACACAGTAAAAATAGGAATTGGAACTTGCAACTTATTTCATCTGAAAGAGTATAAAAATACTATATATTCACACTTTTCAATTTTTAAAAACATCAACCATATAAAATTTATAATTTTTTTCCTATTTGCAGTGATTTTTGACTAAAAAAATGTCTTTCCCAAAAATCATCACTTTTGCAATGGAAATTTCCATGAGATTATTTTTTATCTGAAAGAGCGCAAAAAAAATGCTACAAAGTTAGACCGGTTTTGGAGGATTAAGGGGGGGGGGGGCGTTGCACCCAACCCGGTGATACATCCCAGACTATTTGTCAATCTATTTAAGGCATTAGGGGTATAATACTTTACTTCCGGTTATTTTGATGAGCAGAAAAATAAAAAACCACGAAGTTTGCCGAAGACGCACGACTTCATTTATTTGATGAATGGTTAGATAAGACTAAATTACACATCTTGAATATAATATTGAGTACTTTTTATTCGTATGTCTTTACGTTTTTAAAAAGAGGTATGGTCGCAATATGGTAAAAACCATGACAGAACGGAAGGAATCTCCAACAATACTCGGTTGGCATGAAATGGAAGAAAATTATATTACAGCAGATCGATATTTGTCATCTTTTTGTTTCAACATATCACAATTTTAACGCGTCTTCCAACAGAGAGTCCGACAGATCATTGTGTTTATACTCAATTCTTAAGCAGATTTTGATTTTGGGGTATAAATGTTCGATTGAGCTATAACTTATAACCCGATCGGGCTATATGCTCATGAAAAGTAGGAAAAAACAATGAAATTCGCTAATTCCAATCATGACGGTCAGTCTGAGAGTTCATTCGCATTGCACAACATTACATACATTACATACGCTAAAAATGCAGATTCTACCTCGGCATTTCTGGGAAAAATTTCCTCTTTCATCTTTATATCTAAGCTTTTTTAAACAATATTAGGATAAAAAGACTTCTTCCATCGGTCAAGGTCTTCGTTTGTGGAGATTTTCAGCGGAACTCTACTATGCGATTTCTTGATTTTTGACTTAAAGGTTAATTTTGGCCGGATTAATAGATATTCACTTCTAATCGACGTAAACCGTACCCAGAAAGATGTTTGAATTTCTTTTTTCTTTTTATTTTTTAATTCAGTATTTCAATGATTGTCTTTTATAGTTGTTAATTAAAATTTAAACTTTAACTCTTTATATATTGAGAGAAAATAGAAATCGTCACTTGTGCATGCAGAGTTTTTGGTATGTGTGTTATGTAATGGATTTTTTTAAAGATCTTAACGTAAATTTATTTTATAAAAATATAGAATTAAAGATCTAATGATATTATAATAAAACAATACTTGTAAGGTGCGTATTGTAAAATGATGGCAAAACAAAACGTTTATGAAAAAATGTAATAATTCCATTTTAAGCTATTTTTCCTTAAATTCTTTATCATATTTGGTTTTATACAAAATAGCATATATATTTGCACATAATATGCACATGAGATGGACCTTTACTCACGTTTAATGCAAATGTGAGTATTATTAATGTCACTATATAAGACATACATGTCGCAATATGAATGAAATCAGAGCTTATAGAAAATAACTTACCCTGGTATTACTGCGGACTACAGATATGGTACGTGTCCTTTTTTAACTCTCTTCTTTATCGTATCTTCTTGAGTTTCAAAGGTGTAAACAGATGAGTTAAATTTATGACATGAGCTTAATCAATCAAAACCATTAAAGGGCCTTATCATTATAATTTATATTTTTTTAATTTTAGTAATTTTAGATATGCCACCTGAAACACCATCATTGCCTCTCTTTGAACAATTAAACTGCTTAAACATTAATGAAAGACTAGAATACAACAAATATATTCTCTTGTACAAAACCACCCAAAATCTCACACCTGAATACATAAAAGAACTTTTTTCGTTCAATACTACTGAAAATTACAGCTCCAGGTCATCGTCAAATAACGATATGTATTTCAAAAGGCATAAAACAAAAGTATTCGAAAAGTCACTTCAGAACAGTGGTCCGAAATTGTGGAATTAACTACCAGTGAATATACGGGATTCAAATAATATAAATCAATTCAAGAAAAATGTAATGCCTTTAATCATTTCTAAAAGAGTGAATCTGTGAGCAAGTGCAGGGACTGGCATGAAAATTTCTTTTCATTCTCAGAAGGAAAAACTGTAGTGGACATTTTATTTATTTCATAATTCTATCACATGTATATGTCTGTATGTGAGAGTGAGAGTGTGTGCGTGAGAGAGAGAGAGAGGAATTATTACTATTTCCACATGATACTTTTCATGTGTTTTTTTTTTTCATCAGTATGAGAGATAGTGACAAAGGTGGGACGAGTATGAGAGGGAGACTTAAAGATATGTTTATATAATTCCTTTTCAGGCTTTGACACTTAATTTTATTCAATTTAATATTATATATAAGAACGAAAATGGAAAGAATGTCAGAGAGAGAGAGAGAGAGACAGAGATTTTGAAACGAATGTTACATATTAATATTAATTCTCTTCATGCTTTATTTTTCAGGATTGTGACATTTTTACTAAATATAAGTATGTGAGGTGAAAGGACAAAAAAGAGGAGAGAGTCAGAGAGAGAAAGATGAACATTATAAAATGCGTTTACATAATAATTATTCTATTTCTGGAAAGTGAATAAATTCTAGATCTTTTATATAATTCTATGTATCAAGGAAAGAATGTTAGAGAGAGAGAGAGAGAGATATCTAAAATTAATATTACGTATTGATTTTCTTTCGTGCTCTTTTTCAGGATTGTTACACTTTAACTAAATTATAAGTATGTGAAATGGAAGGATGAAAATGAGGGAAAAGTCAGAGATAGAGAGATGAACATTATAATATACCTTTACATATAATTTTCTTTCAGGAAAGCGACTATGAATTCTATATCTATGTTTCAAGAAAGAATGCGAGAGAGAGAGTGTGTGTATTATTAACTTTCTTTTCAGGTTTTGTGACACTTGACTGTAATAGATTTCAGATGCGAGCAAGAATGAGAGTGATTCAGAGAGAGAGATAGAGTATTATTATCTTTCTTTTCAGGTTTTGTGACACTTGATTGTAATATCAGATGCGAGCAAGAATGATAGTGATACAGAAAGAGAGAGAGAGAGAGAGAGATTGAATATGATGCGCATGTGATAGAATGTTATAAAATGATTGCTATAGAAGGCCCTGGGGAAGAAAAGCTGTATTGCTTATCAGGTTACATTCTCTAAATAAAGTATTTATTATTATATTATTATTATTACTGTCGTTTAATTCTTTTTCATATTTATAATTAACTTTATTACATTCATGAACATATCTCATATATGGATAGGATGTAGTGTCAAAGAAATTGAATAGGAAAACTAATCCTGGAAAGAATTATGAGGTTCAGCCTTGCAGATCAAAGCGTCACCTTGGCGGCCCAATTAGATCTGAATACATTAAAGGTTCTTTGAAGCGGGCTCAAGTACAGAAATCTGAATATTTAAGTCAACCAGTTGTGCGACTTTCTTCTGACTAAATCTAACGAAAATATGCCCGCTGACCTATATTGCCTGTCCATGTAGATTTATCATATTATGAGGGGACATTGAGGCTGCGAAAACACCTATGCAAAGTATTGAGAAAAGATGCCTTTTTGTACAAATCGAATTTCCATTTCCTTGAAAGTAATTTGTATCAAGTTCAATTCATTTTAAGATTTTTTTTTCAAATTTAAGTAAAACAGTTTAATTAGAGTGTTTTATAAAGTAAATAGATTAATTTCCAAGACATATAAAATTGAAAGTCCATAAAATGCCCTTGTGCATGCTGTGTCTTTTCTCTTTCTCTATTTCAAGTTTTCCCTTTGCCAATTGGTTAATATTTCATTATTCTCTTTCAGGTAACTTAACATGTTCAGTTTTCGTCGCGTTACCTTGGTTTGACACACTTCCGTTCTACGTCACCGTCATCTGCTACAAAATAAATTGAAGGAAATTCCGTTAAGCATGTTTAGTTTCCCTTTTAATCCTATATAATATAGCATTGTTTTTTTTTCGCAGTAGATGTTTATATATCATAGAGTTAAAATAGATCTATGATAATGATTTATGATTCTATTTGAGACGTTTACCGCGAGGTCACAACCATCTTCTTATTTGCCATATTTTTTCTAATATCAATAACTTTATAGTACATGTACCTCAGATCCCTTTAATGGATAATTTCATGTGCAATCATGAACGACGCATTAAATAGACTAACTTTTCTACTATACAATTAAATATATCATTTGGAAATGTTGACCAAAGTATCAACGTACCACTTTTCATGTTTTCCATGGTCTTTTTTCGTACGATAGCAGCTTCCTTTTCTTCTTCTTTTTTATCACTTCTTTTGTTGCTTGCCGTAACAGTGCTACTTTCACTTCTGAGCTAGTCCAACTCTATATGCAGTTGCTTCTTTTTCGAATATTCCTCCTCAGAACCAGACCTGTAGAAGAATAAAACAAAAAATATAGATACAATTTAGAATAACTGTGATTATAATACGATAATCTTATACCGCAAAATGCTGGTATGAAAGAAGATAATCCGACATTTTATACAAAGGAATTTGAAGTATATATATAACTATATATATATATTATATATATCAAAAATGTTAAAGTACGACAGAAAGCGATATTATATTCCACATTTTAGTATACACGTGTTTCGGCTTTTAAAGCCTCTTCAGATAGTGGTAAATATATATCATTCACCATACATTGGTAAATACAATGAGATTACTGCACTCTCCCCGTGAAGATGTGCTGAGACTTCATGTCATTTGTATCTAAAGGAAATGCATATATCAGATAATATGGTCATGAATGTTTCTGGAATGTGGGTGTATTTCTTGCTCTGTTTAACACCGGTCTATGTTTGTCAATGAAACTTTGCTCTTTGATGGTAATCATTGAATAATCATCAGTTTGGTAAATTGGCATTGCCTTGAAATTCCCTTTACTATTTTTTAAATGTGTTTTGATACAAAAATAATTCTTTGAGGAAGTTTAATATTGCTTGTATGAAGGAAAATTCTTTGATTAAGTTGTTATGGAAAAAAAGGGGGGGGGGGGGTTCAAATCAAAGTCCATGTTGCTCAAATTTATGAAATCAAGCAGTGACACTACCAGTGTTCGTAACAGGAATGAATTGCAATTTGCATCTCAAAACTGAGAGGAAAGTATCAAACAAATCTCATCATGTAGGCATATTCATTTTAAAGCAGGATGCATATTTTTCATCTTTGTCGAGAGATATTACGTACTTTATATTAAAATAGATGCTTAAATTCAGGTTTCTCCCACGGAGTGTCTGACTGCACCAGAACTACGACAGGCTACGTGTAGCCCTCTTTTTTTTTTTCGATCAGCTTTATCTAAGAAAACTGTCGATCGAAATTCATGAAAACTCATCATTGGTTAAGTTTTTATAACCTAAATTTTCAATATCATTGCAAAAAATTGAACGTTTTACCAAAATATGCTGTAGAAATCGAAAAGAACTTACCGGTTCTTCTGCTTCGTGTTGGCTCTAGTTAACACGTCCATTACAAATAGATCTGTCTGTATGGAAAACAACCGTAATTATATAACGTAGTCAATATGTAATTAAAGAGAAAAAGAAAACTGATTATCAACAACACACGCTGTTTTTATTTAAAGAAGGATCTATGAACTCAATCATATAACACTTTGATAGCTTTTTTGTTTTAGATAAAAGTTTTAAATTAAAAACATAATGACGTTTTAGTGATAAAAATGTATGTGATCTAAGGACTTTTTTTAAAACAAGTAAAGAAAAGGAAGTGTTCCAACTCTAAACCTTCACAACGACGTAGCTCTGTCTGAATAAGTGGCGGGGCACAAAATCCCAAAATTTCTAACACGCAAAAATAAAAGGGGGGGGGGGGGAGGGGGTAAAGAGGAAGAGATTAAAAAAAAGAGGGTTTCATGTTCTGGTTGCACAAATTTTAACATTTCTGGTGCAATTCTTAATTTTTATACATGAATAAATAAAAAATTTCTCAGCAAAATATTGATTTATCAGAAAATATTCTCTATACCCTCTATCATTAACAAGTACATGAAATAACATTCTATATATTTTGAGTTAAATGTCTTCATGTACATTGATAAAGTAATATGTATAAAGAATGGATCAGAAAGTCTATAAAGAACTGGCGAACGGAAGCAAGCGAAAGAAAAATTGTAGAAATTGACCGAAAAGTTGTAGATTTATGCTACAAAATGATGCCATTCTAAACAATGTTAATGCATCTTAAAATTTTGTGATTGAAAAGTGGGTTGTGCCCCCGCTGCCCCCCCCCCCTTCTCCTACGCCCTTGCTTCATGAATAAAATTCCATACCGATTTTTCCTGCAACTGAAGAATATTAAATTCCCATCAGTGACGCTTCCAGCGGAGCCATCAAAATTCATTTCAGCAGCGCCCTCTTTAATGTTTTGAATTAAGATTTGTACATTTACCTCACAGAGGTAGGGTCGACTCAGTAGCATATTTAAATGATTATGTTCAAGATAGCATAAGAAGGATGGAGCTAAGATGTTAGCCTCCTTTAATTTCGGTGATAGTTTTGAATGGAATGATATGTTTTCGAAATAGCAAAATGATATATATGATGTCAAATTGAAAAAGGGCAAAAACAAAGCTTCTTTCAATCGACAGTGCTGGAAAGAAGTTATGAATACACTTCTAAACACGGGGAACGATTTTAACTGCTCCACGCTGCAACATGAAATAAGTGTTTATAATAATGATACAGAAGTGTTCTAACTCTATACCTTAATGAAGAAAATTCCAAACCAATTTTTCCTGCACCAGACAGGTGTTAGGAATATAAAATTCTAAAGGTATTCGTTTAAGGTAACGGTGCAGAACATTACCGTTAATTCCGTCTAATCGCCATCGGTTTTATATTTAACGTTACTACGCTACGGTCACATTCGATTTGGTTGCTGCAATTTTTTTAAGATATTGAAATAAAATCAAATTCAAGGAATTGTAGTCCCCCGCTTTTGAGTGTTTGTTTTTAAAGAAATGCTTACAGACATCCCCTGCCCATTCGTAAGTTTTCATAATATATCTCATATATGATCAAAATTCTAAATATGAAAGATTAAACTGAAAGAAAAGGTCAAAGGGTCCAAAGTTTTGTTTTGTTACCAAGGGACAGGGCTAATGAAAAGGTATGCATATCTGAAATATGAAAGTCCTATCATTTAAATTACCATCCAAAACTTTTGATCGAGGTTGAAGTTTTTAAATGTAGGTCAACCTCCAAGGACGAGGTAACAAGGTATAAATGTTATTACCAACAGAAAGGTCTTGTCACATGTGAAATGTGAAAGCCCTATCACTTTCCATTCAAAAGTTACGGTCAAGGTTAAAGTTTTTGAAAAGAAGGTCGAACTCCAAGATCATGGTCACAAGGTCAAAAATTTTGGTAGTCATGGAAAGACCTTTTCACAAGGTATACACATGTGAAATATGAAATCCCTATCACTTTCCATTAAAAGATTATTGACAAGATTAAAGGTTTTGAAAAATATGTCAAAGTCCAATGTCAAAGTCACAAGGTAAAACATTTTGGTATCCATAGAAATGTTTTGTTACAAGGAATACACATGCGTAATATGAAAGCCCTGTCAATTGCCATTGAAAAGTTATGGTCAAGGTAAAAGTTCTTAATAAATTGGACAATGTCCAAGGTCAAAGACTCTGCTATCTATGGAAAGGTCTTGTCACAAAGAATAAAAGGTCTTGTCACAAGAAATACACATGTGAAAATGAAAGCCCTATAACTTGCCATTAAAAAGTTATAGGAAAGGTTAAAGTTTTGAAAAGTAGGTCAAACTACAAGGTCAAGGTAAAAAATGTTGGTATCCATGGAAAGGTCATGTCACAAGGAATACACATGTGAAATATGAAAGCCCTATCACTTGCCATTGAAAAGTTATGGACAAGGTTAAAGTTTTTTAAAAAGTAAGTCAAACGCCAAGGTCAAGGTCACAAGGTCAAAAATATTGGTATCCATGGAAAGGTCTTTTCAGAAGGAATACACATGTGAAATAGGAACGTCCTATCACTTGCCATTGAAAAGTTATGGACAAGGTCAAAGTTTATTGAAAAGTAAGTCAACCTAGCCTCCAAGGTCAAGGTCACAAAGTCAAAAATTTTGGTATCCATGGAAAGATCTTGTCACAAGGAATACACATGTGAAATATGAAAGCCATATCACTTGCCATTGAAAAGTTATGGACAAGGTTAAAGTTTTGCTGACTGACGGACAGACAGACAGACGAGACGGTTTAAATGTCCCCGCGCTTTCGCGAAAGTGGGGGACAAAAAGTGTAACATATCGTATTTTGATGAGATTGAGGATTCCTGACAAGGGTTGAATACCCGAAACTTGAATGTTTAGTCCATGCTACAAATAAAGCTGTTCTAAAATGATGCTATTGAATTTAAAGACGTTTAACATACATCATAATTATTGCAGGAAAATGTGATAACAGTACCTATAATGATTAAAATCATGACCACATCATGAATATTAAGGTTAATAAATAGAAATACCTAAATGTCTTTGTTCCAAATCTGATTTCATCATTAGAGCCAGATGGCTTGTAAGCTACTTGTTTAGGGTCTTTATTCTTCAAAGGTTGAAATCATCATTGTGGACGTTCTTCGATCGATACGAGGATATTGGAAAAGCATATCGGGATCCCTCTTTCCAGAATGATCAAGGACATTTTGGATAGCAATTAAGGGATGTTAACACAACCAGACAAGACATTTTTTACATGATATGTATATCGAGACAATCAGCGAATTTGATCAGTTTTATGGAACTGTTGCGACGGGTGTTGTTGGAGATCCCCTCCTTTGTTTCATGCAAACAGGAGACACTAACTCTCCCAGGGCAACTGGTTTCACTCCTTAGTACTGTTTATTCCAGGTTCGATTTTCATGCGAAATTTTAATGATTTCTCCTCGCCAACTCGACTTTGAATCTTACTATTTAATGGATACCTCTTCGATGTTTATTTGCCTCCCCCCCCCCCCCTCAAAAAAGGTATCAGATCTGATTAAGAGAACTTTGTTTTATGTGTAATTTCAAACACAAAACCCAAACCAAGTCACCAATATTATAAACAATAAGCATTCACATTATTGAAAAATACATGGCACGAAACAAAAATAGGGAGGAGATTCCTAATATTAAGAACAGAGGAAAGTAGTCTGACAAGTACAGAAAAAAAGCGGACAAACAGACCGACACAGTAACACATAGCAACATAAAACTCTAATGCATCACTATCTTTTATCTTTTAAATCTACTTCATACAGTGCTGAACTGAGAATTGATAACCTAGATACCTAGTCCTTTAATGTTAAACGTTAAGATAAATTTTCATCATGGACCAGACATGCACGTTTGGGTTACTTAACCCTCATCAGTGATCCTCAATCTAAACAATGTAATACTGCCAAAGGGTGTAAAAATATTATGTAAAAAATATTAGCGAAAGACGTAGCAGGATGGATCGGATATGATTCTACAGGACCCACGTATTTCACTTGTAAACATTTTTTTTTCAATTTATACATTCAATGTATATTTTAAAACTAGGTATCTGTCTATTTCCAATGATCACAAGGGCGAATATGAAATATAAATAGCGATTGGGAATAATGTGGATCTAGGTCATAGTCAAGACGACTAAAAGAGCAATCTATGCATAAGATCTAAATTTAAAATACAAACTATTATGATATTTGAATATATTTTCGTAACAAAATATTCTTTTGTGACGTTTCACAGTAATCATTTAATCGCAGTTTTCGGCTTAGAGGTATATCATTACTTGGAAAAGGTCACTAATGGCTTTGTATTTAATACACGTGCAGTGCTTATGAAATAATGATTAAATCTTCATATGAATGAAAGAATTGCAAAATCTATATGATATCTACCACATGCAGTGCTTTGTTCAAAGCGCATGACATTTTGGTATAAATCTTTTATTTATTTATGTGATCTGTTTTTTTAAGATTGAACCGTTCCCATTTCATACAAGACATTCATTGTATGCCTTCGTAGTCTCAGATTTTGCAAATTGTGGAGAAAATGATACTTCTTGTGTTTGAAATATACATGGCACTGAAAAAATGATAGCAACCATTCTCTATACTGCTATATGCCAGGCTTCCAAGTAACCATATTCCTATGGGGATTCCTTTTTGAGTACGAAAAACAGAAATGTATTACCTGGGTATCCGTTTTCAAAAATATAATTGTTTCAGACGCTCGTACCTGAAAAATTGCAATATATAACAAAAATATATTTTCGCTCGCTCGCAACCTTTTTTTTCACAAAAAAATCCGAAGAACTTTTCATTAATTTGGTATGGCCGAAGGGTATTCCTGAAAGTCAGATCTATATCATGATGAATAATTTTCAATTTTTTTTATCAGACCAGTATTTTGCAACATAAAATATAAATGTTGCTTAACTTTTGTCAGTGTGCCTATCCAACTCATTAACAAATATAGAAGAAGTGAGGATATCTCCAACAAGACCCCGTTGCAGCACCAACAGCAGGACACCAAACACACGATGCAAAAACACAAAAGACGAACATAGTATGATACGGAAAATAGCATACGACATGTAAACATAAAATACAAAAGACTGCACATAAACGAACGAGACAAATGGGCAACCGGTGCCGACTTTGGACGGCCATTTGTCACGCAAGTAGCAAATGGTGTGGTTATCTTTGATTACGTGCGCGCAACCCCCTCACTTCTCCAATTACCCAGAGTTCTCGAAGAACGTACAATTGTGGTGTAATACAACCTCCTCACTGTAAGTTGATCTCACACCAACAAGACCGCAAAACGTAGAGGCCCCAGAAACACAGATGAATATGTAAATGGATATAAAAAGAAGGCATGCGTAATACAGTCCGTGCTCTGCCGGCTGTAGCGACCTCATGTATGTAATCACCCGAGGAGTCCGACTGACATTCAGAGAGGACAGGTGGTCGGGACCCTGTCTTCTCTAAAGAGGTTATGACAGGGCCCGTCATGGAGTCCCGTCGTCACAGTCAGTCAGAGTGCAAGTCTAAAGGATGCGCTTGTACAAGACTGTAGATTGGTCAAGGATATAGGATTAAAAAATAATCACAAGCCTTCAAATGCGATTCTTAATATACGAGATTTTAGGAATGTTCAGTGAAGTGTGGCTGTCAATATAAACAAGGGGTTTGGGTGAGGAAAAGAAATTAATTTCAATCGCGGCTGTGAATTGTTTTTATCGTAATGAGTATTCGGCCAGAATATAGAAAATATTGTGTTTCAAGTCCGCTTTAGACAGCCTTTTTTATGAGAAATGTTAAAAAAGTATAGAATTTACAATCCCGGAAAACTGAAAATGCCGTTTCAATTCAATCTAGATCCCTAAAGCGACAATCTTATTAAAACGCGACTTGAACTTCCGTTCCTCTACGATACTCTCCACGTACAAGTACGTGGAGATTATCGTAGAGGAACGGAAGTTCAAGTCGCGTTTTAATAAGATTGCTATAGCGATTATTGAAGTTATACATTCCCTTCAATAAAATGTATACTAGAAAATTTATAAAAAAAATATTATCCTCACTTGATCAGAAAATTTGTCCTTATCTCTATTTGATGTTATGAAGTCACCAATTTAGAAACTTTAATGGAAATATAACTCGTTGTTGAACTGTTACTGTCATCTCTGACTTAATCAGGGTACCTTTCAGAAAATTATCGGGATGTAAAACAATATATTATACTACTATGACTAAGCAGGGATGTACAAGACGTTTTGTCTGAAAATTAAAGAACATCTGCGGTTTGTAAGTCGGATAAAGATATCATTAACTAAAGGTATGTATGGAGGTAAGATGCCATCGGAGAGAATAAGGTGGTGTTTCACCGAATATACTTGTATCTTCCAAATGGAAGTAACCGGATGTGACAATTCTACCGGGTGTTGCATGCAAGTAGGAGATGCTGACTCTTCCTGGGCACCTGGTCTCACTTCCATATTTGGAGTTCACTTCTTTTTATATGGTTTGTTACCGTTTGTTACGGTTTTTTTATCCTGGTTTTGTATGCCTTCGGTTTATGATTTTCCGAATTACCGATTTTGTACTATGTATTGGGATATGGTCATTATCCATATTTGTCATTGAAATTGAAATGACCTTGACCTTAAAGTCAATGACCATGAAAAAAGTTAAGGTTGTAAGATAAAAGGAAAGTATCTGTGCTGCCAATTCATAGAAATTTACTATTGTAAATCATAGCGTAATCAAGCACATACCCCTATAAAAGAGTAATATAGTTGGGGTTTCACATCAAAAGTTGCCATAGAAACCAACTTTAATGACAAATATGAGGGAAATGGTTAAATTCTCTATCGAGTTTTTTTTTATTCTGATAATCAGATGATATTACTTTAATTTAAACAAAACAAAAGATTTTATTAAGCCTGCCTTCAGAGTTATTTGTGCTTAAAAATGCTAAAAATTGCACTAAAAAGGGCGAAAAGTTTGGCTTGTTTTTATGCTTGCTTTTTGGTTGTTTATGATTTGCTGTTGTAGGTGCTATAGAAGAAACATCTTTATAATGAATACATTTTCTACGAATAGAAGTTTTAAAGAGTCTCATATGTCTAAGTTGTTAAGCTATTAAGGTGTTTTCCATGGCAACACATTGTCCAAAGATAGCTTACTAAACAGTCTTGTGAGGACTAAAATAGATTGTCCTCGTTTCCATGGCAACCGTCAATTACATTGTCCGAAAGAGTTAATTTTCCTTATCTATGTACCAAAGGTACCATTTGTAGAGAAAATCAGTTAAATCAATGACATGCCATGGCCAGCCAATTTTGGTCCCTACAGAGAATCGGTATTTCAGGCAAAATCATTCAAGCGGAAAAATTAGTTCAAGGTCATTTTATGAACGTCAGATTAAAGATACAATATGCAAGTTTGGAACATGTAGCACTTATACTTTGCTCAATATTGACTTTTAAATGCAAAATCACTCAAGCGGAAGAAGTAGGTCAAGGTCATTTTATAAAAGTGTGATCGAAGATACATCCAACATGTATGTTTGGAATATGTAGCACTTATACTTTGCTCAATATTGGCTTTGGAATGCAAAATCACTCAAGTGGTTAGAGTAGGTCAAGGTCAATTCAGGACAGTTTGATCAAAAGTACATCCTCCATGTAAGTTTAGAACATGTAGCACTTTTACTTTGCTCAATATTGTCTTTTAAAGACAAATTCACTCAAGCGGAAAAAAAGTAGGTAACGGTCATTATATGAATGTTCGATCAAATGAGTTAAAGAAGATCCTGACGAACATCTCAATAGCACTCACAAAAGTGCACAAAATTGAGCATTGACGAACCTATTGCAAGCAAGAGGTGGGACCAGGTGCCCGTGAGGAGTAAGCATCTCCTGTTTGCTAGCCGTCGATGTTCACGCACGAAATGAAATTAATAAATAAAATACATGTACTGTCTGAGGCTATGTCTATGTAGAAAGGGTCAAGGTCATTTTTATGAAAGTTTGATCAAAGATACATCCACCATGTTAGTTTTGAACATGTAGCATTTATACTTTGCTCAATATTGGCTTTTAAGGCAATATCACTCAACGGAAAAAGAAGGTCATGGTCATTTAATGAAAGTTTGATCAAAGATACATCCGTTATATACGTTTGGAACATGTAACATTTATACTTTGCTCAATATTGGCTGTTACAGGCTAAATTACTCAAGCGGTTCACGGTCATCTTATGAAAGTGTAATCAACGATACATCTCAACATTTGCCTTATCCTTTGAAATATTTTTTAAAATCCCAACCCCAAGGGTTACATGCCAAACTGGTAATATTAAACAAAGTATTATTAAACATTAACAACAAAAAGAACTAACAGAATATAAATATAGGAAAGGAAATTGTGTGATATTAACATTTCCCTTTTCATCTAGTTGGGACGACACCGACGACGGGGGTATTGCAATAGCTCTTTTGCACAAAAGTGCAGTCGAGCTAAAAATGAAGGTATGTTAGCCCTCGAGTATCTAGCAAGTTTCTTGCAAGTCTTTCATAAATATCATTTCTGAATTATTGCTTTGATTGCAATATCAAGAATTATTGTTCAAAACGAGTTGTTTTTAACAAGTTGTAGAAAAAAATGAGGTATTCCTTGCTAAAGTTTTATCCATCGCTTTTCTCTTTTGCATAAAAGTTTGGTATCCCTTACTCTCTTAACAAGGAAAGGAGGGAACGCCTAGTTGCAGCAACCTCCCAAAACATCTACTGTAAAACACAAAGAAGACACGCACAGAAAGAGACGCAGTGGTACAAGGAACGTCAACGAGTTAAAGAAGATCCTGACGATAATCTCAACAGCACTCACAATAGAGTACAAAATTAAGCATCGACGGACCCCTAGCAAGCTAGAGGTGGGACCAGGTGCCCGGGAGGAGTAAGCATCCCCTGTTTGCTAGCCGCACCCGACGTCGATGTTTAAGCACGAAAATGAAAACAATATATAAACTTCATGCACTGTCTGACGTTATGTCTATATAGAAAGTGCTATGGCGACAATGTCAGGGAAATATATTCAAACCACTTACTGTCAAACCCCTCGCGGGGAACTTTTTTACGAGCAAATCACAGAAAAACATAAAACACAAATGACTACACATAAACCAACGAGACCAATGGGAAAACGGTGCCGACTTAGGACGGCAATCTGCCACGTCAGTAGCAGACGGTGTGGTTATCCTGGATTTCGTGCGCACAACCCTCCCACTTTTCCGATTACCGTAAGGTCTCGAATACCGTACAATTGTGCTGAAAAACAACCTCCTCACTGTCAGATGACCACACACAAACAAGACCGCAAAACACAGGGGCCGAAGCAACACAGATGAATATGTTAATAGATAAAAAAAGGGGCATGCGTAATACAATTTGTGCTCTGCCGGCTGTAGCGAGCTCATGTATGTTATCACATCTGTAAACGATGACACACATCGAATATATAGGGTTTAGTACCCGAAACGTGCATGTCTGGTCCATGCTGTAAATTCATCTGTTCTTTAATGATGCTATTGAAATTGAATTTTGAATCAAAATCGGTCAGAAGTAAATCATATATACCTATTAAACTTGAAATACAACTGCAAAAAATAACTTTAAATAAGCTATTGCAAAACAATTTCTGACTCAAAAATTATTAATCATCGTGTAGTTTTGGGATGTAGTCTTTAATATATCATTGCATACACACGATAAATGACCATGAGTTGTGTGTTTTGATGAAACAGTGCTCTTTCCGTGAAGCATTCGCGTCCACATCGACAGTTGAATTCTTGTTAAGTAGGTTCGCAGCGATTCATGTACGAAATTCAAATTGTTACTTTCATGTGTCCATCTGATGTCATTATAGGGACATTATGTTTTTAAGAATATGCATGCACGCAATAAGGTAAGACAGGCATTTGAATAACAAATCGATTTTTGTGTCATATGCCACATTTCGAACAGGTCGTTTAGGACAAAATCAGAACTAAACTGTCTTTATATTCATTTTTTTATCTTTAAGCTCAAAGTATCTCGTTGTCATATATTCTACAGATACAAGTAGTTAAAAATACATATAGATTGTATATTGAAAAACATTGCTTGTACATTCTCTTGATTTGACTAAAGAATATCCGTAGTATCTCACCGGTATAATGTTCAAAGTATCTCATACGTCTGTCTGTCCATTTTTTCTATACAAACACTTCCACGAATATTCTTATATTCATCAAGGACTTCTATCGCGACATTCGTGTCATACAGAAAAATCTTTTGAAGAGTTTCTATTTTAGAAAATTATTCGAATAACATCTCCCAACCATTAGCCGTGTGTATTTTAAAGGCGTCAAGTGAGATTTCTTTTAATTTCGATAAATTTTCGAAATTCAACACAGATTCCTTCAAAGAAATAGAACGAAGGTCAACTTCTTGAAGTTTTTCCAAATTCGTGATGTTTGAAATTACTGTGGCGTCATATCCGTAGTCAGGATATGGATATCTATTGCTCCCACTATATGCAATGTCATGTAACTGATTTAGTTTAGGAAGTACTTGTAGCAGCTTTTGTCTGTCTTCTTCAGCTTCCATGTACGTAATGTGTAATATTGACAACTGCCTGTAATCCGGGAGACTTTCTAAGAAAATACGTAAAAACGGTGTTCTCTGCTTTCTCTGTGGATCAGAATTTGTACCAGTCTTCTTCGGATGTGCATAGCGCCTAAAGCCTGATTTCGTAGTATTTCGCCAATGAATTGAAGGTATGCGATATTCAAAATCGATGACGTCGTCCTCTGCCGACTTAAGGTATAAGATTCCTAAAGCACGAATTTCTTCTTTTGACTCCTTTTTCGTTATCAAATTTGCCAAGATATTATCCCTAAATGAAACATTAGATAACCCTAGGGTTATCAGGTGAAACATTTTTGGGCTATATTCATCAATAAGTCTACATTTCCCATCTACGTAGCCGTCTATATATATAGATGTTATAGATTGGCTTTCATCCAAAAACGTCTTGATTTCGGCATTGCTGATTCCCTCCTCCTTGTTATTGGGAATACACACCATATTCAGCGAAATGATGTCGTTCGGATGAAATTTCAGCACGTTCGCTGACTCCCTAATGGTAGGTACGTCTGTGTCCGTGGAGAGTAATATCACATCGGAAAACGAAAATTTCAGAGTTTGTCCGTCGCCTTCAAAAGCTTCGATAGATTTTGATCTCCTCACCTCTTTATAGCATCGCAATTGTAAATTGTACAGGTGGAAAATTTTTTGGTAACTTCTCGAGTGAAAAGCAAGTCGATATTTCTTGATATCGTCGTCATCATTTGTCGTGTTCTTGATGAAATTTGATATTCTGCAACCAACTGCAGGGGACAATCCGCTTAAGAATATAAGAGCGGGCGCATACTCTATTGCTTTGTCAACGTTACTTAGTACGTCTTTCATAATTGCGTCAGTATCTGTTTCATTTCTTCCATAAATTAGGTACAACGATGCAAGAAATTCATGAATACTTTTATGGAGGAAACTGATTCTAATTTTGTCAAAGACTCTTCCTGTTTCACTTTTGATCACTAAGCCTACTCTGAGAAACAGATCAACTATTTCTGTATCCAACAGTTGATTCAACTGGTCCTCGCTGAATACTAAAATAGACTTTTCGGAACTTAAACTTTCGAATGCCACTTTTCCCAAACAGGTTAATTCATGCAAGTGTTTTGTAACTTTCGGATATTCTTGTAAGGAAATACAGTCCGCTCTAAGAGTGTTTCCAGGAATCGAAGTTGAGAACTTTCCTCCTCCGATACCTTCAGCCTGTGCATTTCTGGACATTCTTTTGAATAAAGCTTCAATAATTGAAAGATAAAACGTCGTCAGAGAATTGCCCGTTTTAACATCTTCATACAGTGTTAGAATGTAAAACACTGTAAGCATTGGAATGGTTATTAAGGACTTTATCTCCGTCGGAGCGAAGGGAACGGCGTTTTCTACATATGCCTTTCTTTCATTGAAATCATCAAAGGTCGTTTTGTTCTGGAAATAATTGCTCAACATGTTTGTTGTAAGCTCTTTCACACCGTCCTCGTCGAGACCATTTAGTCGGATCACTCTGTCGATATTTGGATTGCAAACTTTTTCATCTTCAACTTCCATGAACTTCCAAGATCTCATTGAAATCAAAATTGTAGTTCCAGGCATATTTCTGCAATTAGGTATACATCTATCCAATAGCAATTTCTTTTTCTCATCAGATATGTTCCATTCATCAAGCCCATCTACTAGAACAAGACTCCTAAATTCACCATTTTCGAGGATCATTCTCATATCTGCTAGATTTTGTTTCGATAGACGGTACCGACTGTATACATCTTGTATCAGGTCAATTAGGTTTTCACTTTGAATAGAGACGTCACGCATTTTGATGAAGAACAGAAAGTCAAACTGTTTGAGGCATCTATTCAAGTCCGAAATTTGAGGCCGAGTATCTCTTTCTCTCACTGTGTCATTATTCCACGCTTGACACCATGATTTTGCAAATCTTTGACATTGTACGGTTTTTCCATATCCGGCTTCCCCAAGCATGAAAATAAAACGTACAAGTTTTCCCGATTGTGTGGTAAAAATCTTATCCGGTGCGATACATTGAAAGTTGGAGTCTTCACTTCTCATGGAACCTCTTTTGTCGTATTCATCTATTATCGATACAGAAGCGTAGATTCTATCAAGATCTATTGCATCATCCATTCTGAACGAAAAAATCTGAATTCTGTCTGCTTCTAACTCGTTGATCGAAGCAACCAAAGACCGCAAGTCCTCTATACCTGTAGAAATAACATTGGTCTTAAATGAATGAGTCTATAATTAATTCCAATTTTACAACAAAACTACCTATACAAATATATATGAATAAAGCCAGGTTTTTTATTGTTCTCCGTCTTCTCTTATTTAATGTTTTCATTGTTTGAGATTCTTTTTTCATTTGTTTTTAAGTACGTAGATGCCTATTAAACATTTTTCTGGGATTCTGGTTTGGCTTTCATTCACTTTCAACAAGATGAAATTGTATTTTGACAAATGCTTGAGATAGCGTTCTAATAGCATCAGGGAACAAAACAAAAATGATAATAAAACGTTTCTTTTGCTTTTGTCAGTCTGATACGATCTTTTGGCAAACTAATTATGAGGTCAATTGACACTTATCTCTTCTATAAAATTTACAATATCAGGTTGTTTTAATTGAATGAATAATAATTATTAATTACTTTTTTAATCAATGCATAAATAATGCTATCTTCCTATCATTTACCTTCTGTTTTCACTTTGCTCTTAAGTTGGTCAAGGTTAATTGCTTCCCGCTCTGGATCCATCGATGCTTCAAGCAAACAATCTACGTCCTTTTCATACTTGCTGTCGTTATTCAGGTGTTTGTCAATTGATTTGACTGATCTCTTTATATCCGACCAATAATCAATGAAGTCTACCTGAGAAAGACCACTGCTTGAAGAATGTCCTATCTTGTTTCTGATTTCCCGGATGCTTTCAATGCACGCAGAGAGAAATATCAGCATCGTCTGGAGTATGTCCCCAGCCGTTTATGTGGGGTTGTATGTTGCATATATTTCTAAGTAAGAGGTAAAGCAACGACACATCCATGTCACTGTAGTCACCAGTGTAGTGTCCGGTTGAAGGCAAGATAAGTTCTCTTTGAGGCGCTGTTAAGCGAGATAGATTTGTTCTTTTCTCTTGAATGACTCGTGGAAACGATGCTGGAGGCACATGATGACGTAGAAGATCACGTAGCTGATCCGTACAAGGACATCGCAGAACATGACTCACCCTGGCTAGGTTTGTCGTCTCCTGGGTTGGGACATATGCAGAACTCGACATCTTGGCGGCGCTCGTCATCCCTAGAATTATAAAACAACCTACTCACAGTAAGATGACCTCACACAAACAAGACCGCAAAACGTAGAGGCCCAGATGGATTTGTCAATTGATATAAAAACATAAGGCGTAAGAAATGCACTTCGCGCTTTGCCAGATGTATCGAGCTCATGCATTTGGTCACCCGATAAGCTCAACCGTCTATTCTCAAGACGTTTTGAAAGGCCCTGTCATGGAGTCCTGTTGTCAAAGTGAGTTAGAGTTCATAAGAATGCGAAGGTACATGGCTGTAAATTGGTCAAGTACTAAGCAAAGTGTCCATCTGGTGACAGAAGTATCATATCCACGGCATAAAGGCTTTTAATGACTCTAACACAATATCAATGGTAATTCTGTCTACCATTGACCCTTCTTATTTTGTAAGTTATATCACCATAAAATTCAGGTTTTGAAATACCTACAGTAATATACTCTGTCGCTTGTATGGGTTCAAATTCAAAAGAATTTGCCAAGGAGCGCAAAAAGGACAAAGAACATTAACTATTAAATCAAAAAGCAAACCAAGAAAGGTTCATAAAAGCAAGAAATCATTGAGCAATCGGCGCCGACCTGGATCGACCGTCTACCATATTAGTAGCTAATGGTGTGGTTACCCCGATTACATGTGCACAATACTCCCGTACTAGTCCCGTTAACCGTTGGTCTGGAAAATGGCACAATTGACATACATAATAGGGGGACATCGCCTACCACCCCCTTACCTCCCCTCACGCCCTTCCTCTCGCCTCCTGCTTTTCACTCTTCCCTTACCTCCCCCTCTCGCCCCGTTTACTCAGTCATTCAAGCCTTATTCCTCCCCTCTCTCCCCTTTCCCCCATTTCTTACCCCCTTCCCCCCTCCCTTTCAACCTATCTTCTCCCTGATATTCTCATTTTTGGTTAGAAGGGTGTAATATAAAGCCGACAACTGCTGCATTATGTTGTGGTTGTAACAAACGTCTTATGATGTGTTGTTGAATTAAACAATGATGTACTAATTAAGATATACCATATCATAATGCGATACGTTGCCATATTAAACAGTAATATTATGTTGTGGTTATCTCAAAATATGTTGTTGTGATTTTAAGTTATCAGCTCATCAGGTACGCTAGAGCTTGCTCCAAAGTTTTGGACTTCCATGACAACAATATAATTACAATTACAAAAAACTGATCATTCAAGGATTTAGATATCAAAAACTTGCTAAATCGTTTTGGACATTTTACAAAAACTATTCTGAATTTCTTTCAAAATTTAAGACGACTCCAGAATCAGAGTAATATAAATGTATCTTCGGGAATTCCATCGCGTCCATTTTACGATGACCTTATAAACAAAATCAGAAGGATCAAAGGTTAGATCAAACTTCAAGCATAAATGTAAGAAAACAGTCGGTCGCCTGCTTTGCCGAGGATATGATCCAAAGTCATCACTAAAACACTGGGCATGGTACTGCACCAATCTACAGTTTTGTGCTAATGCCTTTCCCAACGTTGCACACTGGTCAACCGTGACGACGGGATGGCATGATGGGCCTTCTTGAAATGTCCTCAGAGAAGAGCGGGTCTTGATTCTCTGTCCTATCTGAACATTGGTCAGACTTCTCGGGTGATTGATCTTGAGCTCGCTTCAGCAAGCAGAGCACAGACAGTTATACGCTTGCCATAGAAATTTTTAAATCCATTTACATAGAATATGTGTTAAAAGCGGCCGTTGCGTTTAATTATCTTGTTTGTGATGTAAATTTATAGTTAGAAGTTTTATGATTATACAACAATTGTGTTTCTATGGAAACCTCTGTGTATCCGGATAAGTGGAAGGGTTGTGCGCACGTAATCCGGATAGCCACACAATTCGATATAGCAGATGGCTGTCCAAAGTCGGCGCCGGGTGCACATTGATCGCCTTCCTTTTATGTGTTTTCATCAATGTTAAATGTCATTGTACGTTTGTTACGATTGTTTTGTATGATGTTCTAGTGAATATTGTTGTGTCTTTTTGCGATTTGTAGTTTTGTTTGATGTCATTTATGTGTCACTTTCTTGTTGGTTTGTTTCGCTGGTTGAGTGCAGGGTGGTCATGCTGGCGAAAATTCCCTTTCCTTTGAGAGGATTGATGGATGCATGATACAATTCAAAGGCAGAAAATCGAAATATTAACACCACAGATAATCATATCCACGGATTATTGAATTTCATATTCATCTACATGTGTACAAAGCCATGATCATTTCTTTTCAGATCAATTAGATTGTATTATGACCAATTTCTATGTAATCACAAGGTGATCAGTCGATTTGAAGGCAGTTTCAAAGTGTATACATTAATGAATAAGTCATATACAAAGACTTGGACAACGCGTACGTCATATCGATTAAATTTTGTAAATTCATTTTCTTTGTATATTGCCAAATAATAGTAATCTTTTTGTTAAGAAACCTTTATTAAGTTTAAATGTCTTAAATAATACCTAATGCTCAATTTGGTGCTCTATTGTGAGTGCTGTTGAGATTATCGTCAGGATCTTCTTTAACTTATAAAGATTTTATAGTCAGACCATGTATAATTATTCTTACATTTTTTATAAATTGTATCTAAGGACTGCCAATTCCACTGAATATGCACACGTGTTAGTGTCCTTGTCACCTTGTGTGTATCCAAGGAATTTGAATATAAACATACGGGTGCTTTTTCGAATAGGCAGCATTGCCTATCATTAATAACATTCATGGATAATAAAATATAAATTAATCTAAGGTGAAAACGCATTGCACTATGGAATAGAAATGTCATTTTCTATGATTTATATACTAAAAGAGGTCCCCAATAGACTTAGAATGTAGAATCACTGACGAGGGTTAAGTACTCGAAACGTGCATGTCTGGTCCATGCTGAAAATTTATCTGTTTTTAAATGATGCTATTGAATTTAAAGACGTGTAAGGTCTTACGGGGAACATCATAGTAATTTGCAAAGGCAAATGTAGATAAGACACTGACTCTCCCGGTATTGAAGTTGCCTTCTAGAATTCCTTTATGAATGGTTTTATCAGCATCTTCCTTAAGGTAGAGCATCCCTTAGGTCTCAGACGCTCATAAATCCTAAATAACAACTATTTCATTTCCATTTATTCAAAGCGAGTATTTTTTATATACAAACAAAATATAATTCGTGGTGTCATGATTGGAAACGATGGGAAAGTTATAGAAATTCAATTTTAGGGTACTTTAATGTAATAATACAAAAGTTTGTTTTCCCAAAACCATGTTAATTTGATAACATGTACAATATTCTGACGAGATAAAATAGAGTATCCGGATAAAAATGTTCAGCAATTCTGACCTGAGGGATACTCTGCCTTAAATTCGCACATATGACGAAAAAAAGTGTAAAGGGCGAAAATAAGACAAGGTGAGATTTTCGTTCTCGTTTCCTTCTTGAATAGAATGTACTTAACAATTTTCCTGCACAAGACACGTATGTCGGATAATAAATCCGCATTAGAGAGTTGGAACCCTTCGACATTATTTAAGCCAAAGTTATTTTTAGACACAGCTAACAGTGGCACACTCTGGTTTTATGATTTGAATTTAGATTTTGAGTATCTACTTACAAAGAGTTCGAGGCTTCAAATTTTGTGTAGGATGGATCCAGTAGCATAGTCAAATAAAATTTATGGCCAAATCAAAAAAGCATTTGATGGATGCTAGTTTGTTAACTCCTTTAATTACAATGAGAAGTGACATTTTCTACAGTAGCGAAATGATGTGTAACTTGTAATAATAAACATCAAAGAAGTACCTATCATTTATTCAGTCCGAAAGTCGAGAATTCAAAGAAAAAGCATTAGAATTTCCATAGAAATATTTGTGAACCTCGGACTGATTAAAATTCCGAAATGAGACCAGGTACTCGGGGAGAGTCAGCGACAGATCTGGAAAGAACTTTCTTTTAAATACACTTGAAACATTCAATCATGGGGAACAATTAATACAATTCTCCACACTGCTAACGGACATAATTACATATCTTTTATCTAATTCGAATATCGAAATGCTGATTCCAAAATGAACTAATATGTGTCCTGTACTCTTACCTGATTGGCGTAATTGTAAACCTGGTTCTAGCTTTCCTATCTACTATCCATACAAATCACTATCTTCATAAGTTTTCTATGTAAACCCGTTCTTTAGATCCTCGAAGCATGCCATCTGATTCAAGAATCATTTCATTGTGACGAAAACGTTTGAAAGCTATGGTCCATATTTATTTTCTTGCGAGCAAAAGGTAAACATTTAAATGATGAATAGTAATATATCACATTACCGATACATTATTTTGTCGTGCACCCTCTTAAGCTCCCAACGATAAATGTATTTTGCAGACCAGGCTCTTTAAATTTAAGTAATACATGTAAACGGTACATATGTCAATTATGCACTTAGTGATTTTATCTCCTTAATTAAGAATACCCCCTCAAAGACTTGAAGTGCAAATTCTTGATCGTTGCAAGAGACAAAAATGTCAATATGTATATATCAAAATCATTACAAAAAAATTTGACTAATTGTAAAAATACATTATAGAATCAAGTACTAAAAGAAGGCTAACAAAAGAAAGACACTTTCTTTAAGATATTAATGTACGTAAAAACTTTACATGTGCATTTTTGTAGATATTGTTTTCATTTGTTCATTACCGACGGTGTTGCGGCTAGCCAAGCAGGGATGCTTACTCCTCCCGGGCACCTGGTCCCACCACTAGCATGTAAGGGGTAAGTCGATCTTCAATTTGATGTTGTTGAGACTGTTATCAGGATCTTCTTGATCTCTTTAACAGTTCGTGTAGGGCCTTCTTCCTTAAAAGAATGTAAATCATTGATAGATATTTCATAAATGGCTTGAACATGTTTCCAATATGATCAACATTTGATTGCATATTTTTGACATTGACATTGAATAAGGATGTGAAACAAGTCCAATTTAATTGAAAAAATGCCCATGTTCTCACTTAGTTCCAATTATATATGAGTTATCATGTTTGTAATTAAAAGGGAAATAATTTCAAATAGCAGATTTATTCGTATTAGTACTCCATATGAAATTATCTCGCTAGCAACACAATGGCAACACGAAGGCATCACTCTGCTTTAAGCATGTCCGCCCGCCCGTCTGTCGGTCGGTCTGTCTAGATCTGGTGGTTACACTTCCACACAAGCTTCATAATAACATGAGACTCTATACGAATGAATGGCAAGGTTACCTTCAAAGTCAATTTTCATGTATTAAGGGTCAGACATCGACAGACGACATACCTGTTCTTGAACATATTTTTTTCTCTTATCTATCGGTCTTCTTCATTTTAAACCAGAGTTTTAAGGTAATATTTTCAACGAGAGTGACATAATGAGTAATAATATATTGTTTTCATTTTCGTGCATGAACACCGACGGCGGATGCTGCTAGCCAACAGGGGATGCTTACTTCTCCCGGGCACCTGGTCTCACCTCTAGCTCGCTAGGGGTCCGTCGATGCTCTACTTGGTGCTCTAATGTGAGTGCTGTTAGATCTTTTTTTAAGTCATGTTTTTTTCCCTAAATCGTAATAGCATTTCATAATTCGTTTTACTATAAATTTGAATAAGGGTTCAGAACATAATTTTTCAATATATGTCTGATAATGTTTTTTCTTGTTTGAGAAATTTAGCACCATGGTTCTTTTATATAATTTGTAAACATGAATTGAAGAAAATGTACGCATGTTAAAAGACTTAGATTCAAATTCATGCAATGTAGTGATTTATATCTGCCTTATTACTAAACGATTGAGCAAAATACCAAGCATAAAGGGTCTATTTGATCACTAATGTAATTAGTGAAGATAATCAAGTTAGGAAATCATACAGTCTAGAATGTCAAACGTCCTCAAATGCAACAGTACGTTGGTATGCACCTCACACTTTAACAGTATGTCAATATTATTAGGCATGGTGTTGAAATGTCAAAAGATTGATTCTTTCAATAGTCTAATAGTCATTATGGGACATCTTATTCTCAAAATGAGAAAGTTCCCTTCAGAAAGACATACATGAAATTCATTTGTCTAATATCTTTTTTTTTCAAAGTTTATGACATATATAGCTTAACGTAGATTAAAAAGAATATTTTGACGTTCTTGTCACCCGCTTTCGTGAAAGCGAGGGACAATAAAACAGTATGTCAGTCAAAATAACTTTAACTTTGAATGGTAAGTAACTGCATTTCTGGTGACGAAACCTTTTCATTGTTACAAAAATGTTTTACCTTTGTTATTAACGAAATACGGTACCTTGCTCTATTTTTGTTATGATTGGTCTCTAATTACATACATACATCGGACTTAATCAGATTAGATGTTGTTAACGAAACATTCGCTCGGAGGGATTTATATAAAAAGTTATCAATCAGTTAGGTAAACGCCCACTGTAGTATGAGCTGAGAGCTTCAAGGCTCTTACAAATTTTGAAAACTTTTACAGTAAATAGCAAAAGATAGAAAATTCTTTGGGATCAGAGAAATCAGATTAGAAAGATATAGGTCTAAACAGGTTTCACTGTATCTCAAGATATAAAATTGTTACTTGAAAATGCAGCAGCTCTACGCATGGAGATGTCCATGAAATGTGGATATTTACCCCATCCCTCTACATATTACAAAATCAATAACTAAGAAATTTTAATGTTAGAGCTTTAAAGGTGTTGGTATTACATCGGAAAAGTGGGAGGGTTGTGCGCACGTAATCCAGGATAACCATACCTTCTGCTATTTCCGTGGCAGATGGCTGGCCTAAGTCGGCACCGATTGCCCATTGGTCTCGTTCGTTTATGTGTAGTCCTTTGTGTTTGATGTTTCTGTGTTGTGCGTTGCCGTTCCTTGTCCCTTACGCGTCTCTTTCTGTGATTGTCTGCTTTGTGTTTTTGCATTGGGTGTTTTGGGGTTTTTCTGGGGGTGCTGCATCCTGGTGTTGTTAGAGATCCCCTCCTTTGTTTTGACTATATAAACTATGCTAAGATGAGGACCTGATAAATTCTGAGTTTATAATTGAAATAACTCAATACTGTCTTATGTTAAACGTCTTCAAATTCAATAGCATCATTAAAGAACAGATGAATTTTCAGCATGGACTAGACATGTATGTCTCGGGTACTTAACCCTCGTCAGTGATCCTCAATCTAAACAATGTAATATCGCCTGAAAGTGTGAAAGTTCTGTCAGAAATGAACCGAAAGACGTAGCAGGTTGGGTGGGATATAATGCTACAGGACCCACAGTTTTAGAAATTTCAATAATTTTCGAAGGCGTTGAAGATACGATCGACCTAAATTGATCGACCTTGGCCCTCGGAGACTATGAGAAATATCTATCAAGTGATCAAGGCCCTCGACATGTTATCTGCTACATGTATGTGAGACACAATCAGAGGTTCACGAACAATTTGTAAAACATATATAAGGAGTTATATTTGTATTTAGATTTAAATGACCTGACGATTTTGTTATGCATTCAAGACCCTTCGGATTCCGCACATTCTGTTCCTACACGGATAGAGCTATGTTTGTTATCCTATGGAAAAAAGAATTATCAGTAAGACATTTTCAAAGCAGACACCATATTGTGCTCTCAATTTTTACAAAAGGATTACATGATGCACTTACTTATTACAATTATTCCATCATTATCAATATCGATACATTATGTACAATCATGTAATCAAAATATGACTTTATATCTATAACTAAATGTGCTAAAAGAAAAGAAGGAACCTTCATCAAAATGATTGAAGGTATTCAAACCTGTAACCTTCTAGAACAGCGTTTCAAACTAATTCTATTACACAGGGGTGAGGTATCATCGCTTGGTCAAAAATCCTTTCCTCAATACAAACCCTTTCTTCTATATGTCTATATAATATAGACATATAGAAGAAAGGGTTTAGTTTGTGACCAAGCGATGATACCTCACCCCTGTGTTCTAATACAGCAGACGCGTGTTTCGATCAGTAAATTTTCATCAGTGTTACTTCATGCCAAAGTGATTTTCAAACAAGCAAAGATTAGTTTTAGTGGCGTCCTAGTATCTGTTTTGTTCAAGGGACGTTGTCCCTGAAAATTACTTTTACAAAAATTTGTAATGCAAAATCTTTCTTTTCATATGAAAGTATACATTCTCATTTGTATAAATTCCAATTTTCAGGCGAATCTAACGCATACTTTCGCAGTTAAGACCTTTAAAAACGTCATTTTGAATTTGGGGTGCGCAGCTCTAATTCATTCCACTAGCGCCACCTACAATGTATAGAGTAGTTTACAATAAAGGTATATGGAGATTTAATTACTTTAAAAAATCGACAATATTAGGGTCGTTACAGCATATTTTCAATTAAAACTTTTTATGGCTCCCTTTTCCATCTATCTAGACCTTTTGGAATAAATTTTACGTTTTCAATAAAATTTATTGTCAAGGACACTGTATCTTTAAGATTGTGCGACTTGAAATTCGTGAAGTTTCAATTCAGTAGGATACATGTAATTTATAAAATCTGTTTCCAACGAACATCGACCGCAGCACTCACAGCAAATCTCTGAAATATCCGTATGGGAAAAAACAGAGATTGGCAAGTACAAAAAGAGACGGAAAGGAGACGATGGACACCAAGACTAGACATCAAAACACGAGTTAAGTTTGAATGTATTTTCTTCGGAAAATCACTATGAGTCATGCTCAATGTACAATGCAAACAATATTGTATAATAAATATAATTAAGAAAGACTGAAAATGAAGCTTAAGTTTGTATTAATTTCCCTCATGGTATTAATAATATTAGTTATAGGGATGGTTCCTGTCATACTTTTTACTCAAAGTAGGTGTGTAAATTTGTGGGGGTTGAGGCCTAAGGCCGAATCTCCTTCATATTTACACTTATACTTTGAGTAGGAAGTATGCCAGGAATAAACCCTATAACGAATTTATCATGCCTATAACCATTTCGTAACATTTTCTTTGTAATTTTTTTTTACGTTTGACAATTTACTGACCTACCTCGGGGTCAAGGTAGGATACAAAGCGACCGTAATACTGCGACGTCATTTGCTGAAACTAGTACCAGGCAAGATAAAAAATAATGAGGTTCGTTCCATGGTCCCGAAATAAAAAAAGAACATACCATTCAGCATGAGGTACAACTTATATCCACGAAGTCAAAGTGTGCGTGCGTGATTTAGATCTTTAGTAGTTACTGAAAATGGTTCTAATGAAAAGTATTGAATACAAATACTTTAATAGGAAATGCTGCAGTAGAACGGTCAAGGGATCGACTTTCGAATGGGAAAATTACCAAAATATATCATAGCTACTTGGAATTTATACAGTATTTCATGTTCTGGTTTTCTTCCTATTTCGGCCCAGATGATCGTTTGTAAACTCGATCTTTGTATTTAGTATATATATTATCAACGTATTCTTCGCGTTTATTGTTCCACTTGATTTGGATATTTCCCTGTTGATGGGCGGTTTTTTTTAAACATATTTGCAGTCATACGCGTCTTGCATGCTGATATTTTCTCTCTAATTGTCACGGATCTTAATTATATGATAATCAGGTAAGCGAAGTGTCAGCGCGCTTGCTTCATAGATCTTAGATTCCCAATATTCAGCTCAAAGTCGATAATTCAGGAAATCACAAACCGAAAGCGCACAAAATCAGGATTAAACAGGAACCAAAGCAAAAAAACCAAATACAAAAACTTCCACCACCTGAAAAGAAGCGAACATCCAGCGAGAGAGTGAGACCGGGTGCCCAGGAAGAGTTAGCATCTCTTGCTTGCATGCAACACCCAACACCCAAAATCTAGATTTTGCAAAGGTTCTTATGTTGGAGTATAATGTACTTGTATCACCCAAACAGACCAGGAGGTTTCCCCAGGTGCTTTAAATTCTTCTTGTCTTCATCTCAGCCAAATTTGGGCATTAGTTAAAAATGTATAATCCAATATGACGACGTTTACATTTATACCACTTGGTGAGTGTCACTGCTGGTGGACCAGGAGTCCCCGAGGGCACATGTAGCCAAGTTCGATCAATTTCGGTTGATCGTTTCTTCAACGCATTCTAGAATTTCTGTTATCAAAATTTCTTGAAATTTCTAATGCGTGGGTCCTGTAGCATCATATTCCACCCATTCTGCTACTTCTTTCGGTACGCTTTTTCGACATGGTAACTTTCATACATTTTTGGCATATTACATTGTTTAGATTTGAGGATCACTGACGAGGGTTAAGTACCCGAAACATGCATGTCTGGTCCATGTTGCCAATTTATCTGTTCTTAAATGATGCTATTCAATATGAAAACGTTTACATTTATACCACTTGGTGAGTGTCACTGCTGGTGGACCAGGAGTCCCCGAGGGCACATGTAGCCAAGTTCGATCAATTTCGGTTGATCGTTTCTTCAACGCATTCTAGAATTTCTGTTATCAAAATTTCTTGAAATTTCTAAAGCGTGGGTCCTGTAGCATCATATCCCACCCATTCTGCTACTTCTTTCGGTACGCTTTTTCGACATGGTAACTTTCATACATTTTTGGCATATTACATTGCTTAGATTTGAGGATCACTGACGAGGGTTAAGTACCCGAAACATGCATGTCTGGTCCATGTTGCCAATTTATCTGTTCTTAAATGATGCTATTCAATATGAAGACGTTTACATTTATACCACTTGGTGAGTGTCACTGCTGGTTGACCAGGAGTTCTCGTGGGCACATGTAGCCAAGTTCGATCAATTTCGGTTGATCGTTTCTTTAACGCATTCTAAAATTTCTGTTATCAAAATTTCTTGAAATTTCTAAAACGTGGGTCCTGTAGCATCATATCCCACCCATTCTGCTTCGTCTTTCGGTACGCTTTTCCGACATCGTAACTTTCATACTTTTTTGGCATATTACATTGTTTAGATTTGAGGATCACTGACGAGGGTTAAGTACCCGAAACGTGCATGTCTGGTCAATGTTGCCAATTTATTTACTTATTAAATGATGCTATTCAATATGAGGACGTTTGCATTAAGATGAAAGTCTTATATATCCTTAAGTATAAGATCATTTTGGTTTTTTTACAAGATTTTGTTGCAAACAACTATTCGACCCCAATTTTGAAAAAAAAAACTCGAAAGCTTCGTTTTGTTCTTAGCTTAATATTCTGTCGGATAAGGTTAAGGACATGTTTAGAATTTCTTTCTTTATATGCTTCAGATTTTGATTTCATATGTTAACTGATGATATACCAATTGTTCGGATGCGCGCGTGATGCTCTGTTTGTTGTACCTGAGACACAATATTAGATTTTCAATATTGATAACGTAAAATATGTTTCGTATTTGAAAAGTCTAAGAGGATGTTGTGATGCCTATGAAAAAAAATAGATCATACATGTACCCAAGTTGTGAAAACGAGGGAGAGGTGATAATCTTCTCCACCAGTTTATAATAATCGGATAAGTTTTATTAAGCGAGAAGCAAAACATGGACATAAAAATGCTGCACATAATCTTCAGCATCTATTTATTCTCTCTTTTTGAGACCTGGGGCCAAATGCACATCTGATTCAACTCTTACATGTTCGTAAGCACACCTGTTCGCAAGAGCTCGGTTTCTTAGGATATCAAGTCACGGTAAGTATTGTTTAATTGATTATTGCTCCAAAAAATGAGTTTTGCTACAATTTCAGGATTTTTGATAAATAATTAAAAGTAAAAGGTACAACGTTGTTCAAATTATAAAATACCTCAAAACTCTTAAATAAGTATTGATTTATATCTCTATTTATTGATGGCATACGCAACTTTATGACTCAGTTTTCTCCATTATATTTAATATTTTATAAATCCCAAGAACTTCCCAATGTATGTCGAACGACAATAGGACATTAATAAACAGTTACAAATTAACTTTATATCTCAAGCATAAAAAGAAATAATATCATACGGCTTAGAAATCTTTTCTTTTTTAATGACATTTATTTTGATTTTCTTATAATTGATATCAAAATTTGAAGAAGTATTAAAAAAAGGAGGGGATCTCCAACAACACTCGATTTCAACACAACAGAAAAACTCCAAAACAGCAAATGCAAAACACAGAGCAGACACTCACAAAAAGAAACGCACAAGGCACAAGGTTCGAACACCAACTCACAACATAAAAACATGAAACATAAAAGACCACATATAAACCAATAGACCAATGGACAACCGGTGCCAACTTAAGACGGTCATTTGTCACAAAAGTAGAAGACGAATTGGTTATCCGGATTACGTCCGACTCTCCCACGTACCCAGAGGTATTAATGAAAGTACAATTATAATGTAAATTAAACTCCTGACTAGAGGATGAGCATATTAACGTATGAGGCCAAAGAAACACACAGATGGGTATGTAAATGGATATAAAAACAGAAGGCATACAAAAAAGGAGGGGATCTTCAACAACACAAGGTTGCAGCACCCACAGCAAAATCCCAGTTCACCCAATGCAAAAACACAAAGCAGACAAGCACAGAAAGAGACGCAAAAGGGACAAGGAACGTCAACGCACAACACAGAAACATCAAACAAAAAGGACTACACATAAACCATCGAGACCAATGAGCAACCGTTGCCGACTTAGGTTGGTCATCTGCCACGGAAATAGCAGAAGGTGTGGTTATCCTGGATTACGTGCGCACAACCCTACCCTTTTCCGATTACCCAGAGTTCTCGAATAACATACAATTGTGGTGTAAAACAACCTCCTCACTATTAGATGACCACACACAAACAAGACCGCAAAACGCAGGGGCCAAAGCAACACAATTGAATATGTAAATGGATATCAAAAGAGGGCGTAGTAATATAGTCCGTGCTCTGCCTGCTGTAGCGAGCTCAAGTATGATATCACCCGAGGAGTCCGACTGTCATTCAGAGAGGACAGGTGGTCGGGGCCCTGTCTTCTCTAAAGAGGTTTGGACAGAGCCCGTCATGGAGTCCCGTCGTCACAGTAAGTCAGAGTGCAAATTTTAAAAATGCGCTGATACAAGACTGCAGATTGGTCAAGTACCAAGCCTAGTGTCCTTCTGGTGACATTAGGATCATATCCACGGTATAAATGGCGTTTGGTGATTCCAACATAAATTCGATGGTAATTATGTCTTTGATCCTTCTTATGTTCTTAATTTTGTCACTATAAAATGCAGGATGTAAACACCCAAATTTATATACTCTGTTGCTTGTATGGATCCGAATCTCAACAGTAAACGACAATTTTTGAAAAAAATTCAAAAATGCGTTACTAGTTCAAGAGAGCGAAAACCTTGACCTAAAATTTTCTTGGTAAAAATGTAATTTGTACTATGCAATCCAAAACATCAGTACATGCTCTAGCATACAGGATGACCTGCGAAATGTAGATACAGTATGACGGTAGTCTAGTAACATCACCGTTAAGAAAGGGAAAATTCACTGTGATGAATTCAAAGTCATCTCATATCTCATACACATTTGTATGAATCTCCTTGAACAATATTGATATTAAGGTCCGAAAATGGGTTTCCTGTGTCTGTAACGATTGTATATGTGATATTCAAATACGTCAAATTTGACTATCTCATTTGACGTACGATTATTTTCCTTGTTATTGCTATTATGCTGGCCTTGTGGGTTTTCTCCAACTGAAAACATATTATTTTCTGCTATTGCATCAATTTCTGTATGTTTATTAAAAAAGAAGATAATGTAGTGCTGGTAAAGTAGGGGTAAGCGCGTTGTATTACAAAACAATAGGTCGTGGGTTCGAGTATCACCATCGCTGGCCATTACATACCATCGTGAACGTGGGCAAGGTACTTTACACTACATTACAATCTCTCCAATCAGAAGTAAAGAAGATACCTGGCACACGAGACTAACCTGCAATGTGAACGATAAACATAAGCGCCTAAACGGCAGCTTTACTTTAAGGTATCTGATGTACAATAGGGTATTTCCCCATTCCTACTATAAGGCACTATGAACTATATATTTTCTGAAAGTTTATAATGCCCACTTCTCAGAAATAATCATTTTGGGGCCAGAAAAACAAAGGGGAACAACTGATGAAGTATTTAAATTGTCTATTTTCTCAATGTTACATATATGCAATATAACAAAGTTGTACAAGAGATTTTCCCTTTGATTTATAAGCCCTGAGAGTCTTATATTTGTACTCAAGGCATCATTACCTTTCAGAAAATATATAGTTTATAGTACCTTACCAGGCCAAAATGTTACCATACTTTACGATGGAGATCATTTAAACGTTATGCAAAATTACTCTATTGTACAACGGATATCATAATATCAGTTTTAGGATAGATATCCTTTAGAATTGAATCCGTTTTATCTGTTTGTACGTAACAGTGGTGTGCAATGACATTGTTTGGACAAAAAACGAAATTTTGATAATTAAAAAAAAATAATAATAAAAATAAATCGAGTGCGTTGAAGAAACGATCAACCGAACGTGCATGTCTGGTCAATGCTGTTAATCTATCTGGTCTTAAATGATGCTATTGAATTTGAAGACGTTTAACATTTGAACTACTTGGTGAGTGTCACTGCTTGTGGACCAAGAGTCAATTCGATTGATCGTCTGTCTCTTCAATGTATTTGAAATTTTCTGTGACAAAATGTCTTGAAATTTTTAAAACGTGGGTCCTGTAGCATCATATCCCACCCATTCAGCTACATATATTGGTACATTTTCGGACATAATAATTTTCACACTTTTTGGCCATATTACACTGTTTAGATTGAGGATCACTGACGAGGGTTAAGTGCCCGAAACGTGCATGTCTGGTCCATGCTGTTAATTTACATTTGTATCTGGTCTTAAATGATGCTATTCAATTTGAAGACGTTTAACATTTGCAACATGTGTCATGTTTTAGATATTGTTTTCATTTTCATACATAGACATCTACGGCGGGTGCTGCTAGCCAAACAGGGATGCTTACTCCTCCTTGGCTCTTCTAGCTTGCTAGAGGTCCGTCGATGCTCAATTTGGTGCTCTATTGTGAGTGCTGTTGTGATTGTTGTCAGGGTCTTCTTGAACTTATTTATACAAGAATAGGAAACACAATTTACAGGGCGTGGTTTATTGTCCAGACTACTATGTCCCCGAGGGCACATATAGCCAAGATCGATCGATTGATCGTTTATTCAACGCACTTGATTTTTTTGGTTGGCTATTTATCAAAATTTCTTGAGTAGTCCTGTAGCATCATAACCCACTTTCGGTACATTTTTGGACATAAGACTTTGTACACTCGTTGGCAACAGTCCATCGTTTAGACATAAAACGATGGTTATGTAGTTCATTTTTCATGAACAAAGTCTTTATCGGAACGTTATGTTTTATCGTGTTGTCCTTATCAATAACAAACGATCTAGCTTGTAATGACTTTAACCTTGTTTACATTTGTAGTTTGACAATAATGGGTAAGTTTGAGGATCTTCTCAGTTCTAAAAACTTTTAAGAAAAATTCGCCTTAGAACTCTACCCAAATTGTACCACATACAACATTGATGTAAATTCTAATGACAAGTGAGTAGCCTCATATCGAGGCTTTTGTTCATGCAAACATTTTTCGTCTTGTGAAATAATCGTTTCATTTTGAAATTTTAGGGTAACATTTCAATGTTGACAGATATGCTGATAGGGACATTGGATTTCCACAAGCACACAGCAAGGGAAGATCTGAAATGACATTTGGCTTGACCATACATTGTATATTAAAGTATACCATGCAGTAGACACAGGTAAAATATATTGATTATTATAAACATACATGTACATTTATCTATGTTATTTTTCGAAGCTATTAACTTGTACACTGTAGCTTTTTAAAATATTTTGTAAACACCACAGCAACTGGGACTTTAGGTTTTTACAGTATAACGCATAACAGAACGTATATGTCGACAGAGCGTGGCTGCTGAGCGTTTCGATTCGGCTACCTTAAATGAATTGTACAAACACCATAAATTTTTGAATTTGAAGACGTTTGCACCAACATGGATAAGGTAACTCATACATAAACTCGCACTCTAAGAGGCCCAACAAAAATATCGATCCAGCAAACAATTGGTTGATCAATATTGAAATATATGTTCTATTTAAAAAGAAATCAGTGCAGCATACACTCATGTAATTGAATTTGAAGACGTTTAACATTTGACCAAGAGTTCCCGAGGGCACATGTAGCCAAGTTCGATCAACTTCTGTTGATCGTCTATCTCTTTAACGCATTTGAAATTTTCTGTTACAAAATTTCTTGAAATTTCTAAAACGTAGGTCCTGTAGCATCATATCCTACCCATTCTGCCAAGTCTTTTGGTACATTTTGGACATAATAATTTTCATACTTTTTGGCCATTTTACATTGTTTAGACTGAGGATCACTGACGAGGGTTTAGTAACCGAAACGTTCATGTCTGGTCCATGCTGTAAATTTATCAGGTCTTAAATAATGCTATTGACTTTGAAGACGTTTAACATCAACTTATGTCTCATCAGTGATTCTTAGGACCGAAAAGGAGGAAATCCAAATTATATGAATTATGAAGAGCAAAAATCTCGCTTGACCTAAACTTCAGTAAATAGCCTGTACTTGCATGAGGTAGAATTATATGGATTTCTTTTTATAGAACACAAAGAATTATTTCAAAAAGAAGGCTTCAAATTTGATATCATCTTAAATTTTCATGGTACAAAACGCATATTCACTTGTACATGTAGATCCAAAAATCTATGCGTACATCTGACATTGCGTCTTCGCTTAAGGTGTGCGTTTAAGATAAATATGAAGACTTCATAGTATTTTCGATTGTCAATATAACAATATATTTTCTATTATCATGATTATGAAATGTTTTATTGCGAAATATGATAATCTAATTGTAACAGAATGTTATGTCAGAAGACACTAACGATAACGTGTACACCTTTAAAATATAAGCCCAACCATACATGGTTTATCGTGAATGTTTTTGAAACATTTAGTCCATTTTCCTTCCATCTACTTTCAGGTTATTGTACATCAGCATAGATACAGATATGAATGCTTCCTCAATAACTGCCTTGGACTATGTCAAAATTATACAGAGTTTACAACAAGCAGGAGCCATTGGAAAATTGAGCTTGCTGAGGTTTTATCTATATACGGGAACTAAAAATGACATTTTTCTTGTGTTCGGGAAATCGTTCGTAGGTTGTATTTACCTTTTATTTCTTACTCTAATGATGGTAGTCTTTAAAAGGAAACAGATGATGGGCCTTGTTCAGGTAGTACTGTTCATGACTAATGTTGTTGAGATTGCACCTTGGGTACTATCTCTTCCATTAAATATCATGTTCTGTTTCTTTTCGAAGATCGACGTACCAATACCCTACCCTTGGTGTATTATTTATTACATCCTACAAGACCCATTACCCTCAACGATGCATCTTCTTTCTCTTAACTTAAAAATCCTCTTAGCAGTCAACCGACTTTGTAGTGTAGTTTATCCATTTCAGACGACAACATGGTTTTCCAAATCTCGTTGCACCGCCTACTGTGCAGTCATATGCATAATTTGCACTTCGTTTGGCCTAGTAATCAATTACTGAATGTTTCAGATAAAGAAACAAAAGACACTTTTTGATATTTGGGAAGAAGGAAAGTATGAATTGTACACCGCGTGCCGATTGGATAGCGTTTCTTTTGTTGGGACAGAATTCACCATTTCAATTTCCTTCATATTAGATACCTTAGGATATTGCGTTCTCATAGTGACAACTCTGCTTCTTTTTTCAATGAATCTGGCGATCATTGTCAAAATAAAACGTCTCGAACGACAACGAAAATCTTTATCCGAGATGCCGAAAAATATTTTCAAAAGAAACAGTAACCGCGTTCAATTACTTAACAGAATAACAGTATGGATCTTGACAGTTGTCATTGTTATTGAGTTGCCATTGCTCTGCTTGAAAAGTGTAGGCTTTTATGAGGTTGTATACGCAATGATTCAAAGAAGCACTGAACATCTTAACGTAGGTCAAGGGAAGTCTGCAAGTTTGCTTCAAGGTTGGTTTCTAGTGTATACCCTCTTAGTTCCACTAGATATGGTAATATTTACAGCATTGAGTAAGAAAGCCAGACAAGGTTTGCGAGAGTTTCTTTGTTCAGATTCTTGCCTGGAAAAATTTGATAGTTTTAATTAAACTTTGTTTCTAGCTAGGTTTGCATCATTTAGTAAGAAGTCAGACAAAGGTCTCGATAGCTGCTTTGCTTAATTTCTTGCCATAGAAATCTGTTAGTTTCACCCTAAGTTGGTTGCTGATTTATACCCTAGCTCTTATTTCCTCTAGATATGGTACATTTTACAGCATTGAGTAAGAAAGCCAGACAATGTTTGCAAGAGCTTCTTTGTTCTGTTTCTTTACATGGAAAATTTGCTAGTCTCATTCTCAGTTGGTTGTTAGTTTATACCCTCATACTTCTTGTGGGTACGGTTGTATTTACAGCATGTGTGTGTCCTTGATGGTTGACTAGGAGTCCACGACGAGGGCACATGTTGCCAAGTTCGATCAACTTCGGTTGACCGTTTCGATCGATGGTCGCCATTACACTTTCTATTTATCCTCAGACAGTGCATGTTTTGAAAATATTGTTTAATATGATTTTCTTGCGTGAACATCGACGTCGGGTGCGGCTAGCCAAACACGAGATGCTTACTCCTTCCGGGTATCTGGTCACACCTCTAGCTTACTAGGGTCCGTCGATGCTCGATTTTTGTACTCTATACAGAGTGCTGTTGAGAGTGTCCTTTGATCTTTTTTTCTCATTCGAGTGCATAAGTAAATTGCTGTTCAAAAATTTTCTCAAAAATTCCTGAAGTGCGTACTTTACCATCATATATCAAACCCATCATGTTACATCTTTTAGTATTTTTGACATAACTTTCACAGTATTTGGTAATGTTTCATTGTTTGGAATGAGGGTCAATGATAAGGGGTAAGTACCCGAATCATGCATGTCTGGTCCATGCTGCAAATTTATCTGTTCTTAAATTATTCAATGAATTTTACGACGTAACATTGAGTAAGAATTTGCAAAGTTTCTCGTCGCCCCAGGTGTGCGTTTTCTATTGTGATCACCGCTACATAGTAATGTTGTGAACTTTCTTGTCTTACTGATTTAAAGCCACCTTTTTGTAACTTGTCTGACCTCTAGCCTCTGTGTTTAAGTTCATGTAGTGCTTAAAATTCTGTTTCGCTGCATGAAACAGTCTTTGTATTTTATATCATGTTTATGTGGCTGAATAGTTCATGTAGTGCTTAAAATTCTGTTTCGCTGCATGAAACAGTCTTTGTATTTTATATCATGTTTATGTGGCTGAATGGTGCAATGGGCTAAGTTCTTGGTGTTAATTGTAGGCTTATTACTTTATAATCATCAAATCATGTATAGATATAAATATCTATATGATAAAAATGTTAATGACAACTTGAATAAATTTCAACCTTATTGGAGATATTTTATTTTCTTTATCTTTAATGAATGAATAGATAATATCATATCCTTTGGTTAAAAGGAAAAGTTAAAACAAAGGAGGGGATCTCCAACAACTCCAAGCTGCAGCACCCACAGCGAAACCCCAAAACACCCAATGCAAAAATCACAGAGCAGACAAGCACAGGAAGAGACTCTTAAGGGACAAGGAACGTCAACGCACAACACAGAAACATCAAACACAAAGGACCACATATAAACCAACGAGACAAATCGGCAACCGGTGCCGACCCAGGACGGCCATCTGCCATGCTTGTTAAACTTCGCTAAATTTCGAGTAAAAGCCAGAAAGGTTGTGGGTCTGAAAATTTTAAAGGTTTTAGCAATTAAGATTACCGTGCCAAGAACCTTTGACACCGAAGATTAAACCTACCCAATCCCGTGAAGGGAAATGTTATGGCTACGAAAGAACGGTGTCACTGTGATATTTATCTTTGTCCAGGGTCATGAAACACCTCAAGATCCTAGGCTAGGTAGAAGTACTGTAGACAGATGAACCTGGCCGTATAATCATATATACAGGAAAATGATGGGAATATATAAACTTACTTTCTGCTCCTTTCCTTAAGCATATCAGCGACCTTGTAAGTTGAATGACAAATATGGATAATGACCATATCCCTGTTTACAGCACAAAGTCGATAACCCAGAAAATCAGAAACCGAAGGCATACAAAATCAGGATAAAACAGGAACCAAAGCAAACAAACAAAAACCTCCACCATATGAAAGAAGCGAACTCCCGATATGAGAGTGAGACCAGGTGCCCAGGAAGAGTAAGCATCTCCTGCTTGCATGCAACACCCGTCGCTGCAGTTCGGTAGAACTGTCACATCCGGTTACTTCCATTTTGGAAGATATAGAGTACAATCTTTGGTTGGATATCTGGTTCAAATGGTCTATGACAGAATATCATCCACCATTCTGGAAAGTGGGACATCATAGTGTATGACGAGTTCCCCATATCGACCGTAGTACTTCCTCAGTGACGATGTTAGTCGGTCACAAACATATCCCTGACTGAGAAACTTATCTGAAAGACGCCTAACTCTCAGAACAAAATCCGTATATTTGGTACTTGCTCTGGCATAGCGTATCAACTGAGATATGGACACGCCGTAAGCAGGCGATGAAGGGATGTTGCTACTCAGAAAAGGAAAGTTTGTAATGCTAATTTATATAAAAATTGAAGTCGTCACGATTGTTCTATTTACTCATCATCCATAACGTGTCACTTTAAAATCGATTATGGATGAGAAAAAAATACACAGACTTTCCTTACAGGACAAATTTTCTATAACATTTAAATAGGGCAGTTCCGCCTACAATCATCATGTGTGATAATTCATTTATTCTATGATCTCATACCGCGGCCAATGAGAGAAACTTCTTCCCATGGTTTGTATTGTAAATTATCTAAAGAAACTAAATAAGCTTTAAGCTTCCTTTTTGGTCCTGCTTGTTCGGATGTTATAACTTTGCATCATTTCAATATATTCAAACTATACTCCTGAGAACGGCGCTGCAATTAAAGCACCACAGGTCTACCTACAATGCAATCCGTACTTGTACTGAACTCTGGAGATTATACATTAGATTAATAGAATTTTAACGTCTTTTAATTCAATAGCATCATTTAAAACCTGAAACATTTACAGCATGAACCAAACATGCACGTTTCGGGTACTAAACCCTCGTCAGTGATCCTCAGTCTAAACAATGTAATATGGCCAAAAAGTATGAAAATCATTATGATTGTCCAAAAATGTACCAAAAGGCGTAGCAGAATGGGTGGATTATGATGCTACAGGAACCACGTCTTAGAAATTTCAAGAAATTTTGTAACAGAGAATTTCAAATGCGTTGAAGAGGCAGACGATCAACCGAAGTTGATCGATCTAACACCACGTTCCTAGAGAGACAAAGAAATCTCAATCCGAGTGGCCATGCGTGTTTCTGTGGGATTGTGCTGTTGTCTCCGTATGTTTGTCCTATTTTCCTTTCGGTTGATCGTCTGTCTCTTCAACGCTTTCAAATTTTTCTGGTCCTAAAATTCTTGAAATTTCTACATTTTTGACGTAATAATTTTCACCCTCTTTGGCCATATTACAATTTTTAGATTGAGGATCACTGACGAGGGTTGAGTACCCGAAACGTGCATGTCTGGTCCATGCTGCAAATTTATCCGTTAATAAATGATGCTATTGAATTTGAAGACGTTTAACAATTTCTCTTAGGTTTATGTTTTAAAAAAAATTATAAGCCTTTTGATTGTGATTTTTTTGGGATCTAATTTCGAGTTTTGTGTTTGATTTTCATTTACTGACAAAAATCTTCATAAGAATGTGAAAGAAGGGAGGGGATCTCCAACCAGACCCTGTTGCAGCATCTATAGCAAAACACCAAAACACCCGATGCGAAATCACAAAGACGAGCACACTAAGAGACGAAAAAGAGAAATACAACATATAAACATCAAACACAAAAGACATGTGAAATTGTATGAACTCAAAAAGGTGAATTTGGGTCATAGGAAGGTGAATATGGATAACAAGAAGGATAACTTTATCATAAAAGATAAACTGAACACACAACACACTAAAACTATTTAAATATTACCTATCAATCAATAAATCATTGTCAGATATTATATGGAAGATTGTAACCATTTAACAATTATTCCAGAGAACATTTTCTCTAGATCCATTTTCACCTACACGTAGATCTTTCGATAAACAAGTAAATTTGATTGAGGCTATTGTTTCCAAAAGATTACCTCAACAATTTTCAAGACTATATTGTTCGTAAAAAAGAATCATACTGTATAATTATCAGTTTGATAGTAGACTATAAATATGACCTTGATAATGACCTTGATCCAAACTTGGTGTTGATTCTTATTATGCTTGACTCTTTCTACAAGTCTGACAGAGGCCGGTATATAATGCACATCAAGTAGAGTTAAAATATTACACATAGATGCAACTTCCAGACAGACGGACAGACAGACTGAATGATTCTATTTAATTGTATATCATACTTAGGTCTCAGGCTCAACTGATGGATGCTCCTCAAACACAACTTTGATACCAGAATGTTGACTGAGTGTCTTTGACCTTCCCGAAATGATCGTGAATGGCGTTGACATTTCAACTTCATTTGACCTTGAAAACCTTTGCCTAACAGCCCATATATTCTACATTCAATCTGAACAAATCATCCCAAGTTATCATCAACATAATAGAAACATAGTGTCCCAAGTTATCATCAACATAATAGAAACATAGTGTCACCAGAGATGACAGAGCTCATCCAGACGGCAACATTACCTCCTGACCAGATTTTGTTCCTACATGTACAATGTATCAAGTATCTCCAGATAAATCAAACAAAGAAGGTTTGGTTGATAAAGGACTTGGAAATAAGCTGGAAATAAAGATGTTCAATTTACACGGACCTGATCACCCAAGCGTAAAGAATTGGCAAGACAAAGAGTCCATATCAGCATTCTGTCTTTTCGATTTGACATTCCTGCGTTCTATTTGTGCAGGTACAGATAAGGAATAGTTAATCTTAACAACTCTCACGTTAGTCCTCATTCATTATTTATATGTATTCTTAGTTCACGATTTTTATCGTTTAATTAACCTTAGTTATTGATTTGCTCACGATATTACCAAATAGTCCTTATTCATTTGTATCAATACTGATTGAAAAACGTACAATGGTTAGCGCTTATCTCATTCACGTTTGTATTCAATTTTTCTTATTCATAGCGGTAGTATAAAATTATCTGTATTCATTGTATCGTGATAAATGAGTAGCGCTAATTATCCATTCTATCGTGAGCGTACGCGGAAAAATTCTATCGTGAGCGCATGCAGAATTAACCGTTAGCGTATGCATAATAAACATTACTATGGAGAATAACGTGAATGAATTAATATTACGACTCATAACTTGCAAAACGAATAAATCTTACTCAGAATCCGAATTTTGTTTATAATCTTATGAAATTTGTACATTTTTATCGGGTTTATCGGATATTTTTTTTATTTGCATTTTTTTAAGTATTATACGTACTTCATATTAATCTGAATTCATACAACGATAATATACACGTAATACACATGTATTTCTCTACCAAAGTGGTCTGACCGGGCGGAGATAATTCAATCAAGCAAATTAGACCAGTCGATAAAAAAAAATTAGTTTACACACTGTTACATAGAGTATGAAATGCCTGTATAATTATAAGACCTGTAATTTTGACATCTTGTATCACCTGCCTATAATGAACTCTTCCGATGACCAGGTAAAACTATGCTTCGCCCTGCCACAACAATACCTGTGTTATTTCAACAATTACCTGTCATGTGGCACGAGCTGTTTATCGTGTGTATCCTACGTGCCAAATCGCCTTATTTTATTGTCAATGCCGAAAATAGTTTAACTTTTTTCTAATATGGTACAACAAGCTGCTGTAAATATTAAGGGAATTTTCTTTCTCGGCGCTTTCCCTTTTCTCTAATTCTATATATTGATGGTTTTGAATAATTTAATTTTCACATGTTTTATTCAGTAAATTTGTCTTCCGTTTATGTTAATATACATTTCTTTTTTATTTTAATGCAAGATGTAATCAAAGTTACATGATGGACAATCTCGCAATGCAGAACTTTCGGTTTTTCTCTAATTTCATGTACTATTATAATAGATTATTTAGTTAATTTCTTCCTCCCGACATTTGTTCGTGCTGAGTGATTGACTGACTTTTATCTATTTATCTTTTGATTTAAATAACCCCACGTCATCATTGTATTTTTTTCAAAGTCTTTTTAACTCCATACACTACAGAGTACCCCGCCCTTTCTCCCACCATCACCGCTTTTCTCCGTGAGAATAGTAAGATAGACACGTTAATAATGGAAATAATACATCAGACACAGAATATATTTGTACAAAATATCGGACTATAGAAATGCATGTATCTCCGCTTCTTTCATATCATGAAATCCCTCATAATTCACAATTATTTATCACCATGGCCCGCCTCTGGATCCACAAGCTTTTCAGTTTTAACAGCCAAAGTAATTGTAAGAGTTTTGAATAATGATTGCTTTTCTTCCGTTATACCTGGAAAAAATCGAGAACATCCCATTTAGTTTCCTTTTAGTAATGGCCATGGCTTCTAAAAAAACCCATCCTTCGCCTCCTTCGACAAATATGTACATATAGATCCGCCTGTATTACGGAATACCTTAACAACATTTTGATTTTTTTTCACTATTTAATCGTATAGGGCCAAAAAGGCAGGTTACCGCACCTTCTCCTTTCAATTCATGAAAATAATGGTGAGAAAAAGTGTTTAAACAAACTCAGGATCATTAGTCGCTTCGCATTTTTTTTCATATATATGTATATACTAGTATTTACACAACTAGCCCAAAAAATCAGACTCAGATAAAGAGTTGTTATTTTCTGTGATTTAATAAATGTTACTTTCTTGGTGTCTTTCAATGGCCCCATAGAAATCTCAAATTGAGCGATATATACATCTTTTACATGTACGCATGAAAACCTTTCATTATTATTTTTTTTTTTGTCACCAAGATAATCTTTCGTTTTAACATCACAAGATCAAACAAACGTGTTCAACAATGGTCTTAGAATTCATAAATTTCGCACAATTATCCGAGGCTGACTAATTCTGCTACGTCTTTTGGTACATTTTTGGACATACCTATTTTCATACTTTTCGGTCATATTACATTGTTTAGACTGAGGATCACTGACGAGGGTTTAGTACCCGAAACGTGCATGTCTGGTCCATGCTGTAAATTAATCAGGTTTTAAATGATGCTAATGAATTTAAAGACGTTTAACATTCAGACAACCTAGTCCTCCCACAAGTCCTCCTACCCCCCTCTGATTCGGCGCTTCGCGCCTTGACCATACATGTAGTCCTCCCGGGGAATATACCCTCCTCAGACAAGAAACGACAGCAATTCAGCCTACTGTGAATTAATCAAATTTAAATAACTAAATATGCATTTTTGCCTGAATTATTTCAAGCATACATGTTTTTTTTAATTCTCTTTCATCGTCTTTTGTGATGTGTGTATAACTTCACTAGTTTTTTAAATATTTTTTTTTCTAATTTGACAACGTATAGACTTACAATATACATATACTACCCTCAGTGGCTGATCGATTTGATTTAATTACACAGCGAGAGCTTTGACATTAGACGAAGTATAAATTCATTTTCAGAAGAATTATTTCACATTTTCATTTAAAAAAATAATTTACTTTCCTTATTTAAACTAAAATGGACTGATTTGTTAAGAAATCCCCAATTCATGTATTTGAGGATGATGAAAGAACGTTTTCAAAGAGAAAAATCCAGTGTAAAGCAAAAATTTCTGTAGCCCCCATTCCGATCCCCTTTCCGATCTGGGGCTCGGATTGGGTTCTATATTTTTCCTTCATGAATTATCTGCATCTTTTCAGAAATTGCTACACCTCCTTGCACCTTTGTATTTTTGTTGGTTTCAATATAGAATTTCTTACATGTATTTATTTATCTTTCTTTTGTTCAGGTATTCTTTCGTGGGGGGGTGGGGGGGGGGGGGGTTGGAATCGGGCACTTTGACATAAACAGAAAACAGGATCATATTCAAATGAATAAGGAGGTAGTGGGATGAAAGGGGACCTATAGTTCTCTCTTACGCCGTCATGTGCAATTTTTCTTTTCTATTTAGATTCTGTTTACTTGCGAACTCAAAGTTTGTTCCGCAGATGGCGGGGGGGGGACGCAGAAATGGTAAATTGAATTTATAAAAACATCTTCAATCTCACATACACATGAACGAAAGTTCAAAGAAGGTTTATGTATGTAAAATACCTGCCCCAGTGGCATCAAATTATCAAAGTTTGTAAACAAATTAAAATTGGAAGGTTTATAGTCACACGTCTCCGTGTACATGTAGGGGGTGTTAATATACAGGTAAAAGAGCGGTATGAACAACATGCGAGGCAACCCTTTGAAGTACCAGACCAAGGCGCACGCACTTTTTTCTTTTGTATTACGGATGTCTTTGAAATTCATTTTTACTACATCTTTTGTTCATTTGAGACATTAGTGCGTTTGTTTGAAAAAAAGAAAGCAAGCAAGCTTGTATAGACGTTTCTTAATAAGTTCTCATGAATATTAATAGAAAATCGAAAGCGAGGCTAAACTAGGTTGCTGATGTAAATAATATGGCGGCGTCCATGAAAAAATGTTCTAGCATCGCGACTAGTGACTTATCGAGCTTGCCGGACTTAAACTTCAGCTTCGTTGAAAGTTTCCTGGAAAAGCAGTCTAAGAGTTCTGGAAGGGAACAGATGAACAAAGGTTTTAAGTACTATAGTGAGGGATATATCCATGCAATCAAACGTAAGTAACAGCACATGATGCACGATACAATCATTGTAACAACGTCAAGTTCAGAGTGAGCAGTAGACGTAGACCTCTACATGTATGCTCGATACCTTCAGATCCAGAACATATGATGTTTTAATTATATCCTTTTTTATAAGTACGCTTGAAATCAGTAATAAGCCATGCCTGGATTCAGAGTATTTTCCTTAGGGTCCAGTCCAGAGAGGGGAGGGGGGGGGGTGTTTCTAAGACAAGATTTTCATTGAAAAAAAAAACATGCAAATATGTACATCTTGAAATTAGTTAGTACATTGTAATTATAAGTACAACATGAACATTTGATCTTAAATAATTTTAAAATATCAATTTGGATTTGCAGTGTATCCAGATGAAAGTACAGATATATGCACTGTGAAAGGAAAATGCTACAGATCCCAAAAGAGAAATGAATCTCCACATGAGATAGAGGTATGAGATAGGGGTATTACTTTGATTATTCATCTGTTAGTGCATGAACAGTGTTTCAAATACTGATCCATAGATATTAAAAATTTGCCCAGAAATTTATTCCCAATTTTCAGTTTACTTTCAAATAGTTTTAAAATATTGCAAAATATGTCAATCAGGTATGAGTGACTTAAGACATGCTTTTAATACAGTACCTGTATAACTAATTTGAAATAAAATATTTTTCTCTAGATTGTGGTGCACAAAGACAAAACCATAAGTTCCTCCAATTGCTCCTGTACCATTGGTAAGTGTGGACATTGTGGACATGTTACAGCCATGCTTTATCAGTTGGCTCATTATAAGCAGGCAGAAATCAAATTCATTCCGACAGATGTCGCAAAAACTTCTAGACCACAAACATGGCATGAACCAAGAGGTGAAAAACTGCATGCAGCTAAAGTTGACAACATTGTAGTTCAAGGGTATGACAGGCAAAATCCTCAAAGAGCAACCAAGGGTATTAAATCTACTATGTATCAGCCAATGTCAAAGGGAGTTGACCTAAATATTGATGCCTTGCTGTCAAAAACACAGGGCATGGATATTTTGTTTGGAACAGTTGCTGACAAAGAGCAGACAACAAAAACTGTAACTACCAAGTTTGGTGATTACCCACGAGGGAGTGTTTTAAGTTACCAACAAAAACTTCACAATGATTTTATTATTAATCTCATGGAGGAAAATACTTTTCCAGACATTCCTGTTTGCAACCAAATTGGATCTAATAATTTCAATTATGTCATGACTCTCAATCAGTCAAAATTATTGGAATCACTTAGTGTGTCCGAGAGTGAATGCCATGAGATAGAAAAGTGCACACATCTGCAGTCTCAGGATAGGAAATGGCATAATATTAGAAAGGAGCGAGTAACTGCATCCAATGCTGGCAATATTGCAAAAAGAAAAAAAGGTAATAATTTTTTTTTTGTGTATCAAAAACACCAAGTATAGGCTTTGATTTCAGTAATCATCTGTAAATCAAATGTCATGATAGACATTCTAACATTGAATTGGAAATACTAGGTATATTTTTCTTACTCCTTAGTCGAAAATAATATCTCACTCGCTGTGTACAGAAATCTTGGTTTATTTGATTTTCTATCAATTTACATTCACTATTCTTCCTTTTCTTCGAACTGACAGTGCAGGACAACCTAAGTATTTTTGCATCTTTATTTCTTATTTTAGATGGAGGACCCCTTGCAGAGAGATTAAAGTCGACACGTTTCAGACAGACAGCTGCTATAAAGCATGGTATAGAAACAGAGACTGTTGCAGCACAGGAATATAGCAAGGTGCTCTTTTCTGTTAATTATTATACAGTTATAAACATTTAACTCGGTGTATATGATGTGATATTGATGTCATATGAAAATATTGATCAAGGCCGAGCCAAGGTTAATATAATCATATTATGTCAATATCACATCTCATACGGTACATCGTATTAAAAGTGCATAACTGTTTCATAAGTAATGTTGGTTCTATTCTGATATAAGAAATTTCCTTTCTAGATTTATACCATGGTGTCTAACTACTTATACAGTATATTTATATACATGCATGTTGGTGATGTACATGTATTTGATAAGCCTATAATCAGACAGCCGATATAGACTTACTACCCAGTGCATTACAGTAAATTTTGGTGCAATCTAGATGATTTAACATTTTCAATCACACAATTGTCATTGACAACAATTCATAAAACACCATCAAATACTACCCCTATCTTTAACTCTGAATTTCAGACAATGGGAGATAATGTCAACCTGTACCCATGTGGAGTTGTAGTTAGCCCATATTGTCCTTGGATGGCTGCATCACCTGACAGAAAAGTCTATGCACCAGAAAGATCACAGAAATATGGATTATTGGAAATCAAATGCCCAGTGACAAATGACCTAAGTTCATGTGAATATCTACATAATGTAAATGGTTCTTTGAAATTGAAACAAAATCATAATTACTACTACCAAGTTCAGATGCAAATGGCTGTTACAGGTCTGCCGTGGTGTGATTTCTTTGTATATATAGCCACCGATTCACATCAAGAGACAATTTATTTTGACATGGATTTCTGGCAGGCAGCGAAGGATAAATTGGATGTGTTCTATTTTACACATTATCTTGCCTGATTATGTAACAATTTACATGTCTAGGTCAAAGTTGAATTTCATAGAGATGTACGTGATTAAAGTTCAACCGCAAGTTTGAATGATGTTAACGTGGCTCATGTGTATCAATACACACTCCAAAGTTTGAATAAATAGAGCAATTATAGCTCTCACCATATTGTACTAAATTATATAAGTGTGACTGTGAAAAATAAAATCTTTTACATAATGAAACGGTATCATGCTTACATTATCTTTTAAAAATTTTGTTATACAATGATATATGCAAAATTTGTGAAATACTGTAAATTTCACAATATTTATAATTAACTTTTATTTCAAAAGATGAATCACACTTTTAATTTAGTACTAATCTATGGTGTTGGCTATGTAAAGTTTTCTATAAGTTGGGATGATAATTCATAGACTTCATTGACTTAATTAAATCATATAACACAATGATTAGTTTTTCTTCTTTATTAAAGGTCTCTTAAACAAAGTTAGAATATTTACAACAGTCCAAAGCTGGTTAACAGATCCAGCGATTGAAAGCGGAATAACAGAATTAAATAGTCTGTATTCTTTTACTTTCTTAATATGGCGTTCCACATGAATGCGCAAAGATGCAATTTTTTGATTATCTTCAATTTGGGACTGCGTAAACTGTCCATCTGCACATAAAAAGTGAGGAGTTGCAATTGAAACACCAGAGCCTGTCAACACTCTGTCTAAAACAAAACCTTTGTCCGCCATTATTTGGTCTCCAGGTTCTAAGAGTTCTATCAGTCCAGAGTGCTCTGTAATTGCTACATCAGATATACATCCGGAATACAAAGATGATATAAACGTAACAGCTCCATGTGGGGCAATTCCCACTAAACCCTTCCATGTGTTATGACTTTTGTATGAAGAGAATGTTTTTGATCCTAGGGCAAGTGAAGAGGGGCGCTCTGTATAGATTTCTGTACAGTCAATTATAATACGTGTATTCGGATATAGCAGTTTGAAGTCTTCAGGCATATGTATTTGTATCTTATCCCGATTTGGCCAAATATTGATACTTCCAAGAAGAAGATATAAAAAGTTTGCCCAAGTGATAAGCTTACGACTTACAGAAGATTTATGAATATTGAATCGAACAGCTAAATCCTCTGATAAAAATCCACATCTTACTCGACATAAAAACATGAATAGCTCATCAATCGGTTCCAATGATTTTGGTCTTCCTCTTATTCCATGGTCATTTTTCACATTATAATAGACACTTTTCATGTAAAATACTGAGGGTTTTATAAATTCAAAAAAGGCTAGAAAGAGCTCGTATGAATAAAACCCAGTGTAAAAGTCTATCATATCGTCATCAAATGAGAATCTATTGACTCCAAATTTTTCAATCCTTAGTCTTTCCCTCAATTCCTCAATTTCTTTGTCTTTAGCTTTAATGATATCTTCTTTCTCCTGTATATGTTGTTCCAGAATTTCCAGTTTACCTCCATTGTTGTTCTCATCACCATGTGCTCTGTAATTAGAAAATGAAAGTTCAATCAATTAATTTTCACAAGGTCAAATTATTAAGGGACAAGGTAGTTCTCATATTATGTTAAAGGACACTTATCTGTTTATCATGAAGCTTTACAATTTTAAGAAGGCACCATTAAGTGTTAATTGACTCAAATATCAAGATTATGCATACTACTGTAGCTCAACTGCCTGATTGGGCAACGTCATTTGCCAAGCCTTGACTTTATTTCACGGAACATGTAAATTTGAGCTAGGACTGTCAGAACATGATGATTCCATCTTCGTCACGACCGAAGTTTTACTTTTGTTTTCCATATACAATACATGATTAATCTCGATCTCGTTTTAAAGAACGATGCGATCGGCCCCTCGGTGTTTATCCCAGGATTTTAAGACACACAGCTATTTGAAATCGTTTCAAAAATAATTATTTTTGATTTTTACTTTTTTTTTTTGGTGATCATAAATTCCTAGGACCGGAAAATAAAAAAAAAATCCCCAAAAAATGATTTTATTCTTTTTCTAGATTAGCAAAAAATACGGTCGCCGGATCCGTAATCCAATTTATAAAAAAAAATCTGGCCTTACATACTCTCAACCCCATCACTAGCTATGCACTCACATTTATGAATCGATTGTGAGGAAATCTAATTTCTAAATCTCAAAAGCTAATTTAGTAATTTTTATTGACTTACAAGACTGATATTTCATTTGATGCTATTTCTGGGTCCTGTTTACTGAAGTTCTGTTCATCGTCACTGTGCGTGAGAGATATTTCAATGTCTACAGCATTGTTGGTCCTTTCCGCAAGAATTTTTCTTTCTGTAGGTGGTTTTCTTGGCAATTTATCAGGTTTACCAGTATTCCATTCAAACACAGAGGGGACAACATCTGGCTTTAAGCATTTTCTAACTAATGTCCATCGGTAGTCTTCAGCTGTGAAGTGACGAGAACACACCACTGTGTTTTTCCCAATCTAAAATGAGTATGTTTTAAAATAATTATTACGTGTAGCAACTTTTAGTGTTATTAATAATTATTCTATATTTGATGTGCTATTTTATATTAACTGTAACTCCTTGCGTAAATACACTTTATCTGCAAAAGTGATTGCAACGTTCAACCCCTCCCCCCTCCCACCCACCCCATTTCACCAAGCTTTCTATTTCAGTATTTGACAATTACCATTGATTCAATAATGAAGTGTTGAATTAAAAATGATAGTACTAGGATTTCAATTATTAAATTAATACACATGGTTTCATTGAAAATAGCAAGAGTCCACACTAGAATTCTAAATACAACTATAAAATATGTCTACTTTCTGTTTCAGTTGGCTGGGAAGGGGGATGGGGGGGGGGTATTGATGTTAATATTTCTGGACAATTGACCTTCGGTGGTTATTTGAAATTCTATAAAATTGATCACATACTTATGAGTAAATCATTCCATCGAATGACCGAACATGCTACGGAAATGTTCAAAGTGTACGTCGTTCAGTGAGCTGATTCAGTGATTGTGATTTACCTTGAAAAATGGACCTTCGTCTCGTCGTATGGCATGGATCCATTTCTTCCTGAATTCCCTCTTCTTCTCTGAAGGGAAATGATGGAAACTTAATTCAAGGTGTATCCGCCCGTTCCCGTTGCATCTTGGAACGCAACAATAATCGTCTTTTTTCCCGACTTGTAGTTGTACTTCGCCTTCGGTCGCCATCTTGTTTGAATGCCTAGGTAAGCCTCGCTTTCATCACTATGACCCGGGGTCATATGAATACATGCATAACTTTTGAGATCGGTCTATGAAAATGACAAAAAAAAAAAAAAAAACTAATTCATGCACAGGCGAACATTTCATAAGGGAAATGACGTTATATTCAAAAGAGTCAACTGATCGAAATTTTGTCTCCTCGCTTTCGCAGGATAATTTCTGCGTCTGGAGAGAGAGAGAGAATTTACTTCCCATGCACATGTATGTATAAATAAAATACAAGTAAAAAAAATCATTACAAGGTACATCATGCATTTCATTAGACACATTTTTAAAATCAAATATACATGCAATATACATGTTCGATAAATGAAAATTGATTTCTGCCGGTGTGTTTTTACTGTGAAAATGGTAGATGTGTATTTTCGATCTTGATCAAGTAAGTCAATGTTTGACGAGTTTGGACCACAAATATTTTCTCATAATTAATTTCAGGGACGAACATGTGTTCCAGTTAATTTCTAACCAAAGTTTTTCATTGATCTCAATAATGTGCTAATTATCTATGATCTTGCAAACAATAACGTACATTTATTAACAGGGACGTATACTTTTTATATCCGTCGCTTGTATCAATAGATTTAAAAACAATAACATAATTTCTCTGAATGAAAATAAAAATAATCATATACACTATATCTTTACAAATATTTAAAGCGATAAATCAAATAGCCATGGTAGAGCTGTACACTTGTAGATTGACATATAAAGCTACATGTATATGTATATACATGTAGAACCGAGTGATCGCACTATGTTGATGATACAGATAATGATTGACACCTGGACCAAATTTAATCGGTCAAAGGTGGGGCCTAGAAGTATCAATTACATTGATCCCTTAATTAATAAAAAGAATCGATCTTTCAATGTTGTCATCAAATTAAGCTAGAATTGTATTTATTTTCACATGTGCCGAGATTTTCCGTTTTTACTTCTTATAAAAGTAAAATTTCGACCCTCTGATGGTTTTAACCCCCCCCCCTTTGGAAAAAGTATCTAGACCCGCCCCCCTTTTTTTATTTAAACTAAATATATTTTGTCATTTTTATTATCTAGCAGCCATAGATAGTGTTATTTATCTCTAGCTGAAATCTTTTGCATTGACATGTCATCGGACCTTGTCGATATCTCATTTAATAATGCGGCATAATTAAAATGACCTGCCGGTATGTCTTTGATGTCACGTACCGCTCGCGACTCTAGAAGACGTCGCTATCTACAAAAGCTACCAACCATACAGATTTTTTTTCAATTAATTATTTTATAAGCTAATCACTAACTTATTAAAGGAAAGCGGCAAAAAAAGAAATTAGGAACTACATGTACATGTATGCAGTGCCGGAGTCCATGAATTTAGTAAAAGAAAAAAAATTCTGAGTCCATTAAAAATGAGTGATATGAGTTAAACAATAGAATTTTTTTTCTAAATATCATGATTTCCCTCTTCAGTTTCATTCTTTGTTGTTTATATGTAAACATTGATTTAAATTCATTGACAAATATATATTTTTGCTTGTAGCCGGATTAATATAAATTTAAGATTCACGATAGAAATAACAAAACGAAAATTCTAAGCGTAGCTTTTAGCTCATTCACGTTAGTCATTCTCCATACGCCAACGTTAGTGATTATTCATACACATAGCAATGCGGAATATGGTTAGAGTATGCGGAATAAAACATATGGTGAATGACAAGCGTTAACTATGAGGAATCTATCAGTAATTATTGTATGCCTACATTCACGTTAATTATTACATATCTAACCATTTATTCACCATTTTTCGCGATAGGTCCTCATTCATTTTCGTTTATTATTCATAGAATCTGTTAACATTAACTATTCCTTATCTGTAAGCATTGTGACGTCATTGAATTCCTTTGAAAACGTCATATATGTAACCCTCTTTCCCTGAATTTCCTGCTGGTTTCCAAAGAATTTGATGACGTCACAATGCGTTGACGTCAGATGCCTGACGTGAACTCTCCATTTCGAAAAGACCAAATTGCAGTAAGCAATGTATCCTCAGATGCATCCCCCACACAACTTGGGTTGATCTATGACTAATTATAGGAATGAAACGGACCTCTCAAATTTGTATTTGTAGCAGTCAATGTAGTAAGCATTCATAGAAGCATCATACGCATTCGTTTGGTGGATATAGAAATTGAAGGAAGCTGGAAATTGAGGTGTCAAATTTTCCTTAACCAAAGTGCAGATGGCAAGGCCGATGCAAGGGCTATGGCATAAGTCCCCTCTACTTCGGCTAGGTTATCTTAAAATCTTAACTTGCGTAATATAAAAAAAATCTCAAGACCATTTGAAATAGTTTGAAAAGAATCTCTTCAATTTTCATGCACGAATAGCTGTTTCTAGTTGTAAAATGCTCCTCCTCTTTTGGTACACAATTTCTCATCACCCCCCCCCCCAAATCAAAACATGTAGCAATTATGAGAGAATATTCAGTTTTCTATCATCTTCCAAAATTTCAGACAATTTGCACTAGACACATAATTACATTTAATGCAATTAAAAAAAATGTATTAATCTCTGAGCGATATAAGTCCCCTACCGGAGGCGTAAATTTATGTCCTGAATCTCTTTTCACGAGTTTGTTATTTGCAACAGCCAAGAGAAGTCCGGAAAATTGAATATTTCATTAAATTTGCTAAGTCCATGGGCCATAACTCTAGTAAAAATAGGTAAATTGAAACCGAACTCAAACTTGGTCAGTATCCCATTTAGATGTATTCATATACAAACAATCAGTTCATTGATCTGCAAAAGAACTAAAGAAAGGTCCGGAATACTGATTTTTCATGATATTTGCTAAGTGCAAGGGCCGTAACTGTTGCGAAAATAAGTCAATCGGAATTAAACTCGAACTGGAACTGTATCACATTAAAATGTATTCACATACTTAAAATCAGTTCTTTATCTTTAATAACAGTCAAGAGAAATAAGTCCAGAAAACTAAAAATTTCAAGAAATTTTCTAAGTCCAAGTGCCATAACTCTTGTAAAAATAGGTCAATCAAAACCAAACTCAAACTTGGTCTGTTTCACACTAAGATGTATTCATATACCAGACATCAACTCATTATCTGCAACAGAACCAAAGAAAAGCCCGGAAAACTGACATTTTAATAGAATTTGCTTAGTCCAAGGGCCATATTTCTTGTGAAAATAGGTCAATTAGAACCTTACTCAAACTTGGTCTGTATCACACAAAGGTGTATTTATATACCGAACATCAATTCATTATCTGCAACAGAACCGAAGAAACCGAAGTCCGGAAAACTGAAATTGTCATGATAAAATTTGCTAAGTCCAAGGGCCATAATTCTTGTAAAAATAGGTCAATCAAAACGAACTCAAACTTGGTCTGTATCACACTAAAATGTATTCAGATACCAAACATCAGTTCATTATCTACAACAGAACCAAAGAAAAGTCCGGAAAACTGAAATTGTCATAAAATTGCTAATTCCAAGGGTCATAACTCTTGTAAAAATAGGTCAATCAAAACCAAACTCAAACTTGATCTGTATCACAATGAGTTCAATATATGCAACAACAGCGAAAAAAGTCCAGAAAACTGAAAGTGTGACAGAGGGGACAGACCGAGAGGAAACTATGAGTCCCCTTAGGCGTTGTCGGTAGGGGACTAAAATAATACAGAAAATGTTATTATTGGCCCGGAAATTACCTTGACCTTTCAATTGATGATTGGATCTTTCTTAAATCCTTAAGAATACTTTTTAGTGAAAAATGATTAAATTCTGATGTTGGTTACGGAGATAAAGATAGACGGATAGACATGGCATCGACTGTATGCTTCATCAAATCTCTTGAATACACTTGTGAAAAGCTTAATGACAAGCAGACAGACAATATATGCTCCTAATTTTCAATCAATAACACTCTATGATTCATGATACAAACTTATTGTACCTTGTTGTACATGTAAAGACAAACAAAACTGAGAGATGTGATTTTTATTCAGACTTTCATTATAATAATAAGAAGGGAGGAGATCTCCAACAAGACCTCGTTGCAGCATCAACAGTAAAACACCAAAACACCCGATGCAAAAACACAAAAGACGAGTACAGCATGAGACGGAAAAGAGACACACGACATGTAAACATCAAACACAAAAGACTACACATAAACCGACGAGACCAATGGATAACCGGTGCCGACTTTGGACGGCCATCTGTCACGCAAGTAGCAAATGGTGTGGTTATCCTGGATTACGTGCGCACAACCCTCTCACTTCTCCAATTACCCAGAGGTCTCGAAGAACGTACAATTGTGGTGTAAAACAACCTCCTCACTGTAAGATGACATCACACAAACAAGACCGCGAAACACAGAGGCCCCATAGACACAGATGAATATGTAAATGGATATAAAAAGAGGGCATGCGTAATACAGTCCGTGCTCTGCCGGCTGTAGCGAGCTCATGTATGTAATCACCCGAGGAGTCCGACTGACATTCAGAGAGGACAGGTGGTCGGGGCCCTGTCTTCTCTAAAGAGGTTTGGACAGGGCCGTCATGGAGTCCCGTCGTCACAGTCAGTCAGAGTGCAAGTCTCAAGGATGCGCTTGTACAAGACTGTAGATTGGTCAAGTACCAAGCCTAGTGTCCGTCTGGTGACATTAGGATCATACCCACGGTATAAAAGGCGTTTGATGATTCTGACGCATTTTCGATGGTTAATATGCTGCCTACCTTTGATCCTTTTTATTTTGTTTATCATATCACCATAAAAGATAGGTTGTGTAATACCCATAGTAATGTACTCTGTTGCATGTATAGATACATAATAATGTACATTGTATGTGTCGCTGATCAAAATACACAATCTTGAACACAGTTCAAAAAAAATAAATACATTATGTACAGATATATGAAAAAAAAATACTACATGTCAATTTGATATAAAATTTTCTGCATCTATCAGTACTTTGCATAATTATCCAATTTAAATAAGTAAATATAATATACCAAGCATACAAAATAGTACAACATTTAAGGTAGATAAACTGATTGGAAACAATCATTATCTAAGAGATAAAAACTACCTAGCTGTGGTTTATCGTCCAGTAATTCCCCCGAGTCGCATGAACCAATCATATTATCACCGGGCCGCGAAGTAGCGAGGTGATATTCTGATTGCTTCATGCGACGAGGTGCATTACTTGATAATAGTTGTTATTTCTATTCTGATATATTCTGATGATAACAGACGACAAGTATAGTGTATGTAGTTTTCAGAAAATGAGGGCGTGAGAGTATGCGTGTGAGAAGGCGTGACTTATGTTGGAGAATAGACCATCGGCGAGCTCTATAGAACATATAGGGAGAAAATCTGAAGTCATATTAGAATTTGTCATAAAACCGATTCCCATTTTATTGTAACATATAATGCACCTCAACTTAACCCTCTATTCTCATCCCTATTGTACATCATTCATACATATGTCTCAATTTTGTAACAATGACATGGTGATGATCCCTTGGTCCAATATTCCTGAATTTGGAACATCTTAATTTCCTTCATTCTGAATGTCCATGTACAAAATAACCCTTTACATTAACCTGTGTCCCAAATATATACGGCTGTCTTTGAGAACAAACATTTGGAGCTTACATTATGTTACTAATAAACATTATCATGTTATGTTACTAACATTATCATGTTATGTTACTAAAATTATCATGTTATGTTACTTTCATTAATATAATCCACCCTCATGACAAAAGCAAACATACATGTACATTATAGAAACTATTATATGTTTTGTTTTATTAAATTATTTATTTTCATAAAATATACTACAAACAGTGGGCAAAATAATTATGAACTAGCACGCTAGTTCATTTTTGCGCCCGCCTGGCGAAAGTCGCACAGCAAAGCCAATAGCGTCATCACATAGAGGATACCTGACTTAGTCAAAATCCACTTCTCATTTACCTGTTGCCCACCTGGTACCTGAGATATTCACCTTAATTAGAAAAAAATCCTGACAAATTTGACAAATTCCTGCAGGAATGTTTTATTTCCTGCGAGAAATTTTTAAAGAAAAATTCCTGCAGGAAAAATGAAATTCCTGCAGGAAAAATAAAATTCCTGCAGGAATTTTTTTTCTTAAAAATCCCACAGGAGAAAAAAAATCCTGCAGGAAATATTTCTGCCCAATAATTTCCCGCGGGAGTTCATCAGTACAATTTTTTCCCGCAGGAATTTGTTTTTGTGAAAAAAAAATCCCGCAGGAATTTGTTTTTGTAAATAAAATCCCGCGGGAATTTATTTTGAAAAAAAAAAAAATCCCGCGGGAATTTATTTTGAAAAAAAAAACCCGCAGATTTTTTTAAGGAAAAAATTCCTGTAGGAAATTTTTCAAAGAAAAATCCTTCTGGAATATTTCTACAGAAATAAATTCCTGCGGGAATATTTCTACAATTAACTTCCATTGTCTTGTGCTTTATAAGTGTGAAATGTCATGATCAATAGGGATTTCATACTAAGTCCATTATCATGTAACCTGCTTCCTTATCCACTCTCCCATAATAAATGATGCCATTTCTTATAACCATCTATAGTTTCATCAATACTAATAATGTAGTCAATGATCATCTTCTTCAGACAAGTGTACAAAATGCATGTACCTTACTCCCCTGATGTCGGATGCCATACGCAAAACTGCGTCCCTCGCAAGATTCATATAATACTTCCATAATTAACAAATAACTTAGAGAGTAAAAAATCATTTAAACACGTTATAACCAGCACTTTTCTAGAGATTTCTTTTCAATGATGCTAATGAATTTGAAAACGTTTAACATTTGAAATCTTAGCCTGAGAAATCACTTGGTATGCTATTGTGACATCTTACGAGGAGATATAGTAACATACACTTGATTAAAGAAGATGCTCATCCATTCTTACCCAAAACAATCTCATAAGAAATAATTATTTCTTTTGAAACATTCATTGAATGTTTGACAAGTTAGTAACCTAAAGCTAACAAAATGATGCATTTCAAAACTTGTACATAATCATTGCACAAAGAATGAATTCACACCAGACCGTTTTACATAAATAATTTATTTTCTAGCAAAATTCTTTTTTTTTCAACCTTCAGTTGAAAAAGGATTTACAATAAATATAAATATAGAATAAATCTTATAAATAGACAATCTATTAGAAATATCAAACACATTTTAAATGCATAGACATTTCTCAATCACAATAATTACGAACTGCTTATCTAAATGTATGTAACTCTAATATGGTTATCACATAACACATTTAAATAGTTATATATTACTAGAGTATCCATGTAATAGAACATTAAGTACATGTAATGCCAATAGTCTTTACTGTAAATTTACTATAAAAGTACAATATTAACTTGACCTTTCAACTTTTAAATAAATAATATTCTCTCAGAGTATGGTATTGACTTTTAACAAGAGGAAAAACTCCAATTACATGTAATTACTGTAATTACTGTAGATATTTCCGGTCCTATCAATATCAGTTCAAGAGTAATGATTATTGTTTGTAAAGATAAACAAACACACAAACAGATCCAAAAGATTAGCTCGTTGATAAGGAACTAAAACATTGGTACAACATCTTTAAAAGAATCTAAAATACAAATGTCAATGGCATGATGGCGTCAAGTTATTTTAAGCATAAATATATATTTATTTTTCATATAAGTAGCAACACATAATTTTTCCCCTGAGAGATTTGTGACAATAATTACAGATTATACATCCCAGTCAATTATAAATCTTTAAAAAAATTGGTACCAGCAGAAATGCTTCTTCAACACACGCCAAATATGACCAAAATTTAACAGGCCCAAAATATGATATCGAAGTTTTGGAGCATGTTACAAAAGAAAAAAGCGAAATTAGATATTCAATTAAGAAATGAAATATGACAAAAAGGTTGACAAATAAATACTGTGTTGACCATCATATCAAAAGCAAATGTCACAAGTCATAAAATAATCCAAACTTAAGGTCTAGAAACTAATATCACACAATTACGTATCACAATTCAACCATTCATCTTCTGCCTATCCTCAGACTTGCAGAGTGCTGCAGCCGATCCATGTGCCTATTTAATGCCTCAGCCATGTTAGCTTCCAAACTGTTTCCTTCCAACCCAGCCTCCACAAACGTTGACAGTGAAGTTGGGGCAAGTGGCTGGACTGAAGGAGTCGAACCTAATCGGATTAAATAGTCGTTCCACCACTGACATTCACTCTCTGAAAACTTGCCTGCTTCAGCCCAACGCTTCAAGTCTCTCCTCATGTCTGTGATGGTCGCTTCCATTTTTCCAAGATTTGGTTCGACAATGGAAGGTTCTTCAAGGTTTGGCACAATGTCCCTCACTCTAAGGTGCCTGTATGGTTCTGTCTGTAGCGGCCAATTCTTGTACGAGATTGTCACATCTCCGTCCATCTTATGTATCTTGAATACATGAGGCTCCTGAATTCCTTGAAGGACACCCCTAAATGTGGCCAATTTTCTAAAATCCCACAGAGAATCCAAATGAACTGTTTTTGGTGTTGGTGTGAAACCTTCTCTGCACACACTATGGAGATGTTCCAATGTCAGAAGGTTACGTTGATTTGCAGCTCGATTGATGCAGCTGAACATCTGATCAACATCTTCATGTGTATGGCCCACCATTAAAAATGTCAGCTTCACCTAAAAATTAAAAAGAACATATTGAAAAATCCAAATTACTCCAACAATAAATATCTTAATTGAATACAAATACATCAAAGCAAATGGAGAATATCTTTTCAGTTTTATTGGTGGCTTGCTGGCAATGTTCTTTAGACTCCAAAGTTCATTACTTCATGTTACATGTGAGTAAAACTGATGTGTTTCAACTAGCAACCTTCTTGGACCAAGATTCAAATCAATTAAAATGCACCATACATGCATGTCCTCATAAGTAGTGTTAAAGGTCAAATTATTGAGAAAGCCATAAGAAATAAAGTTCTTAAGGCACTGAGGGCAATCATGTCTAACCCATATGTTAGACTTTTATTCTATGCACTGTATACTTGGTGCTACGATACAAGGCATACACAACATACCAGTAATGAGGAAAATAGGCACATTCATACATGTACAGTATGATGTACCATGCAAAGCTTTTTATTACTTTCTATAGATGTAACAAAAAAGGTATAAAAAATCAAACTACTGTTCACACTTACAGTCATTTAACAGTAAACACTTCTTACCTTTCTCAAGACCTCTGCTTGTACAAGCATGCATAGGAACATCAAAACAAATCTGTTTTTGTTATCCTTCGCTGAGTTGTCAGCTTGGAGGTATAACACAGGGGGTAGACGGCCACCATTGCCCTATGACAGAAAATTTAAGATAAGAAATGTAAGGTTCTAGGTTCAATTTTAAACAGCGCTAAACTGTATCAATGGATGTTACATCTTTATGCTTATAAAAATGGCTAATCCATGAAATTTACATGAAGTAATTTCATAAAAATTCTGAAAATAGTGTATTTCTAATTAAAATGTAACTGATTATACATGAACATCATTTTTCTATAACACTATTGTATTATAATGAAGATTGTATGCTTGCATTCTTTTTCTTTAATTAAATGATAGATTGCCAAATGTCTGAGATCACACCTGTTTGCCACTAGTACACTGTGAGGTAATAATTAAATGGTCTGTCAAAGCATCGTTAGATGGGTTATTGATTGTGACGTCAGAATTCAAAAGCAGGTGCAATGTAGGACATTCGGCAATCCCTTAATTGTTCTAATACTCTATTATTTTATGGGAACTCATCCATCATTGGTATTGGAGATTCTAAGACCCGAGACCAGACTTGACATATTTTGGAATATATTTTAACGATGAAGTCATAACTAAATCCTTGGAAATCAAGAAAACAAAGTCAAAGCACCTGTTTTCATTTTTGAGGTCACATTTTGAAAGTCCACAAAATTATGTCACATTGTTGGGTCTTTTACATTATAAAATCTACGTTCGGAACGGTAATTCTTATCATTGGGGAAAGGTCTTTTCTAAGAAATTTTTGTAAAATCAATTGGCATTGAAAAATGATAATCAAAGTAATGTTAAATTGAAGCCTTTAAATTTGGTCTCCTAAAGCTTGGTTTAAGGTCTGAACACACCCTTTGGTACAATGTTAAATTCATGACATGATTGAAATCCCTGTATACAGTCATAGGCATTGGCGACCGCCAGATAATTATGTGGCGGCCGCCAGAAACATTATGGCTAGGACTTGATTTAAGCATTTTATATGCAAAGTGACATTGACCCCATAACCATCACCTGATTTACATAATTTAGGATCAAGATACTTCCATTGGTCTAATGGCAAAACTATGTGAAATATAACTGAAATCTACATAGAGAGGGAATTTCTTACCTCAGCTACATCTTGCATAACTGTCATCAGGAAATTCAGAGTTACATTTCAGTCTGATGGGAATAAATCAGTCCATGTGAAGATGAATGCCTTATTCTGACCATGATTTAGAACGCCTGTAACATGATGATGAATATGTGCAAGGCTTGTCTCATTCTGAAAAAAAAATTATTTCTGCATCATAAAATTCTACAAAAGGCTCAATATAACAGTATTATTTGTTGTTTATTTTAAGGTAAGCAGTTTATTAAATATAATGTATATATGATAAGGTATGATCAGAGTATCGTGCTGATATCAATACCATCAAACAAGGACACCATCAAATTCAGTATGTAAATAGCGACAAAGAATAATGGTGAATCAATATTTGCATATCTTATCAATTAGGTTTACTGCAATCTTAAATTTCATATGGAAATTAGAATATCTGGTGATTGTTATAAAATTCAAAGAGCAAAATAATACCTGTAATAAATATATTTTAGGTAATTGCTATTTATTAGATTTAAATTAAATATAAATGTTCAATATTTATTCATGATTTAGAAGAACTATTTTTTCTTCTGAGTGATGTTAGTATTAGTGGGCCAAGCTAGTATGATTGCATATAGTTGGCTTTTATGGGCCAACTCCAAAATTACAAAGATTATAACAAGATAAACATGATAAATAAGATATGTGAATCTCTGTTTCAATCTTCTATGTTTTATTTCAAAAATTATATGACAAAAAGAAAAATAGCCTCCCAGCTTCCCCTTGAGGAAAAAATGTATGTACCTTGAAAGATTCTGAAAACCTTGGAAGGTTTGTCTTTCCGCTGTCCATGTTATCAATTATGAAGCTGAGATATGCTTTTGGGTTACTTCGACTCTTGGACCTATGCTTGTAATACTTCTCTCTAGCCAGCCTGAAATCAAGGACAAACTTTAAGATCTCAAAATCCAACTTGTATTAGTTACACATATATATTGAATTATTCATCATATTATAAAGACATTACACAAGAAAATTAAGAATCATCTTAACAAGACATCTTTAAATATGATATATTTGAATAATTTCACCTACCCACAATAAATATAGTTGCTATACCCTTGTCAGTATCTCTATATAAAATCCCCATAGGAAAAATGCCTATAAATTCGAATATTTGACCAAGCGGTCGATATTTACATCAATATTGGCCCTAGGGCAATATTTCAAAAAATATTGACCGATAAACGGTACATCGTTTGTGACGTCACGTCATTGATGACACTCTTAGCTCTACCTATTTTTCCGTGCTCTTTCTCTTATAGAAGAAAATGAATGTAAACATGCCAGGCTAATTGGTTCGTTGCTGCAGTATTGATGTAAGGTATAACAAAACAATTATTGACTGGGAATTAGGGCAATATATGATTTGTTGGATCTTCAGACAAAATATAGCCCTCGGCCTTCTGCCTCGGGCAATATTTTATCTTCAGGTCCAACAAATCATATATTGCCTTCATTCCCAGTCAATATTTGTATAATATACTAAATATATGTCTAAACAGTCAAACTTCGATATCTAGAAGTCTTGTTCTAGACTAAGTTTTACTCATAGTGAACATTTTGATGCCGTGGTCTAAAGGTAAGGGCATATGACCACGGGTCAACCGATTTGTGTCTGTGGTGTTTAAAAAAAAAAGGACAAAAAAGACATATCTATTAAGCTTAAAGATGACGAGTCCACTTGTTATGATCGTGAAACAATTCTAATTGCTGTATTTGACCTTGACTCCAAACTCAAGATGGTGCATTTTTAACTCATAAATGAAGTTCCATTATCATATCTCCAAAGATACTTGAAATATGATCTGGAAACCAACTATTGATGCTTAAATGTTAGCACAATATTAATAGACAAATACAAATGTATATATTACAGATAAAGTATATTAACTCACTCTTGAAGCTTCAAATGAATTCTCCTTTGCTCAGACACCAGTGATCTCTCCTCTTTTGAAAGCTTTGTTAGCTTTGATAGCATTGCTTCCCTAAAATTGGTACACTCTTGGCACTTAGTGAACTTCTGAAACTAAAAGTTACCATTGAAATAATTTTATTATATCATGTATAATTAATCTTCGACTAATAAAATAAAGAAAATTGATGTTAGATACAACTCTTTATCATAACATGATTATCATTACTCTGTAACTGTAGATACAATATGTATATGTTTCTAATGAAACAGAACTGTCTGCACTTCATACATTTTCTACTTAGCATTTTCATCAAAATACATTGTACTGTCACTGACATCATAATCACAGAGGGTAGTGTTGGGAATCAGGAGGGAAAATAGTAATTGATAAATGGGGAAGGTATTTCGATCAATTAATATCGGTTTTCTTCATAATTCACAAGCGAAATCGGACACCTCAATAACCAATTAATCGAAATAATATGTGAAATGGTACAACACTAAGAAAGGGATATAACTCTGTTGAGTAAAATACAAGTGCCTGGAGAGCAGGCCCTACTGCATACCTATCAATTTTTTTTTCAGACAAAATGAAAGAGAATCAATGCACTTGATACAAAATTATGACCTGTTCTTGTATCATAATGAATAAAATTTACCCCTAAAATAGATTAAGGCCAATACAGTTAATTTTATTGTTACACTTGCATAGCATTGATAAATTCATAATAAAGTTACCTGATTATATGATATATGCATAATATATTACCTTCCTTATTTTCACATTCTTGAAGTGTTCTGCCCACACATTTTCAAACTGCCGTCTTCCAAGAGCTACCTCTTTGATCTCCAATTGATGTTTCTCATATTCTTCAAATGCTGATCGTTTATTAACACAGCTAGGGAGGTGGATTTGATCGAAGTCAGGCTGGAAATCTCCACATTTCTTGGTCAGAGAAGCGTGAAGTTGAAGTCCACCTCCTTCTTACACAAGTGAGTGCTGGTCGTATCACCCTTGAGACTTTCAGAGAGAGAGTCAAGTCCTTAAAGGTAATATGACTGCTTTTTCCTTTGTGCATGAATATGTATGATAATTCACAGCTTTTTACTTTGGATTCAAAGGTGAATCAAGGTATTAAGACAAGGGTCAAGATCACAACAGTAGACATTATGGATTAAACCTTATTTGAGACACATTATTTCTTTCCATATCCAAAAATTCTGTCAATATCTTCCTGAATTATTACTTCAACTGGGTGTGTCTTGTGCCAAGGTCATAGGTCAAAATTGGAGGTCACATTGGATGTTGAGCCAAGGTCATAGGTCAAAATTGGAGGTCACATTGGATGTTGAGCCAAGGTCATAGGTCAAAATTGGAGGTCACATTGGACGTAACAAGTTAAACATTGTCCAGACCAAAAATTCTTCAACTGCTCATGGATTTAACATCTCACAGAATTACTGCTAAGCACACATTACTGTTTTTCTGTAGCTACAAAGTTGGTACCATTTAAATATTTACATTACAGGAAAAAGATGCCTACACATTTGAAGAAGACAATGTTTCTGTGATACCAGAGGTATTCATTCTTTTTATTTTTTGCATATATATATACATATAATTTAAATCGTGCAAGCATAGCAGATTTCACTGATCTATGCATTTTTTTAGGCGGGATTGCAAAGCAAAATCTGATCTATGAAAGGGCGAAGTCGTCAGTCTGTCTGTCTGTCAGTGCGTCAACTTTCTGGTTAAGGTGTTATGTTTAAGTCTGTTGAGAGAAAACTGCTTGTAGCAGCAACTTGAAACTTGACATGGTGATAGACCATGCTGAGACAAATCAAATTTGACCTTGTGACCTTGGAGTTTGACCATCTTTTTAAAAAAATTAAACATGGTCTTATCATGAACTATAGTGGATATGTCTTTAATATTTTATATGCAGAATCTTCATGATCAGACCTTTCATTTAATATCATGACTTTTGAACTAGTGACCTTGACCTTGAAGTTTGAACTGCTTTTAGAATAAAACAAACATGGGCTATATCTTACGTACTATAAGGGATATGGCTTTGATATTTCACATGTAGATTCCTCATGACCAGATCTTTCATGTGATATCATGACTTTTGAGCAAGTGACCTTGACCTTTGACCCACTTTTGAACTATACCATAGCTTTTTTTTTCATTTCACAATAGTTTTAATGAACTTTGACCTTTCTGTCTGCACGAAAAACCATACATCATCTAATACAAACACTTAACAATCCGGCCTTACCGCCTTTAGCTGTCTATGGTTTATTAGTTTCTGAATACATGTAAATGGTTTCTTTCGTTTCTTTTTGTTTACATTTACAGTTTTCAAGCCAATTTCATATCTGTACAACAAAAGTTTTTTTTTTATTATTTCAGAGTCCAGAGGGTTCTCAACAGGACTCTGTGAGGGAGAAAGAAAACCAGGTACACGTCTTTCAAGTGAAACTAATCATTGTCTTACCATAGCTTAATGTATGATGAATATTATATTGCTCTCCAATTTTTATATTCTCCTTCCTGTCTAGTTTTATTTATTGTACTCTGTCTTTTTTATTCCAAAATTAAGGAATCAAATCACAATTCAATTAATTTACTGTGTTATTCTTTGTTGTAAATGTTACAATGTTTTTAGTTTCACTGCTGTGTATGATGTGTCCGTTTTCTGTGATGTGTGGATTTACTTGAAAAAATGTTACTTATGTTACTCTATCGCGGGTACAGTTGTGATTTTTGTCAGGATCTCCTTTACCTCTTTGTGTATTTTGCTGTTTTCCGAATGATCATGTTGGAGATATTTTCCTTCCAATCTTCATTAAACTATGTTAGTTTGGTTTTCAAGACCAAAGGTCAAGGCCACAGTGGGAATAAATACGAAAACCATGGTGACATTCAAGAGGACAAAGTTTACTTAAGATCATCAAATATGGCATTTATGTTGTCCATGGTAAGAGAATGATACCAATTGATTTTTCAAGGTCAATGATCAAGGTCACAATAGAGAAACATAGAAAAAAAACCCTGTTATTAGAGAACATAAATATTACTTTTTCGTAACATTGGGAGAGGCTGCTAGGCTTTATGGGGTTGACATGATTGTTATTATTATTATACATACATCTGGTTCATTTTCAGTGTCCTCAACCTCAAACACGGATTGACAGGACTGTGCCTCAAAAAGAACAAGAGGTTAGTAGCTTTAACAATTTTAATGATATTTTTATCCATTAAATGCAATTTAATTGTATTAAACTTATTTCTACAATTTATAAGTTTGATTGCTTGTTTTCCATTAGTGTGACTACACTTTGTTATCCTAAAAATATAACACCTTTTGACTCTAATCATTGGCTTTGAATGTTTAAATCAAAGATTATACTCCTAAATCTTAGGATGGAAAAACGATGGAAAATTGAAATAAAAATAAATGTATCATTGAGGAAACAAATTGTTAAATATGAGGTTCCTTTTAATGGATTTAAGCTGGCAAGGAAAGAAAAAAATGTCAAACGAAATATTAGTATTTTTATTTTATTGATTCCAGCTTCTGAGAGCTAAAGAAAGACTATCAAAGGTAAGTTTATTTGTCTTTTTAAATCTGTAAACCTTGCTTACAATACTGTATAGCTTAAAATTATTTAAGCTCTGCAATGTAAGGTGAAAGATACAAGAGGTTTTTAATTTCGCATGTGCAATCTTAGTTACAAGACACAATAATTTTTTGACTATTATCATTGTTTCTAGAACACTTTAGTTAGTGTCAGTCTTTATAAGTTAATAGTACATAAAGCGCATTTTCAGAGGTGTCTTTTGTGACTTACAGTATATCTTTTTCTTTTTTTAATAGAAACGTCTTGATTTACGAAGAAATCAAGATACAACCATGCCTCAGTCTTCCACACCTCAGACTGCCACGCCTGTCTTCCACACCTCAGACTGGCATGCCTAAGTCTTCCACACCTCAGACTGCCACACCTCAGACTGCCACACCTCAGACTTCCACACCTCAGACTGCCACGTCTCAGACTTCCACACCTCAGACTGCCACACCTCAGACTGCCACACCTCAGACTTCCACACCTCAGACTGCCACGCCATCCATAGCATTGGTAACTCATTATTGATTAAGTAAACTACAGTACTATCATTTTTACAATGAAAATGGGGACATGATATAGAAAATTAATTATTTAATAAGGGATCTGCCAAAGGGCTGGTATCCTACAGTAATCACTGTGTCTGTCTGTCTATTATAGCAGTCCATCAAAAACTTAAACATTGGCCATAACTACTCTACTATAAGAGAGAGCGCTTTCATATATTGTGTGTGTGTATTCCTTGTGACAAGATTTTTTTGGTACCAATTTTTTTTATTTATAAATTGACCGTGATCATGACCTAAACACTATTTAGAAGTACAATTGTATTACAAAGCTCATTTTATAATTACAGGAAACAATTGAAAAGGGAGCAGTGGTCAAAGCCTACTACAGCCCAGATAAAAGGTGGTACAGAGCCACTGTTTTAGGAAAAGTCCACCAGGTATGATTTTTAACATGGCAATTAAAATTTAATACTTGATACAGTGTTTGCGAAGGTTTGTTGGACATGTAGCATTCAGAAAATATTGCATCGATCTGATTAATGTCCAAACCAGGCCAGACCAAAATTTCTGATAAGACACAAGTTAAGAAAGGTGACTAGGAGAATTCAACACATCATTGTGTGATCTTTGTTTGATTATTTCGTATCTCAAACATGTACTCTATTAATCTGAATAGTTAATCCAACCAGAAATTGATGTGTAGTCACCTCTCCTTCCTGACCCATAAATCCTTTTCGGAAAAATAAGAAAATAATATACATGATTAATTTTTAGCTCGACTGCACTTTAGTGCAAAAGAGCTATTGCAATACCCCCGGCGTCGGCGTCCGCGTCGGCGTCGTCCGAACTAAATGATAAGGTAAATGTTAAGATTACACATTTACCTTTCCTATATTCATATTCTGTTTGTTTTTTTGTTGTTGTTGCATACATCATTTAATATATCCAGATGAGGATATAGCCCCTGGGGTTGGGATTTTTAAAATTATTTCAAATGATAAGGCAAATGTTGAGATGATAAGGTAAATGTTAAGTTAGCAATAAAGTCTTTAAAAGCCAATATTGAGCAAAGTATAAGTGCTACATGTACCAAACTTACATATTTGATGTATCTTTGATCAAACTTTCAAAAATGACCTTGACCTACTTTTTTCCGCTTGAATGATTTTGCCTTTAAAAGCCAATATTGAGCAAAGTATAAGTGCTACATGTACCAAACTTGCATATTGGATGTATCTTTGATCAAACTTTCATAAAATGACCTTGACCTACTTTTTTCCGCTTGAATGATTTTACCTTTAAAAGCCAATATTGAGCAAAGTATAAGTGCTACATGTACCAAACTTGCATATTGGATGTATCTTTGATCAAACTTTCATAAAATGACCTTGACCTACTTTTTCCGCTTGAATTATTTTACCTGTAAAAGCCAATATTGAGAAAAGTATAAGTGCTACATGCACCAGACTTGCATATTGGATGTATCTTGGGTTAGACTATTGAAATATGACCTTGACCTACTTTTTCTGCTTCAGTGATTTTGCTTTAAATTGGCAATATTGAGCTAACTATAAGTGCTACATGCACCAGACTTGCATATTGGATGCATCTTTGGTTTGACTATTGAAATCTGACCTTGACCTACTTTTTCTGCTTCAGTGATTTTGCTTTAAATTGCCAATATTGAGCAAACTATAAGTGGTACATGCACCAGACTTGCATATTGGATGCATCTTGGGTTAGACTATTGAAATCTGACCTTGACCTACTTATACTCATATGAGCAAAGCGTAAGTGACCTTTTGTCATAGTGTATCCTCTGTCATTGGTTCACCATAAACTAATTTTAATTTATAACTTTAAATTTTTTATGTGACTTGATATATGTTGTTGCCTGAGAAAGGGAGTTTAAATAAATTGGCTGTCATGAGAGATATTATGCTATGCAGTCGAGCATTAGGTGACTCTGGCAACTATTTTTGGTATTGACTTTGTCAATGGTCATTCAAAAACAAAATGGGACACATCATGTCATTTTTTCTTCATATAATATTGGTTTGGTTAGTTTTGTGTTGCATGCAAGCAGGAGATGCTTACTCTTCCTGGGCACCTGGTCTCACTCTCATATCGGGAGTTCGCTTCTTTTCATATGGTGGAGGTTTTTGTTTTTGTTTGCTTTGGTTCCTGTTTTGTCCTGATTTTGTATGCCTTCGGTTTCTGATTTTCTGAATTATCGATTTTGTACTGTAGACAGGGATATGGTCATTATCCATATTTGTCATAGTTCAGTTTGGTAAAGTTTTGAACTTCATAGGACAGAATGTCCTGTAAAGATTTTACACCTATGCTAACACCGCTTGTATACAGTACACATCACCTATAACAAATAGGTTTATACGGAAATTCTGCTTGTAACAAAGTAAAATGAATGTCCCTGCAGAAGTCCTATTACTCTCCATTGATTTTTGTACGCCTGTAACCAATTTGTATACATGAATAACAAATCATTGGCTTTTACGAAGCCATCAGACGTTGTCCCATGGTCATAGTTACTCCACTATTTCCACCTGATGTAACGAAAGGCCTTCCAGGTATTCCCAATAAACACACCTGTTGGACAGATAATTACTAATTTTCACATAATTGTTATCCCCGTCTGTAGTCCCCCGCGCTAATTACCTATAAGGAGACGTGTAGTATAATTTTTTTTGGCTTGATCATGAAATTAAGTAAATTATATTCGTTTACTACATGTAAGTCAAACTTACTTTGAAAAAAATACAGTCATTACTACATGTAAATATATTATATCAGTATGATGTCTTCAGATATGTTTGCTGAAATAACAACAATATACTGAATAATTCAGAATTTTTTTTCATTTTAGGTGTACGAGTAAGGTATGAAACAGATGGATTCAAAGAAGTGGTGAAGATGAAATATGTGAAATTATGATGAACAATGACATTGTGTTGTTATGTGAAATTATGACGAACAATGACATTGTGTTGTTATGTGAAATTATGATGAACAATGACATTGTGTTGTTATGTGAAATTATGATGAACAATAACATTGTGTTGTTATGAAAACTAAATGCTTAGCATTATAATGATATTTGAATTTATTTATTGCACACAAATAAAATGGAGCAAATGTTTTTGTTGTCATTGTTCTCTGAATTGATACCTGGTTATTTGGAAAAGACAAGTGGCAATCAATTGATTGTAAGAAAGTGTCCAAAATATCTGTTTTCAAAAGTAAATGAGAAATTTCTGCTGGAATCATTATACCACCGCCATATAATGATGGGGGTACATTTTAATTAGTTTTTTAAATTCCTGCAGCAATTTCTCATTAAGTTTTGGAAAAAAAATCCTGCAGGAAAAAAAAATTCCTGCAGGAAAAAAAAATTCCTGCAGGAAAAAAAAATTCCTGCAGGAAAAAAAATTCCTGCAGGAAATTTTAAATTTCCCGCAGGAATTTATTAAGTATTAAAATTTCCCGTAGGATTTTAATTTTTCCCGCAGGAGCACCAAAATCAAGATTTTTTCATGAAAAAATCCTGCAGGAAAAATATTTTCCTGCAGGAATTTTCTTCCCTAAAATTTCCTGCAGGAAAAAAAATTCCTGCAGGAAAATTAAAATTCCTTCAGGAATTTGTCAAATTCCCACAGTATTTGTCAAATTCCCGCAGGATTTTTCAAATTCCCGCAGGATTTTTTCAAATTCCCGCAGAATTTTTTTCTAATTAAGGTGAATATCTCAGGTACCAGGTGGGCAACAGGTAAATGAGAAGTGGATTTTGACTAAGTCGGGTATCCTCTATGTGATGACGCTATTGGTTTTGCTGTGCGACTTTCGCCAGACGGGCGCAAAAATGAACTAGCGTGCTAGTTCATAATTATTTTGCCCACTGTTTACAGTAACTGTTAATTTCTTTATTTAGGTCACTACCAATTTTCTTTTTTGTTTTAATTCTTTAAAATCTATTTCGTCAGTACTTAAATTCGTCTTTCAAGAATCCCCTAAAAAATTAATTCCTCTGTTCAGATATCAACCAAAAACTAAACATTTACATTGTAGATCTGCTATCAGATCTGTTGCATGTGTGTTTGCCATTTATAACTAATCAATTCTTGGTAATGTGATGTTAAGAAATTTGAATGTAACACCTAGCTTGTTGTGATAACATTTCATTAGGTCGTTTGAAGTACATTTGTATAATTATGATTCTTTGTATTGTTATGTATTAAGTGTCTTAGCTTAATTTTTTGCGTACAAGCTGTAATTTTTAACATGTTTAAAAGTCTCATCTTTTCTGAAGAACTGTTTTAAATTAAATGTAGACTCTATCATATTTTTCTTTACCTATATTAGATAACACTTCATAAAACCTGTAACAATCAAATTTGTTTTAACAGGAGTACATTTCAATTTGTCGGTACATTAATTCAACAAAGTAAGGCACTGAGGAAAATGACGAATATTGGTACTTGACAAATAAAAACCAATTTACAGTATTCTCAGGTCATTTGACTTACATGTACACACCATTCAAGTGTCCAAATTAGAATCTATTGTATTCTGGTAATACATATACACCAAATAATACCATGTATACCGGTAGTTTAAATATCTATAAACCATGAATATTTCTATGCAAAGTGTTAGGATTCGCGATGGAAACTTGTAACAACACCAAAGCTTTTTTCACAAAGAAACGTTGCGATCTAATTATTTGTTTTCTAGTAGTACAAACAATTGAACTATCGCCGTGACATTGTCGCGATCGTAATCTAGTACTGCCACAAACGTGTAAGAAAGGACCCTATAACATTTACCTATATCGTAATTATAATTTGTGTCCATTTGTAGTTCAATTTTAAAATGTATGCTTGTATACTGCATTCTTTTTGGTAAAATCCGCGTATTACATAGATCCAAATGATTTATGAACTCGAGAGAAGGCAAAAATTGTGTTCGTTATTTGGTATATTCGTAATTGACGCTATCTAAACAATGAAAAGCGGGTTTCAATCAATACAAAAATATTTCATAGGATTTCTTTTTTTTTCTTATGAAGAGCAAGAACCTTCTCATTGTTCTGAAGTTTGTCTTGTTGATATTTAGATTGAAGTCTCAGAATTCATATACTCATTTTTATGTTTCTTCAATGTACTGAACGATGACTTTGGAGTCCTCAGGAATAAGGAGAATAGAACAATTTGCGGGATAACGCACAAGTGTTTTTGATTTGCCCTCTTGAATTGTAATAGTACATGAACCTCTTGGATATGTAAATGTATTGGATGTGTTGGATATTGGCTCAGAATGAGACTGCGTCAAACTATGAGGGACCATTTGATTGGATGCCCCCATCCCATCTACCTCCATCAATTCTTCCGTTGGTGGGACAATTGGCAAAGAATGAGAAAATCTTGCCAAACAATTACCTAAGTTAAAACTTTTCAGTATTTCGGTTAAAGGCGTAGCTATTGCGTGTTTGCAATCTGATGAAGCAATCGCTAATCCAACTGCAACAAGCTCAGACGTCTTACAGTCTATCTGAAAAACTAAACTTCCCGAATCGCCACCAGTGAAAAGAGGTTGTTCATCAGTTCTACATATTTCTAGCTGGTTGTACATTATCACCCCTTTTGGTGAATCTTCCTCTAATGCCAAACGAATGTTTTCTTTTCTCACAGCCATGCCGTCAAACATCAACATGCCAGTTGATAATCCTGTCTGGCTTCCGAACTTATACACTGCTCTATAAGTTAGTGCCTTTTTTATTCCACCTTTGACAAATTGTGGTGGATTGTTTGAATCGAATCCTGTAAAAAAGAAATGTTTCTCTTAATTCATATTTGCATAACAAATTGTATTTGATTCATTAGAAATACACTGCAGAAGATATACCGATCGTAGTTCAGAAGTTCATGATTCATGGGAATATTACACAAATAACGAGGCGAACCCCAGAGGTACCACGAGGAATGGGCATTTCACCGACTGCATACATGTTTTTTAAGAAATGACTGTCTTACTTTTGGTGTTCATGGGTGTATAATTCTGGTTGGACACGTGCAAATTCCGTGAATCGCGAAGCGATTCTCGGAAAATTTGCACGTGTCCAACCAGAATTATACATCCATGAACACCAAAAGTAAGACAGTCATTACTTATATTTACATTTATTCTAAATATCGGTCCTTTTTATTTGCATGCACTTCGCATATTTTGCCTGTTTTTGTGTCAAATGTATTTGAACGTTGGTAAATTCTCCCTACATGCAAAACTTGCACGTGAGCAACCCAAGTTATTGGAATATAATTCTAGTTGTCTAATGGGCGTTTAACATGGGGAATCTACTAGTAATGTAAATATATATAATTGTGATACACAATCGGCTTGCGACATAGTGGTCTAGTATGGGGAAGAATTGAAGCCCTTCCACGAAAACAACCGAATGAAACAGCGTGTCACTGTGGGACGGGTTAAGTCGTTCACGATCATCTACAGGATGGCAGATGCGAGTACAGTAAGAGCAGAAAGACATCGGTGCATTTCGTCTTGAATAACTAAATAAGGATCTGTTCATTTAAACAAAGCCAACGTCACTAAGTAGACTTGGCATCATGTCAGAGTCGACTTGCATTCAGTTTCCCCGAATTAAAATTTTGCTGTCTCCAAAGTCGAGGACGTCGGCGCTGAAATGATTCTGATTTGCCATGACGTCGTATTAGCCCTGACCTCCCCACATCTTGAGAGCACGACAAATATGACATACTAATTGAGTGTTGCGGATCTTCACTTTGTCCTAAAGAAGACGAAGTGTAAATAATTATTTACGTTATGAAATTCATGCAGCGTTCATTAGACGACCCGCACCAAGCATAGTTTACTGTCCGAATGACTCAAATCAGAAACTTGATAAATGCGATTTTTATTACTAATCATGCAAAAATTTCAATGAAATTGATACCATTCCATAATTTCGGAGAATATCGGAAATGAAGTATTTTTACTATCACGTCATTATTGTTCCAAATAATGCATTTTTTGAAAATTTTATTAAAAATGGTAATTAATGATTCGCTAGATTTTTATTCGTTCGAGTCTCAAATGTAGCATGCGCAATTTTACTACGGGGAGTTCGATAGTTGACCACCCGAACTCGCTCATATATGACGTGGTAGTTAAAATACGTCTCAGATAGACAAGTTTTAGATGGGTCATTTCTCATGTTGATCTTCCCCTTGATGTCAATGCGTTGTGCATGGGCTCAATGTTAAAACCAGCAACGGCAAGCTGAAATATTAAAACTTTAAAAACGCCCTAGATTAGGGGGGGTTGCTTACATTAGCCATATACGTTTCACAGAAGTATTTTATCAAAACATAAGGTAGCCTACATATCAGATTAAAGAGCAGATCCAGGGTTTTTTTTTCAATACCAATTCTCTGTAAGGACCAGAATTGCCTGGCCACGGCATGTCATGGATTTTGCTGATTTTTTCTACAAATGCTACCTTTTGTTCATTGACAAGGAAAAGGACCTTTTTTGGACAATGTAATTGACGATTGCCCTGGAAACGAGGTCAGTCTATTTTGAGACCTCACAAGACTGTGGAGTAACCAATATTTGGTTAATGTGTTGCCATGGAAACCACTTTAATAGCCTAATAACTTTGACATAGGTAACTCTTTAAAACTTCAATTTTAATAAAATGTATATTTCTTCTATAACACATACAACCGCAAATCAAAAGCAGTCAAAAACAGTAGGCCTTTCAACGACCGCTAGGTTTCGACTGAGAGTAACGACAACTCGTACCCTAAGTGTCAGAAATCGGGACATTTCGAGCTTCTTCATAAACATAATGGGCAAAAATCACTTCGAATCATGAAATTTCTTATTTATTTATCTCTTTTTGGTTGTTGGACAAAGTTGGTATGATTAAGCACAATACTTTGATTTGTTTCATGTACTTAAAACAATAAATGGACAAAGAAAGATAGCACAAATTTGCACATACGAATTTTAGACCGAAAAAAATTTTTCCTTGTGGTAAAACATTTGAAGGGAGGTAACTCCTTAATAATTTCTGTAAAACTCGGGGGCCGTTAAACTAAGAAACGAAATGAAAAGAAAAGAAATGAAAAGAAACGAAATGAAATAAATTTTACCGTTAAATCATTTGTTTACGATCAAATAGTGGTGATATTTTCCCTTGTATTCTCCTACCGTGTGCCGCGGGAACCAGTGCGTACTGTAGTATCTACATTTCAGCTGTGTTTAAAGAAAGGCCATCAAACAAAACTAAATGACAAGTTTTAATCTAGTCATACATTTTGTGACTGTGACCGATTTCGTTAAAATTCAACGAGGAGCTCTACGTATATAAATGGGAAAATGATGGCAAAAGGTGTGCAGACGAAAAATAAACATTAGAAATAAAGTTGGCAGATATACATGTATGTATCTAGATAAATGTCATTGACATAATATTAAAAAAAAAATACATGAAATGTGTCGATAAGTATGCATAACGAAGACAGCATCGATAGTCATCGGAAACTAGCGAGACAAATAAAAAAAAATGATAATAATAAATTTAAAAAATAATAATAAAAAGTATTGGTCGTACAGGCTTACACTGTTAGTTGCAAGACTTCGAGATTTATCCCCTATATGAATTTTAATCAGAACATTTGCCGACGAAGAAGAAAAAAACTTCATCTTTTTGTGATTTGTGAGCTGCGCGGACAGTAGATGCTGACGTAATGTTTGCGGACGGCAAATGCTCATTTTACGGTGCAAACATCCCATAATGTGTTATAGTATTTGAAAATATTTCAATGTTACAAATCATCTTATCAAAATGAAATTATTTTGTAATTCAACCCTTTGCTAATTAAAGATGTAGGGCGTAACCCCCCCCCCCCCCGTCCTATCCCCTGCGATAAATGATAAAATCTGCGAATATACATGGTAGCTATTGTCTTTTTCTAACATTCATTTTGTTATATTTTCTTGTTTCAATACTTTATAGATTCAAAGAACGCTATATACATCTTTATAAGTTTGAATTGAATAAAAGTAAACTCAAAACATGTCACCTAAGCTTGCGAGCGTGGCTCTAGAGTGTGATGGGTTGGGGAGGGGGTAGTCTGAACCACCCCACCCCATCCGCCGTGATATTTGCAAAAAAGGAGAGACTTTTCCAGATTTTTATTTCAAAATCATGGGTATGACAATAAAGAAAAAGCTGAACCTTCATAATGGATCATCGATTACAAACGGTTGGTGATCCGGTGCGATTTTATCGATTATCAATCGGTTACGCAGAATTATATCATTTACACTCTGAATGATGATATTGTACTACAATAATTACTGCAGCACCTCAAATGTGCTTTAATTGATACATTTAAAGGCTTAATGTTGAAATACACTTTCTCTGAAAAAGAATCAGGTTTTACTTATTTATATTTATTTATTTTCTCAAGGCATATGGGACTCTGTGCCTCTCATTTTAAAGGTACGGTGTCCCCTGAACACTAATTAATTTTACAAAATTTTATTATGCAAAATCTTTCTTTTTATATGAAAGTTTACATTTGTATAAATTCAAATTTTCAGACGAATCTAATGCATACATTCGTAGTTATAGCCGTTTGAAAACATCATTTCGAATTTAGGGTGCGAAGCTCTAATTCATTCCACTGGCACAAGAGATATAATACAAAGGTCGTTACTGCATATTGTCAAATAAAACTTATTGATCCTTTTTTCCTCAATCTAGACCCTTGGGAATATAATTTACGTTTTCAATTAAATTTATTTTTCAGGGAGACTGTATCTTAAAAAAAAAAACAAATTGAAACAAATAAAAACAAAACGCAAAAAAAAAAAAAAAATAAAATCGAAAGATTTTTTTGTAACCTTTTTTCCTACTAAACTGAATTTAAGACTGGATTTGCTATATCTGGGGGTCGTTTAGTTCTTTAGTTATTTTCACCTCTTTGATTATTTTCAGAGACTTCTGCGTTTTAACAGTCATGAGAAATAAACATGCTATACCGACACTGTTAAGTGTTGACCCTTAAAAGATGTAATTTAATTTGACAGAATAGGAGAAATATCTGGAGGAAGAGGAGGGGATAGAAATATGTGGAAAAAATGTATCTAGCTGTCTTGTAATACATACATACATCCCCCCCCCCAAAAAAAAAACCGCACCGAAATTTGGTTTTTAATGTGAATGGTTATTTGTAAACGAAATGACATCAAAGTATATGTACATTTGTAACGGCTTTCCTGATAATAGATTAACTCTACAAATAATCTAGCTGTAATAGATAAATAAAGGATGTATGAGTACAAAACGCGAAAGAAAAAAAAAAGAAATATAAAAGAATAAAAAATCAAACCCAGTGGCGGAATTAGAGGGGGGAACACGCCCCCCCCCCCCGTTTCACCAAAAGTTATTGATTCAGACTTAATCTCTGTACTTTTTGCTTCGCTCGCCGCACATAATTTTTCATTCGATGTCTTATTGTTTGTCTTCAACTTTGTCATTTGAACGAATCAATATGTCATAAACATAATTATACAAATTTCAAAGCTAAACTATCACTGAGCTTGTCCTTACTTCTAAAAGAGCTCTCTTCGGTCGTCATAACTGTTTTCTCCGTTAATGTTTAATGTTATGTATTTGGGGGGAGGTCCATCCAACATTAGTGTCTTGTTTAAGTAATTTTACAAAGCAAAAAATTCATGAAATTTTCGAGCGAATGAACATCAACGACCTACATGTATTCTTTGAATTCTACGACGCGTTTGGTCGGCGTAACCTTTTTTTCGTTACGCATCTCGAGTTGAGGCCAGGGATCTTCGTTAGTCGTATCAAAGTATCTTGAGGAGAATCCGGATCCTATTCATGGTATTCCTGGGCTTACAACGAAACTTGACAGAAAATGTACCGGCCCTTTCAAATTATTTACAGTACGCATGTAGGTTGAACTCATGGATACCATTCCCGAACGTATTCATGTAAATAATCCGGTTACTTTTCATGCTTGTCTACGTTTTGAATTTCCAATTAAATAATTTTTTAGCCAAAGAAAAAAAAATCGTTTCGTTACTTTTCATTTCTTTTCTTGTGCGTTTCACAATTTAAAGGGACCCGTTAAACTCGATAAATCAAGAGGTGTCCCGGGAACCAAGTGTTTGTCAAATAGTACAGTTTGAATTGTTTCCCTTCTTAAGCAGATTTTATTTAGAATTTGGTATTTAAAATCAATTAATTTTCGAAAATTCGCATGTCTTTATCAATTCAAATTTCTTTAATGCTCTCCAGACACAGATTCAAATGTCGTGATGCACTTTTAAAGGAATATTCTTGGATTTGAAAATTTAGTTGAAAGGCCTAAAAACAGGTATTAAAACAAGGCAAATTTGTCGTCGTTTTTGTGCAATTTTGAGCATTTTCAATCACGAATAACTCTGAAGGCAGGCTTAATAGTTTTTTTTTGTTGAAATGAAATAAATATAATCTGATTAACAAAATTAGGAAAAACACTCGATGGGGAAATTAACCATTTTCCTCAAATTTGTGAACCATTACCCATATTACTCTTTTATATGGTTCTTTACTTGATTGGTTTGGAATTTTATTCGAGAAGGTATAGAGTTGAAACCAATCGACATTATTGATTGTGCTATGATTTACAATAGTAAATTTTTATAAATTGGAAGCAAAGATACTCTCCTTTTTTCGTAAAACCTTATATTTTTTCAAGGTTATTGAATTCAAGGTCAAGGTAATTTCAAGTTCAATGCTAAAATTTCACTAAAATCTGCAATTTTCCAATGTTTGTGTGTGTGTTTTACATTAATTTGTGTTTTTAGGGTAATGATTATTGAGGTAAACGTTTAAAAAGTTTAAACTTATAAGAAAAGAAAAACGTACAATTTACGCTACTGTCAATTTTCTTATAGAAATAATAATTCATCAAAAAAAAAGCAAAAAATTGATATGTTTTACACCTTTTTCCTTCAAATGTATGCATGGGATTGAGTATTTCAGAGATACTGTGCAACTAACCCCTATGCATAAGAGATATATCAAATATTATATCGTATAAAACAATGTTGATAAATCATCTGATTTCTGAAATATGGCTATCTATTTTCATAAAAATCACATTACTTTTGTAAAATTGGGTAATTAACAACTGTGACCTTGACACAATGTCGAATGACCTTGAAATGTTTTCAAGTTCAATTCTGATTGTAATGTCTATCATTGACACACTCATTAAGTTTTTTTTTATGCATGGTTAATTCAAAACAATTAGAAATGGAGCAAAACTACACTCAATATATAGTAATATAGATGTTGCCATAGTAACCATTTTTGATGTTATTTTCCCTTAAAATGAGAAATTTCCCCACTCTAATTTTTTCATTCTTTTAAAGTCAAAGGTGATTCTTTTTAGATGAGATGCACCCGAACTCCAGGAAAGCCTGCTGATCGAATAGTTCATGCTGTAAACTAAGCAAATTTAGGCTAAAATGGGCACTTTTCAAGTAAAAAAAATAATGCCCCTTTCTGAGGTTGTTTTAACTCTCTCCTAGACCACTTATATGAAGAGTATAGATTGACGGAGCGCATTTCCTTTTACATATTCACATACAAGAGGATACAATGATTTTTTATAGAAATTTACAGTTGACTGTTTTACCCGTTTCCATGGAAACGAGTCTTTTGAAAATGCTTTGTTTTCAATATTTTCAAAATACTGTAAAATTCAGACATGGTTACCATGGCAACGGAAACTTAAATTGCAAAAATGAAGCCAATTTTCTTCATAGTGGGCCATACCTATGTCCTTTACCAAAAGTCTTTAAAATCGGTGACATGCCGTGCCACAGTCATATGGAAATTTTTTGGTCCTTACAGAGAATTATAGTATTAAACAGTGGGGACCTTTTTGGGGTTCACTTGCGAGACCCAATATGTTGATAGGATCACGTGCTTTAAGACAACGTTTTTATTACTCATAAAACGATAAACTGAAGGCAATCCGCTGAATTAATTAAGATTGGCTGTAACAGTACCATGGATTTGCGTGAAGCTGAAAATGAGGGAGAGTTAAGCCGATATTCCGTTAAAGTTGAATACATGTATATGAATAGGGCAATATCAGGTTAAGCAATGAAAACCTATCCATCTGTCCGTTTAAAACCATCAAAATAAATATCTAAAGGAAACGTAATCCGAGAGAGCAGAATTTAAAGATAGGGAAACAAAGAAGAAGGCACAAAATGATCCTTTTATGTCCTTTGTAGTTAATTTTCAGGCTACATTAATTGTTTAAGACGAAAAATCGACTGTAAATTGTAAAAACCACACATTCTCAGAAAAGGAAAGATTAGTAGTGGAAAATATGGAATTGGACTGGCGTGTTTTTTTTTGCGAACTATGAATTAAAAACATATCCGGTTGCTGACGAGAGTAACAAAGAAAAAACTTACTGTGGCCTAAATGAAGGATATGTACATGTATACTGCTAATATGTTTGTGAGATAATGTAATATAACAGATCATTATTGATTCAGTTTCTACTTGTTGTTTCCGGTTCCATCAAAGGGGTTCAGGGACATTGATATTTTTTCCTGGAAAAGAAGAGTCGTAGGGAGCATTTGATTTGTATAGAAAGAGAGGAGGCTGGAAAGGATTCTGGCTAAAATTTTCGACAGTCATATTCGGCCAAAAGGTCCGACGAAAAATACATTCAGATAAAAACTGTTAAAAATTCGGCAGGGAGGCTCCAGAAAAAACTCTGATCGAGAACTGCCCCTTCCCCCAAACTAAAATGAATCATGTTCCAGCAAAAAAAATCTTGCCCCGCCCCTGAAATTGAGTGGTTGCTTCCTTAAGAGTCCTTGTTGTTTCAGCATGTTGGATATCCTTACCTCTCATTAATCTAAAATGAGTTATACATACACATACATTTACTTTTTTCTTTCCTTTTCGAATGTTTTTGCTCGTCAGTTTCGAAGGTAAAACCTTCAATTTCTATATACTTAACGTCGGCGGCACCACTATTAAATGAACAAAACGTCTGAAAATGTGATCGTTTGAAAATAGGTTTTTGAACATACTAACAAATCACAATCAACAGTTATGACTGTGATCTGCTGTTATTAGATGTTAAACGTCTTCAAATTCATAGAATCATTTTGAGAGCAGATAATTTTACAGCATGGACCAGACATGAACATTTTGGGTATAAACCTTCGTCAGTGATCCTCAATCTAAACAGGTAATATGACCAAACTCTGTGAAAATTATGTCCTAAATATACCGAAAGACAAGCAAAGACAGCAAAATGGCTGAGATATGATGCTTCAGGACCCATTTTTTAGAAATTGAGAATATTTTGTACACAGATATTTTCAAATGCGTTTGAAGAAACGACCGACCGAAATTGATCGAACTTGGCTACATGTGCCCTCTGGGTCTCTTGGTCAACCAGCAGTGAGCACTCTACAAGTGGTACAAATGTTAAACGTCTTCAAATTAATCAGCATCATTTTGAGAGCTGACAAATTTACAGCATGGACCAGACATGCCCGTTTCGGATAATAAACAGTCGTCAGTGATCCTCAAATCTAAACAATGTAATATGAACAAAAACTGTGAAAATTATGTCTTAAATACAAAAATAAACAAAATGAGATAAAACCGTAAACAGCGTTATTTAGCCCAGCAGATTACTGGAAAAATCTTTCACTTTGTGATACAAGCACCAAATTTGGTATGAAGGTAAAAGAAGTACTTCTTTTACAAAATCAGCTGTTAGCCATTCAAAAACTCAAAATGGCCGCCATTTTTTCAAGATGGCGGTCAAATTGGTCAGTTTTTGTATCATTCTTTAGATAAACGTGTATTTTTTCACCTTAAAGCAGTTAAATACCGGAAAGATTGACTTTAGTTACAAAGTCTACATTCCCTTTAGTTTCATATTATAAGAAATCATATGAATGGCAGCCATTTTATCAAAATTGCCGCCATAAAACGCAAAAAACCTTGTTTCCTAGAAAAATACCAAATCTTTCCTATATTTTTCTTTGTTGAGTGGTAAGATTTCAAATACCTTTTCGAAATGAATGCCATTTAGCATCAAATCTCTGGAAAATAACACATTTTAGAAATACTCCAATAGTGCAGGTTGTGCTAGAATTCAAAGGAGAGATTAAAAAGAGTGTATGTCATAGCACTACCAGGGAACACGGGTGACATCACTGCTGTGAAACTCAGGATTGGGCTCAGTCTCAGCTAATTGGTCCATTTTAGGAATTCAGTATCTGAAATGCTACCTAACTATATGTCCACGAAAATAATTGCATATATAACCAGTATGTGATCGTGATTTTTAAAAATAGGTAGCCGCACCTGAATTGAAAGGATGTGCCAGCCCTGGAAAGACGAGCCAAGGAAAATGGGGCTGTAGTTACTCGAAAGGTGTACATATCGCACGGGATTTAAATCAAGTTACCATTTTCTGTTGAGTGATATCATTTAGAGAAGCGAATTTGGAGCTAAAAATTCAAGAGATAAAGGAGATCCTGATGACAATCTCAACATAACTTACGATAGAGCACGTTATTGATCATCGACAGACTAGCAAGCTAGAGGTAGGATCAGTTGTCAGAGGATCAGAGGGGTAAGCATCCCCTATTTGGCTAGCCGCGCCGCTTTCGAAAATGAAAATAATATCTCAAAAACATGCACTGTCTGAAGTATTGTCTATGTATAGAAAGTGCTATGAAGACTATGTCAGGGAAGGACATTTAAAACACTGTCAAAAGCACTATTCAAGCACTAAATGAAGTGATTCCATGCTTCTTTGCTGACATGCTTTTACTGAAAGACATCCACCCAAATATTGTTAGTGAATTTCAGATAGAAAATGTTTTGTGGTGCATAAAACTAACGGAATTTTCATAGCAATTGATCAAGCTCACGAGCAAAAACAAATGCATGTAAATGGCGTAGACGGAGCCATGGGTGTAATAGAGGATCCCGCAACACTAAGGAATGGATGGTCGCAGGTCATGAAGACAGTTAGCTTGTCTCTCAGTATGGGAAACTACATGAATGTGGAGCAAAAGATCTGCATAGAAATCAATTTAAAAGCACCATGAGCAGACTGAGCGGTTTCGGAAAGTATTTAAAGAAAGAATGCAGAAATTGTACTCAGTTTTGAAAGAAATGGCAAATCCTTTTATGAAAAAAGCAAATGAGCTGGTTGCTTTGGACACTGTTTGGACACCCATGCTGCCCATCCAAGTGCTGCTGAAAAGGTGATCCTACATCTAGAGACTGGAAGTTCAGGGTACGTTGATTTCACAAGAGAGTTGAAAGAAGGACAGGAAGGCAAATTCTACGAAGCAATCGAGAAGAATAAAACAACAAGGAGAACTATCTTGGAAAGATCTGAAACATACAGTCGCAAAAGATAACAGTATGTTGTTCTCTAAACTTTTTTTTTCTTGCCTGGCTAGAGAATGTGATCTACAGGAATTCTTCAAACATGAAAAATAGAATCCCCGTGCTGCTCTCAGTGATAATGGAAAACTTCAAGCTTGTAAAAATCTAAACTTGTGTCAGTTTTTGATAATCAAGTTGTTATTCCTGGCTCTATTCGAGACGCGAATGTGAAAATTATTGATGGGTCTTTCCTGGTAAATGCATGCGTTACAGATTTCAAAAACTTTTCATGAATATGCAGATAAGAAAGCTTTCAGCTCAAAATACAAAAGGGTCGACTTATTTCACCGTTTACTAAATTGCACCTACATTTGACGCGCTATTTTGGTTTCTTTATTACATGATCATTTTTAATTACTCGAAAACGAAATAAGGAAGCCTTAAATTACCATAGATTGATAAGGAAAGGAACAGCATATTTTCAATGAGCCATAAAATACGGAAACGTTTTAGTGCCTCCTGTTGTTGTGTTGTAAGTAGGTTTCACGACAAAAAGAAAATCGAATTGCCGAGATAAATGAAGAATTATGACGTATTTAAGTCGAAAAGTCGCTTTAAGCTTCTCTTCAGTGAGGTTTTTTGGACGAAATGTCATTCAAAAAGCATGAAGTTAATTTCATTTAAGTCAAGAAAATTCAATGTGATTTGTCTCATGTCAACTTCAAAATAAATCGTCGTCCTAAAAGTCGTTATGGCATGAACATCTAGATGTATCGACATCATTCAAGTTGATATGTTGGAGTAAACGCACTTCTGCCGAGATGATTATATCGAAATTATGCCGAAAATACACCAAGTCGAATTTTCGAATGTCAAATTAATTTCATGCAATTTCTCTTTCGTCGATTTGAGTCAAATATCGAGTTCTTAATTTCGAATTATTACCTAAACCTCGTTATGCCGACTTTGCAGAAGGCACTTTGATGCAATGAAGTAGTACTTATTGTTATTATTTTGCACGACTTTAATTGCTTGAAATCAGCTTTGCGAGTTTTAAAAGACGCAGTTATTTTCAATTAGATTTATCCTTATCAATGTTTTTATAACATGAGGCCCAAGTGGTGTTATTCCTTTCATCTCTCTGAGATTATTCCTGACCTTTCTGCCTTTTCATTGCCATTAGCAAATATATTTTAAATAACACTTTTAGGAGACAATGAATAAGATATACTTTTATTATTCGTACTACTTAACTTTGATTTCATTTTACTAAACTATGTTCACATCTATATATTAGATTACATATATAAGGGCTTGGATTTCTTATATGATGAGTGATATCTTTATATAATGAGTAATATCACTAATTAAAAAAAGGATATCACTCATTAAAATGAGTTTTATGACTAATTAAATAGAGATATCACTAATTTCCCTACATCTTGAAAACAAGTGATATCACTAATTTTAGTATTTATATCATTAATAGAACTAGAAATATCAGTAATAAAATTAGTGATATCACTTTTTCAAAAGGAGATATCAGTAATTTGATTTAGTGGTATCTATAGTTAAATAAATTATATCACTATCTCTCTATTTGAAATATCGATATCACTATTTGAATAAGTGATATCACCAATTCTAATTTCGGTTTTCGATCCTCGGCCTGCTTGGATAGAAGTCATTTGAATTATTGTTCAAAATAAGAGAAATCACTTATTTGAATAAGAGATATCTCTGATTTTGAAAGACTTATTGCTCGCACTTATTCAAATATTGATATCACTAATTTTATTAGGGATATGAGTATTTTCAGAAAAGAGTGATATCACCAATTGGTTTAATAACTCCATAAATCATCATATCGACCTCATCACTGTGCTATAAATGTTTTATGATATACAAGAAAAGGGTTTACTTTAATGTTTGGCTTCCCGAGCACTGCTTGCTTTCACTTTTTTTTCTTTCAGGTAAATATTTTGTATTCTAGTAAATATTTTTACACTTCATCTTATTATTCTTTCTTTCATAAAATAAATCTGCCAAATAGCATACTCAGTCATGTCAGAAACACACAGTTTGCTGCCGACTACCATTTTCCTCTAATAAAACAAAACCGGAAAGGAGTAAGACATGCACGTTTCGGGTATTTAACCAAACTTTAAAAATTTAACTCACGCCAAAGAAACATGAAACACAAAACACTACACATAAAAAAGTAGACCAATGGGCAAACGGTGCCGACCTAGGACGACCATCTGTCATCTAGCAGACGGTGTGGTAATCGGATTACGTGCGCAAAACCTTCCTACTTAACCGATTACCTAGACGTCTCGAAGCGCACAATTGTTGTGTGAAATAACCACCTCACTGTAAGATAAAAGAAAGGAGGGGATCTCCAACAACACTAGGTTGCAGCACCCACAGCAAAATCCCAAAACACCCATGCAAAAAACACAGAACAGATACCCACAGAAAGAGACGCAAAAGGGACAAGGAATACCAACTCACAACATAGAAACATGAAACACAAAAGACTACACATAAACCAACGAGACCAATGGGCAACCGGTGCCGACTTAGGACGGCCATCTGCCATGTAAATAGCAGACGGTGTGGTTATCCTGGATTACGTGCGCACAACCCTCCCACTATTCCGATTTCCCAGAGGTCTCGAAGAACGCACAATTATGGTGTAAAACAACCTCCTCACTGTTAGGTGACCACACACAAACAAGACCGTAAAACACAGGGGTCCAAGCAACACAGATGAATATGTAAATGGATATAAAAAGAGGACGTGCGTAATACAGTCCGTGCTCTGCCGGCTGTAGCGAGCTCATATATGTTATCACCCGAGGAGTCCGACTGACATTCAGAGGGGACAGGTGGTCGGGGCCCTGTCTTCTCTAAAGAGGTTTGGACAGGGCCCGTCATGGAGTCCCGTCGTCACAGTCAGTCAGAGTGCAAGTCTTAAGAATGCGCTCGTACAAGACTGTATATTGGTCAAGTACCAAGCTTAGTGTCCGTCTGGTGACATTAGGATCATATCCACGGTATAAAAGGCGTTTGATGACTCTGACGCATTTTCGATACATATGCTGTCTACCTTTGATCCTTCTTATTTTGTTAATTATGTCACCATAAAATGCAGGTTGTGAAATACCCAAAGTAATATACTCCGTTGCTTGTATGGGTCCGAATTTCAAAAGAAGTTGATCATAATTTTTGTAAAATTTCCAGAAAGTCTTTACTAGTTTATGAAAGCGAAAACCTTGACCTAAAAGTTTCTTTGTAATTTGTAGATTTCTATTATGAAAATCCAAAACATCAGTACATGCTCTAGCATACCGGATGAGCTGTGAAATGTAGATACCGTATGACGGTAATCTAGGGACATCACCGTCAAGCCAGGGAAAATTTACTATGTTGAATCCAAAATCATTTCGTTTGTCATAAACACTTGTATGAATTTCTCCATTGACAATTTCGATATTTAGGTCCAAAAATGGTGTTTCAGTGTCTGTAAAGTTTGCCTTGTTTAGAGTCAATTCTTGTGGATAAATAACATCTTTATACTTTTCAAAAACAGATAAACAAACAAACAGACAGCATGACACAGATGGATATGTAAATGGATATAAAAAAAACAGAGGGTATACGAAATTCAGTCCGTGCTATGCCGACTGTAGCGAGTTCATGCATTTATCACCAGAGGAGTCTGACTGTACCCTATTGGTTCATCCTCGATTCACCCTCGTTGGAGAAAAAAAATCTCGTTTCGGATCCAGATCCGAATTTCAGAAGTAAGGTTCATTAGGGATTGTCTGATTGGATCTAATGAGAGTAGGATATACAGAATGGATTTAGATCCAAGTTTGGATCCTGATTTGCGAGTATAAGGGAATTGTTTTAGAGTTAGATGAATTGAACCTGGAATGAAAAAGGATTTGAAAAAGATTCAGGATTCGATGCTTTGATACTCATTTACTAGATCAAAGTGCTACCTATAGAGATAAATATTTTAAGTGTATCAATTACTTCTTTCGAGCTCTGCTTCCTGGGAGATTCTTTGATTTTGGCACTTTTTCTATTTATAAATATTCTTTTGCTTTTTTTTCAAAAACTTGTCATTTCGTTCAAAAATCTCCATTCCGCCAATGCTGTTTTGAACATAGGTTTTAATTGGACATGCTAATGAATATATACCCTACAGGAAATTTGGAGCCGCACACTCTCTGCAAATTACACAAATCTATCTTTTAAAGAATATAACCAGGATGCTACTAAAATGAATTTTGGTTGTGTCTAAAAGTCACTTCGGATGGAAGCATCTCTGATGAAGATTGAGTATCCGAAACACGTGTCTGGTGTATAATAAATTGATTTGAAATATGAAGGTATAAGGTTGGAACACTTCCGTATTGCTATAGAAAAGGACCAAACACAAGTGTACATCTTACTTATCAAAAAATGGGGTATTACATAAAGGAACCTACTTAAACTCCGACAATGTTTGATATACAGTTTCATGAAGATACTCTCAATTTCAAAATATTTCCCAAACTCGTAAGGATTCACTCACTCTACACCAAACCTATGATGTAGGCTACCTTCCGGGATCCACCCTATACCTAATCAATTCAACCTCCGATCAACACTATCTAGGATGCATTCCTACCTGGACACACTTGAAGTTACCGGATGTGACAGTTCTACCGAATTGAGGCGGCGGGTGTTGCATGCAAGCAGAAGATGCTTACTCTTCCTGGGCACCTGGTCTCACTCTCATATCGGGAGTCCGCTTCTTTTCATGTGGTGGAGGTTTTTGTTTGTTTGCTTTGGTTTCTGTTTTATCCTGATTTTGTATGCCTTCGGTTTCTGATTTTCTGAATTATCGATTTTGTGCTGTATACAGGGATATGGTGTTTATCCATATTTGTCATTTCTTGACCTACCCAATCGACCTTCGTTGAACAACCCCTGCTTGGGAAAAGCAGGAATTCGACTTAGTTAAGTACCTTATACATGTAGATCCGATGTTCAATAGTGGTCTTTATCAGGAGTTGTTGATCACGTATGGATTGGATCCACGTCACCTCTAGTCTATCCCTTCGCACAACCATCCGATCGTTATCCACCTTCTCCAATATCAAACCTATATTTTTTCCATCCCCTAATAGGGTCATATCCTTTTCTGGACCCATAACATCTAGGATTCTGACTGTTAAGGATTTATTCCACCCGGCATCTCATCTTTGATCATACCTAACTATGATCCATCCCGACTTGGATGCAACCGTTGTAGGAGATATTTGTCCACTCATTTTATATCCAATAACCTTGGATCCAACTAACCCAGAATCTAGTCTGTCCTTGATAAATCGAATCCTGAATCTTTTCTCATCCGTTACATGTTTCTTTGGCGTGAGTTAAATTTTTAAAGTTTGGTTAAATACCCGAAAAGTGCATGTCTAGTCCATGCTGTTAATTTTTCTGCTTTTAAATGATGCTTATGAATTTGAAGACGTTTTATTATAACATTGGTGTTCCTTCACATAACCCTAGACAGTGCATGTTTTTTAGATACTGTTTTCATTTACGTGCGTGAACATCGACGGCGGGTGCGGTGATGCTTACTCCTCCCGGGCACCTGGTCCCACCTCTAGTTTGCTAGGGTTCCTCTTGCTAGGGTTGCTCTATTGTGAGTGATGTTGCGATTATCGTCAGGATCTTCTTTAACTCATTTGTCCCTCTTGCGTCTATTTCTATGCGTATCTGCTATGTGTATTTGCATTGGATGTTTTGGGGTTTTGCTGTGGGTGCTGCAATCGAGTGTTGTTGGAGGTCCCCTCCTTTCTTTCATTTAATTAGTGATATTAAATTTTCATTGGAATAAGTTATATCAATAATTTTAATATGATATCTCTAATTAGATTAGTGACATCACTAATTCAAACTATTGATATCACTATTTCAAGTTATTGATATCTCTAATCACTCTTTTCTGAAAATACTCATATCCCTAAAAATATTTGAATTAGTGATATCAATAAGTCTTTCAAAATCAGAGATATCTCTTATTCAAATAAGTGATATCTCTTATTCTGAACAATAATTCAAATGACTTCTACCCAAGCAGGCCCAGGATCGAAAACCGAGATATAATTATTGATTATCACTTATTCAAATAGTGATATCGCTATTTTAGATAGAGATATAACTATTTCAATAAGTGATAATGCTATCATTTATTTGATTAGTGATATCACTTATTTATAACTGTTATCTCTAGTTCCATTAATGATATCAATAGTAAAATTACTGATATCACTCGTATTCAAGATGTAGAGAAAATAGTTATATCTCTATTTAATTTATGATAAAACTCATTTTAATGAGTGATGAAACTCATATAAATGAGTGATATCACTTTTTAAATTAGTTATATCACTCATTATATAGTGATACCACTCATTATATAGTGATATTGATCAACCCGAAAAATCTGTGTACGGCCAGTAACAATGTTAAACGTTTTCAAATTGAATAGCATCATTTAAGAACAGATAAATTGGCAGCATAGACCAGACATACACGTTTCCTCAAATCTAAACAATATAATATGCCAAGAAAGTATGAAAGTTACTATTTCGAAAAAGCGTACCGAAAGACGTAGTAGGATAGGTGAGATATGATGCTACAGGACCCACGTTTTAGAAATTTCAAGAAATTTTGATAACAGAAATTTTCGAATGCGTTGAAGAAACGATGAACCGAAATTGATCGAACTTGGCTACATGTGCTCTCGAGGACTCCTGGTCCACCAGGAGTGACACTCACCAAGTGGTATAAATGTTTAATGTCTTCAAATTGAATAGCATCATTTAAGAACAGATAAATTGGCAGCAATGACCAGACATGCTCGTTTTGGGTACTTAACAAGAAATTTTGAAAACAGAAATTTTCGAATGCGTTGAAGAAACGATCAACCGAAATTGATCAAACTTGGCTATATGTGCCCTCGGGGACTGACTCCTGGTCCACCAGGAGTAACACTCACCAAGTGGTATAAATGTTAAACGTCTTCAAATTGAATAACTGTTTTATTTAGTCGAGGACCAAAACCTCCGGATTTTTTTTTTGTTGCAGAAAATTGCCGTTTCACGACTCCTTTTACGTGCGAATTCATTTATACATTAATGGCGGAATTGCTGACGGTCTATGGAAATTTAGACGGCATGCACGTGACGCGATTTACGCTCTCTGATTGGTTCGAACTAGTCCGTGGCAAAGTAACACTCATTATATAGTGATATATCTCATTATATAGTGATATAACTCATTACATGAATGTAATTATGTTAAAATGACCGCACAGCATGAGAGCACAGTAAAGTAGAGTTCTTACTTCTAATCTAATATCTTAAGATATATAAGATCTCAGTTTAGATCTATATGATCATAGTTTATTAAAATAAAATCAATGTTAAGTAGTACGAATAATAGAAGTATATCTTATTCATTGTTTCCTAAAAGTGTTATTTAGATTATCTTTTCTGATGGCAATAGAAAGGCAGAAAGGTCAGGAATTATCTCAGAGAGATGAGAGAAATAGCCCCACTTGGCCCTCATGTTATAAAAACTTTGACAAGGATAATTCCAATTTAAATAACTGCGTCTTTTAAAACTCGCAAAGTTGATTTCAAGCAATTAAAGTCGTGCAAAAAGATATCAGTTAGTACTACTTCATCGCATCAAATTGCCTTCTGCAAAGTCAGCATAACGAGATTTAGGTAATAATTCGAAATTAAGAACTCGATATTTGACGGAAATCGACGAAAGAGAAATCGCACGAAATCAATTTGACATTCGAAAATTCGACTTGGTGTATTTTCGGCACAATCTCGATATAATCATATCGACAGAAGTGCGTTAACTACAACATATCAACTTGAATGATGTCGATACATCTAGATGTTCATGCCATTACGACTTTTAAGATGACGATTTATTTTGAAGTTGACATCAGACAAATCGCATTAAGTTTTCTTGACTTAAATGAAATTAACTTCATGCTTTTTGAATGACATTTTGTCCAAAATACCTCGTTGAAGACAAGTTAACAGCGACTTTTCGACTTAAATACGTCATCATGCTTCCTTTACCTCGGCAATTCGATTTTCATGTTGTCGCGAAACCTACTTACAACACAACAACACGAGGCACTAAAACGTTTCCGTAATAAAAAGTAAATGGTACGCTCTTTTAAAGCGATAAGACACTGTGGCGAATTGGAGCTGCGAGTTTTGTACGAGTGCTGGCGAGTTAATCTTGATTTTTTGTGATTACGATATGAGCTTGACATTTGCTCGAGATCTTTACGATAACAGTACGTCACTTGGCGACACTCTTCGATTTGTACACGACATCTTCTCGACAAACGAAGACTTAAGTACGAGAAGATACCAGTTAAGTACGAGTTTCGTACGAGTTTATACGAGATGTGGCGACATGCCTACGAGTTAAGCACGAGGTAAGTACGAGTTATGACAAGCCGAGTACGAGAAATGTACGAATTATGTCAACACATCATGGATTTGGTATGATTTTGTGAAATGTCTTTTTTAGCTCACCCAATCTGAAAGCCCTTGACAGGGTTTAATATTGTCATTATTGTAGCATTTCGACCGTCGACAAGAAGTCTCCCTTTTGTATGATTGGCATGTATCGACTCACGTTTTCTTCCTCAAGACTGCTGAAAATTTTGAATGAATTTCTCTGTACAAGCTTCAAGAAAATGTTAATAACACGATGCATCTTCATTTCTAAATTATCTTCTTTTGGACGGTGCAAAATCTTGTGAAAAAATATTTTCCACAATCGTATAAATGATCTTTTAGTTAAAGTAACGAATCTGAGTGTCCAAGAAGGGTGCAGGGTGCATATTCAACATTGTATATTCAAGAGCCGATTATGGACTCTTTTGAATTTGATCATGCGCATGCTAAAATTGGGGTCTTATTCTTTCCTTTTTTAATAAGTTTCAATATTATTTAAGCTCAAAATTATAATACGTACAATGTACCATACAATACTAACTATTCTGCCAAGGGGGAGGGGGGTAGTTGTCAAATTTGTTCTTTTGCATATTCTTTTTCAATACAACTAGAATATATATAGAAAATATTTTTGTCTCTACAGTTATCTTTTCTAATCCTGTCAGCTTAACAAAATTAAAATTGATAAATGTATCGTTTCAATATTTTTAAAATGCAATAAAATGGACTTACAAGAACGTATACGGGTATTAGGTGCACAATGTCTTATACAAACTTGAAGATAAATCTGCAATAGATAAATCATGGGACTGTTTCCTTGTTTTTATTCATTTATCTATTAGGACAAATTGATGTAAGTGGTTTCATGGACAAATTTATCATGATAAATTGCATTTTTCTGGAGATAGTATGTGTATAAAGCTCGTGTACGCCTTGAACATGTCAGCCCACCTGGGCCTCTTTTTATTTTTGTTCTCTATCATTGCTATACTATGAAAGTGAAAACATTTATGCATGCTATAGAGGAAGACTGGATTTAAGTACTCAACTCGGCAGAACTCGAGAAAATGTCGAGACAGCGTCGAGCAGAACTCTTACAAAGTCGTGCAGATGTCGAGAAGAGTACAAATCGCATGATGTCGTGCAGACATCGTGATCATGTCGTTTTAACTCGTATATAAACTTTTCCCTTCCCGCACAAGTTTGATTCGTGGCGAGAAGCGACGAGAAGTTTAGATATGCACATGATGCCTGTTCGAAATCTGTTCGATATATCTTCGAACTCTGTTCGACATCTCTTCGACATGCGCACGACATGAAAACTCGCACGACAATTTTAAACTGTTTGAAATTCTAGCCGCCTCACGCCGAGTTCTGGCGACATGAGGCGGCATTTCTCCAACATGTGAAGACATCTGTACGAGTTCCATGCGACAAATAACGAGTTGTGTCGAGTTGTAACTCGCCACAACTCGTAGCTCGAATAGGCGACAGTGTGACAGGGACTTTAGGTGCCATAATGGTCACTAGAACTCTCGAAATCATCTTTTGACTTTCTATGTTTTTGAACGTAAGGGATCCAAATATATAAAATTAGAAAAACATAAAACGATATTTGTGATCTTGGAAATTTGGAAGTTAAGGTTTTTACAACTTACACTTTAAAACATTTATACTTTAGGTTTTTGATCAAAATATCAAATATCTAAAGTTCTTAATTATTTGTAAAATTTTGAATTGCTAAGGATAAAACAGACGGCTTTAGAATTTTAAACTGTATACAAAAAATGAAATATCTAAAACGATTTTGAATATTTGAGAGTTAGGATTTATTCAAATAATCTATAATTCCAAAAGTACAAACCAGTTTGGATTTTTGAAATTTTAGTCAAAAATCTAAACTTCAAAAATGAAGTATTATAAATAATGAAATATCAAAAAATCTAATATACCAAAACGTTTTTGAATTTTGAATTGTTAAGTATTACACGGACCATGCTTATCGTATCAGGCAAATATATGAAGGGTACACACATTCTGGTTGTGTTGTTTGTGAAGTCAAGATATCGATGTAAGGGAAATCATTTGTCGCTACAGCCGACAGAGCACGGACTGTATTTCGTACGCCTTCTGTTTTTACATCCAAATGTTTGTTTCTTGGGTGCTATCTGTTTGTATGGTCATCTTACTGTGAGAAAGTGATTTTACACCACAATTAAGCGACATACGAAACCTCTGGGTGATCGGAAAGTTGGAGGGTTGAGAAAACGTAATTCGGATAACTAGACTGTCTGCTACTGGCGTGGCAGATGACTGTCCTTGGTCGTCACAGATTGCCCATTGGTCTCGTTGCTTTATGAGTCGTCATTTGTGTTTGAAGATTCTATGTCTCTGCTCTGTGTTTGCATTGGATGTTTTAGGGTTTTGCCGAGGATGCTGCATTCGAGTGTTGTTAGAGATCCCCTTCATGGACAAAATGCCCTATGATGATATGATTTTTAACTTCGATAGTGTTGCAATACAAATAGAAAAAAAAACCATGAAATTAATCTCAAAACTGAACCTATTGGCAATGACCTTAGAATATATTACAATTAACTTATTTCATCTGTTCATAATTATGTATCCTAAATTAGTTGCGACAGGTGTCGCATGCAATCAGGAGACGCTGACTCTCCCCGTGCACCTGGTCTCACTTCGAAATGTTGTTCATTCCGGGCTTCGATCGCAACCGTTTCGATGGGAATTCTCAGGCTTTTGCCTCGACTTTGAGACTGAATAACGGAATAGGAAGATACTTCGTTGATGTTTATCAGAAAAGTAAAAGGATCCTTATAATGACAAATATGGACAATGACCATATCCCTGCACACAGCACACAATATAAGTTTATTTGTATATCTCGTATAAAGTTTTTTCAATGTATCATTTTCCTCGTATGTACAAATAAAGTACTAATGTATTAAGGTGCGTCATTGGTCACAATTTTGGACTATTCTTGCGCATCTCCTGTTTTAGCACTCATTGAGCTTGACTTTTATAGATATTTCAATCTATTATGGCCAATGTATCATTTCTTACTCTTTTTAAGACTTTGATTAATAAGACACATTTAAGCGGCCAAGTTTGAAAATTTGATCTAAAGTAAATGAAGTATGCGTAAGATAATGCTTCCGGTAATTTATGTAAAAATTGACGTGGAGGTACTTTTTTTAACTGTTCGGATTTCTTTTATGTTGGTAATCACCCTTGAATTTTGTTTTACGTATGTAGTATTATTTATTTAAGTTTTTTTATAAGGTATGGCTAATGAATACCGACATATTATAAATTGTTTAAATTCTACCCAAAATAAGGCAAATTTTCAGCTCTGACACTTTTTCAAGAAATCTACAAAATGGCACTATTTGTGAGCGTCTGTTCTTTCTTTTTTGAACACGGACATGTATTTTTTCTTCAATATTTTGAAATGTCTTCCCCAGGAGCACGTTTTACTGTGTGTTTGAAAAATCGTTGAAATTCGGTATCTCTGAAATTTTGACTTTAACTTGGATGATTTTCGTTATTTTTGTGTAAAATCTAGAAAATTTTAAATTATCAGTGAGGTTGGTAACTAAGTTAGCACTTTATCAAATTCTACTTTTATATAAAGTTTCTAACCTGTTTTATTGTATAATAACGAAGAAAAGTAAAATAAAAATCAAATGAGTGCATTTCAACACTTTTTGTATTTTCATTACAAATGTGCTATTTTTAGCAACAAAGGGGTAGGGCCACGAGACCCTTAAATCGGCCCTCGATTTTTCTCTAGAAATAAATTTCATGAGAAATACTTGATATCTCTCATGAAAATACACGAATGTATACCGCTTTTCATGAAAGAAAAATATCACCAAAGAAAGTGCCATTTAGCTGTAATGACGTCATGAAGTGACGTCATTTTGACTTTATTGACAAAATATGGCGAAAATTGCCGGGAATTTTGTCTTTTATTGAAGAATATAATGTGGCCGCATGCGTTAACTGATACGTTTATGACAAAAGTATATAATGATAATCTTTCACATATAAATTTTCCGTCTTAGTTAATGCATGCGGTCATTGCTAATTTAATAGAAATATGTCGTTTTTGCATCAATTTCGCTAAATATGACATATTTTGGTGTTTTCAAACGGCTTAAAGGTATGGATAAACGCAATGTGTACAAAAGATAGATTCGTGATTCAGTAGAGAACGATTCAAAATGTCAAAGAACAGTTAAAAATTCTATGAAGTAAAATGTTCAAACTTAGGGCCAATATCGGACTTCGTGGCCCTACCCCTTTCCGGCATTTTTTACCCAGCTTTCAAATAAGCATACATCTTGATTTTCATCACGGACCTATTAATTTTCCTTCATAAAATAATAAAGTGACATGATTACTATATTTCCATATGGTTATCATAAAATCGTTGAAATTCCTTTATAATAATTCAAAAATGACATGCCTTAAGTACCAATGTTGGCATAACGTCATCAACGTAAATGTTACCTCTGTTTTATTGATATAACGGGGACACATTTTGGTCGGGGGATCAGAACTACTCGACAGGCAGGGAGACAGGGGACCTAGCCCCCCCCCTTTCTCCCCGCGAGGCTCCATTGGGGACCCTGGTATGAAGTTCGGGAAGGGGCGAACAAGTTGGGATGGGGAATTCGCTTCTCCATTGGTGATCAAAATATAACTGTCGGGTCAATTTTCAACGCAATTTTTTCCACCAAATCTGTTGACCCGAGTTAGAATTTAATGTTAAATGCTACCTTTAATAGATTCTGAAAATAAGTATTCTGAAAATAAGTACACTGAAACAGACATTATTCAGATGTTAAACTTTCTGATCGACAACATTTTTGTGGTGTTTGGAGTAAAGGTCTTCCAGGAAATTGTCGGAATTCCAATGGGGACCAATTGTGCCCCACTCCTTGCCGACATTTTCCTTTACTCGTACGAAGCTGAATTCATTCAATCTTTGGTCTCTGAAGGGAAAAGATACTTAGCTTCTGACTTTAACTTCACTTACAGATACATAGACGATGTGTTGTCCATCAATAATCAAAAATTAGCGAATTACCTGAGCAGTATCTATCCTTCGGAGCTTGAAGTCAAAGAAACTACATAGACAAATAATTCAGCATCCTATTTGGACATAATGTTGTCCTACGACACTGATGGTCACATGAACACCTTACTCTATGACAAACGTGACGACTTCAATTTCAGCATTACGAACTTTCCTTTTCTGAGTAGCAACATCCCTTCATCGCCTGCTTATGGCGTGTTCATATCTCAGTTGATACGCTATGCCAGAGCAAGTACCAAATATACGGATTTTGTTCTGAGAGCTAGGCGTCTTTCAGATGAGCTTCTCAGTCAGGGATATGTTTGTGACCGACTAACATCGTCACTGAGGAAGTTCTACGGTCGATATGGGGAACTCATCATACACTATGATGTCCCACTATCCAGAATGGTGGATGATATTCTGTCATGGACCATTTGAACCATCCAACCAAAGATTGTACTCTATATCTTCCAAAATGGAAGTAACCGGATGTGAAAGTTCTACCGAATTGAAGCAACGGGTGTTGCATGCAAGCAGGAGATGCTTACTCTTCCTGGGCACCTGGTCTCACTCTCATATCGGGAGATCTTTTCATATGGTGGAGGCTTTTGATTTTGTTTGCTTTGGTTCCTGATTTATCCTGATTTTGTATGCCTTCGGTCTCTGATTTTCTGAATTATCGATTTTGTACTGTAGACAGGGATATGGTCATTATCCATATTTGTCATTTGAGTCATTTTAACGTTTAAAAGTGACCCTGGGGTCCTTAACGTTTTTTCAACATTGCAAACTGACACGAGGGTCATTTTGCAACAGGGGCCTCTTCGCTTCCAAATGGGAGATAAAAAATTAACGGGTGGGTCAATTTTCAACGTTATTTTTTTCACCACTTTTGGTGTTGACAATTGACCGTGCTAGATTTTAATGTAGAAAAGTGACACTGGGGTCATTTTTTAACATATAAAACTTACCTTGGGATTTTTTTTCAATAGGAGTCGTCTTTTTTTTCATTTTACACTGGCGGCTAAAGTGTGTTGAAGCTCTGTTAGGTAAAACGGTTTCGAGAAAAAAAAAAACCAATCAGACGGACGGAAAATTGACTTAACAGGACTCTAATTGAAAGTGTACGTACCTGCACGACGAAGATCTTCATCTTTGGCCTTGACAAAATATCCATCTACAGGTAGGCGATTGGAATCGGTTAGTATTACCAATGCAGCATCAACGCTAACTTTGTACCTCTCTCCATGTGTGAAAGAAATACTTCTGACGTAACCAATTTCCTTTGATGAGGATTGCCTATCGGGTTGATACACTTTTTGTTTTTTGCCCGAATCACTGTAAGATCGAATATCCACATTTTCGGACATACAAACATGCGCACACGTTAAAAATCCGACCGAATTTTCATTTAATTGAAGGAAGCATCCAAGAGTTCCTATTCTTCCCTGCTCTATCTCAATTTGTGCTCCCATTGACAACTTCGAATGATTCTCATTACTTACACTCAAATCATCGTTAGTCTTCGAACATGTAGTAAAACTTTGCTCGCGAACATCAATTGCATAATCGTCAATTTTTTCTGGAAAGAGTTTTTCACCGTGTGGTAATTGCCCTTTGTTGGTACAATAAAATACTATGCACCACTCTTGTTGAAGTATTCTTTTCCTTTCTCGAGACCGAATAGGACATGCGCTTATTGCTGTCAGATTTGAATGTGAGTTGAAAAAGGTTTCTGCGTGATCATTAATCCAATGTTTGATTTTCGACATTTTATGGTAGTCTTCTTCACCTAAAGATAACTGCTGAACCTGCTGTGCAATTCTTGAGTTGTCGGAGAAATCCTCCTTCGATGATACTTCCAATTTTTCTTAAATTAAAAGAGAACATTTCTTTATTTTTATTTTTATCAATAAAATTAAATCCTTTAATTTTGCAATCTGGTGACTTGTTTCCATTCGCTTCATTCGGAATATTTCGATATAAATGTGCCATGTTTCAATGCTGTATCTACATGCTACGCAGTGGTTTGCATGCTCTCTTTGGTGATAAGCTCTTAATTATATTGTGTGGAGATCTATTCCAATATTACTCTTTAGAACATCTGAATTCCAGTTATTTCAATATATCTATTTTCAATAGAGTCAAAATAATCAAAGCGTTTAATTTTTCGACATTTTGAATAACAATCCCTCATTCAAAATTGAAAGACAGACTCACATAAAATAATAAGCATTGATTTGTCTTAACAAGTACAAATAACAATCGAAAATATAAATTTTTGTTAACTATGACGAATCCTACTTCGTCAAAGAAAGGCCTGATTCTAAACATAAGTACACTTGGTCGTTGGATACACATCGTCATGATTTCCAGAGTACTCAGAAAACAATTCAGGATGCTAAAAATATATAGAAGAATGTGTTAAAAATCATGCCTGACAGTGAAAACCCAATTCAAATTGGGTATCAAATACACGAGATATGACGTCGCAAATACGGCTCGGGAGATACCTTTAAACTTGTTGCGGTTTTAGCTAAAACCCATCTTCTCGCTAAACAATAATGACGTTATTTACAGCAAAATAAACATACACCAGAACATCGTACATTATGTACAATACGGAAACAAAACCATATTGTAAACAAGAACTCACATAGTTCGGACTCTCATTTCTCAAGAAAAAGTTTCAGATATGTATAAAGCGCTGATTTTTACCTATTTGCATAAGTATCGAAAATCGCAATTTAAAGAAAATGCTACTTTTCTAAAAAAAAAAACAAAAAAAAAAAAAACGGGACAAGACTTATTTTTAAAAATGTATTAACACATTTGTAAAGGACAAATAAATCAATTTGAAATAGCAAAAACATTCAGAAGATGACTTAGATTTTTTTGGGTTAATTTTTACTTTCAATACAGCCAGGTGCAGCGTATTATTATCATCAAAAGTGACATTTCCATAGTTAACAGCAAATAAATAAGTAAATAACGGTCAGATTTAAATTTTAAAGGTAGACTGAGTTCGATTTTTTTTTCAAATTTAGTATACTACATTTCATTAACCTTCTGCTATCAGCTCGCTGGATTGACCATCCAGAATGTACTTCTTGACAGGTCCCTGTCTGTTTCGTTTCGTTTCGTTTCGATTTGTTTCGTTTCGTTTTTGTTTTGTTTTGCACTTTACAGGGACCACTACTTGACAGCTGAAAATGGCAAGAATTAGCAATTTTCCGTGTGCTATTGTTTTCTCGTAAACGGGACACTATCTTTTTATACGCCCGTCATTTGACGGGTCGTATTATGGTATGGCGAAGTCCGTCCGTCTGTCCGTCCGTCCGTCTGTCCGTCCGCCTATGGAACGCAATAACTTGATTATGCGTCAACGGATTTTCACGAAATTCATACATTATGATTGGACTGTAGAGAGGAAGCCGCCTTTCGATTTTCAGGTTCATCCAATTTGTCGTTAAAGAGTTATGGGACTTAGATTTTTAAAATACAGTGAAAATATACTAAATTGTTAAAAATTATTTAAAAATCTATTTCTGGTCGAAATGTTTTGAAATTTTGTATACTGCAAGTAGAAAGGATGTTCTTCGACATATGTAATGGGTTTTTACTTTTTTTGTTGCATAATCGAGATATTGTGTGTAATGGGAAGGGGGGTTATGTGCACATACATGTTAAGCTAAGGGCAAAATATAGGCGCATGGAACGCAATAACTTGAATATGCGTCGACAGATTTTTATGATTTTCATACATTATGTTTGGATTGTACAGAGGAAGCCGCCTTTCGATTTTCAGGTTCATTCGATTTGTCGTTACAGAGTTATGGGACTTAGATATTTTAAAATACAGTGAAAATATACTAAAATAGTTAAAAACTATTTAAAAATCCATTTTTGATCGAAATGTTTTAAATTTTTGTATACTTAAGGTAGAAAGGATGCTCTTTGACATATGTAACGGGTTTTTAATTTTTTGGTCGCATAACTGAGATATTTGAAGTGGGAGGGGGGGGGGTATTATATGCACAAACATGTTAAGCTAAGTGCAAACTATAGGCGCATGGAATGCAATAACTTGAATATGCGTCAACGGATTTACATGATATTTCTACATTGTGATCAGACTTTGAAGAAGAAGCCGCCTTTTGATTTTCAGGTTCATCGGCTTTGTCGTTATGGAGTTATGGGACTTAGATATTTTAGATATAATGTAAAAATATACTAAATTGTTAAACAGTCTTTTAAAATCTATTTCTGGTCAAAATGTTTTGAAATTTTGTATACTTCAACTAGAAAGGATGTTCTTTCACATATATAACGGATTCTTAAATTTTTTTGTCACATTATCCAGAAATTATGTGTAATGGGGGGGGGGGGGAGGGTTATATGCACATACATGTTAAGCTTAGGGCAAAATATAAGTGCATGGAACGCAATAACTTGAATATGCGTCAACAGAGTTTCATTACATTTGTACATTGTGATCAGACTTTGAAGAGGAAGCCGCCTTTCGATTTTCAGGTTCATCCAATTTGTCCTTATGGAGTTATGGGACTTAGATATTTTGGTGTTGTGAAAAAAATCCCAACGGGCGTATCTTGCTGCGTGAGCGTAGGCTTTTTTTATTTGAATTTAATTATGTAGAGATGAGACTATCAAAATGAAATTGTAAAATCGAATAAGTCAAAAGATGGATGAATTTTCTGCAATTTTTGTCTGAAATAGCACTATTTTGTCTTTGACGTTTGCGCAGTTTATGTATTGTCCGTCCATTGACGTTATGCATTCATCGGGCTGATTTGTTTGGCTTAAAATCGAAAAGGCCAAAAGATGGATGAATTTTCTGCAATTTTTGTCTGAAATAGCACCATTTAGTCTTTGACGTCTGTGGAGTTTATGTATTGTCCTTCCATTGACGTTATGCATTCATTGGACTGATCTGATGTTTATAATTTTTATATTAAACGCATGGAAATTGAAAATCAACACTGTATACTTCTATTAGGGCTGGGTCAATATATCGATATACCGGTACGTATCGATATTGGTCAACGATACGAGTATCGATATGTTTGCTCCGATACATTTAGGTACAGTTATTTTATGTACAAAACATGTTTTTCTTGTGAAATCTCGATATTTGCATTGAAATGAATTTTTGATCTCAGTTTTTATTTTGTTTGCAAAGGGCAGATGTGTTCTTGACTTGCCTTTCATGCTGGCTATTCAAATCATTTTATGATTCAAAGTCTACGAGTAACAACAATAATTTAGGAACTAGATTGCTACTGTGGCAAGCAACAGACGGATTCCTTCTTTATTAGACCTTCCTCGGAATTGAAGTGTGAAAATCCGAAAAAAGAAGATGGAAAATTCACTTCAGCAAATGAGTCAAAAGGGCTTATGTCTAACTTGGGACTCTTATTTATTTATCAACAAAATAGAAGATAAAAATAATAAATATCTTTCATGTTTACGAAAGCTTTAAACTCCATGCTCTATCAATATCAAATCCTTTACAATAACTTTCTCAAACCAGAATTGCACAATGATTTTGCAATCAGATAATTTCTATTAATAGAAAATGACAACTATAAGAAAGTACAGATATGTAATGCTACTAAGAAAAGAAAAAAATAGAAAGAGAACAAGAATAAAAGAGTTATCTTTCTTATACTATGTGAAGTTCAAATAAGAAGGACTACTTGTGTGAGTAATAAATAGTATAGGACAAAAATGTGAATTCTACAAGAGGAAATAATTGTTATGACCTTGAGAATGATTATTTGACCTCGAACTAATGTCATGGATGAAAGATAAGTATTGTGGTTATTCTCTTCGCGATTGATCTTAATCAGAGCAAAGTTCAATATCGAATCAACCAAACTCTGTTGTGACCTTGAAACCGAACAAATGACCTTGGGGCAAGGTCATGGTGAAAGGGTTTGAGGCAAGGAATATTTGTGTAAAGGTTGAACTGCCAAGGTCAAACAGTCTTTGTTTTATAGACTAAAGTTTGTTTTAACCTTGAGAATGAGAATTTGACCTTGGGCCCAAGCATTATATGTATAAAATGTGACTTCTGAAGGTCAAATAGTCTTTGTTCTATAGGCAAAGGTTTGCTGTGACCTTGAGAAGGAGAATTTGACCTTGGGTCAAAGTCAAGGTGAAAGAGCTTGGTTTAACGATAATATGTATGAAGTTTGAACTCTGAAGGTCGAAAGGTTTTTGTTCTATTGGCAAAAGATTGCTGTGACCTTGAGAATGAAAATTTGACCTTGAAAGTAGGTCAACATTAAATGTCTACCTATAAGTAACCTTCCATCCAAGTTTCAACTCAAAATCTCAAAAATGTAGAAATTGGCACTGTGCCAATTTAAAGTTCCATTTTCAACTCTGAATAGCGCGGAAAACGTAAATATTTTATCGAGCATGAAAGCGTAAAAAAGTTTGCAAATTTCCCAAAGAACATTTTAAAACAGATTTCGTTCAAGTCCGACGGTTAGATTAGGAGTTATAAGAGTTTAAAGATTTGATCTTTGAAGACCTCCAGCGGGGGCATATGTGAATTTTTTTGACAAGAAAAAAAATATCATTCAAGATTTTAATATGCTCTTATGGTACTTTCCGTTTTTTCTTACGATGCTGTACTTTTTTGTAAACTGTCCGGAACGGTTTGGGAGTAAGAATAATAATAATAAGAACTAGATGGCTACTGTTGCAAGCAACAGACGGATTCCTCCTTTATTATACCTTCCTTGGAACTGAAGTGTTAAAATCCGAATAAAGAAGATGGGAAAATGAATAGTTGCTTTAGTACCTTATTCACTTAAGCAAATGGGTCTTAAGAGCTTTAGTCTAATTTGGGACTCTCATTTATTTATCAATAAAATAGAACAACAAGATAATAAATACCTTTCATGTTTACGAAAGCTTTATACTATATGATCTATCAATTCTAAATCCTTTAAAATTACTATCTCAAAACAGAATTGCACAATGATTTTGCAATGAGAGCATTTCTATAAATAGAAAATGACAATAGAATCAAAATACAGCCAAGTAATGCTACTAAGAAAAAAAACAGAGACCAAGAGTAAAAGAGTTATGTTTCTATACTATGGTATGTTCAAATAAGAAAGACAACTTGTGTGAAGAATAAATAGCGTAGGACAAAAACTGCTAATTCTACAAGAGTAAGTTTGTTAGGACCCTGAGAATGATCATTTGACCGTGAATAAAGGTCACGGAAAAAAGATAAGTATTTGAGGTCATTCTTTTCAAGATTGACCTTAATCTGATCAAAGCTCAATATTTTATCAACCAAAGTATGTTGTGACCTTGAAATCGAACAAATGACCTTGAATCAAGGTTAAGGTAAAAGGGCTTGATGCAAGGAATATTTGTGTTAAGTTTGAACTCTTAAGGTCAAATAGTCTTTGTTCTATAGGCAAAAGTTTGTTGTGACCTTGAGAATCAAAGTTTGACATTGGGTTAAGGTCAATGTGAAAGAGAGTGGCTTAACGATAATATGTATGAAGTTTGAACTCTGAAGGTCAAATAGTCTTTATTCTTTAGGCAAAACTTTGTTGTGTTCTTGCGAATCAAAATTTGACCTTAAGTCAAGGTCAAGATGAAAGAGCTTTGCTTAACTGTTGTATCTGTGAAGTTTGAACGCTGAAGGTCAAATAGTCTTTGTTTTATAGGCAAAAGTATGTTGTCACCTTGAGAATGAAAATTTGACCTTAAGTCAATTGGTCAAGGTGAAAGAGCTTGGCTAAACGACAGTATATTGAAGTTTGAACTCTAAAGGTCAAGTAGTCTTTGTTCTATAGGCAAAAGTTTGTTGTGACCTTGAGAATCATAATTTAACCTTGAAAGTAGGTCAGCATTAAATGTCTACCATCCAAATTTCAACTCAAAATCTCAAAAATGTAGAAATTGGCACTGCGCCAATTTAAAGTTCCATTTTCAACTCTGAATAGCGCAAACACCGTAAATATTTTATCGAGCATGTTATCGTATAAAAGTTTGCAAATTTCCCAAAGAACAATATAAAAAATTTCGTTCAAATCGCACGGTTACTTTAGGAGTTATAAGAGTTTAAAGATTTGACCTTTGATGACCTCCAGCGGGGGCATATGTGAACCATTTGACAAGAAAAAAAAATTCATACAAGATCTTCATATGCTCTTTCACATGGTACTTTCCGTTTTTTCATATGATGCTGTACTTTTTTGTAAAGTGTCCGGAACGGTTTGGGGGTAATAATTAACCATAATAATAATGATAATACTACGTTTTTAGGCCCGCTTATGTATCGGACAAATAATAACGATTTAGCATGTTTATATAGTAAAAAGGAATTAATCGAAATCGGGACCCGATTCCGATTATTAATATGCACATAAGCGACCCTAACCTGTTTTGATAACCCCTTATTACAGCTAGTATGAATATAGCTTGTGCGGAAAATAATTATTTTCCATCTTTAAAAATTAGTAGCATTTGCATATAAGCATTGAAACTTTGATTTAGCATGTTGAAATCTAGAAATTCATTTTCAGCTATGTAGAGGAAATTCGCGGACCCAAGCGAGCCAGACGAGCTAAATCTCCAAGGAAAACAAGATGGACGCCGAGGTTGCATTTTCCGCGTGACGCTGAAAATGGAGCTGAATATAACCTTCTATATGCTGATTTAATTCATTTCAATAAGGTAAGCTACATAAAGGGAAGTTATTTATTTGATTTCATTGAAGCTAAACTGAAATTGTAAGCCGAGGGAGACGGTGCAAGACATACCGGGTCAAACTCAATGATCGTCTGCAGGCTGACAGGTGCTAGGTGCGAGTAAAAGTTTTCACAGTCATCGCGAAAACTCACTAGCCCAACTGCCCTGGCTACCAAAAATTTCCTCGGGCTACTAATATTTTTGCTCAGGGGCCCCCAACTGCACGGGGGGTACATACAATTCTTGATGGGAAACGCTTGCGAGGCCCAAAGGGCCGAGTTGGGAGTTTTGTAGAAAACACGAGACTACCCCCACCTGGGATCGAACTCGCAACGTTTTGATGTTAAGTCGGACGCTCTACTGAATGAGCCAAAGAGATGTCCCACTGGCCCAGTCTAGTACCAGTTCGGGAAAACTCAAAATTCGGCAACGTTGTCAAATTTGGCAACATATTGCCGAATTCGGCAACCTTTCAGCAAAAAATCAAGACTGAAAATACAGATTTAGTGTCTGATTTAACATTGGGTGTAATGGGCAACTTCTTGATTGCTCTACAGATTTTATTCTCCACTGCTCTAAAACATGTAGAATCAGAATGGGGAATTATTCAAGAAACTGGCAGCATATACATGCCGATTTTTCTAGTTTAACGTATCCAATGTACAAATGAAGATCTCGCGGAGGTCTCGTCCATTCAAACAGTGTTGAAATTATCTCGGTAATCTTCGGCAGTGTCGCGATAGTTTCCGTGGCTTGAGTGAGGGTCGGCATGTTGACCTTTGTTGATAGAACCATTATTTATGTTGTATTAGGTATATTTAGGTAAAAATATGCCATAATTCACATATAATACACTTGAAATTTATTTGTACAACGGATACCTTAATGCTGTTTTATTATTAAGTGAAAAGTTGCTGAATTCGGCAACCTAAACATGCTAAAGTTGCCGAATTCAGCAATGAGTGGTTGAATTTGACAACGTTGCTGAATTTTGAGTTTTCCCGGACTGGTACAAGCGCCAGTTTACTACACTACTCTCCCCTTTCAATTTTGGGCCCCCCTTCCCCTCCTCGACAACCCTCCAACCCACCATCTCCCCATGGGATTTATGTTGGGCGCCATTGTAGAAAACACAAGACTACCCCCACCTGGGATCGAACTCGCAACCTTCTGCAGCATGATGTTAAGTCCGACGCTCTACTGAATGAGCCAAAGAGACGTCCCACTGGCCCAGTCTACTGTCCGCACAGCTCACTTCAGAAATCGGAAAATTGAAGTTTTTTCTACTTTGTTGGCAATTTTTGAGATTAAAATGTGTATCGAGGGATAGATCTCGAACTCTCATAACTAACGGTGTATGATATATGTCTGTACGACCAAGAGTATGCTCACAATGAAAGAAAATAATTTAAGATGGAGAGATTTCTATGTTAATTTTATCATGACGTCGTCGACGTTCTCCATAGACTCAGTGTTACACATCCGCGACGTCGGGCTAAAATTAACAAAGAAAACTCCCTATCTCAAACTTTTTTCTTTCACTGTGAGCGTAATATCGGTTGTACAGACATATATCATACACCGTTAGTTATGAGAGTTCGAGATCTATCCCCCTATGTAAATTTTAATTGGAAAATATGCCAACAAAGTAGAGAAAACTTCAATTTTCCAATTTCTGAAGTGAGCTGCGCGGACAGTAGTACAAGCGCCAGTTTACTACAGTATTTTTGAAATTTTTCGATATTTTCTCATGCTGTATTGTTATTGCTCGTCATGCAGAAGTCAACATGTTCAGAAATTGATTGAAGCGTTAGACAATTATATTGATTAACAGGTTTTTTTTATTTTGGGGAAGGTGCCAGTGCCTGTCTTAATTAGCCTTTTTCGCATAATTGCGGTCCAGTTATTTTGGACGGCAAAATAACTACTTTTCCCGCAATATGACGTCAAGGATAATCAATCTTTAACTGTGACGTAAAGAAAGTCGGTACTTGCCGTCCACAAAATGCTAGTCACGTGAAAAAGGCTTATTGTTCCTTCCGATTGCGAGAAAAAATGCAAAATTTTGTGACGTCACAATACTTTTACTTCGTACAAACAAGCTTCGAATCTCCGTCAAACATCGAAATTGCATTGTGACTTCATGGAATTTTTAGAATTTTTCCTGCGTTCGAAAAGGGTCAATTTATAATAAGTCTGCATCGATCATGACTATAAGCTCAGTCTGTATGAATGGCATCCTCAGAAAAATGTGCGTTTGCTAAATCTAACACAATCAAGTTACTCACTCGCAATACCGCAACTTGATTTTTTTATGACCCCTTATAATTGATTTTTTTTATCAAGAAATTAATTTTGTGGTTTGATTTCCGTGTTTTCTTTATCACATTATTAGCCAATTATCTGCTATTTTCTCTTGATAAATTGACCAAAATTATTTTTTTCAAATAAGTGACCTGAAATAATTCAGTCTCTCCAAAAACTTTTTTAGCCACAAGCCCGAACATAAATTTTACTAGTTTTTTGTATAGTTTCTTAATGAATTTCTACTAGCCCAGAAAAAAATTGGTAGCCTCGGGCGTCACAGAGTTCTTGAAATCTTCCCATATTGAAATGTGGGATATTTTAGAGTTTTTAACGGTCCAAATGATGAATAGAAAATGAGGTTTTTATCGATTCAAATAATATTTTTAGACACAATGTGAGTTTTTATCGGACCAAATCATTTTTTATCAGCAAATCTGATTAAACCGATACATTTTATGAACTGAGACTGGAGTTGGGATACCGAGTTATTGGAAAGACTGCTTGAAATTATCAAGATATTTTATGATGAATATATTATGTAACTATATATTCAGAACATGTAAATTGTTATGATTATTAGGCATTGAAATCAGTACAGGCTTGATTGAAATTCGAGAAAGAATATGAAATGGCCGACAAATACATATTGCATCTGCCAAAATGAAGCTATTGCTTAAGAAATAACAACTAGCTAGCCATGGTTTGTTGTCCAGTAATTCCCCCAGTTGCATGAACCAAACAAATTATCACCGAGCCACAAGCAGCGAGGCCAGGGATTAATCTACTTCTGCGTCCTGCATTACTGACGCATAAAAATTCCCCAGGACCCATTGATTCCAGATTGGCGTCCCACTGTACGCATTATTCATTTTTGTACAATGTGTCCCCTTTAGTTCATCGTTCTCGACACTGAGAGTTTTCTGTAAAATTACTGTCTCGTGTTCATATTTTGTCTGGTCATTTAAACCTTACAGAAGGTTGGTCATGTCCATGGTATTGTAAGAGACATTGTTGCGCATCAAAATGTTTGGATATTAAAGTTATGAACTATACACATGTACGAAGCCTCACATGCGTAAATAAAGCAACTAAATGAACAACTTTTTTATAATATAAACAAATTTTACTTTTAGATGGAATTTTGTGAGATACATTGTTTTATTTCTATTTTTTCTGGAATATAATGATCTCGCGGACATAAAACACCGCAAGCCATTCATATCACTTCTATTCTCGAGCTTAAGACGCAGCAAAGAAAAGACCCTTTATTATACGCCCGTCATTTGACGGGACGTATTATGGTATGGCGAAGTCAGTCCGTCTCTCCGTCCGCTTAAGGAACGCAATAAATTGAATATGCGTCAACAGATTTTTATGATATTTGTACATTGTGATCAGGCTATGGAGAGGAAGCCGCATTTCGATTTTTAGGTTCATCCAATTTGTCGTTACAGAGTTATGGGACTTAGAATTTTAACATACTGTGAAAATATACTAAAATAGTTAAAAATTCTTTAAAAATCTATTTTGGTCGAAATGTTTTGAAATTGTGTATACTTCAAGTAGAAAGGATGTTCTTTGACATATGTAACAGGTTTGTAATTTTTTGTCGCATAACGCGAGATATTATGTGTAATGTGTGATGGGAGGGGGGGGGGGGGGTATATGCATAAACATTTATTAAGCTAAGGGCAAAATATAGGCGCATGGAACGCAATAACTTGAATATGCGTCAATGGATTTTCACGATGTTCATACATTTTGATTGGACTGAGGAGAGGAAGCCGCCTTTTGATTTTCAGGTTCATCCAATTTGTTGTTACAGAGTTATGGGACTTAGATTACTAAAATAAAGTGAAAAAAATACTAAATTAGTTTAAAATTCTTAAAAAAATCTATTTATGGTCAAAATGTTTTGAAATTTTGTAAACTTCAAGTAAAAAGGATGTTCTTTGACATAGGTAACGGGTTTTAATTTTTTGTCGCATAACTGGGAAATTATGTGTAATGGGGGGGTTATATGCACTTACAAACCTTCAAATGTGATTCTTTTGTTATTCATCGGTCATTTTATTTCATAAAGACCGCGGACGATTCTAAATATACGAGGTTTTATGAACGTTCAATGAAGTGTGGAGGTCAATAAAAAACAATGAGGGGCGGAGAAAAGAAAATTATTTCAGTCGTGGGTGTCAATTGTTTTGATTATGATGAGTATTCGGCCATAGTATAGAAAATATTGTGTTTCAAGTCCGCTCAAGACATCCTTTTATAAGAAATGCTCATAGAAGAAGAATAGATTCCTCTATCCCGAAAAGTTCAAAATGCCATTTCAAATCAATCTAGATCCCAGTTATTCTAAATGCCCTTCAAATACATGTACATTGAGGAACTTGTTGGACAAAATATAGAAATATTATCCTCACTTGATTAAAAAATCTCTCCTTATCTCTATTTGCAATAATTTAGTCACCTAATTAAAACTTGATTGGAGATAGAACTCATTGTTACGCTGTTTTTTTTTCTTCTTCTTTGACCGAATACAGGGTACCTTTCAGAAAATTATCGTGATGTATTATAACAAACTATTTTACTTCTATGGCCTATTGATCGTTACCGTTGCATATTTCGTCCAGATAATTTGCATGGTCTATTTCATTTTGAAAAGCAGGGGTGTATTAAATATTTAGATTTTTATTTTTCTGAAAATTAAAGAAAATCTGCGGTTTGTAAGTCGGATAAAGACCTCGTTGAGGTCTGTATGAAGGTTAGATGCCCTCGGAGAGAACAGGGAGGTGTTTAAAGACCTCGGCCTTCGGCCTCGGTCTTTAAACACCACCCTGTTCTCTCCTTGGGCATCTAACCTTCATACAGACCTCAACTCGGTCTTTATCCTATACATACATGTTAAGCTAAGGGCAAAATATAGGTGCATGGAACGTAATTAATTGAATATGGATCAACAGATTTTCATTATATTTGTACATTGTGATCAGACTTTGAAGAGGAAGCCGCCTTTCTATTTTAATGTACACCGATTTGTCCTTATGGAGTTATGGGACTTAGATATTTTGATGTTGTGAAAAAAAAAATCCCAACAGGGGTATCTTGCTGCGTGAGCGTAGGCTTGATAGTACTTGGGACCCATAAAATTCTGCTGACCAATTGGTCAAATTTCATTGGGTCCAAAGGACCCATTTAGATCAAATTGTAGATTAATCTCTGGCGAGTTGATAATTTGATTGGCTCATGTGACAAGGGGAATACTAGACAACAAATCACAGATTGCTAGTTGTTATTTCTATTCAAATATTGTTCTGCACAAACTTTATAGCACGTGAAGGGGCATAGCTTAGCGAACTGGAAGTACACCAGGTGAGTATTATAGTACATATTGGGAGAAAATCTCAAGCCATATATTGTTAGAATTCTGTATAGATCAGACAAAGTGACGAATAATATTTTACCAGGAACGGACAACAATATCAAAAGTCGATTGATTATCATGACTCGTATATGTTTACATCGTCAACAGTATTTTTTGAAACCAATTTAAGTCCGCGAAAGATAATATTTTGAATGTCCAGTAACTGTAGAGCTACTAATCAAAATTAAACTGTGTAGACGTTCAAATAATGAATTAAAAATCAGCATGTTTTATTTCTAACTTGCAGTCACAAATGTACAAGTACATGTACTTAAACATTACCCAGATACATTACATATTTTTTACCTATTTTTACTCCTTCCAGATAAGGAATAGTTAATCTTAACAACTCTCACGTTAGTCCTCATTCGTTATTTATATGTATTCTTAGTTCACGATTTTTATCGTTTAATTAACCTTAGTTATTGATTTGCTCACGATATTACCAAATAGTCCTTATTCATTTGTATCAATACTGATTGAAAAACGTACAATGGTTAGCGCTTATCTCATTCACGTTTGTATTCAATTTTTCTTATTCATAGCGATAGTATCAAATTATCTGTATTCATTGTATCGTGATAAATGAGTAGCGGAAAAAATTCTATCGTGAGCGTATGCAGAATTAACCGTTAGCGTATGCATAATAAACATTACTATGGAGAATAACGTGAATGAATTAATATTACGACTCATAACGTGCAAAACGAATAAATCTTACTCAGAATCCGAATTTTGTTTATAATCTTATGCAATTTGTACATTTTTATCGGGTTTATCGGATTTTTTTTGCATTTTTTAAAGTATTATACGTACTTCATATTAATCTGAATTAATACAACGATAATAATATACACGTAATACACATGTATTTCTCTACCAAAGTGGTCTGACCGGGCGGAGATAATTCAATCAAGCAAATTAGACCAGTCGATAAAAAAATAGTTTCGTACTGTTACATAGAGTATGAAATGCCTGTATAATTATGAGACCTGTAATTTTGACATCTTGTATCACCTGCCTATAATGAACTCTTCCGATGACCAGGTAAAACTATGCTTCGCCCTGCCACAACAATACCTGTGTTATTTCAACAATTACCTGTCATGTGGCACGAGCTGTTTATCGTGTGTATCCTACGTGCCAAATCGCCTTATTTTATTTTCAATGCCGAAAATAGTTTAATTTTACTTTTTTCTAATATGGTACAACAAGCTGCTGTTAATATTAAGGGAATTTTCTTTCTCGGCGCTTTCCCTTTTCTCTAATTCTTTATATTGATGGTTTTGAATAATTCAATTTTCACATGTTTAATTCAGTAATTTTGTCTTCCGTTTATGTTAATATACATTTCCTTTTTATACGCCCGTCATTTGACGGGACGTATTATGGTATGGCGAAGTCCGTCCGTCTGTCCGTCCGCCTATGGAACGCAATAACTTGAGTACGCGTCAACGGAAATTTATACATAGTGATCAGACTGTGGAGAGGAAGCCGCCTTTCGATTTTCAGGTTCATCCGATTTGTCGTTACAGAGTTATGGGACTTAGATTTTTAAAATACAGTGAAAATATACTAAAATATTTAAAAATTATTTAAAAATCTATTTCTTGTCGAAATGTTTTGAAATTTTGTATACTTCAAGTAGAAAGGATGTTCTTTGACATATGTAACGGGTTTTTAATTTTTTTGTTGCATAACTGAGATATTGTGTGTAATAGGAAGGGGGGTTATATGCACATACATGTTAAGCTAAGGGCAAAATATAGGCGCATGGAACGCAATAACGAATATGTGTCAATGGATTTACTGGATATTTCTACATTGTGATCAGACTTTGAAGAAGAAGCCGCCTTTCGATTTTCAGGTTCATCTGATATGTCGTTACGGAGTTATGGGACTTAGATATTTTGGTGTTGTGAAAAAAATCCCAACGGGCGTATCTTGCTGCGTGAGCGTAGGCTTTATTATTTTAATGCAAGATGTAATCAAAGTTACATGGTGGACAATCTCGCAATGCAGAACTTTCGGTTTTTCTCTAATTTCATGTACTATTATAATAGATTATCTAGTTAATTTCTTCCTCCTGACATTTGTTCGTGCTGAGTGATTGACGGACTTTAATCTTTTATCTATTTATCTTTTGATTTAAATAACCCCTTGTCATCATTGTATTTTTTTCAAAGTCTTTTTGACTCCCTACACTACAGAGTACCCCGCCCTTTCTTCAACCATCACCGCTATACCCCGTGAGAATAGTAAGATAGACACGTTAATAATGGAAATGATACATCAGACACAGAATATATTTGTACAAAAGTATCGGACTATAGAAATGCATGTATCTCCGCTTCTTTCAGATCATGAAATCCCTCATAATTCACAATTATTTATCACCATGGCCCGCCTCTGGATCCACAAGCTTTTCAGTTTTAACAGCCAAAGAAATTGTAAGAGTTTTGAATCATGATTGCTAAATTTTCTTCCGTAATACCTGGAAAAAATCGAGAACATCCCGTTTACAGTTTTCTTTTAGTTATGGCCATGGCTTCTAAAAAAAAAACCATCCTTCCCCTCCTTCGACAAATATGTACATATAGATCCGCCTGTATTACGGAATACCTTAACAACATTTTGATTTTTTCACTATTTAATCGTATAGGGCCCAAAAGGCACGTTACCGCACCTTCTCCTTTCAATTCACGAAAATAATGGTGAGAAAAAGTGTTTAAACAAACTCAGGATCATTAGTCGCTTCGCATTTATATATATATATATATATGTATATACTAGTATTTACACAACTAGCCCCAAAAAATCAGACTCAGATAAAGAGTTGTTATTTTCTGTGATTTAATAAATGTTACTTTCTTGGTGTCTTTCAATGGCCTCATAGAAATCTCAAATTGAGTGATATATACATCTTTTACATGTACGCATGAAAACCTGTCATTTTTTTGTCACCAAGATAATCTTTCTCTTTAACATCACAAGATCAAACAAACGTGTTCAACAATGGTCTTAGAATTCATAAATTTCGCACAAGTATCAGAGGCTGACTTCAGACAACCTCGTCCTCCCACAAGTCCTCCTACCCCCCCCCCCCCCCCCCCTCTGATTCGGCGCTTCGCGCCTTGACATGCATAGTCCTCCCGGGGAATATACCCTCCTCAGACAAGAAACGACAGCAATTCAGTCTAATGTGAATTAATCAAATTTAAATAATTAAATTTGCATTTTTGCCTGAATTATTTCAAACATACAATGTATTTTTTTTTGACAACGTATAGACTTACAATATACATATACTACCCTCAGTGGCTGATCGATTTGATTTAATTAAACAGCGAGAGCTTTGACATTAGACGAAGTATAAATTCATTTTCAGAAGAATAATTATTATTTCACATTTTCATTTTAAAAAAATCATTTACTTCCCTTATTTCACCTAAAATGGATTGATTTGTTAAGAAATCCCCAAATCATGTATTTTAGGATGATGAAAGAACGTTTTCAAAGAAAAAAATCCAGTGTAAAGCAAAATTTCTGTAGCCCCCATTCCGATCCCCTTTCCGATCTGGGGCTCGGAGTGGGTTCCATATTTTTTCTTCATGAATTATTTGCATCTTTTCAGAATTTTCTACACCTCCTTGCACCTTTGTATTTTTGTTGGTTTCAATATAGATCTTACATGTATATATTTATCTTTCTTTTGTTCAGGTATTCCTTTGGGGGGAGAAGGGGGATCGGGCACTTTGACATAAACAGAAAACAGGATCATATTCAAGTGAATAAGGAGGTAGTGGGATGAAAGGGGACCTATAGTTCTCTCTTGTGCAATTTTTCTTTTCTATTTAGATTCTGTTTACTTGCGAATTCAAAGTTTGTTCCGCCGATGGCGGAGGGGGGGGGGGGGGGGGGGGGGGGGGGGGGTTGGTCAAACGCAGAAACGGTAAATTGAATTTATAAAAAAAATCTTCAATCTCACATACACATAAATTATGCACGAAAGTTCAAAGAAGGTTTATGTATGTAAAATACCTGCCCCAGTTGCATCAAATTATCAAAGTTTGTAAACAAGTTAAAGTTGGAAGGTTTATAGTCACAAGTCTCAGTGTACAGGGGGTGTTAATATACAGGTAATGAGCGGTATGAACAACATGCGAGGCATAAATTGTTTGGAACCCTTTGAAGTACCAGACCAAGGCGCACACACTTTTTTCTTTTGTATTACGGATGTCTTTGAAATTCATTTTTACTATAACTTTTGATTGAACTGTTCATTTGAGACATTAGTACGTTTGTTTGAAAAAAGAAAGCAAGCATTAGCTTGTATGAAAATGACAAAAAAAACAACTAATTCATGCACAGGCGAACATTTTATTAGGGAAATGTTATATTCAAAAGAGATCGAAATTTTGTCTCCTCGCTTTCGCAGGATAATTTCTTCGTCTGGAGAGAGAGAGAATTTACTTCCTATGTACATGTATGTATAAATGAAATACAAGTAAAAAAAAAATTTCATTACAAGGTACATCATGCATTTCAATAGACACATTTATAAAATCAAATATACATGCAATATACATGTTCGATAAATGAAAAATTGATTTCTGCCGGTTTGTTTTTACTGTGAAAATGGTACATGTGTATTTCCGATCTTGGTCAAGTAAGTCGATGTTTGACGAGATGGGACCACAAATCTTTTCTCATAATTAATTTCAGGGACGAAAAAAAAAAAAAAAAAAAATTTCAGGGACGATCATGTGTTCCAGTTAATTTCTAACCAAAGTTTTTCTTGATCTCAATAATGTGCTAATTATCTATGATCTTGTAAACAATAACGTACATTTATTAACAGGGACGTATACTTTTTATATACGTCCCTTGTATCAATAGATTTAAAAACAATAACATAATTTCCCTGAATGAAAATAAAAATAATTATATACGCTGTATCTTTACAAATATTTATAGCGATAAATCAAATAGCCATGGTAGAGCTGTACACTTATAGATTGACGTATAAAGCTACATGTATATGTTTATATATGTAGAACCGAGTGATCGCACTATGTTGATGATACAGATAATGATTGACACCTCGACCAAATTAAATCTGTCAAAGGCGGGGCTTAGAAGTATCAATTACATTGATCCCTTAATTAATAGATCTAATAGGGAATCGATCTTTCAATGTTGTCATCAGATTAAGCTAGAATTGTTTTTATTTTCACATGTGCCGAGATTTTCCGTTTTTAATTCTTATACAAGTAAAGTTTCGACCCTCTGATGGTTTTAACCCCCCTCCCCCCCCCTTTTGGAAAAAGTATCTAGACCCGACCCCCATTTTTTTTATTTAAACTAAATATATTTTGTCATTTTTATTATCTAGCTTTTGCATTGACATGTCATCGGACCTTGTCGATATCTCATTTAATAATGCGGCATAATTAAGATGACCTGCCGGTATGTCTTTGATGTCACGTACCGCTCGCGACTCTAGAAGACGTCGCTATCTACAAAAGCTACCAACCATACAGAATTTTTTTTCAATTAATTATTCTATAAGCTAAACACTAACTATTGAATTTAAAGACGTTTAACATTATTAAAGGAAAGCGGCAAAAAAAAAAAAAAGAAATAAGGAAACTAACGTATTAAAGGAAAACGGCAAAAAAAGAAATAAGGAACTACATGTACATGTATGCAGTGCCGGAGTCCATGAATTTAGTAAAAGAAAAAAATACTGAGTCCATTAAAAATGAGTGATATGAGTTAAACAATAGAATTTTTTTCTAAATATCATGATTTCCCTATTCAGTTTCATTCTTTGTTGTTTATATGTAAACATTGATTTAAATTCATTGACAAATATATATTTTTGCTTGGAGCCGGATTAATATAAATTTAAGATTCACGATAGAAATAACAAAACGAAAATTCTAAGCTTAGCTTTTAGCTCATTCACGTTAGTCATTCTCCATACGCCAACGTTAGTGATTATTCATACACATAGCAATGCGGAATATGGTTAGAGTATGCGGAATAAAACATATGGTTAATGATAAGCGTTAACTATGAGGAATCTATCAGTAATTATTGTATGCCTACATTCACGTTAATTATTACATATCTAACCATTTATTCACCATTTTTCGCGATAGGTCCCCATTCATTTTCGTTTATTATTCATAGAATCTGTTAACATTTACTATTCCTTATCTTTAAGAGGAGTTATGCCCCTTGGTGACTTGCAAAATTCAGTTTGTTTTTTTTTCTTTCAGTTTAACGGACTTTTTTCTGCAACAAATAGAGATATTCAGTTGAAATTTGATACACAGCTTATTCTTGGATAGTTACAGCGCAAGGTCAACTTTCCTCACGCTTGACCTATTTTTCGAGAAGTTATGCCTTTTGATGACTTGCGAAATTCAATTCTTGTCAGTTTGCCAGATTTTTCTGCAACAAACAGAGATTTTTAAGTAAAATTTGATACATATCTTGGATAGTTACAGAGCAAGTTCAACTTTGGTTACTCTTGACCTATTTTCCAAGGAGTTATGCCCCTTGATGAATTGCAAAATTCATGACTTGCAAATTTCAGTTTTCCTGACTTTTGTTCTGCAACAAGTAAGATATTCAGGTGAAATTTGTATGTACCTTTGTCTTGGATAGTTACAGAGTAAGTTTGACTTTGGGTCACGCATTACCTTTTTCGAGGAGTTATGCTCCCTAAACCAAACAAGAGGCCCAGGGGCCACAACGCTCACCTGAAAACCTGTAAACTAAGCATTTCAAACAAAAAGAAGTTTGTAAGAGGAAAATAACCAGACTTCAGAGTGGAACAAAAATTAACAACACTTCTTAAGACATCTCTCTAGATAATCCTGATGCTTTCGGTATGTCGATACGTGCTTCCGTTCTGAAGAAGAAGTTTGTCAAATGAGGGTACTTCCCATGACCTAGTTTTGCCCGTTGTGGTGCCACCTGTTGACAGATCCGGACAAAAAAAAAAACAACAATACTTGTAGGGGACCATGATTACTTCATTCCTACCAAGTTTCATGAAAATCTGTTCAGCGGTTCTGGGGAAGAAGTTGAATATGTATGAAAATCATCTCCCCCCTTCTTCTTGAGTAATCTAAGTAACCCGAGACAGTTATAAAGAAGCTAAAGCAAAATCCTGCTAATAAATTACAGCCTTCTCCCCCTCCTTTCACTACGTTATGTAAATGTGAAATTCTGTTTTTACATTAATATTTTGAGCTGCTCTCAATATTTTAATTTCAAAGTTATATATCTAAGTCTTCACAAGATAAATTTGAAAATACTTATTCATCTTTTTTGAATTGTTTAATTTCCTTTCGCAAACTCATTTAATAATTTAAAATATATAACATACAAATGAATCGATAATCCAAGAATACATATATCTATATTAAAGAAAGACAACTCTTGCATACATGAGTTCTGCTGCCTCTTACGAAACTAAACTAAAGTTACCAGGGTTTAAAATTCCTGATATAGATAAAAGAAGTACCAGAACTTGAACCCACAAGCCTTGGGTCAATGTGCACAGTAAACATATCTATTCATGATGGAAAAAAATACTGATAAAAATCTGTTCAAATACCTATCAAAGCAATGCTCAGATGAGCTAAAAATTGTTGGGGTCTCGCCGGGGTTTGAAGCCACTCCCCATGGGTCCATTGGGCATGGAAAACATACATTATACCTATGTACAATCTTAAAAAATATTTCTTAAAAATGCAAAAGTTGATATCTTGACAAATTCTTTCACTTGTAGGGTACCATGCATGAGTACCTCATACCTACAAATTGCCATGACAATCTGAAGAGTGGTTATAGAAAAGAAGCAGAAAATGCATGAAAATCAACACCCCCCCCCCCCTTCCTTTTTACATAAGAAAAAAAATCATAAAAAATAAAAAAAAAAAAATAAAATTTAAGCATAAAATACATATCAAAGCATTAAGTAAGTAAAATATGATAAATATGCAGTAAATGAGTGTGTAAAATCATACACTTATTGAGTTCTTTAAAGAAAAAGTGCAAAAATGTGCATTTCTGACTAAGTCCAAAAAGACGTCAAAAACGCGTCAAAAATTTGACTTCGAAGTGGAACCAAAAATAACAACACTTCTTGAGACATCTCTCTAGATCATCCTGATGCTTTCGGTTTGTCGATACATGCCTCGGTTCTGAAAAAGAAGTTTGTCAAAGGAGGGTACCCCCTGTGACCTATTTTTGGCTGTGGTGGCGCCACCTATTGACGGATCCGGACGAAAAACAACAACACTTGTAGGGGACCATTAGTACTTCATACCCACCAAGTTTCATCAAAATCCCTTCAGCTGTTCTGGAGAAGAAGTCGGAAATGTGAAAAGTTTACGACGGACGGACGGACGAACGGACGCCGGACGGCACGCTATGACAATAGCTCACTTGAGCTTTGCTCAGGTGAGCTAAAAACCAAAACAAAAAAATAATAAATAAATAAATAAATAAGTTTTCCAGATATCTTTCTGCAGCACATAGCTTGGCCTTGGATAGTTACAGAACAAGTTTGACTCGAATTATTAAATTTTTATGTTTGATTGAAGAGTTTTTAGAAGGCTGAGTTGCAGGACATAAATTCATGCTGGTGGTAGGGGACTTAAATCGCTCAGCGGTCATAACATTTTTGAATATGCCTGATATTGATTTATACACTGCAGTGATCATGGTTATCAGAATGTAGAGAGGATGCTGCCTTTCTATTTTCATGTTCACCTAATATGGTGTTACAGAGATATGGCTCTTAAATTTGTTTGGTTTGTGAAAATCAAGTCTGACAGGCATAATTTACTGTGTTAGCATAGGCTTTATTCGAAATGATGGAGACATTTATTGGTTCATAAGGCATGTGTCATATACCTGTGCTTCATATGACTTAATAATATGTGCACACTTTTAAAATCAATGAGTCGGTATTAACCTATACATCAAGTATTCCCTTCTGAGTTGACTTTCTGAATTCATCCCTTCTTTTATCATATACATATTTTTTCTATTTTCAGTATACTTGGAAACTGAATGACATTTGATGCACTTCCACTCACAATTTCCAAATGTGACTCAACAGATGCAACCTGTTGTCGAATTTTTCTTTCATGTCAAGTGAAATAATGAAGGGCAACATTTGTCTGAATGATGAAAATTATCAAAATCAGCATTTGTTACCTATTTGATATGATAGATAATTTCATCAAATTTTATGTGACTGTGCTGCTAAATGAAGGTAAGTGAAGTTCAAGGCCAGGCCATAACAAATTATACATGTTGTCTGATTTCCTTCACTATTCTTGGCTTAGTGGAAAACAAAATGTTCTTAACAGGTATTCCATCATCTGAACATATTCACTCAGAATCGGTTTGAAATTCATTTCACTTCATTGCACTTCATCGCACATTGATTTAAATGTGACAGTTTTGAAAAACGAAATCTGATTTATCACTAAGTATTATGACATGCCACTATTTAGATATAAATATCACAGTATCTGGATGTTTGTATCTCTGTCCACCTCCTCTTCTGTGTGCCACAGCTGAAAAGATACTGACCAAACACCTAGCCCTATAGAAATTTCTTCAGTTTACCATGTTCATTGATTGTATGATGACCAGATAGAAAACCTTTCACCTTTCTGTCTGTCTGTCTAAGCTCATATCTTCTAAACCCTACATCAGAATTTGTTCATATTTAATATTAATGTTCATTAGGATAGATCCTCTGAGGCAAAGGTACTTAAGGTCAATTATCAAAGGTCAAGGTTATTACAGGCTAAAAAAGTCTATTTTTTGTGAAAGTATATTTCTTGTGCAATAAAAACCTTTAAATTCATTAAAAATCAGTGTGTTGTCCAAATGATCTGAAATTTTGAAAAATGATAGAAAAATGCATACTAGAAATCTCTTTTGAGATTTTTCATTGAGTTGATGAGAAATTTTGTGCCAAAGGGGGAGGGGATGGTTGTTACACATATCTTCAGGTATGTGTATATATATAGGCTGCTTATGAGTATTTCATAATGTATCCCACAATTGTTTATTGGGAAAGGTCACAGATTAGATTTTGCTTGACTCTGACCTCATATTCCATTTGGATGATGCCGGTGCATTACTTTGAAAATACTGAAATAACATACATGTATTACCTATGTAGTATATATGTACTAATATTACATGTATCGCAAGTTAATCGGTTCCATAATTAATAATATGGTGATTTGAGATAGAAAAGTTTAAACCATGATCACCATGGATCATACGATGGAAAAGTATAAACCACTAAAATGGAATATAGGCATTTTAGGGGATGTCATTGTTTCCAGGTTTCAGATACTTTCAAGCTAGATTTTTTTCAATCACCATATTATTATTATGGAACCGATTAGCTTGTAATAATAATAATAATAATAATAATAATAATAATAATAATAAAGAAAAGACAATACAATAACAGAAAGGATTCCGACGGAAGTCGGAAACCTTAATAAAGAAAAGACAATAGAATAACAGAAAGGATTCCGACGGAAGTCGGAATCCTTAAATAATAAGAATAAAGAAAAGACAATACAATAACAGAAAGGATTCCGACGGAAGTCGGACTCCTCCTTAATAATAATAAGAATAAAGAAAAGACAATACAATAACTGAAAGGATTCCGACCGAAGTTGGAATCCTTAATAATAATAAGAATAAAGAAAAGACAAAACAATAACAGAAAGGATTCCGACGGAAGTCGGAATCCTCAATTAATAAGAAGGTCGGCATTTAGGTTATATTTTGTCATTCATATTGATTCATTGAATCGTCAAAGTAATTTCGACTTAATCTTTGATTTTTAATCCAGAAAGTTTCGAACACGAACTGACTAAATCCGATTGCCTCCTCTAAAACACATTTCTGAAATTTCTGAAAACGGTTGACTGAATCCTTGCGACCGTATTGAAAAAAAAAAGACTTGATCTATGACTTCAGGCAAAATAAAGATATAGATAAAGATAAGAAAAGAGACCAACCAGGGAATGTAATCGTATATAAGATATATATTTACATAACTAGTAGATTCCCCATGATGAACGCCCATAAGGCAGCCATTTATATTCCAATAACTTGGGTTGCTATTATGACGTAACATTCAAGTTTCGAATGTAGGGAGAATTTGCCAAAGTTAAGATACATTTGACGCTTTTACAGGCAAAATGTGCGATGTTCATGCAAATAAAAATGACCAATAATTAGAATAAATGTAAATATAAGTAATGACTGTCTTACTTTTGGTGTTCATGTGTGTATAATTCTGGTTGGACACGTGCAAATTTTCCGAGAATCGCTTCGCGATTTACGAAATTTGCACGTTACCAACCAGAAATATACACCCATGAACACCAAAAATAAGACAGTCATTTATTAAAAAGAAATATGCGAAAACAACAAATGAGACCTAAGCTTCAAGATTCCGTCTCACTTTGTGTTTGGGAGGGGTCGTTATAAGTGATTAAAATTGTTAGTTTGTGGGTTTTACAAAATATAAAATAAGATACGATATACCAGATATCGGTACTTTTTGTATTGTATTGTATCGTATCGAACATTTGGTTTCGATACCCAGCCCTAACCTCTTCTATACAGTCACGCCTTTAAATATAACAGTAGAACTCCATTCCCTTGATAATATCCGATATATACTCATTAAAATAAGTTTAGCCGTGAGTCACATGTGTGTGTACACATATGTATATTGGATGAAATGATAGAATGCTGATCGGAATGTCATAATATTTATTTAAAAAGAAAAAAAAAATGCAATCTTTGCTTTTTACAAAGACACCCAAGACAGAATCTAAGTCCTTTTGTTGTGCTATATTGAAAAAGCGTAAACTCACTCAGCATTTTCCAGATGTCCACTTACTTTAAATAGTTGAAAAAAGCTCCCTCAGGACTTCATGCTCTGGTTGCATTTTTATTTGAAATAAGTCGGAATGGTCTTTATGACTATCCAGCTTCTTTTAATCTATATTAATGAGCTTTGAAACTAATGAGAATACATTTTGAACAGAATCAGAGGAAATTCTAGCATTGTGATCATTTTCTACTTGTAATGCACTCAATTGCACTCTATCTTCACTTCGTTTAGCACTAACTTACCTGTTAATAATTATACAAAATGTTATCGGATGCTTTTTGTCAAAACCATTTTGTCAACATGACTTTCACTACATTTTCAATGAATTTTGTATGGGACAAGATGGTATCGACTTGATTTTATCATATATTTCACATACCATAGTCAAATTACCTTAGGATTCAATTCTACATAATCGTGGAATGGTGCTTGATAAGTATCTCTTCATATTTTACGTGTAAAGAATGCTTTAGAGCTAAACGTAGTACGCTGTTTGCACACTGCGGCCAGGCCGCCATATCTTCTCGTCATATGGAAGTCACGTGACTTTTCGGACCCGGCAAATTCAAACTTGCGAAAATGTGATTTCTTATTTCTTTATTAATAGCTCGATTTTGATTGTTGAAAGCATGAGCAGATTAAGATTGTTATTATTATTGATGTCATGTTGTTACTTGAATTTTTACAATGGGATTTCTATGTTTATATTGAGTTTGAAAGGAGTAGGTGCGGTAACCTGCCATTTCGGCCCTATTTTCAAAGTGTTTTATATATATCAATAATATTATGATTTATGAAATGTCAAATGTATGGTGAATCCAAATCAGGAAAGCCTTTTTTTATTTCACAGTCCTATACTGAAGAATACATCGCTCAAAACGTCTAAAAACGTTGAAATCATTGAAAATATCAATAAATGAGCGATATTTCGATACAAAACTGTGAAATCAAGTGGCACTCCAAGCCTTGCCCATGAATATTTTTGTATCAATCGATGGATTTCTGATCGGCCTTTCAATTTTCATAAAAAAATTCGTGGGCGAGGACTGGAGCGTAGATGAATTTTGAAGTTTTGTGTGTAAAATACGATGATTTTCCTTAGTTTTGCGTCATTAGGGGAAACGACGTCAAAACATGACGTCATACATTACGCGCGTGACGTTACGAGGGCTAAAAAAAAGGGTATTTTCTCAAACATTCAACTTGCAAAAAGTGATTATCAATAATTCGTTTATCAAAAGCATTTTTCTTCTAAATTATAGGGCCGATATGAGGGGTTAGCGCACCTAGTCCTTTGAAATGAGTTTGAAGGCCATGTCGCCACGCGCGTCGCCTAGGTTTTTATGCCTAGTATTTAATATCAATTCTATGCAAGGACCATAATATTTAAATAGCAAGTCATGGATTTTTATGATTTTCTCTATAAAGGGTATGTATAATGCCCTGAATACAAAAATAACAATTATTTGAAAATAAAATATTCCGGTTGCCATTGAAACGAGGTATGTCTATTTATGGCACTAAAAAATGGTCAAATAAGTCATCTTTGGTTGTTATGTTGCCATGGAAACCATTGTTAGAGTTTATTGGTATTAACAACTTATAATCTTTAAAACCTCTATTTTTAGAAAAATTAACAATTTTTTTGAAATTTCTTTCAATTAGCCGTATCCTATCAAATCAAAATAAGTCAAAAATTGCCATGAAATAAGGTCAAAATTAAGGCCTATTTTTGTCCAATTTTTACCGTTTTTAAGTAAAAATAACACAAAACGTCAGGCTGATAACATCATCACTGTTTTCAGAACAAAATAGATTTCATGTGACAAATATAATCACTGAAGAAAATAAGTGGGACCTTGTTTTGTTTTCCTACATTTTGAGGCCAAAAAATGGTTGCCATGGCAATTTTTCATTTGACACATGATGACTATATCTTTTCAAATTGATTTTTATCATGATTTAAAAACCTTCTATTGCTTAAACTTTATGTAGGGACTTCCAAAATTTGTCAAAGTCATTGACTCTAAGTTCAAGGTCAATTCAAAATAATTGGTTCTAATTTCATTAAAATTTGCATTTTTGCTGTTATCTATTTTTACTAATTTTAGGCTTGACTGTCATATATTTGTATAAGAAATACTTCTTTCTAGAATTAGGACCGATAGATGGAAAAACATTACAATTTTTTGTTCAGAAGATTTTTCTTAAAAAAATAAGCCCCAGACAAAAATCATGATACATAATAATTTTCATACTTTTTGGCCGTATTACATTGTTTAGACTGAGGATCACTGACGAGGGTTTAGTACCCGAAACGTGCATGTCTGGTCCATGCTGTAAATTTATCAGGTTTTAAATGATGCTATTGAATTTAAAGACGTTTAACATAATATCACATTTTTATATTATATGCATGGTAAATTGGCTATAAATCTAGGATGTCATTGATTTTGAGATTTTTGCAACTTTGGTCAATAAATATGGGTTATATCCAAAATTACTATGTATGTGTTTGTTTTACTCAATACCACATGATATTTGAGTAACTGCCTCTCATATTTTTTGAAAATCACAGAATTTTGCCACATTTTTGTGAATTGCATTCAAGATGACCTTGACATTGGGTCCTGTGACCTTGAAAACTTTAAAGGTGATTTTTTAATCAATAATGCTCTTTTATATGTACTGATAGAAAATGCTTAAAAATATATAATGGACAGCAAAAAATTTAGCAGTAAACTACTCTATGTGTAATAGCACTGAACAGCATGTCACCATGGTAACCATTTTTTATACCCTTTTGAATAAAATTGTGAAGAGGTCCCACTCTTATTTTATCATTTTCTTAAAGATTAAGGATTAAACTTAAAAACTAAAATGGCAGTAGAAATCAAGTTAGCCTGACATTTCAGATTATTTGCCCTTAAAATTGAGCAAAATCATGTTAAATTAGGAGCTTTTTCGGTCTTAAAAAAGGGCCTCTTCAAAACAGGTTTTTGCCTACATTTTGAGCATACTGACAAAAAGAATAGCGGACAGAAGTACACTTCTTGTGTAGAATTTATACAAATGAAAGATATAAAGAGAAAAATTCAGGAAATTTCAGTTAAGACTATAATAGCTGTTACTATGGAAACGAGCCTTGTGAAAAGGACATGTTACAAGTATTCTACTTATGCGTAAACTTTCAAACATGGTTTCCATGGCAACGAAAACTTAATTTGTACAAAAGGAAGTTTATTTTTGTCTCAGTACATCATATTCACCTTCCATACCAAAAATCTCCAAAATTGGAGACATGCTATTTCCACGTGCTATTGAAATTATTATGGTCCTTACAGAGAATTGCTATTAAGATTTTGACGTCACAGAGTCGAGGACTCTGGCAGATACTCTTAGAGAGATAGGTTAGTTTCTATTAGGCTCTCTTTAGATAATCGATTTTTCGTAAAGCTAACTGTTAATTTCCATTTATTAGAAGTAAGAAAATGTTTATTTAGTTAGGGGAAAGTGCGTTATAATTTATTTTCGGGTTATTCCCGGATTTTGTAGCGCATTTTGTAGGATATTGAACGGATAATTTTTGTTCGATTTTCGTATAGCTCATCGAGGGTTAATCTCTTGCTTTGCTTATTATTTCTCGTAATTTAGAGTAGGAATTTTGTAATATTTGTCAGTAATTTAGTTTTTTTGATAGGAAACAGTTCTTTGTGAGATAAATTTGGTGTAACTTTGTGAATATCGTTATGTAGAGAGATAAGTACGTAAATTCTAGTTGATTAATTCATTTTTCCAAGTAAATACAAATCATTTAGTTTAGTTTAGGGAATTAACCGGATAATTTTATGTTAGTCATCGAGCATCTGAGTTTATCTCGGAGCTGCCCCCCTTAGAAGGTTGTGCTTTATTAAGGTTGCCAGCGGGTTATTCTCGGATCGGCGCCTTTATACATTTAATTGTATTTAGTAAATTTATGTTGAGGATTTGAGAACGCTGCCATTATTTTGTTAATCAATAAATACAGTTGTTGAACAGTTATATAAATCGTTGTGTCATTTAAGAAAGTTAGGGTCAGAGTCCACTGTTATAGCGGGTCATTCTCGCTAAGTACTAGCCTAGAGCAAATATAGGCAAAATAGAGATCGAGTGATTTTCGCCAGGCGAACACTCAAATAGCAACACGTACTCGTCCAAAGTCGGATATTCGTTACATCTTTTCGTGGTGGCAGCGATGGGATCTGATTAAAATATATATCAGGTCCAGAGATACGAATCCAGACCTCAATTCCAGTTACCATGTTCACACGGTCTCAGTCACGCAGGGAGGCGCTGTTAGCAGAGAGTGAAACTGAAGATGAGTACATTGATGCTTCGCCAGTAGAGGACGAAAACGAACAGGGAGCAGGGATATATTTGAGCTCACAAATAATCTAGGTAGGCTGACTGAAAATAGCGAAACAGCTACAATGACGACTACGGATGACGAGGGTGATATGACAGTGATTAAGAAGGACGTCACCAAAACAAATACAAAGAAGACCCCGACATCAAGGTGTTTATCACGGGCACGCAGCCATAAAGCTCCCACAGAAAAACATAGTAGTATGATGTCAGGGACGGCGTATTTACCGTCAGAGGGGAACCCCCCGGAGTCAAGCGACCAGAACGGCATAAAAAGTACCATGAAAACAATCATAAGTACTGTTACAGTATCAGATACAATGAAAGCCATGAATGCTATGATTAGCGCCACTTTACCAACAGTAAACAATGCAAAGTCTGAAACAAATAAGCGCAGATCTGCTAGAGAGCCGGTCAGTGAAGTATCCACAGGGGCAAGACGCAAGAGTCCAGACGAAACCTACACTGTCTCATCGCCTCGTATAAAGTCGATCTTCACGCATTCCAGGTCACATGGGGAGGGTAAAGGGACGCATAAAAGTCATTCAAGGTCGAGCTCCGACGAGTCAAGGTCATCCTCTGACTCAGATTCAGCAACGGGCCAACAATCACATGGGTCCAGCGTTAAAACGGACAAGCTCTTCAGGCGGCAGAAAAGGGGCGAATCAGGGAAATTACCGCCATTTACCGGCGAAAATTAGGAAGTATGATGCAACAGGTTCAAAACTGTCGCAGAATTATCCAATTGCTCAGATGAAGTAAATTAAGGCAATTACTTCCAAAAATACAGGACAAGGCTGCTGACTTCTTGTACGACCAACTTCCAAGCTCTGTACTTACCAGCTACAGAAAATTAATCAAAGAATTAGATGGGAGATTCGGCGTCATTGAGAGCCGGAAAACATACCGTATGAAATTTGACAGACGTACAAAGAAAAGCAAGGAAACAGCTGAGGAATTCGACGATGAACCCAAGCGTTTATACGGAAAGGCATACCCTAACCATGACTCGAGGACCTAGTATCACGCTTTCTACTCGGATTATGGACTGAAAAGGTCCGAGTACACGTGGAGCTAAACAAAGAGCCTAAAAGTATAGATGAAACTGTCTTCCACGTTGTAAACTACAAGGAAACTACGCAATATCCACATGAGGGTAAAACCCATGAGAGTATCCAACAAAAAAACCCACGTCAGGTGAAAATCACATTCAAAACGGGAATGGAAGGTCTGGTTATAAGGCGGTACAGGGGAGGAAACACAAATCGTACGAATAACTATGGAAAGCCAGACGTGAAAAGTCAAAATTCGCCTAAACCACAGGAAAAGACAGAGCCAGCCCCGTGAAACGGCGTTGTACGTCAAGAAGGAGGACCTCAGGGACTTGGTGGCTGACTTATTACGCAAAGGTGGAGAGAGTTTGCAAGTCAAGTCAAATGACTATCCATCAAGGTCGCCATAGAATCAAGACGATAGGAAGAACAAGCTATGTTATAGATGTCATCAACCTGGCCATTTCATGCGAGATTGCACGGCAGAGAATTTAGATATACCTAGTCAACCAGGATTGAATCCTAATGCTGAAATTTTCAAGTCAAACGAGCAAGGTCAAGGACGTGTAGAGGTCAGTGAGGAAACCAAACCCAAAACACATTTAAACTAAGTAGGATCGAATCCGAGGGCCAGGAGGAGATCCAGGAAATTGATGATAATGGCCATTTTAAAAGGGGTGAGATTGCAACAGAAGTCCAAGGTTCTTTAGAACAGGAAAATATTAACATTGATGACAATGATTCTGGAGTGAGTGGGGTTCATGGGGAAAGGATTAGAAGGCAACTACGAAGAGCAGACGGGGTCTATATTCAGGGAGCAGTCAGTGGAATACAGGTGGTATTCACGGCAGACACGGGGGCTGTTAGGACTGTGTTGTCTGATAAAGTGTATAATCGGATTCCTGAAGGAAAGAGGCCCAAGTTGATGAAATCCTCCTCGCTCACATAAATAAATGGCGAACCTCTAGAGGAGGGGGAATAGCTGATTTTGAGTTCCAGTTAGGGAAACTGAAATGGGTCCAAGAGCTTGCAGTGGCAAGGTTAGAGGACGAATGCTTGCTTAGACTTGACATCCTGTTGTCAGATAAAATTGGACCAGCCGACATGAGGCTGAGTGAGAACACTCTAACCTTAGGTGGAGTAGACATCCCTTGCACCAATATAAAGGCGGATAGGGTGGTCCGCGAAGTTCGTGCCATTGACAATTTGACAATTTCAATATTCCAGCTCAAAGTGAGAGGATATAGATGTCGCAATTGACCTGGCAGCACATGATGGCAGTAGAGAAACTCTGTATAATGGTTTAGATATTTTTAGTCATGATTACATCATTGAGCCAACATCAAAATTCCAAACTGATTATGACCTTGAAATGGCATCCATCCTTGTCAATGACAAGGGCAGAGAGAGTGTTCCAGTCAGGATCTTAAATTGGGGAAAGGTTGATGTATCAATTAAGAACAATGACCTGATAGGTACAGCTGAAGTATGCGACGACCTAGATATGGTGACAGTGTTGGAGACAGAATGTGAGGGTGAGGATCATAATTTCTTTGACATTCGCAGAATAGAGCTTAATACCTATAAGGATCAAGGGCCAACTACAAGGTTAACTACAGGGAATTCCCTAGTATCGACGGGCGCACTTACCTGCCAGGGAAGCCTACCTGAACACTTAAACGACCTACATGACAGGGCAGCCAGAGAAAAGAGCCCAGAAGAAGCAGATGCCTTGAGAGTCATGCTAAGCAAATATGGTCATGTATTTTCATGCAATGAAGAGGACCTAGTGTGCATATACCTAACCGAACATGTAATCAATACAGGGGACAGTAGGCCTCTGAGGCAACCGCCTCGCAGGGTACCCTTAGCCTTTGAAGGCCAAGAGAAAAAGGTGATAGATACCATGCTGAAACAGGGAATAATACAGAAATCAACGTAATCTTGGGCCAGCCCCATAGTGCTCGTAAAGAAGAAAAACGGCAAGGTGAGACTATGTATAGATTACAGGCGTTTGAATGCAGTGACTGTACAAGATGCATTCCCTCTCCCGAGAGTGCAAGATTGCTTGGATACTGTCAGGGGCTCGGTATACTTTTAAACATTTGACATAACATCTGGTTACCATCAACTTCCTGTGAGGAGAGATGATGTGGAAAAGACTGTGTTCATAACAAAGTACGGTCTTTACGAATTTAAAACCATGCCAATGGGCTTGTGCACAGCTGGTGCCACATTTCAGTGCTTAATGGAGCTAGTACTACAGGGCTTGAATTGGCAGACTTGCATAATCTACCTAGACGATATAGTGGTTTTTGGAAAAGATTTTGAAGAACATCTACAGCGTGTGGATCATGTCCTAGAGAAAATTGGTCAAAGCGGAATGAAGCTAAAACCCGAGAAATGTCATTTGATGCAACAGACTGTCCATTTCTTAGGTCATATAGTAACAAAAGAGGGTGTACTCCCAAGTCCCGAGAATGTAAAGAAAATTCAAGGATGGCCAAAGCCAACTACCGTCACAGAAGTGAGACAGTTCCTAGGGATGACAAGTTATTATAGGAGGTTTATACAAAATTATGCTAAACAAGCCAATCCATTAATCAAGCTCACAAAGAAAAACTGAAGAATTCATATGGGGTCCGGATTGCGAAGAGGCATTTATGACACTAAAGGAGAAACTGACAGGCCCAGAAATAATGGCGTATCCCAAGGATGACTGCGAAGTACATTTTGGACAGTGATGCTGGCCATATTGCCATAGGAGCTGTACTGAGTCAAATACAGGATGGCTAGGAAAAAGTTATATCATATGGGTCAAGAGCATTAAATAAATCAGAAAAGAACTACTGTATAACAGACAAAGAACTCCTAGCTCTAAGGTACTTTGTTGAATACTACCGTCAATATTTGCTGGGACAGAAGTTTGTTGTGAGGACGGACCACAAGGCACTAGTATGGCTTTTTAAACTGAAAGAACCTAAGGAACGGATCGCAAGATGGCTCGAAATACTGTCAACTAACGACTTTAAGGTCTAACACCGGCCTGGCGAAAAACACGGTAATGCAGACGCGATGAGTCGATATTGTAATCCAAAGGACTGGAGTTGCCAGGAAGTAGACAATTCTGAGCCATTGAAGTGTGGATCCTGTAAAAGGTGCAAGAAGAGAATGTTTGAGATGGGTTATGAGTCACTTGATCCTGAGGGTGAGCTATCAGATACTGAGGTCATTGGGCGGTGAGTCCTGTACTAGGGTAGTGAAGACTCGAAGCAGTGTAGGGAAGTCTGCAAATAGAAAATTTGAATTATGGGGTGCAGGTCCTTCAAAGGAGCAAATAAAAAAGGAACAGCTTGATGACCCTGAAATCAATGTTGTGTACAAGTGGGTTGATGATGGATTGAGACCAAACAACGATGAGGTTACATTGCAGTCACCCGCAGTCCGCTATTATCGGCATATATTCGAAATGCCACACTTAATGGAGGGAGTCCTGTTCGAAAGGGCTCACGAGAAGACTACATGCAATCCTTATTGGCAGCTTGTAACACCTAGAGAACTGCAACCAGCAGCTATAAGCTTTTCTCATGACTGTTTGTAAGGTGGTCACCTTGGAAGGAAAAAGAAACAACATAAGGTCACTTGGAATTTCTACTGGTTTGGCATGGAGGAGGATATCTATATATATGTGGCATGGTGGGAAGAATGTCAGAGGAATAAGAAACCCCAAAAGAATCCAAAAATCCAACTATGCAAGATTGGCTGTCTCCGGTCCATTGGACCGTCTATCAACGGACATTTTAGGACCTTTTGCCAGTAAGGCACGGTCCATTTGATATTCTGGGGGGCTTGGGTTTTTTGTCGGAGCAAGATTTATTATTTAGCCCTGGACAGGGGCAAAATTGTTTTTTTTTTTTTCGTGCAAAGTTGGAGCAAGGAAATTTTTTTACAACAATTAATGTGTATGTCAAGAATGTCTGTGTTTATTCAATAGAAATTCTTTATTTTTACTTAAACATGTTAAATAACTCTAAACGTTACTTTATTTTTATGTAAAACTTATATTCACCTCTAAACAGAGAGAGATAAACGATTTTTTACAATATGATATATGATTTTCAGTGAATAAAATGTATATATGGTCATGTAACATATGTAAGAGGGCCTGAGGGGAGGGTCTTCTAGAAAAAAAAATTACATTTAGAAATGAAAACTAGTGAAAAACTTTATTAAATTCTCCTTCCAAACTTGTATATAAAATTAGACACTATGGTGATATATGTAAAATAGTAATAGAATATATTGATAATGTAATCGAGCATTTAAGGAAGCCCCTTGTTTTAGTCACATGCATGCTTTTGATATTTCAAATATGAATTTGCCATTACAGAAGAAATCTATGGCAAACAAAGCGAGCCAAAATGTATTCATATAAAGTAAAAACTGCGACGAGCGAAGCGAGCCAAAAAAATTTTCAGGAATTTTAAGCGAATTGTATGGTTATTCTTCAAATTTAGATTACTTGTAATAAAAAGATTATTTTTTTCTGTCACACCATAAGCAAATTTATTTTTTTCATCAAAATTCAGAGCAAACTAATTTTTTTCGAAAAAAAACCCCCAAGCCCCCTTCCCAGAATAATAAATGGACCGTCCCTAACAGAAAGAGGGAATCGGCACATACTGACAGTAAACGACCATTTCACCAATTGGGTCGAGGTCATGCCCATTCCAAATCAAACTGCCGAAGCTATAGTGAGGTCGATTTAAAATCAAGTTATATGCACTGGGCGAAAAAACAGGTTTACGCAACTGCGTAAACTTGCGTAAACTTGATATTTTCAGGTTTCCACAAGTTTCCGCAATGCGTAAACTGACAAATAGTTTCCGCGAGTTTACGCAACGTTTTCGCTGATGAAACTTGATAAATTTCTTTTATCTTATTTTATTTCAACAAGTTTCCGCAATGTAAACTTGGAACAAATGGCTTACGCAGTTGCGGAATCCTGATGAAACCTGTTAAATTTCCTTCCATTTTTTTTTCAACAAGTTTCCGCAATGTAAACTTGGAACAAATGGTTTACGCAGTTGCGGAATCCTGATGAAACCTGTTAAATTTGTTTACGCGGTTGCGGACACCTAATTAAACTTTTCAAATAGTTTACGCAGTTGCGGAAACTTGCTATGTAACTTCTTCTATAGTTTACGGAGTTGCGGAAACCTGATGAAGTTTTTATCATTAATTTCCTTTTTTTTTATTTTTATTTCTTCATTCATTTATTTGTTTTATTAATTTATTTTATTTATCTATTTATTTTATTAATTAATTTCATTAATTGATTTATTTTATTAAAATATTTATTTTATCAATTAATTTATTCTATCAATTAATTTATTCTATCAATTAATTTATTTTATTAATTAATTTATTGATTTATTTATTTTGTTAATTTATTTATTTTATTAATTGAATTATTTTATTAAAATATTTATTTCATTAAAATATTCATTTTATCAATTAATTTATTTTATCAATTAATTTATTTTATTAATCAATTTATTAATTTATTTATTTTGTTAATTTATTTACATTTATCTTATTAATTTATTTATTTTATTACTTTATTTATTCTATCAATTTATTTAATTAATTAATTCATTTTATTATAATTAATTCTTTATCAATAAATTAATTAATTAATTAATTCATTTTATTAATTAATTTATTTTCTCAAATTTATTTATTTTCAATCAAAAAACAAAAGAAAAAAAGAAAAGAAAGAAAAGAGGGAGTGAAAAAAAAACGCCGAAATATACAGCGGGCTCTGTGTTCGCGCTAGCACAATTTCAAATCAAATATTGACCAATCAGAGGCGAGCATTTTATTTGTATACAGAGGAAACTCAGAAGCGGGTTGAAAGTTGTTTTCCCACGAAGAAACTAAACAAAACATGTTTATTTGGGTAATCCCATGACGATAAATGGTAAGATGCATTTCTAAGTCATTAATATTTACTTTTTAACGCGCATTTCCCAAAATAAAGACGGCTTGGTCAGTACGACCCACGCGCTGATTTTTCTTGTTATTTCACGGCGATCCTGTGGACTATTTGAATCACTTTTTATATATTTAGACATATTTGTATGATAGCTTCCTCCCTAAAAGGAACATGTACCAGGTAAAATATTTGTTTACTTTGTGTTTACTTTGTTACAAGCTAATCCCCCTTCCCTTTCGGCCTTTGCCATGGGAAGGATTTGGTAAATTTAAAGATACCTGTTCTTCAGGGCATAAGGATTTTTCATACTGATGTTTTTCTAGTGTTGTAATGATAGTCGCTGAATCTTGAAAAGTGCTGTGTATCGAATAATGATTACGAAAATCGATTGTCGCTGTTGAAGTTACACGAAATGATCTCAGTGCAAAAAGTCTTTGCTATAATTCAAAACTAAAAACTAGACGCGACCGCTTTGACAAAGTTACCGGTTGAGGAGGAGCAGATTCATCCATATCCCGGCATTACTATGTCCGCCTCATGGGACTGTTTTGGCTTTAATGGAAAGAAAATGGAAGGCCCCCCTTCTAACATGTCTAAAGCAAACCTCGAGATAAATACCGTTGTTTGCAATACGAATGCCCTGAGTATTCTCCTTCTAAAGATACAAAACATACAACAATTTTAAAGTAAAAAAGTCTGATTCTGATTGTGATATCGATGTACTCCTCCGATAGCTTCCGATAATTGATAGTAATTTTTTCTGATTTTACAACACTAGTCTTTTCGTATTGAGTTCTTCTGTACTTTTCGTTCCAATTAGCGGGATTTTTCGTACCAATAGATGATTTTCCAATAAACTCGTGAGACAGTCAAACACCATCGTCAGAAACCCACATTCGGTCACGCAAGCTCTCCCGTGGGTCATATCGGCAGAATTTTCGCTGGATAGCATTACAAAAATCTAATGCGATTACTTGTCAGTGAATTAGCCATTTAAGGTTAGGGTTGCGACTACAGGGAGATAACTCTATTTTCATATCACGTAATATTTGAAACCGACATGGACGATAAATGGTATAAGCTCAGTTTGTGGCATTATTTCAGAAAAAAATAATACTCCTTGAAATTTTCATTGCTGAATTGGTATTTTTGGAAAAATGCATATTTTTCAATGAAAAATTGCTGAAAATAGGAAAAAAATTGTTCCTTTCGCATGAGTTCTGCTCCTAAAGATTCAAACATCAGAATATATACTATTCATTATATGAAAATACGAGAATTAGAAATTCGAACTTCGAGTAAATCTCTATGTTTTTGGGTCAAAATGTTGATTTTTTGCACAAATTATTGTGCTATTTATAGAAACAGTCATTTTGCCCAGAAACGAATTTGGGCACATATTGGTTTTACTGCTTTAGAATAAAGCAATACCATAGCTCTATACATAGAAAACAATTTGTGTACCTGGCGACCTTCTAGATATTCATAAAAATAATGTATTGTTGCCATGGCAACCGCCAAAATCGTATCTATAAGAAAATACGCTCCTTAGAACTGTTTATTTTATCAGAATTTTTCAAAATAGGCTTTAATTCATACACAAGCTATAAGAATCCAGAAAAATAAGGGCATATATGACTTTTTGAATTTTCATGCATTGCAGAGTTATGTAAAGTTATGATGTGGTATTCTCTAAAATGACGAAAATGTTAAAATAGGCCAAAAATGGACGTTCATAGCCAAAAAAACGAGACGGGCAAATTTTGATTTTTTGGTCTGAATAGATCGAGGAGATGTTCCTCTACATGTAGACATATCCATCTTTCTTCTACCTCATTACTATTAAAAGTCGCCACCCTGACCTTAAAGCCACTATGTAAGCAATATTGTTTTGTAACTCCTAAAATTAACAAATATTAATCACTGTCAACATTATTTAGTGCATCTTTTGTTGATGGAAAATTATGACCGTTATGACCCAAGGGAGGTGAGCTTGCGTGACCAAGCGTGGGTTTCCGACGATGGTCAAACACCAGACATAAGTACGAAAGATCCCACGATCAAATTTTGAGGAGCTCAAGTAAATCAGCTCTTTATAGCAGAAACATAATCTTTTTTTTTTCTGCAATATGTACGAAAGATCTCAGTAACAGCTACGAAAGATCCCGTATGAAAAATCTCGGTACAAACAGGAATACATGTAGGTACGAACATGACGAAAGATCCTGGAACCATTCTTCAAGGGGCGGATACAGGATATGATTTGAGTTGGGGGGGGACGTGAAATATATGCACATTCGATTTGCACATTCGATTTTTAGACCGAAAAAAATCCTTGTGTTAAAACATTTGAAGGGAAGTAACTCCTTAAGGATATCTGTAAAACTCGGGGGCCTTTAAACTAAGAAACGAAATGAAAAGAAACGAAATGAAACAAAAAAGAAAAAATATAAATTTAACCGTTTAATCTTTCCTTTACGATCAAATAGTGGTTATATTTTCCCTTGTATTCTCCTCCCGTGTGCCGCGGGAACCAGTGCGTATTATAGTATGTACACTTCAGTTGTGTTTTAAATAAGGCCATCAAACAAAACTAAATGACAAGTTTTAATCTAGGCACAATATCATCCTATGTGCTATATTTCTTCTACATGAATTATTTCCATTAATCGAAAAAAAACCCACCAAATAAACATAGGCTTATCATTACTGGATTTGGAGGGTTCATAAGCATATGCTGAATATCTGATATTCCTTGATCTAAATGTGCAAAAATACCTTTCTATAATGTACTGTATATTTTATGTCTATGTATAAATGTCTGTGTTTTATTTGTCTTTTAGACCATAATGGTTAGGAAATAGCCTTTAAAAACAAATTTTATCTGTAAAATCTATGAGAAGGGACCAACCTTAATTCTACAAATAATCTAGATGTAATAGATAATTAAGGATGAATGAGCACAAAACGCGAAAAAAGGAAATATAAATGAATAAAAAATCAAACCCAGTGGCGGATTTAGAGGGGGCCAGTGGGCCCGGGCCCCCCCCCCCCCTTTTTCACCCAAAGTTATTGATTCAGAATACTCTTTTATGCTTAATATTTACTTTTGGGAAAATTTTCGGCTCACTTCGCTCGCCGCACATAATTTTTCATTAGATGTCTTATTTTGTGTCTTCAACTTTCGATGTCATCGTGTTTGAACGAATCAATATGTCATAAACATAATTATAAAAAATTCAAATTCAAATTAACACTTAAATAATTACCTAATGCTTCATTTACATGGGCCGATCTAACAAGGTTAGACAGGTGATTAGTGGGATTGCAATGCCCTAATCTTCCCAAGCTACCCCCATTGGTCAAACAAAAAATAGAGAATGGAAAATGACAGAGAGAGATTGTAATCTTATGACAAAATGCAATCATCTTTCCCAAAATTTTATGGCTCGCTCCGCTCGCCAATTAAGAATAAAGTTGTATACACATGTATGGATGACTGAAGAAAAAAAAAAATGAAAACTTAATTTCATAAAATTTTCCGGTTTATTTTTTTATTTATTGAACTCCCCCCTCCCCCCACACTCACTTTTGAATTAGATCATCAGTCTTGAGATTCAGGTTTTTTTTTTTTGGCTTGTCAATTTTTCTGTGGTCAATTTTCTGAGCTGAAACCTTGCCTCCACCCCTTTCTGAAATCCTAGATTCGCCACTGAAACCGGTTCTTCCTGCATTCCCATTTGAGAAAGTGTCTTAAATGGCGCCACTTAATGACTTTTATGTCTACCATGAGACAATTCAGAGTATTTTTTTTTTCATTTATTGATTTTTACTAGTGTTGTATAATCGTACAAATTTTCATAATCAGAATTCTAATCGATTTTTTAAAAATTCAATTGGGTTTTGATATTTGGTATTTTCACAAAAAAGTTACCGAAAGGGATGATGTAACTTCAATAAGTAGGAGACTCTTATGCATGGCAAAACAGTCAAGAAAATATTTCTACCACAAAATGATAAGAATTCGCTCAGTACATGCAAAGAACGGATGAATTGGCAAAACTAAACTATCACTGAGCTTATCCTTACTTCTAAAAAAGCTCTGTTCGGTCGGCATAATTGTTTTCTCCGTTAATGTTTAATGTTACGTATAGGGGGGCGGGGTCCATCCAACCTCAGTGTCTTGTTTAAGTAATTTTATGGGAAGAATGCAAAAAAAATCATGCAATTTCGAGCGAATGAACATCAATGACCTACTGGTATTCTTCGGCGTAACTTTTTTTCCGTTACGCATCTCGAGTTGAGGCCAGGGAACATCGTTTGCCGTATCAAATTTTCTTGCGGAGAATCTGGATCCTATTCATGCTATTCTTTGGCTTACAACGAAACTGACAGAAAATGTAACGGACCATTCAAATTATTTACGGTACGCATGTAGGTTGAACTCATGGATACCATACCCGAACATACATGTAAATAATACGATTACTTTTCCTCCTTTTCTACGTTTTGAATTTCCAATTTCTTTGCCAAAGAAAAAAACCCATTTCGTTTCGTTACTTTTCATTTCTTTTCTAGTGCGTTTCACAATTTAAAGGACCCGTTAAACTCGGTTAATCAAGAGGTGTCCCGGGAACCAAGTGTTTGTCAAATAGTACAGTTTGAATTGTTTCCCTTCTTAAGCAGATTTTATTTAGAATTTGGTATTTAAAATTAATTAATTTTCGAAAATTCGCATCTCTTTATCAATTCAAAGTTCTTTAATGCCATCCAGACACAGATTCAAATGTTGTGAAGCATTTTTAAAGAAATATTCTTGGATTTTAAAATTTAGTTGAAAGGCCTACACCTAGCATTTTAATAGCTGCAAACCAATGTCAGATTTAAAAAGAAATTGTTTTTATTTCTTAGCTTTTTAAAGTATTATAGGTATGGCTCGGCCGATCCCATGATGGGTTGATCCAATGCGTATTGCGATACCCATCTCTTCAAAACAAGCGTACATAATTTGCTCCCCCTTGTTGGATCTCAAATCAAAAATTTTATATCAATTTTCCACAATAATCTGAGCGCCATCTGGCATTTCGAGTGAGCATTCAAAATTCATGTCTCTTGAGAGTTTGTCATCACTAGCCAATTAATCAGCACACATATTTCGATAGTTTTCATAATCAAGTAACTGAGTTACTGACATATCTACATTTATGTATGAAACATAAGAAAGGTATCGCTAAATAGTTCACGCCAGCGTCTTCAACATATTTCCGTGGGAGTGTCTGTATTATTTTCGAACCTTCGCTTCGTATGCTAATCAGGACACTTAAGGTCGATTCTCATTGGTCCAGTGGTTTTGTACATTTGTCTTGAGAAGATGCATGATATCTTACCCTTCCTTATCATATTAAGTGTTGTTTTGAATATTTTGATTTGTCAGCACTTCAGAGAATGACTATTCATCACCAATTGCTTGAATAAATCGCGTCATCTTTTTTTTTTCAATAACAAGGGGCGTGTCTTTATTCAAGAACACGAACAGTTAGCATGGCTAGTTCTGAACAGTCCAGTAGGGTTGAAGTTCAATGTGTTCAGTGAGGGAGATAACTTTGGAATTTGGAGGAAATATTGTTATGTGGGAACATTCAGACTAATTATATAAAAATTTTAGATCTGAAACATTGAAATTTAATTTTGGATTCCTCTTTGTAGCAATGATGGATCTAGTTTAAGATAGCAGTAAGTACATTACAGTACGTACATGATACTTTGATGGGTTTTTGTAAGGGCTGTCACAGTTAACTGAAAATTCGGTTACCTTCGGTTCATGCTTGGTTGGTTCGATTTGAATTATACTTTACAGAGTTCGCTTCGGTTCTTTCTTATTAATGTCCCCGTTATCGAAGATTTTGGGGCATATAGTTTTTGGTCTGACTGTATGTTTGTTTGTTTGTCCGCAAAAACTTTAAAGGCCGACTTCGGAAACCACCCGGTCGTTAATATGTTTACCTGAGTGACATAAGCTTGGTAGGCGTGGCATACCGTCTTTGAAGACAACGCCGTCTGCGAGCGGCGTGTTACATCAACGACAAACCGACAGGTAATCCTTTATTATGCTAATGAGGTACCCGAGTCTCATCTGTTTTAAGCTGTCAATCAAAAATTGATAGGGGTAAACAGATTAAAGGGAACCAATCAGATACCAAAAAGAGATGCTAACCCTATAGCAATCAGTGAGGAAATGACAGAAAAGTTACCTGTCCCTTTATATAGTCCCCCGTCGGCCCTTAACCTTGGGCATAACTTTTGAATGGTAAGTGATAGGGTTTTCAATTTCACATGTGCATTTCTTGTGACAAGACCTTTCCATGGATACCAAAATTTTTGACCTTGTGACCTTGAACTTTGAGTTTGACCTACTTTTGAAAAACTTTAACCTTGGGTGTAACTTTTTAATGTTAAGTGATAGGGCTTTCATATTTCACATGTGTATTCCTTGTGACAAGACCTTTCCATGGATACCAAATTTTTTTACCTTGTGACCTTGGAGTTTGACCTACTTTTGAAAAACTTTAACCTTGGGCATAACTTTCGAATGGTAAGTGATAGGGCTTTCATATTTAACGTGTAATCCTTGTAACAAGACCTTTCCATGGATACCAACATTTTTCACCTTGTGACCTTGGAGTTTTACCTACTTTTGAGAAACTTTAATCTTGGGCATAGCTTTTGAATGGTAAGTGATAGGGCTTTCATATTTCACATATGAATTCCATGTGGCAAGACTTTTCCATGGATACTTAATTTGACCTTGTGACCGTTACCTCAAATGTGAAACTACTTTTCATCTGTTTTACTGACAAAGATGCCAACGGGGGCATTGGTGTTTCACAAACACAGGTTTTATTTATTTATTTTTTTTTTTGGTTATACATGTATCAAGTTATAATTTATAAATAACAATTAGGGCTCACGATATGATATGTATTGCAACATTTACTCTCAATACGATTCGAATCACGATACAACATTTTTAGCTCGCTGGGACGAAAAAGTCTGGAGAGCTAATGCCATACCCTCATTGTCGTCGTCGTTCGTATACAAAACTTTAACCTTGGCTATATCTCTTGAACTATAAGGGGTAGGGCTTTGATATTTCACATGTAGATACCTTGTGACAAGACCTTTCATTTGAGACCATGACCTTTGACCTAGTGACCTTGACCTTTGACTTTGACCATAACCATTTACCTACTTTTTAATTACTCATACTTTGGCAATATATTTAGCTCTCTCAGAGATAAGACTAACGTAAGATGAATAGAATCCTCATAACAAGACTTTTTGTATTTTGAAGTTATTTGATTTTTTACAAAAAACAAAAACAAAACTCAGAGATAATCTTTGACGACTCGGCGTCGAGCATCGCCATTTTGATTTTTTAAAGATAGAACTAAATGCCGAAAACGAGCCATAAGTCAACGATGCGGCCCTTCTCATATTGTGTATCGAACCGTCGTCAAGAACAGCGGTGAATCAATAACCACGGTTAATCGAGAACCGCGGTGAATCGTCACAGCCCTAATAACAATGAACACTCTATATCAACAAATTTTCGGCTACTTGGCCTTTATCAAGTGGAAAAGCAGGAATATAAAATAATTCTACGTAATATCCATAATTGCTGTAACTGAAAGATAATTGTTTTCTCATTATTCATAGTCTTTGATCTACTGTACTGTTCACTAAATCCAGAGCACCCTGCTTTGGCGATTCTCTCTGAAGTATAATGTTGTCAACTTAAAAATTGATATCCAGTCCATCGAACTCTTTTAGTTTAACAGAAAATGTCTCCTTTTTGGTTGTGCATTGTTTTGTTAAAAATACGACGAAAAATAGGATGTCTATGTTTGTACAGAGAACAATATGGCGGCAGGCTGAAATTAACATGGGAATTTCCCGTAGACATTTTATTGTTCATATGGCAGGTTAAATACAGTGGAAAAGGCGAGTGCATGCACATTTTCTGTTACGACTAAAGGAGTTCAATCTACGGAGACAATAAATATTTGGAACATTCCTAAGACGGCTGAGAAAATATACAAAACAGGGTACTCTGAATTTAGTGAACAGGACAGTAGATTGTATTTTGTTTGAACCCCTGACCCCCAGGGTCTTGGAAAATGTGTGTGGTCATTTTCCCCTATATAACTCTATGAGCACCAATTCTCAGAAAGTATAATTAGTAGAGACTAGAGAGTAATTCTTTTCCATTACATCAATCATTTTCTGGTCTTGTATTTTGTTTTAGACCCTGATCCCCAGGGTCCTGAAAAATGGGTGTCATTTAGATTTATTTAAGCAAACAACCAGGAGAGCCTCAGTCTCATCAGATACTTCTCTTATTTAATGATTATCGTTCGTTTGTATTGTTGCATGTATTTATAAATTGTTACTTTGCATTTATTTTCAGCATCTAAAGAAGATTCATGAGCTGATGCAGTTAATTCAGGGAAATTTAACCTCAGCACAATTTGTGTGGCTAGCAGACCAATACCATCAATAGTGACAAACTTTTGAAATGGTTACAAATTTGTAACATACATGTTGTACTGACATTCTACGGAATTCTGACTTTGAAGTTATGAAGTCAATTTTCAACACCACATGCATAATATAATCAATGGCGTTAAGGGACATATATCACATGTAAACAGAATTTAAGGAATTATATCTTGATTAATAGGAATTACCCAGTCTATTGTCCATCTATCAAACATTCTTTTATGTTTTATAACTTTTAATCCCTTTCATGAATTTAGATATTACATGTATAGTCACAAAGTTGTTGCCCAGAACCCAAGGATGTGTCATGTTCATATCTGGAAGGCCAAATTGAAGAGAAATGTTGAAACCTTGTCTCATTTACTCTCTTGATATCAAAATTTTGGCCTCGACTTTAGAGTTTGACCACCTTCTTTTTAAAACTAACCTTGGACTTAACTTTTGAATGATAAGTTACAGGGCTTTCATAGTTAATTTGACAGTGTATTTCTGTTGATAAGACAATTCTAAAAATTCCTAGTGATACCAATTGTCTTGACCTAGTGACCTTTGCCTGGAAGTTTGGCATACTTTTAAGATTACAGCTATTATTGTAGATGTCAGGAGTACATTAATGTTTCATAAACATATATTGTTTTTCCTCTTCATGGTTTTTTAAATTGTGTCCAAGAATTGTGTTATTTATTTTACTCAGATTTTGAAAATAGTTTTCACATCTAGACAAAATGGAAAAAAGGAAAATGCTGTTAGGCTACTCTTTTCCTTTGTATGTGTTTCTTTCTACATGTTTATGTATAAATTTATTACACGATAATAAATATAAAAATTAAATACTTGTTTCATTCTAGTATTTTTTCTACATTATTTGGTCTTACATAAGGAAATGTAGATGAAAAATAATTTGCTGATATCCAGATATTCTTGCTATTTGGGGATGCATTAAAAACTCACAAACTTTTGAGTTTCTACATCAGTACATGGTTTTCAAAACCTTCTGCTGGTTTATTCTGTAATCACACTTGAAGCATCCGTTCCTTGCAATTTACACACTATGTAAACTTTAGAACATCAAGGTTACAAATATTTTACACTTGTTTCAACAAGATTACACATTTGGAAACTTTATACACATGGTTTCCAAATGGTTTACGCAAATCTAAACATGATATTGTAGGATTCCAAATGGTTTACGCAATTCTAAACATGATATTGTAAGATTCCAAATGGTTTACGCAAGTCTGAACTTGATATTGTAAGATTCCAAATGGTTTACGCAAGACTGAACTTGATATTGTAAGATTCGAAATGGTTTACGCAAGACTCAAGTAAGATTCGAAATGGTTTACGCAAGTCTGTACTTGATATTGTAAGATTCGAAATGGTTTACGCAAGTCTGAACTTGATATTGTAAGATTCTAAATGGTTTACGCAAGACTGAACCAACATACTGCATAAACCAGTGTTTATTCAGATTCCAAATGGTTTACGCAAGTTTCAACAAGATTCAAATTTGAAAACTTTTATAACGTCAGTTTCTAAATGGTTTACGCTAGCCTGAACTTGATATTGAAAGATTCCAAATGGTTTACGCAATGCGTAAACTTGTGTTGATTCAGATTCCAAATAGTTTACGCATGTTTCCATATGGTTTACGCAAGTAGAACCTTTATATCATAAAATGGCAATCAAGTTTACGGAAGGTAAAATATGCGGAAACTATCTGGAATCCTGAGGTTTCAATCGATTACGCAAGTTGGTGCCTTTAAGTTTCAGTTGCGGAAACTTGATGGAAATGACAAGATTACGCTTGTGTAAACCATTTGGAATTTGAGCGGGTAGTCGGGTTACGCAAAGCGTAAACTTGAGTTTCAGTGACGTAATCCTTGCGTAAGCTATATGGAAACTTCAGGATTCCGCAAAGTTTCCATATAGTTTACGCATTGCGTAAAGTTGTTTTTTCACCCAGTGATGCCGCCTTGGATGCCCACTCTCTATACATTCTGATCAGGGACGCAATTATGAAAGCTCTATCTTCGCAGAACTTTGTCAACTTCTCCAAATAAAAAATACTAGGTCCAGTCCTAGGCACCCGCAGGGAAAACTGAGCGGTTCAACCGAACTTTACTCAGCATGATTAAGTGCTTCATACAGGATGACAAAACTGAGTGGGACCTAAATCTAGCCAGTTTGGCAGCTGCGTATCGGTCCAGCGTGCATGAGACTTCTGCGATGAGTCCAAATCTCATGATGCTAGGTATGGAGGATGGCGAAAAAGTATTATACTTACAAGAATCACAGGGAAAATTGGATAGATTGTACTCGGGACCATGCGTTGTGACAGAGAAGTTCTCCCCATACAAATACAGGATCAGAAGTGCTTTGCCAAACGAAGAGGATGGGAAGTGTCCAGCTGAGAAAGTTGTACATCATGACAAACTTAAGAAATTTCTGTCAAGATAGAGGGATCAGGTGACCGACTGAGCGCTAATGAAGCATACCTGTTGAATCCACTTAAAGCTGTATAGAAACTATATTTAATTGAACATTGTTGTACATACTAACATTTTTTGAATCGTTATGATGAGAAGTACAACCTTCGATCACCCCATCCCTTCAACCCAATAGCATGCGATACAATATGGCAGGACAGACACAGTGTAGGGAAATAGGCGTCTGAAATATCTTATACTTTGATGAGAGGGGAGTTGCTTATATGTAACCTGGTATTTCAATCTATTCCAGATAATCCACCATGGGAGATAGAGACAAGATCGAAAAGAGAGGCTTTGCCTATCGCTTCGGAAAATGTAACAACTACGAGGGCGAGAGAAGGTACGTGGAGGCCCACTATTATAAATACCACATCACTCTGGATGCAGTGCCCTTTTACTGCAGTTTGTGCCATTTCATGGTCAAGACAGAGAGGGAGCTGCTGAAGCACCTCAAGGGATACCGCCCACATAAGCAAGCAATTGAAGAGTTGCAGAGGAGGGAGGCTCCAGTGGATCTCCAAGAGAACTATATCCATAAGAATGAGAATCCTGTTCAGCTAGACGATTCGTGCATTATAAAACTTTCCCTTGAAGATAGTCGCATAGTGTGGACGGGGAGGCAAAATGACTCGATGAAAGTGGTACTATCAGAGGAGCCGACAGACCCCTTCAAAACAGTGCCAGAAGCACTTACTCTGAGTCTACTGTGCCATCACCCGTGCTGCCGCCTTTAGATCTGCCTATGGCACAGGTCGAGTTTGACGTCTTACGGGAGATACTCGATTATGATGAAAATGTGAAGATGAACAAATTTCAGGAAGAAAGTAGGAAAGATGAGAAAGTAGAGATACAAAGGAAGCTGTTGGACAAAGTGGACTCTCTTCTGCAGGCAACACAGCAGAATGGCCAACTTCTCACCACGTTAAACATGGGAATACGAGAAAATACCATGGTTATAGAGGAGATGGTAGAGACGATGAAAGAGAGCATGAGGGAGGAGAGAAAGTGGAGAGGTGAGGAGAGAAGGTGGAGAGCCGAGACACGTAGGTGGTGGGCAGAGGAAAGAAGGAGGGGAGCAGATAATCAATGAAGACCTGGAGAAGTATGTAGAGCAGTGCTGGGGAGGGTGATGCAGGAGCCGTCAGCTACTTCAGGAAGAAGAGCATCCAGAGTGAAGTCGGTGGTCCACAGAGTAGATGAATAGTGTTAAGTAAAATTTAGATGGTAACCGTGATGGTATTTAGGTAGTTAAGTAATGTAAATCAGATTTAGGAGGTTGCTTTATGTTTGATTGTTAAAGTATTTCAAATGTTAATTACTATTCTATTATGATATTGTCTATTTGTATTATGTGCTTCATTTTATACTTGAGAGGTTTACGGAAAATGAGTGTAGGATGAGAGGGTTGCATGCACTTCATTATGAATTTAGTGTAACGTCTTTATCTAGGAAAGTTATGAATGTGAGTATGTTTTAAATAAGTTGTTCTTCGCAAATCTTGATTTGAAAGTGAGATGATCATTCTGCTCTTTTATAATTTTTGTGCGAGGGTGTGTGTTTGTAGTGATGTGTGAATATACACATTATATATGACCTTTTTTGTTTGGTGAGGACACGAAATTTCAAAGAGGGGGAAATTGTAAAATATCAGTCTTACCATGTTACATTTTGGACAGAATCAGAAGAGATTCTAGCATTGTGATCATTTTCTACTTGTAATGCGCTTAATTGCACTCTATCTTCACTTCGTTTAGCACAAACCTACCTTTTAATAATTCTTCAAGATGTTATCGGATGCTATTTGTCAAAACCATTTTGTCAACATAACTTTCACTACATTTTCAATAAATTTTTTATGGGACAAGATGGTCTAAACTTGATTTTATCAAGTATGACAAATATGGATAATGACCATATCCCTGTCCACAGCACAAAACCGATAATTCAGAAAATCAGAAACCGAAGGCATACAAAACCAGGACAAAACAGGAACCAAAGCAAACAAACGAAAACCTCCACCATATGAAAAGAAGCGAACTCCCGACATGGGAGCGAGACCACCATTATCATGTATTTCACATACCATAGTCAAATTACCTAGGCTTCAATTCTATATCATCATGGAATGGTGCCTGATAAGTATCTCTTCAAAATTTTACGTGTAAAGAATGCTGTTTGCACACTGCGGCCAGGCCGCAATATCTTCTCGATTTTGATTGTTGAAAGCATGAGCAGATTAAGATTGTTATTATGATGTCACAGAATCGAGGACTCTGGCAGATACTCTTAGAGAGATAAGTTGGTTTCTATTAGGCTCTCTTTAGATAATAGATTTTTCGTAAAGTTAATTGTTAATTTCCATTTTTTAGAAGTGAGAAAAAGTTTATTTAGTTAGGCCAAGTGCGTTATAATTTATTTTCGGGTTATTCCCAGATTTTGTAGCGCAATTTGTAGGATATTGAACGGATAATTTTCGTTCGATTTTAGTATAGCCCATTGAGGGTAATCTCTTGATTTGCTTATTATTTCTCGTAATTTAGAGTAGGAATTCTGTAATATTTGTCAGTAATTTAGCTTTTCTGATAGGAAACAGTTCTTTGTGAGATAAATTTGGTGTAACTTTGTGAATATCGTTAAGTAGAGAGATTAGTACGTAAATTCTAGTTGATTAATTCATTTGTCCAAGTAAATACAAGTTATTTATTTTAGTTTAGGGAATTAACCGGATAATTTTCGGTAAGTCATCGAGCATCTGGGTTAATCTCGGAGTCCCCCCCTTAGAAGGTTGTGCTTTATTTAGGTTGCCATCGGATTATTCTCGGATCGGCGCCTTTATACATTTAATTGTATTAGGTGAATTTGTGTTGAGAATTTGAGAACGCTACCATAATTTTGTTAATTAATAAATACAATTGTTGAACAGTTATATAAATCTCTGTGTCATTTCAGAAAGTTAGGATCATAGTCCAATGTTATAGCGGGTCATTCTCGCTCAGTACTAGCCTAGATCAAATATAGGCAAAATAGAGAGCGAGTGATTCTCGCCAGGCGAACAAACAAATAGCAACATGTACTCGTCCAAAGTCGGGAATTCGTTGCATATATATTCCTATGTTTAGGTTTCCAATGAGCTCTTGCGACAGTTGTTGCATGTAATAAGGAGACACTGATCCTCCTCGGGCACTTGGTCTTACTTGGGAATGTTGTTCATTGAGACTGATTAAATAATAGGTACTTCTTTGATGTTTATCCGAATAACAATTGTCGATAATATTTTACCATAAATTGAGACGTTTTACGTCGAGAAAATTCATGCTTTCTTGACGTCTTATTTCTTAAGAATAATTCAATATGATTTATTTTATAATCATCAAGAAATTTATACTTTCATTGCAAAATTAAAGTACTGGCGTTTGGCCTGTCCGTCTGTGCTCTATTGTGAGTGCTGTTGAGATTATCGTCAGGATCTTTAACTCATTTGTGTCACACTTATGCCCTTTGCCGTGTGGAGCTCGTAAAAAAGTTTCCTGCGAGGGGTTTGACAGTAAGTGTTTTGAATATTTTACCCTGACATTGTCGCCATAACACTTTCTATATAGACTTGGCCTCAGACAGTGCATGCGTTTTATATATTCTTTTCATTTTCGTGCGTGAACATCGGCGGCGGGTGCGGCTAGCCAACAGGGGATGCTTACTCCTCCCGGGCACCTGATCCAACCTCTAGCTTGCTAGGGGTCCGTCTGTGCTCTATTGTGAGTGCTGTTGAGATTATCGTCAGGATCTTCTTTAACTCATTTGTTTATTTGTCTGTCTGTCTGTCCATATTGGGAATGATTTTTGAATGTTTAGTGATAGGGATTTCATACTTGACATGTGTATTTCTTGTGACAATACCTTTCCATTGTTAACAAATTTTTCACCTCGCCGATAAATGTTCTTTTTGCGACCTCGAAACAGAAAACATAAGTCACCCTTTTTACGAGTGTTCATATGTGAGATCTTTTTGGGGGCAGATATCAACTTGGATTACAGAGAAACTGAATATTGATATAGATTTTACTATTGAGAATATACTATTTGGAATGTTTTTACATATGAAAATTCTTACATTAATAGTCACATTGGCAAAATATCATATTAACAGACAAAAATGCGAAATGCTTTACCCTCTACAGATGGTTTTAAACGGGAACTTATTCAATATAGGAAATATGAGAAGTATATATATATGAAAAAATTTAATATTGACAAGTACATACATAAATGGGGAATCTTTCGCTTTCTTGACTAAGGACTATAATCTATATTAATTAATTAATTTTATGTCATATTAATCTATAGGATGTATGGATCTGTGAGCAAGAGAGTGTGAATGAACTTATTGAAATCATATGTATATCATCATATTATTTACTTTAAAATGCTAAAAACAGAATAAAAATTAAAAAAAAATTCACCTCGTGACCTAGACTTAATTTTCGAAAACTTGAACATTGGACCTGATTTTTATATGGTAAGCGATAGGGCTTTCATATTTCATATGTGTATTCCTTGTGGCAAGAACTTTCCATTGATAGAGGAATTTTAGTACTTGCTACCTGTAAAGTTTCGTGAAATTCTAGCACCGGCTCGGAGGAGATGACGAAAAAGATCTAGGTTACGTCGGACGATGGACGGACGGTGCGCTAAGAAAATAAGACTACTTGAGCTTCGCTCAGTTTAGCTAAACTAGAGGCCCTAGGAGGACACATCGCTCACCTGAATTGCAAGCAAAAGACTGATAGTTGACTACTTGTAGAAGGCCCATAAGTGCTTCATTTAGATTTCGTGAAATTCTATGCAGTGGTTGTAGAGAAGTTGAAAATGCATCAGCCAAACACCTATTCGGTAGAGGACCTTGTGTACTTCCTTCTTGTAAGGTTTCTTGAATTTTTGCAGAAGTGAAGTCGAAAATGTCTTAGCCAAATAGAGCCCTTGGAGGTCATATTTGTTGACCGTTCGGCATGATAAATACAAACTTGGTTAAGAACCTTGAGTCCTTCCTTTCTGTAAAGTTTCATGAAATTCCATGCAATGGTTGCAGTGTCGATATTGTAGAAACTTACACCGGATGGACGACGGATGTCGTGCTATGACAATAGCTCACCTGAGCTAAACTTAGGTGAGCTAAAATAAGAACCCCCTTTGTAAGGCTGGGTCAATTTATAAGATATAGCGGTACGTATCGATGTTCGTCATCGATACGAGTATCGATATTTTTGCTCCGATACATTTAGATACAGTTATTTTTAGCAAAAAAACATTCTTTTCTTTAGACCGAGAACAGGCCAAAATTTTATTCTTGAGTTGGTATTTTTGCTTGAGAGAAGGGTATTTTAAAGAAAAGTGTAGAATTGTCAATTATACAATTTTTTTAGAATCTACTCATACCTTGAATTTTTCGGTTAGTTGTGTAATAATTTGCTTTTTTACACTTCCTTCAGCATCATGAAATTCCTTTAAGTAAGATTACTAGTCACTTTTCTGTGTTCAACTTGACTTTCACTTTCCAACTTGTTTATTATTACATGTAGTTCAAGTTGTCTCGTGTTGATGACTTTTTGCTCTGAATTCTCTCATAGGTTTTGCTCACAAAATCGGAATTATGCAATATATGATTTCATATTGGGGTGAAAAGTACCGATAGAAGTATTGAATACTTTCATAATTTAACAAAATAAATTGAATTATTGACTACAATTGCTTGTATTTCTGTGAATGTATGGTTCAAAATTTAGAGTGAAAAAAAAAACCTCAATACGAAACAATTGAAGAATGAGAGCATTTTGAATCCCAGAAAATTGAAAGGAAATCTTACTAAATGGACTTGCAGATCGCAAAATTAAATGAAAAAAAAGGTAAATAATGACACAACCAATAGAAAAATTCAAGATATTAGCAGATTATGAAGAAAATATAAAACTGTAAATTTTACCATTTTTCAAATACCCTTGTCTCAGGCCATCATATCAACTCAAGAATGAAATTTAGCTTTTCCTGTGAAATCTCAATCATTTACATTTCATGATAATGTTTATTTTATCATAGTTTTATTTTAGTTGCTTGCAAAAGCTTGATTTTATGAATCACGCTTGCCTTTCATGCTGTCGATTCAAACCATCTTATGAATCGAAGTCTGCGAATAACAACAATCAATACCGTAACGGTATATTACAAGTAATTCAAATTAGAAGGCCGGTATTTAGGTTATTTTTTGTCATTCTACATGATTCATTGAAACGTCAAAAAATGAAAGTAAATTCGACTTAATCTTCAGTTTAAAATAAATCCAGCCGGAATCTTTCGAATAAAATCTAACCACATGTGTTTGTTTTCTCAAAAACACTTTTTTGAAATTTCTGAAAATGGTTTGACGGGAAGCATGCGACCGAATAAAACAAAGGATTGGCCTATGATAAAGACACATTAGGGAATATAAACGTAAATAAAATATAAAGAAATGCACGAGAACTATAAGTCTGACCTAACATCTAGGAACCCGTTTACCTTTGTGTTCGGAGAGGGGTGGTTATAAGTGAATAAAATTGTTAGTTTTTGCGTTTTAGAAAATATGAAATAAGATACGATATATCAGATATCAGTACTTTTTGTATTGTATTGTATCGAAAATTTGGTTTCAATACCCAGCCTAAAGTGGAAGTAAAGGTCCGTGTGAAAAATAAGAATTATTTCTTGGGAACGAAATAATATTTCGAAGGAACGAAATATTATTTCGTAGGAACGAAATAATATTTCCAGGGAACGAAATAATATTTCGTGAGAACGAAATAATATTTCGAGGGAAATAATGTATGCCTTTACGCATGCGTACACCGGTAAAGTTTTAAGGTATCAAAATTGAAGACGTCAAAATTAGAAAGTCTGCTGTAAAGAAACTATTTAAATGGGGTTGTTTCTCAAAACTCCGAAATGGAAGTTTATGGGGCATATCATTTATAAATATTTAGATAATATTCGTATTTCGTATTTATCTTCTTATTTATACACACTATCCAAATAAAAGAGTAATACATATTTGAACCATAAATTCTGATCTACCAGTAGTGAACTTCATATTGGATCTTTTATTATCATTTGTAAAATCTATTATTGTAATTGAAAATTATCGATATACATGTATGGCGCATATATACAGAATTCTACCCATGCGCAAAAGAGAGAATTATTTCCCTCGAAATAATATTTCGTTGCCACGAAATAATATTTCGTTCCAACCAAATGATATTTCGTTCTCGTAAAAAAATATTTTGTTCCCATGAAATAATATTTCGTTTCCACGAGAAAAGATTATTTTGAACGCGGCCCTTTCAGCCACCGTACCAGCCCTAATATAGAGTCCCTGAGCCCTAATACAGAGCAAAGTTCAATTAACTTCGGTAGATCATTTCTGCAACGCATGCGAACATTCGGTTATCAAAATTTCTGGAAATCTTTAAAACGTGGGTCCTGTGGCATCATATCCCATCAATCCTGCTACGTCTTTCGATACAGTTTTGGATATAATAACATTAACACTTTTTGGCCTTCTTACATTGTTAAGATTGAGGATCACTGACGAGGAATAAGTACCAGAAACGTGCATGTCTGGTCCATGCTGAACATTTATCCGTTCTTAAATGATGCTATTGAACTTGAAGACGTTCAACATTTAGATCACTTGGTGAGTGTAACTGCTAATGGACCAGGAGTCCCGGGAGCACATGCAACCAAGTTCGATAAAATTCGGTTAATCGCATTCGAAAATTTCCGCCATCAAAATTTCTTAAAATCTTTCCCCGAGACCTAATGTTTGTCAAGTGTAATAATTACTGGAAAAACCTCATTTTGGATATTACCGATATTCGAATAGATAACTACCACAAAAATCCTCAACTTTTTGAAAATCCAATTTCTAAATCTGAAAGATATTTCAAATCCAAGTTACGTAATTTACATGAAAAATATGTCTTCGCGCCTGCAGACAAAGCAGCCAACAACACCATAATTATTTGAAAACGCTACTACATATCAACTTTAGTTTCGGACCTTTCCTCTACTCATACTTATATCGAAAACAACGAAAGTGTTCCCAATATTTTGAACAAACATAACAGTGAAATTTCTTCTTTTAACATCCCTATTTCTAAATTGGATCTCCCTACAATATACTGTATACCAAAACTTCACAAGTCTCCTTACAAGTTTCGATACATTGCTAATTCTAGAAACTGCATAACAACAATTTTGTCGAGAAATCTGACGTCAGCACTCACGGCTATAAAGGAACACGTGGCAAAATACTGTGAAACTGTCATGAATTGGAATGGCGTAAACTTCTTTTGGTCTATTAAAATTTCAGGGGATGTGATTGACAAAATGAAATCAAGAAATTTTGAAGCAAATACGATATCTTCATACGACTTTTCTAATATGCACACCACGCTTCCTCACGACAAAATAAATGATCGACTGTCCAAACTCATTAAATGGTGTTTTAATCGAGAGGGGAAAACTTATATTTGTACTTCTGAATCGAAGGGTTTCTTTTCCGCCACAGATTACAAATCATAGAAATCATGGACATGTGGTGACCTGTGTATTGCCTTGTCCTTCCTTTTGGACAATATTTATGTAAGATTTGGTGAGAAACTCTACAAGCAGGTTGTAGGGATTCCAATGGGTACTAATTGTGCGCCTCTTGTTGCAGATCTATTTTTATTCACGTATGAAAAGGAATTTATCCAAAATCTTCAGAAACAAAGAAAAAATGATGATGTGAAATGTTTTATTGGTACTTCTAAGTACCTGGATGATTTTCTTACTATCGACAGTCCTGTTTTTGAGAAATATAAGAATGTTATTTATTCACAAGAATTGATTTTAAACAAGGCAAACGTTTCAAACACAGAAACACCATTTTTGGACCTAAATATCAAAATTGTTAATGGAGAGATCCATACAAGTGTGTATGACAAAAGAGATGATTTTGGATTTAACATAGTAAATTCCCCTGGCTTGACGGTGACGTTCCTAGTTTACAGTCCCATGGCATCTATATTTCACAGCTTATCCGGTATGCTAGAGCATGTACTGATGTTTTGGATTTTCATAGTAGAAATTTACAAATTACCAAGAAACTTTTAGGACAAGGTTTTCACTTTCACAAACTAGTAAAGACTTCCTGGAAATTTTACAAAAATTATTGTCAACTTCTTCTGAAATTCGGACCAATACAGGCAACAGAGTATATTACTTTGGGTATTTCACAACCTGCATTTAATGGTGACATTATTAACAAGATAAGAAGGATCAAAGATAGACTACATTTCTATCGAAAATGCGTCAGAATCACCAATAGCCTTTTATACCGTGGGTATGATCCTAATGTCACCAGACGGACACTAGGCTTGGTACTTGACCAATCTACAGTCTTGTACAAGCGCATCCTTAAAACTTGCACTCTGACTGACTGTGACGACGGGACTCCATGACGGGCCCTGCCAAAACCTCTTTAGAGAAGACAGGGCCCGACCACCTGTCCTCTCTGAATGTCAGTCGGACTCCTCGGGTGATTACATACATGAGCTCGCGGCGGCAGAGCACGCCCTCTTTTTATATCCATTTACATATTCATCTGTGTTGCTTGGGCCCCTGCGTTTTGCGGTCTTGTTTGTGTGTGGTCATCTGACAGTGAGGAGGTTGTTTTACACCACAATTGTACGTTCTTCGAGACCTCTGGGTAATCGGAAAAGTGGGAGGGTTGTGCGCACGTAATCCAGGATAACCATACCTTCTGCTATTTCCGTGGCAGATGGCCGTCCTAAGTTGGCAACGGTTGCCCATCGGTCTCGTTGGTTTATGTGTAGTCCTTTGTGTTTGATGTGTCTGTGTTGTGCGTTGACGTTCCTTATCCCTTACGCGTCTCTTTGTGCTTGTCTGCTTTGTGTTTTTGTATTGGGTGTTTTGGGGTTTTGCTGTGGGTGCTACAGCCTGGTGTTGTTGGAGATCCCCTCCTTTGTTTTAATTACTTCTATCCAGCTCTGTCACCTGAAGCAAGCTTTGTTTGGCCTGTTATCAATATGACATCATATATGTTTTTGCTTTTTCGGAAACTAGCCATTTCACCGATAAATATCATCGAAGTAAAAGGAGCACCATCCCTCCAATGCTATAATAAATATGGAAAAAACCATATTCCTATTAAGAAATACGAAATCGTTAATCGAAAAATCATGTAACCAAGGGTATCAAAACCTGGATTGTAACCAAGGGTATCAAAACCAGGATAATACCAGAACTAATGTAACCATATGGCCTCTCCCCTACAATATTTATGGTGAATTATTATTTTATGTTGGGGAATTTGCACACTGTAGAAAGAGTGATAACTCTAAACTAAATCGATGCATTTGTGAGAACACAAAAGTAAATTAATTCCCTCACATGAAAAAGGGATGATGTTAATATTAATTTACATAAAGATAATTTTGAAACAAGATTAGAAACAGATTCATGAAATATCACTGAATGATTTTATCTTAAGATTTTAAAGGAAATATTTTCTTAACTTTAATATGTTCAATTGTAATATTGATTTTTCAATACTTGGAAAGTCCAGAGATTGATAAGAACTTAATTACAAATTGGTTTTATCTATGAGTTGAAGAAATAATTATCAATTCTACACGTGAAGTACCAGCATATTGAGTTTATCTACGTACAATCCCTCATAATTACAGATGCTTTTGAAGAGTATTAGACAACCTTATCTTTGAGGGATGAACACGAAATTATCTAGAAATATGCCAATCATATTGTGCAATTCCCCTCCCTTGTTTAAATACAATTTGTCATTTTTCAATTGTTACATTACTTTCTCGCATGCTATGGATTCTGTCAAATTATGTTTCGTGAAATAAACTTTGTTAAAATTCCAACGATGTTTTCCTTCCACGACAAAGTACAGAACAGAACATTTATTAAACACTCAACGCGAAGTACGAATTATGGCTTGTAAGCCCGCATCGGCTTACACTAAGGAAAAGGAACAGAAATAAACAAAATCTACCATATGAAGAGAAGCGAACTCCTTGCAGAGGACTTGAAAATAGAGTTATCTCCCTGTAGTTGCAACCCTAACCTTGATGGTATCTGTGTGATCAGGAAGGATGTATTATTTAAGTTTGTTTATTTCGTTAAAATCAGATAACTAATTTTGACGCGTTTTTTACTTTTTCTTCGACTAAGTTATTCCAATGCAAAAATTGAGATTTCTTTTATTCTTTTCTCTCTTGGCTAAATTTGATGATCAGCCATGTTAAGCTAGAAGAATGCTTAGTTGAAAGTATTATGCTGAAAAATCTTTTTATTTTTTTATGATTTTTTTTAACTGCAAAAAAGGAAGGGGGGGGGTGTAGTACGGTATATTGATATTGGAATATTGAAGAGAATACTTTGAGATTTTTAATACGTATCGATACGCAAAAGCTTAGTGTCGATACTTCCGTGACAGATGGCCGTCCAAAGTCGGCACCGGTTACCCATTGGTCTCTTCGGTTTATGTGTAGTCTTTTGTGTTTGATGTTTACATGTCGTGTGTCTCTTTTCCGTCTCGTGCTGTACTCGTCTTTTGTGTTTTTGTATCGGGTGTTTTGGTGTTTTACTGTTGATGCTGCAACGGGGTCTTGTTGGAGATCTCCTCCCTTCTTTTTCCAATACATTTAATAATAATTAATAAAATCAACTTTTTTTTCGTTTATGGTTCTTATTTTTATATTTCTTCTGAAAATTCGCTGATCACTAGTCTGAGAACGTTTAGACAAATGAGTTCAAATAAAGCTTCTGTCTTAATTATATTCCGATAAATTAAGTCGGTTACGTGCAAATTCCTCGAGTCGCGAATTACATGCCTATACATCGTAAGCACAGCGAATTACAGCATCAAAAGTATTCTAATATTGGTAAAATCTTCCTACGCTCAAAACTTGAACATGGCGTCACAATGAATGCCAAACCAGAATTCTTTGTAAGACAAAGAAACACTTTACATAACTGAAATTGTTATCTTTTTATTCCCGTTTTCTTTGTTTTTGAAATAATGGGAAACATAAATTTCTTGTTTATCTTTATACTGTTTTATTAAGTTTTCATAGAAATAAACACAAAAACTCCATTTATTGATTCATTAATATGATTTATTTGGGGAAAAATGCGTATGGTATTGAGTACTTCAGCAAAATGTATTGTATCGTATTGTATTGAAACAATGATCTAATATACAGCAAAAGGGGGTGGTCATTTTTGATATTTTCAACTTCTCCCCTGAAATTGCGTATATACTTATATATGTCATCCGTTGTCGTTCTATTGTAACAGGCCACATGTTTTACTTCTCCATCCTTGGACAAACTTCTTATTCAGTACGGAAGCATATATTGTCAAACCGAAAGCATCAGGATGATCTAGAGAGATATCTTAAGAAGTGTTGTTATTGTTCGACTTCAAAGGCAAAGTTTTGATGCGTTTTAGACGTCTTTGCAGACTTTGTCAGAAATGCTCATTCTTTAAGTTTCTCTTTGAATAATTCAATTAATGTGTGATTTTGTGCGCTCAGGTACTGAATATTTAACACGTTTTAATTGTTCAATGGTTTGGTATTAACTTTGGGTAAACATTTTTTGTTTTTTTTTATTTAAAGATACAGTGTCCCCGAAATTATTATTTTAAACAAAACGTAAAATTCATTCCGAAGGGTCTAGATTGAATTGACTCCGAAGTCATATTTTACGCTTTTTTTATCATATTTTCTGACTTTATCAGAAATGCTCAATTTTAAACTAAGTCTTTTTCTTTGAATAACTCCATTGATGTGTGATTTTGTGCACTCACTTATTCATTAATGACACATTTAGGGTTCTAAATTCTTTTTAATTGTAACTTCCTTCAGTTATCTTTTTTCTTTATTTTTCTTTTTCGAAGTACAAAAGGGTGATAGGGAACTTATTTTCCTTTATATACAAGATTTGTCTTTCTTACATCAATTGCTACACATCCTGATGGTGTCTATAGATATTTTTCTTTGAAAATGAAAATCTGGATCTGTCCTTGTAAAGTAAAACATGTACAACTCAGGCCAAAATACAAAGTCAAGAATAAAATGTTGGTCTGTTCTCGGTCTAAAGAACAGCATGTTTTGTGCTGAAATTAACTATATTTAAATAAACCGGAGCAAATATCTCTGTTTCATGCTGCAAATTTATCTGTTCTTAAATAATGATATGGAATTTAAAGACGTTTAACTTAAGTGACCTTTATCCTGAAAGAGGTTATTCGAATAAACATTTTGTGAATATTGTATGAAATTCCATTCAGTAACCTAACTATAAACTCGTGAAAGAATTTTCATTTTTTATCCATATTCAAAATTTGAAAACACTGATCTGAAATTGACCTTGACACCATGTAATTTAGCTTCAGTGATCTATGTCCGAAAATATCTTTTCTGAGGAACATTTGTGTGAAATATGGTAAATTCATTTACATACGTTTTTATACACGGTGATATACTCTCGGATGATCGGACAGACGGGCAGACGAACAAACGGATGGATGGACATACAAACATGTTTCAAAATATGATAAAGATATTCTAGCCCTTCTCGTGAAAAATAACAATAGAGCACATATCAACTTATCAGGATACACATAGTCACGAACGATTTTTTGTAATATTAATATGCAAGGTTTGTTTTTCAGCTTTGCGCTTTATCGGTGTGAATTGGCAGAAGGAAATGGACCAAAATGTCTCGAAGAACGCAGAATTGTAGTGTAAAACAACCTCATCACTGTTAGATGACCGCAGAAACAAGACAGCAAATCATTGGGTCTATGCAACACAGATGAATGAATATCTTAGATGAATAGACATTTTAGCATAACCTATTAAGCTAGAGAGGGAAACACAGGATATAATAATCCATATTTGATTATGCGTCCTTTGAAAACGAAATATCACAATCGATCTCATTTTTATTTGACATTGTAGGGAAACATAGTATCTGTCGTTTCCATCTATCTGTATATCTAACCGTCCCAGTTCCTATCTCCGATAATTTACTCTCCCCGGACACCGTGTCTAACTTCGGAATACTGTTTATTCCGGCGTTCGCAACTTCTCCAATGAAAAATATAATGATTTTCCTTTTACTTTCTGGACTTTGAGACTGATTAACTTATTGGTACTTCTTCAATATTTACCCTAAACCCTTCATCAGAATTAATTTATATTTCACAAAAAGTTTGGATAGGAAAGATTCTTTTGGTCGAAAGAAACTCAAGGTCAATCATCAAAGGTCAAGGTCATGTCCAGGCTAACAGTAGTTTTTATCTGTATCAGAGATTTCAGAACTTCATTAACTCATTTGTTTTGTCGAAATGACATGTAATTTCTTAACTGATAGAAGATGCGCGTTCTTTCAAATATGTTACGGGTTTGGAGATGTTTGTTTTGTGTTGACGAGCGATTGTTTTCCCAAAGGGGAATGCTCCACATAAACTGAGGAGAATGCATAGATATAGGCATCATATATAAATATTGTGTAATGGTTCATTAGTATATCCCTACAGGACATTAACATTCATCGAGGAAGGTTAAAGGCTTTTTAGGCTAAAAAAGGTATTCCTGCATATAATTCAAGAAATCTATTAAAATATGTATTATGTCAAAATATCCATATCATATCAAAATGACAAAAGTTAATGTTTTGTAGAAAATTGCTCACCTGAAATGACCGTCGGTTGCTGTAGTTGATGTTTGGTTTCATCTGTTGGTATGTCGCCCCCCTGTATGTCGCTATCCTCACAACTCTGAGTTTGACCATGTTTTTGTTGATCTGAAGAGAACTCATTTGAGTTACATGATATGTAAATACAAAAACTTTCGTTTTCTTTTCCGGAAAGGAAGGGAATCTCCAATCAGACCCTGTTGCAGTAACAACAGCAAAAAACCACAAAACCGATGCAAAAATACAAAGAGGAGCACGACGACAAGAGACGAAAAAGAGACATAGAACTTCGAAGCATCAAACACAGAAGACTACACATAAACCAACGAGATCAATTGGTAACCCGTGCCGATTTAAGACGGCCATTAGCTACGCAAGTAGCAAAGTGTTTGGTTATCCTGATTACGTGCGCACAACTCTCCATTTTTCAGGTTACCAAAATATCTCGAAGAACGCACAATTGTAGTGTAAAACAACCTCCTCACTATTAGATGACCACAGAAACAAGTCAGCAAATCGTTGGGGTCCAATCAACACAGATGGATATGCATCTTAGATACATAGACATTTTAGCATAACCCATCGTATTATTCAGCTAGAGAGGGACACACAGGATCTAACAATCCATATTTGATAATGCGTACTTGGAAAATAAAATATGGCAATCGATCTCATATTTATTTGACATGTATGGAAACAAAGTCTCTGTCGTATTCGTCTATCTGTATATCTAACTGTCCCGGTTCCTTTTTCCAATCTTTTAATCTCCCCGGGCACTGTGTCTCACTTCGGAATATTGTTTATTCTGGCGTTCGCAACATCTTCAATGGAAAATATAGGGTTGTCACCGTGGCGTTGTGGAATGAGCGGTCTGCTTTGTATGCTAGGCGAAGCCGCCGTACGGAGTTTACCGGCTTCATATATAACATCTGCACCTAGGTGGGAGTCCGTTGGTGGACAAAGGACATGGTCCGCTGCCTCGGATGATCCCAAGTGCAATCAAATTGAAATAACAACGAATTCTTCACTTCCGGTGTGTGCCGAGTAGGCCGTATTCAAATGGACGTCATAGGAACATCTCTTCTAGGGTTGTCACCGTGGCGTTGCGGTATGAGCGGTCTGCTTTTTATGCTAGGCGAAACCGCCGTCAGAGTTTTCCGACTTCATAGAAAATATAATGATTTTCCTTTACCTTTTGGACTTTGAGACTGATTAACTTATCGGTACTTCTTCAATGTTTACCCTAAATCCTACATCAGAAGTAATTTATATTTCACACAAAGTTTGGTTAGGAAAGATTCTTTGGTCAAAGGTCATTCAAGGTCAATCATCAAAGGTCAAGGTCATGTCCAGGTTAACAATATGTTTTTAACTGTAATAGAGATGTCAGAACTTCATTAACTCATTTGTTTTGTCGAAATGGCATGTAATTTCTTAACTAATAAAAGATGCACGTTCTTTCATATATGTTACGGGTTTGGAGATGTTTGTTTTTGTGTTGATGAGCGATTGTTTTCCCAAAGGGGAATGCTCCACATAAACTGAGGAGAATGCATAGATATAGGCATCATATATAAATATTGTGTAATGGTTCATTAGTATATCCCTACAGGACACTAACATTCATCGATGAAGGTTAAAGTCTTTTTGGCTAAAAAAGGTATTCCTGCATATAATTTAAGAAATCTATTAAAATCTGTATCATGTCAAAATATCCATATCATATCAAAATGACAAATGTTAATGTTTTGTAGAAAATTGCTCACCTGAAATGACCGTCGGTTGCCGTAGTTGATGTTTGGTTTCATCTGTTGGTATGTCGCCCCCCTGTATGTCGCTATCCTCACAACTCTGAGTTTGACCATGTTTTTGTTGATCTGAAGAAAACGCATTTGAGTTACTTGATATGTAAAAACAAAAAAACTTTCGTTTTCTTTTCCGGAAGGAAGGGAATCTCCAACCAGACCCTGTTGCAGTAACAACAGCAAAAAAAAAAAAAAAAAAAAAAACCGATACAAAAATACAAAGACGGGCACGGCAAGAGACGAAAAAGAGACATACAACTTCGAAGCATCAAACACAGAAGACTTCACATAAACCAACGAGACCAATTGGTAACCCGTGCCGATTAAGGACGGCCATTAGCTACGCAAGTAGCAAAGTGTGTAATTATCCTGATTACGTGCGCACAACTCTCCAACTTTTCAGGTTACCAAAATATCTCGAAGAACGCACAATTGTTCTACACAATTTAACTACACAATTTAACTACACAAACACAAAAGACTACACAATTTATGTGTAGTCTTTTGTGTTTCATGTTTCTATGTTGTGAGTTGGTGTTCCTTGTCCCTTTTGCGTCTCTTTCTGTGGGTATCTGTTCTGTGTTTTTTGCATGGGTGTTTTGGGATTTTGCTGTGGGTGCTGCAACCTAGTGTTGTTGGAGATCCCCTCCTTTCTTTTGTAGTGTAAAACAACCTCCTCACTATTAGATGACCACAGAAACAAGTCAGCAAATCGTTGGGGTCCAAGCAACACAGATGTATGAACATCTTAGATGCATAGACATTTTTGCATAACCCATCGTATTATTCAGCTAGAGAGGGAAACACAGGATCTAACAATCCATATTTGATAATGCAAAATTGGAAAATAAAATATGGCAATCGATCTCATATTTATTTGACATATATGGAAACAAAGTCTTTGTCGTATCCGTCTATCTGTATATCTAACCGTCCCAGTTCCTATCTCCTATCTTTTACTCTCCCCGGGCACCGTGTCTCACTTCGGAATATTATTTATTCTGGCGTTCGCAACTTCTCCAATGGAAAATATAGGGTTGTCACCGTGGCGTTGTGGAATGAGCGGTCTGCTTTGTATGCTAGGCGAAGCCGCCGTACGGAGTTTACCGGCTTCATATATAACATCTGCACCTAGGTGGGAGTCCATTGGTGGACAAAGAACATGATCCGCTGCCTCGGATGATCCCAAGTGCAATCAAATTCAAATAACAACGAATTCTTCACTTCTGGTGTGTGCCGAGTAGGGCCGTATTCAAATGGACGCCATAGGAACACCTCTTCTAGGGTTGTCACCGTGACGTTGCGGTATGAGCGGTCTGCTTTTTATGCTAGGCGAAACCGCCGTCAGAGTTTTACTGACTTCATAGAAAATATAATGATTTTCCTTTACCTTTTGGACTTTGAGACTGATTAACTTATCGGTACTTCTTCAATGTTTACCCTAAATCCTACATCAGAACTTATTTATATTTCACACAAAGTTTGGTTAGGAAAGATTCTTTGGTCAAAGGTCATTCAAGGTCAATCATCAAAGGTCAAGGTCATGTCCAGGTTAACAATATGTTTTTAACTGTAATAGAGATGTCAGAACTTCATTAACTCATTTGTTTTGTCGAAATGGCATGTAATTTCTTAACTAATAAAAGATGCACGTTCTTTCATATATGTTACGGGTTTGAAGATATTTGTTTTGTGTTGATGAGCGATTGTTTTCCCAAAGGGGAATGCTCCACATAAACTGAGGAGAATGCATAGATATAGGCATCATATATAAATATTGTGTAATGGTTCATTAGTATATCCCTACAGGACACTAACATTCATCGATGAAGGTTAAAGGCTTTTTAGGCTAAAAAAGGTATTCCTGCATATAATTTAAGAAATCTATTAAAATCTGTATCATGTCAAAATATCCATATCATATCAAAATGACAAATGTTAATGTTTTGTAGAAAATTGCTCACCTGAAATGACCGTCGGTTGCCGTAGTTGATGTTTGGTTTCATCTGTTGGTATGTCGCCCCCCTGTATGTCGCTATCCTCACAACTCTGAGTTTGACCATGTTTTTGTTGATCTGAAGAAAACGCATTTGAGTTACTTGATATGTAAAAACAAAAAACTTTCGTTTTCTTTTCCGGAAGGAAGGGTATCTCCAACCAGACCCTGTTGCAGTAACAACAGCAAAAAAAAAAAAAAAAACCGATGCAAAAATAAAAAGACTGGCACGGCAAGAGACGAAAAAGAGTCATACAACTTCGAAGCATCAAACACAGAAGACTACACATAAACCAACGAGACCAATTGGTAACCCGTGCCGATTTAGGTCGGCCATTAGCTACGCAAGTAGCAAAGTGTTTAATTATTCTGACTACGTGCGCACAACTCTCCAACTTTTCAGGTTACCAAAATATCTCGAAGAACGCACAATTGTAGTGTAAAACAACCTCCTCACTATTAGATGACCACAGAAACAAGTCAGCAAATCGTTGGGGTCCAAGCAACACAGATGGATGAACATCTTAGATGCATAGACATTTTAGCATAACCCATCGTATTATTCAGCTAGAGAGGGAAACACAGGATCTAACAATCCATATTTGATAATGCAAACTTGGAAAATAAAATATGGCAATCGATCTCATTTTTATTTGACATATATGGAAACAAAGTATTTGTCGTATCCGTCTATCTGTATATCTAACCGTCCCAGTTCCTATCTCCAATCGTTTACTCTCCCCGGGCACCATGTCTCATTTCAGAATACTGTTTATTCCGGCGTTCGCAACTTACCAAATGGATTCGACGTTGAGACTAATTAACTAATGGGTACTTTATCAAATGTATATCCTTAACCCTACATCAGAATCAATTCAAACTTCGCACAGAGTTTGGATAGGTAATATTCTTTTGGTCAAAGGTCACGTGCACTCAAGATCGATCATTAAAGGTCAAGGTCTAAGGTCAAGGTCAAGGTCAAGGTCAAGGCTAACCATGTTTTTTTCTGCAATAGAAATGTCAGAACTTCATTAATTTATTTTTGTCGAAATGGCATGTAATTATCAAATTGATAAAAAATACACGTTCTTCCATTTAAGTTACGGGTTATGAGATTTTTTATTTTGTGGTGATGAGGGATTGTTTTCCTAAAGGGGAATGCTACACATAAATTCAGGAGAATGTATAGATATAGGCATCATATATGATAAAAGTATAATAGTTTCATTATTAGTATATCCCTACAGGACAAAGGAAGCGTTGCCAAAGCTCGCCAGGTGGCGCTGCGTGTCGTATTTCTGTATTATGAATTTTCCCGACCTCCAAACACGTGCCATTCTTTACCGTTAATTTCTCTGGATAAACACCGAAACATTACAAATAATTTCTAGATTTAGAAAGTGAAAGTATTAGATAAGATAAACTGAACTTGACTTTCCGAAACGCGAGGGAAAAAGACCGAGATATTTTAGGTGAATTATTGAGAGTTAAAAAAAACACGATGGAAATCGATTTAACCCTTCTAATTCTTATTTTTGATTAATAATTTTTATATCAAAGAAAAACTTTATCACACTTTCAAGTAAAAACCGGGACAACCGTATGGTAAACGCTTGGATTATAGAGGGGGGTATTTTCTCAGGAACGATAACTCTTATTTTCCTTTCGTAATGTAGACTACCGAAACGGCGAAAGGCGAGGCTATGGAGATAGAGAAAGAAGCAGAAAAGGGAGATCAGCAAAGCCAGTCTGAAGAAATTTTTAGCCAAGATTCCCAGGTGTGATAACTTGTAATTACAGCTGAAGCGCCCCCCTTCCCCCAAGCACACACACAGTATATATCATTGTCATGCAATCCAAGCAAAAATGCCAATACTATATGTATAATGTTTGCTTGGAAAAAACCACCTTTTCTTTTATAGTATACTGAGTTATTTAATACATGTAATACAATTTCATTCCGAAGACAGCAATATACAGTAATCTCAAAATATATTAATATAATAGACAACATTCTGTACCTAGCTGATATTAAATTGGATATAATTTTGTATCGCTAGCAGCATTGGTCTCTAAAATTTGAAGGACACTTACTGCGGTATATTTTTCTCATTATTGCACATAAACCTATATGTTGGTCTATTTCCAGTGAAAAATCGACAAAACTTAATACCCAAAGAGGGTCAAGGTCACTGTTAAGGTCTTATTATAAGGGTCAAGCATAGGACAACATAACATGCCTGTTCTTTAAGAACTAGTCTACATTATTTTATTTATTACATATTTAGACTCAACAACCATTTGAAGACTCGCAACAAGAGCGGTGCATGCTCATTGAAACCAATGAAAGAGATACTTCATGATATATCTGAACATTATAAGAATGTGGAAGGCTCAGGGACAAAACCTGAAACTTAGGAGGTATCACAAATCAGGAAATGGTACACTTAGATTGTTGAGAACTTGTAGTAAGAGTTTTGCAAGAGGAGAGGATGAGGAAAGCGGGGTATTTCCGCCTTGGACAACATTCCGCAAGGAGAAGGAAAAAAACATAATTACAAAATTGCAAAACAACCGCTTTAACATGATATTCATGAGTTCTAGTGCATTATTCCATCATCATGAGGATGTGAGCGAGTTGTTGGACTCTGTACATGGCACAACAAATGACTTGCTACGAGCAGTGACGCTAGATGTTAAAGAACCTTTAATCCTTGCTGGTGTTAAAGTACTAGCATTTATGTCAAAACTTGTAACTTCTTCCCTGTGGAGGCTGATAGAAATACCTGGACATATTCTGAGCATGAATGCACAATTTAATACTCTCACAGAATTCTTCAAAGATGTTTCAGAGGATGCGACAAGTGCTCTTAAATTCATACAAGGGGAAATAACACAAATAGATGATGATAACAAAGTGCTAAAGAAACTGTTAGAGGGACACAACTCGCTAGATGAGGTTGCATTGCCACTATTTCAACATATTGCAACAGTCATACGAGGCCTGAACCTGAACATTTACCTGGAGGTAAATTTTGGGACCCATCTGTAGAGGTTTTATATGAAACAAAATCAGTGAAAAGCAATAATAAGATGCATGAGTTCGGGTTTGGCCAACTGGACCATCTCATCTTATTTCGCCCTAATGCATCTTTACTTGCAAATGAATCATTCATTATGTACTCTTTCAACAAAACAGGAAAATGGTTGGAAAGTCTCCTAGAGGAAGAAAAAGAAAGGCTACTGAATGAGTCTCTTAAAGAAGGGAGGGATCTTAGAAAAACTTTCAAAGACAGAATTCAAACAATAGCCGCAATGAGAACAGAAGAGGAAGAAGCAGAAACTGGATAGATTGGAGCGAGAGAGGACGAAACGAGCTGAACAGTTGACCAATGAAATTTGTTTTTACGTATTATGGCATACTTAGGGTCGGATGGAGCAAGGAGTTTCTCACCTTCAAGGAGAGAAAGAAATCTGCTCAGCACTACAAGCTAAACTTAAGTTTCGTAAAACAGTTCTAAAACAAATTCATGAGGACAAACAAGTGTTCAATTTCAGTGTAAAATCTGAATCAGGGAAATATGTGAAGTTAACTTCAAGCGACCTTAAGGAGAACTTGAAAAAGTTGATTGAAAAAGCAGCAGAGGGACCCACAACTGAGCAAGAAAAGACAGGACAACCATTGCTTGTAGGAAAAAAAGTGGAACTTACTTTTGCAAAGGACTACGTGTACCGGGAAGTAATGAGTGTAGTGCCTGGATTTCCTGAGTGGTACAACATAAAGTATGAAAATGTTTCTGCAATATATGCATATAATCTCCAGCTTGATTACAAAAATGAGGATTTGAAAATACATGTAGTAGTATCTTAAATGTATCGCTATAATATAACCAATTTTCAAGCTGTCAGGAAATAGCTTTTTGTATCAATTTACTGATTATTTCGTTTGTATCATTCTCATCTCGACATTTGTATCATTTTATAGCGCTATCATTAGTGAATGATTTGGTGCATCTTTATATAATTGAGAATTCATAACAGACAAAGAAAGTTATATTTTGGTAGGAACCATCTTTTTGTTTCAGAATCGAGTTACTCGTTGAAGAGAATTAATTACCTCTAACTTAATTATGAAGCAATTTAACCTTTGAATTTCTCATTTTTTCTCAATCTAGAAAATATTTGGCAACTACAAGTTATATTCAGTTCAAAATAATGTAAAATTGATCTTGAACGTCATCAGCAAGAAAGAAGAACAAAGACTGATTCATGACCAGGTTTATTTTTTCATAATTTCTTTTTTTATTTCTTGCAGGAGGTGTTGTGCTTTCTTTGACACATTTTAATATCTAATCAATTATTCCTATCCACATCTTAATTTTTAATTAATGCAAGCTCTTTAGATAATATTTATGTTTACAGTTACAGTTACAGTTTCAGACCATTCTTAATTTTGGTTCAACACTCATTTACACAGCATGCATGAAATTTATGAAATATTAATATTTTGTGTTTGTATTTCAGGTTATTAGCACTGCTTCAATACTAATGTACAATATGTTTTTCATGCAGTTTTAAATTTCAAAATGAATGATAATGTTGTTCATTTCCCCATGTTCCCATTTCTTATCATCATTTAAGCATGTAACCATGTTTTGTTGTTCATTAATCATTGTTCATATGCATGGTGCTCATTTATCACATAAATAAGTCTGATATATTACATTTTTCATAAAAATATGCTGTAAGAAATATATATTTTTGATATGTTCTTTTATTAATTCTTATGAATAATCTCATTCCAAAATTTCTCTCTTAAATAGTTTCACCTCTAGGATTTTAATATAGTTTCACCTCTAGGATTTTAATATAGTTTCACCACTATGACAACTCGTCATAAACTATGATGTCCCACTCTCCAGAATGGTGGATGATATTTTGTCATAGACCATTTGAACCATCCAACCAAAGATTGTACTCTATGTCTTCCGAAATGGAAGTAACCGGATGTGACAGTTCTGCCGAATTGAAGCGGCGGGTGTTGCATGCAAGCAGGAGATGCTTACTCTTCCTGGGCACATGGTCTCACTCCCATATCGGGATTTCGCTTCTTTTCATGTGGTGGAGGTTTTTGTTTGTTTGCTTTTGTTTCTGTTTTGTCCTGATTTTGTATGCCTTTGGTTTCTGATTTTCTCAATTATCGATTTTGTGCTGTATACAGGGATATGGTCATTATCCATATTTGTCACTGCATCAGCTAAAGATATTTCTGCATACGGTATGGTCATTTGTTTGATTGTTTGATTGAAACCAAAAATGAAAAGATAGACACTGTCAAATACATGTTTGTGTATTCCATTTGACTAGAATTTGAATAATAAGTCTTCACAAGAAACAGTCTTTAGCTATTCTTAGGCGAACAGCAAGGATAGTATTGATAGATATATATGATCTTAAGCTTTGTTTTCAAATTTCCAAATAGTCTTGCATATTAACAAGAACAATTCAGCGTTTCATACTTGATGATAATCATCAAAACAATGTAAGATCTTATCCTCCTTTCTTAAAAAGTGGCAAATGCGCCCCCTATCCCACCTGAATTATGTTGAATATAAATGACTGTAGATCAAAATATGCAGTAAAACTTAATGTACAGTAACATGACCATATAAACTACGTGTATTGAAAATTTGAGATCTCTATCTTTTATACTTTCCAAGTTATGCAGAGTTTGGAATTTTCAGTAATTATGCACAGTCGGTTATTTTTAGAACAGGGATTTTCGTTTATATACATCTGCATAAGTAATCAGTTTTTCCTTAAACTTTTGATTGTTTTGTCATCAGGAAACACTTCTCTTACAATTTCATAGCAAAAAATGTCATGGGCCAATTTTCACAAAATTCTGTGGCAATGCTGAAAAAGGACATTTAAGGTCATCAAGGAATGGTTAAGGTCTTTTATGCTAAAAAAGCTTTTCCTTCAAATAATTTCAGAAATTTAGTAAAATCTGTATGATGTCAAAAGATCCAGATCTTGTCAAAATGACATCTGTTTATGTTTTGTAGACAATTGTTCACCTGAAATGATCCTCGGATGCTGCATTTGTTTGGTTTCAGCTGTTGGTATGTCGCTCATCTGCATGTCGATATTCTCATCACTCTGAGTTTGATCATGTTTATGTTTATCTGAAGAAAAATCATTTGACTTTCTTATGATGTAAATACCAAAATTATTCTTTTTGGGTTTTTTAACATTTTAGCATAACCTATCGCGTTATTACGCTAGAGAACGAAACAGGGGATCAAACATGCCATACTTGATTATGCGTACTTTGAAAATAAATCATGACAATCGATTTTATCTTTGTTCCGAATTCTTATTTCTCCGGAATATTAGTTTGTCTCTTCTGGTTCAAAACCCGATGAAATGATTATTTCTCTTTTTTTTGCAGATAGAAACTAAAACGCTTTAGCTAAACCAAATAACATGCTGGGTATTTTGCTCGTACCAATAACAATATTAACTTTAAGATATTCAAATTACTGTCGTTTCATCTCTTTATTTTGCCAAGGATTACCTGATGTATAGATATTTGAAAATCATTCTACATGTAAATGAATTCAAATTTCTCCTGAATAAACATGAAGACTTCATGCCCAGAGAGCAGTATTCTAGAGAAAAATTCCAAATGTGATGCAAAAGATATGCATGATTTGGATCATTAATCTTTTTACTGAAAAAACCTTACCCTGATACTTATTAGACTAATGCATGTAAAAGGGAAATTGTAATATTTTTATCGTATTGTTAAGCGATTAAAACAATAGCGGTAAATTCAATATGTTATCTATTTCAAATCAAAACAAGCACAAGAAACATCGCGAATCCTGCATTTCCTCACAATAATGCGTATTGCTCAATATAAGAATTTAATTTAACTTACCAAAGTACCCAAACAATTCCTCCCGATCTATCGAAAGCTCTATTTTTGCTGTTTTCAGTACAAAAAATTTCAAGAAATCCTCAGTGATCAAAATTTCCTGTACTTCTTTTTGCAAGACTCCGGTCTTATATTCCGAGATAAGTTTTTCCATGTTGTTAATGGAATCAAATGATAAGAAAAGGTATATAGAACCAAAAAGCAGTTTTCTAATAGATGCGCCCTTTTCTGTAATCCCCATAAGTAATGCGATGCGGTTTTTTAGAAGAAGATTAAATTTTTTCCATAAATCTTGACAAGCTTGAACTTTACGTGTATCCCAAATGTCTTCGTTTCTATCTCTTCGATATAATACATGTACATCATCCTTTTTCTCCTCTTCTGTATCGTCGTCTTCTTTCAGATAATAGAATAATCTAATGAGCTTGCCCGATTCATCTAATGATTCCGTTAAGCAATTGCAGGCATCAGTATATTCTCTAAATAAATCAGGGTCCCTTAATATTTCATCTGCAACTTTAAACAATGAACGATTTCTTTTACTTATTTGTCGAATAGCATTGTCATATTGTGCACTCTCCATGGGAACAATGTCACAAAAATCAATCCTCATGATCAACTCTGTAAAATAGAATAAATGTATCGGTACAATGGTGAATTTTAAAGCACAGATAATATGAAACTTCTCGATCTTATTATAAATTATCATTCGGACCATTGAAAATTGGTTGAAAGGAAATCTGGATGTATCAACATAGCTCAGGAAAACATATCTTAATACAAAGTATGTCGATGACTGTGTATTAGAGATGTGTCCTAATAAGATGTACTGAAAGACAAAAGTTAGCGAACTTTATTGGTATAATTTACAATGAAATCTAAAAAATGTTTGTTTGATTTAATAATGATATACAATAGAATTAAGATTGTTTACTGTATTATAAAAAATTGCAAGTTTCTTTCTCATTTCAGACCTGATGGTTGTTGTATTTTCGTTCATTTATCAAGCTAAAAATACTTATTGCTATGCTTATAGGAAATGAAATGATCTGTGTTGTTTGACTCTCTGTTAGGTTTGTAAGTAATGGAGACCAGAAATTACCTTCTATCCGTTTTGTTTCTTCTCTTATATTCGGCTCCCTACGGTTAAAACCGAATCTTCTTCTTCTTCGCATGTTTATAAACCCTCTCTACGTCTTCGATATCTTGGATTAAAGGGGTACTGAAACTGTCAAGTTCTTTCAGGACTTCATAGCACCCAACCTTAATATGACCTTGTTCCACTAGTATATCAAGAAGATTTCTACAGATGTTATTTTCTATATCAACTGAAGCTGTAAGATAACTGCGACATCTGGCTCTGAACCTTTGGAAGTCTGTTCAATCACGAACCCTAGGATTTAGATAATCGATGGCAAATGTCTCATACAACAACTTATTGTGTAGTCTGTTTATTTCTTCATCGTATAAGCTGCTCTGAAAAATGACTAAAAATCGATACAGTCATTATTGATATGAAAACAACAAAATATTATTAATACAACTTCGTTACAATGAAAATGTAAGACATAACAATTCCTCTGTTTTCACACTGTTGAACTATCTTTGAAGCTGAAAAGCACGACAGTATGTCATGAATACTACAATTGCAATCATATCCCTTAAGTAACACAGAGGAATGATCCACAAAATAAAAAAAAAAAAAACGAATATAAGACAAAATAACTTCAAGAAACCACACGGGTACGACAAGAAACGATAATACACTCATGTAATATGTCTAATAAACAGTCAAATGTCACATATGGACAATGACCATATCCCAATACACATAGCTGTCATAATATCACAAATTATGGTGGAAGATGAAAGGTATCATCTAAGACGGTATGGAATATCAAACCTCATTCGTTGCCGTTTAAAAGACTTCGAAACACAACAATCCCATACTGAAAGCACATCAACAATTGTATGTATTAAAGAAGGAAGAGTATTTCCAACAAGATCCGGTTGCAGCACCAACAGCAAAACATCTAAACACCTCAGGCAAATTCTAAAAACACGGACATATACAACAAGAGTCATACAAGGGTCAATAAACAACAAACACGACTTCAAAACACCAGACACAAAAGACCACACATAAACTAACGAGACCAATAAGTAATCGGTGCCGACCTAGGATGTTAATATCATTTTCTCTATGTTTATTTATGTTTATCAAACACATCTCTATGTTTATTAAATTTTATGTTTATGTTTACTCTATTCATACGAACACAATTCTCAAAATCAACATTACAAGAATATCTCTAACGCAAGTTATAGATATGTAGATTGATTTTGTTAAGAAAATAACAATGTCATTTCAGATTCTGCTCTAGCAGTAATGCTATTGAAATTGATGACAAATCAATTTCTTGAGTCATATTCCAAAGGAGAAGGTTCGGTTAACTGGGAAATTGGCCCTATTTTTCAAGTGGTCCAAATGTTTAACGTCCTTAAATTCATAAACATCATTTCAAACCTGATAAATTTACAGCATGGACAAGACATTTACGTTTCGGATACTAAACTCTCGTCAGTGCTCCTCAGTCTAAACAATGTAATATGGCCAAATAGTATGAAAATTATTATGCCCAAAATTGTACCAAAAGACGTAGCAGAATGAGTGGGATATGATGCCAAGGGACCCAGGTTTTAGAAATTTCAAGAAAGTTTGTATCAGAAAATTTCAAATGCGTCGAAGACACAGACGATCAACCGCAGTTGATCGAACTTGGCTACATGTGCCCTCGGGGACTCTTGGTCCACCAGCAGTGACACTCACCAAGTAGTTCAAATGTTAAACGTCTTTAAATTCAATAGCATCATTTCAAACCTGATAAATTCATAGCATGGACCAGACATGCACGTTTCGGGTACTAAACCCTAGTCAGTGATCCTCAGTCTAAACAATGTAATATGGCCAAAAAGTATGAAAGTTATTATGTCCAAAAATGTACCAAAAGACGTAGAAGAATGGGTGGGATATGATGCTACAGGACACAAGTTTTAGAAATTTCAAGAAAGTTTGTAACAGAAAATTCCAAATGCGTTGAAGAGACAGACATTCAACCGAAGTTGATCGAACTTGGCTACATGTGCCCCCGGGGACTCTTGGTCCACCAACAGTGACACTCACCAAGTAAGTCAAATGTTAAACGTAAAGTCTGATCATATTCAGTATAAAAAAGTCAAATGTATAGTTGCTTGAAATAGGAAGTAAACATTTTGATTTTTAGACACAGCGCTGAAATATACGGCTAAAAATAACCAATAAGGATAAAAAATGTCAAGAAATAAGCCAAATTGTGGCAAAAATCATTGAAAACAAATAGGGCGCGTACCGTTAACCAAAATAGATTCTATACTAAAATATAGAATCATAATGAATCTTTCTATCTATTTAAAATTCATTTTAGTTAATGTTGCGCGCCCATGTTAATTTAATAGATTTGTGCTTAACACTTGGTTGTTTTTCTTCATTTTCCGTTATCCACAATAAATGACGTGAGAATGTGACTTTACAACTACCTGAAATATGAACCTAACATAATCGAGCATATTCTAATGAAATATTAGAGATAGAAAATTATAATATTTGCAAAAAATTATTTTAGACGAAAATACAGGGCAAATTTTACGAACCAGTGGACCTTCTCCTTTATTTGCAAAGGATATAATTATTCCCATATGATTTGTTGCGATGGTGATACCAGAACCGATTGGTTCGCAGAGCGCCGTCACATAAACCATAACGCCATCACCCATAAAAGCCTCAAGAAAATGAAAATCTGAAAATCTATTAAGGTTAGGGTTGCGACTACAAGGAGATAACTATTTTCATATCACGAAATATTTGAAACCGACATGGACAATAAATGGTATAAGTTCAGTTTGTTGCATCATTTCAGAAAAAAAAAATAATACTCCTTGAAATTTTCATTGTTGAATGGGTATTTTTGGGAAAAATGCATATTTTTCAATGGAAAATCGCCGAAAATAGGAAAACATTTGTCATTTTCGCATGAATTCTGCTTCTAAAGATTCAAACATCAGAATAAATACTATTCAATATACTCTTTAAAAACCATGACGTGATACAAACATATAAGTGATAGACTATTCGTACGATGCTCAATTCAAACAATATATATGACATCCCTCTTCTTCAATTGAAAAGAAAGCTTTACGCAGCACATTTAAGGCCTTCCATGACGTCATTGACAAAATTTGATGTCAGTTTTGATAGCTATTTTCAAGGAAGTATTAAATTGTCCAAATAAGATGGAATGAAATAGTTTATGTATCAGTATAGATGCTATATCATACTTTATCTGTTAATTATTGATATATGCTCCCCGAACGTCGGGTTGTCACGTGACACGTATATTTTCGTAGATCAACATTGGTCATACAAAAACAGATGGCGCAAGGTGAAAACTTATCATTCAAAGAAAATATTGATACCATACTACAAAGGGGGGTTTCATTTACCTACTTCTTGCTGGGGAAATCTTTGATAAAGAACGACTACTTGAAAAATCGAGAAAAATATACCCATTTCATTAAATATTATCGACACTGGCACGAATGGCAGAAAATTTAAAAGAAAATATAGAATGTAAACGTTTCCCCCAGTTGAATTATTGAAGAACACCTATCACTTAAAATGTGTGCCAAATTTCACTTTAATTTATGTACAGTAACATCTTGCGCCGTTGCAGTTTTTCTGACAGGTGCTAATCGGTAGTTCGTTCGTTTACCAAATAAACGTTCTGTGGAATCAGATTTATTCAAGGGACGTAATCGCGCTCTCTGTAAATTCCGTTTTAATTTTTTAAATAAATGTTAATTTGAATAAAATTTTCATTTCAACTAATGAAAAAATATCAAGCAATATTTATTCAATTCTGTTAAAAAGTTTCATTTCACTTTTTGTATATTGAGGGGTGAATCGCGGAAAAAAGGGGGGGGGGGGCGGAGGGCGCCACGCCTGGGTGTCGGTCTTGCCGGTTACCGTACTAACCCATAAACCCAATATACATGCATTGAGATTAACATGATTGTGTATAATATCGGACATGCATTAGAATTGCATAGATTGATTATATTAATTCGTAATATTTACTTACATACATTATACGTCCCTTTAATAATCATTACCGTGACAGAAAAAAAAAACTTGTTTGACTTATGACGCCTTTGACCGCAATGGGATCGATAACATACATAAATTCTTCACTGTTTATACCAAAATTTCTTTATGTTATGGATTCTCTGGTTTCTTATTTTAAGAAAGGAGACCTTATAGTCCTATGGTCTCTGGACAACAGTTAATTCTAGATCCAATATTATTTTTATAGACACCGGGAAAAAAATAAGTGTAAAAACAATAATAAATCTGATGTTTGTTTCCCAGCAGAAAAAAAAAACAAAACTGAATTTGATCAAGATTGGAAATAGAGGAATCGGCAAATTCCGTGGATGATTTCCGTTGTCATATTAATATTAAAATTTAGGTATACTTTCATACTGATTTAAAATTTAATTTCAATGTGTCAGAAGACGCATAGGCACTGTTTCTTATCTTTTTTTTTAAAAACACTTTCAGTGTATATTTTCTATAACAAAAATAAATAAATAAAAACACCACCCATGTAAAAGCGTAGCTGACATTGACATTGAAAAGCACTTATAATTGACAACTTGCAATTGCATGCAAAAGTTGATGAAAATTGAAAGTAAAGCGTGACCTCGAGTTTCTATTCATCGCCCACGCTGCACTGACATTGGGAATCTTCTGCTCGATTTTATTTAATTATACGTCATATGTTTTATTTGAATTCCATGTCCCCTGAAAGTGAATTTGTACTTATAAATTCTTCATGAGATCGACGAAATACATGGTAGTGTGTTTGACAATTTAAAGAGCGGTCCTTGATTAAAGGGGGTGGATCGGGCTAGAGGACTTTTCAGTGTATGTATAACGGCTTTGTTTTGGGTAGGTTTTTTCTCTCCTTTCGTTTGCATTTTCAGATCATGAATTTATTTGATAGTCGTCCAGACAGGATTATTATTTACAGCAGATGAAAAATTCAGAGATTTTTTGGGGTCAAATCTATAGCCGGATTTTATGCAGCAATCATGTTTCCCTTCGCCCTTCAAAATATTTGAAAGGTTACTTCTTTATTATAATATCGGATCCTTGTCGTAACAAACATTTGTATGTATATGATCAATAGATGTGCCTCGGAATGGTTGAGCAGCAATCCTACCTTGTTTCATTACTCCCGATATTTTCGTGACAACATGATGGGGGGGGGGGGGGGACGACAGACAAAGTGATCCACCAAAATTTAGATAAACGACTGTCCTATGACAAATTTGATGTAAGCATTAAGCAAATTTGTTGAATATTTTCAGTATTTCAAATTTTTTATTTGACCGATGACCCAATCTTATTTTTTTCTGCATTGCAGATATCAAATAAAATAATTGTAAAACTGGAACAAATTAATGGTGCGTGAATAACTCTTGCCAGGAGCTTGAGATTATTTGTCTTTTTTTTTTCCTAACACCATATTAAAAGTGACCGACATTTTAATAACTGGTATTATGGGACCTTTCCTTAACAGCCAACTTGTACGAGATGTTCTGCAAGTACAACAATAATTTATTTAAGTGTCTTTGTTACAAACCATGCAGGTGTCAGTAGCTACATGTATCTTTTGAAAGCAAAGTCAAGCTTAAATTTCAAATCTTCGTATCTGCTCTTGCCATGCACATAGAGATTTGTGTACATATTGACCTTGAAAGCCCTCTCATGCTCGGCTAAATGCTTCAGGCAGACAAACTATCAAAACAAAAGTCTAGTACAGATCAATTTAAGGAGATATTCATTTTCTTTATTATATATTCAAAGTAACATTTCTTCATCTGTAATGTGTGTGGTTGTTCAAAGTTATTATTCAAGCATTCACTCTTCAAGGCAAGGACCTGAAATAGAAAAAAAATATTGACTATATAAATCGAGCTTTTAAAATCCAAAGTGTATGGTACAGCTTGGACTCAAAATTCATAATTTTACAAGTTTAATAGTTATGTAATATACATGTATGTCCTAGCGACATAAATTACAAAGAATTCGCAGTGATATGTTATTATTTCATGAATAGCTAAATAAGCCTGGTATGGCTATAATTTTAGATTATTCACTATAGATAGTAAATGCATTTATTTTATTTGACTTCTTTTTTAAATCATTATAATATTCCTAAATAGGCAAAACAAATGTTACTCTACACATAAATTTAGAAATTCTGTACCTGCAAAAATATCCAAAATGAACAGTATTGTATGGCTAAGATACATGCATGTGTTTCTGAAACTTTTACAGTGTGTGGCAATATTTCTTTTCATGCAGCAGCTGGTGTGAAATCCATTCTAAGTTAACATTCTGAAGGAAAAAAAAATAATAATTGGTATTTGAATATTTCGATATTTCGGTGCACATGCTACTGCAAGTATAACTTACTGTACAACTACAAGTGTACTCAGATGTAAACATTTTTATAGGTACATGTTATGAAAACAACATATACATGGGCATGGGCACATAAGTATCACATTCACCCTTTTTTCCTCATCATTCAACTTTCGTACGAACTGATATCATAATCTACAAGTGTCTAAACTATTTACATAAAGTTTAGCTACTACTCAGCTTTGCAGTAACAGTGTAACTTAAGTAAAACGCGTTGAAATTCTGTCATTTACACATACATTTCACACATGTCTCTTGGTAATCCAAGGAATTTCCTTTTATTTCTATGAATAAATTGATTTCATGATGTAATTGTACTAATTCTAAGATATTTCCTTCATACAGCATCAGTTATTGAAGTTTGATATCGCTAATACTTACCAAAATCTGCCTTTTTATTCGTTTTACCCGCTCTGTAAACTGTTGATTCGCACCTGTTCGTCACCTAAAGCTTCTAAGTAACGCAGATCGCATTCTTCGGTGTACGGGGTCACAGAGTACAGATATAGATTAGGGGTTTTCTCAAAAGTATATTGACCCGGCGATGTGTCAGTGATGAAGTAATATGTTTTGTTTTTTGTATAAATGCAATTTTATCTAGTAAAAAATAAAGGTATCAATGATAACGAAAGCTAATAAATGAGTTGCTACCTAACCTGACGACACGGGGTCCATGACGTCATATGACGTTACGTTATTTGGCGGAAAAAACTTCTACGTCATTTCTATGGAAGGCCTTAAATGTGCTGCGTAATGAACTTAATGAAATTGATTAAAATGTCAATATATGAAATATAGTAAATGTCATTTCCTGAAATAGAAGATATATGATCATGTATGAATTTAATTATTAATAATTTATAGAATTAATGACTTGATTATGATGAAATTAAATATGACGAAACAAACATCATATTATATTCAAACATTTATATTTAACATTTATATCTATCTTTAAATTTAATATTTAAATGATTTCAAAACTGATGAGCAATCGTACTTGTTTACACCACACATATGACAGTTAATGAATCACGTTAACAGCAATTTTGACTAGAACATGTCACATATATTTTGACTTTTCCTACTTTGGAAATATATATGAAATAAATGATTACACAACATATTTGATTTTGCATTTTCACTGATTTTACATTTTCACTGATATTGCCCATTTCACTGATATTGCCCATTTCACTGATATTGCCCATTTCACTGATATTTGCACTGATTTTTCACTGATATATTGCCCATTACACTTTTTTATAAAGCACATTTTCACTTTTGCGTTGTGATATAATCTGCATATTTCGACGGTTGATTCACTTGCCTTCCCGAGCGACTGATATGAAATTCTGGAGGTTTTTCTGGTGGATGTGCAACTTTGAGCGGAATTGCATCTTTCTGTTTGTTGGAAATTTCTTTTTGCGGACTGTTGTTTGCGGATAAGCTAGATTCAGTATCGCAATTTGAATTCAACGGCGGAATATTGACCTCTTCGGATTCAGCAGGAATGCGGATTTTCGCAGATGTCGGTTTGATGTGTTGTCGATTTCTGCGGTATTTCCTTCCGTCCGGAGTTTGTAGTACGTACGAAGGAGGCGTATGGTGCTGTTCTACAACTGTTGCGGGAATCCATTGGTTGTTGTGACTCATTATGACATTTTCGATTTTGAACAGCTTTCGTAGCTCGTTCCTGCGTTTGATGTTCGCATCATTGATTTGTTTCAATTTTCTGGATTCGAGGCGGTCTTCCACTTCAGTTCTGTGAGAGTGACGTAATAACGGTACTGTTGTAGGTAGATCTGTTTTAAGTCAACGGCCAAGAAACATTTTTGCAGGAGACATTCAAATGTCTTCGATGTTTGTGTTGCGGTATGCCAATAACGCTTTGTACGGATCTGTTGCTTTTTTGAGCATGTTTTTCACAGTTTGTACTGTACGTTCAGCTTGACCATTTCCTTGTGGAAAATGAGGACTAGTGGTGATGTGTGAGAATCCATAGTCCTGAGAAAATTCAGTGAAAGTAGCACATGCAAATGGTTGTCCATTGTCTGAAATTAGCTTGTCAGGAATTCCATATCTTGCAAATTGACTTTTCAAATGTACAGTAGTGTGACTGCTTGATAAGGTTTGCAGTTTTGCAAGCTCTGGCCATTTCGAGTATAATGATCAATCGTGATCAGATAATGATTACCATGTAACTCGATTAAATCGCATTAAATGATAGACCAAGGACGGTCTGGTGTCTCTGTCAATAGTAGCGGTTCTTTTTCATTTTGACGTCGGTGTACTGCGCATATCGGACATTCAGAAACAATTTCCTCGATTTGTGTTATCATGCCCGTCCATACATAATATCTCTAGCTCTACTCTTACATTACTATTCCCAAGTGAGAGCTGTGCACAATGTCTTACATTTCCTTACGTAGCTGTGTATGTATGATTAACTTGTGTCCTTTAAAGAGTAGATCATCCATGCATGCTATTTCATCACGATGATTATAGTAATGACGAATGCATTCGAGTACATCACGCTTGTTGTTCGGCCAACCCGACTGAGTGATATCCTGTAGTACGATCAATTCTGGATCTCTGCTAGTAGCTATTTGTAGTTCATGATTATCTCTCTGTACTCATAGGTAAGTATGAAAGCGAGTTAATTTCAAGATTCGGAATAAGTTGTTCGTTGGCTTCGTGCAAGTAAGCCCTGTTTAACGTATCAGCAACGTACATAGTAGTGCAAGGTTTGTACTTCACGGTAAGATCATACTTTTGCAGTGTGAGTAGCATACTCTGTAATCGAGCGGGTGCTTTGTAGAGCGGTTTCGCAAAGATTGATTGCAACGGCTTGTGATCACTTTCAACAATAATGTTGCGACCATAGATGTATTCATGAAAACGTGTGCATCCAAATGAGATTGCAAGAGTCTCTTTCTCTATTTGCGAGTAGTTTTGTTGTGACTTTGTCAAAGCTCGTGACGCATAGGCAATAGGTTTGTCATTCTGCAGTATCGCTGCACCTAAGCCCTTTGAGCTCGCATCTACGGTAAGAACTAACGGTAGTTTCGGATCAAAATAGCTCAAAACTGGAGCTTTCGTAACAAGTTCCTTTAGCTTTGTAAAGCTAGCTTCCTTTGGAGCTTCCCAATGCCATTCGACATCTTTTTCAGTCAGCATTCTGAGTGGTGCGCTGTGCTCAGAGATATTAGGTAAAAAATTACCCAGGTAAGTAATGAAACCAAGAAACGTTTGCAGTTCTTGCTTGTTAGTTGGAGATGGCATTTTCTGACCTTTTCTGGATCTGGAAGTAATCAGTCCTTAGTAAGTATGTGACCTACATAAGTTACTCGTGATTTGCGAAATTCGCATTTCTCAATGCTAAGTTCAATGTTAAGTTCATACAATCGCTCTAGGACTGTGCGTAGTCTAGCATCATGTTCAGCCATAGTGCTTCCCCAAATAAGCGTGTCATCAATGATCGAGTTGCAGCCTTAAATCCCGTTTAAGATATCGGATATTTTCCTCTGATATACTTCGGAAGCGCATTTAATACCAAAGGATAGTCTGTTAAAGCTATATCGTCCAAATGGAGCATTTAAAGTACATAGTTTGATACCTCATCATCCAGGGGAATTTGCCAAAAGCCGGAAGTGGCGTCTAATTTAGTGAAAATTTTGTTTCCATGAATTTCTGCTACGACTTCCTCTACGGTTTTAAAAGGGTAGTGCTCTCGTTTTATAGCTAAATTCAAATCTTTCGGATCAATGCAAACACGTAGCTTGCCATTCGGCTTGGTAGCTAAAACTAAGGAACTAACCCACGGTGTCGGTTCGGTTTGCTTCCTAATCACTCTGAGTTTTTCCATGCGGTCTAACTCGTCACGTAACTTTCCTTTTAGAGCTAGCGGTACTCCCCTTGGCGGGTGAACGACTGGAGTAGCATCTGGGTCAATTTTGATCGAATATTTCTCATGTAATGATCCTAGACCTTGGAATATATCACCGTATTTCTTACTGATGTCAGCCGATATATCAGAACGCTTGACCTCTGATTTTGAGCGAAGATTTGTGTCAATCATGTCGATTCTCTGAATGAGTTTCATACGATCGCAGGTATCGGCTCTAAGAATAGGCTTTATACCTTTCTGATTAACTACATGAAAAAATACGTCGTAGTTTTCTTCCTTATATCTGCAAAGTAGGGTGACAATACCTAATGGTGTAATTTTGTGACCCGAGAATGAACGCATTGATGCTTTCACTGGTTTTATGTCGTTTGATTTCGATAAGCGTTTCACGTCATGAAGCGAAAGTACATTACACATGGCTCCTGTGTCTAAATTGAAGATTAGCTTCGATTTATTTTCGACTTGAATTTCTTCTGCCCATTTAGACATGCTAGAATCAAGACGGTTAATAATTAAGCATCCGAGAAAGAGGTCGTCACCTGAATCTGAGTAATTGTCCTCCTCTAGCGCGTAAACATTATTCTGCGGACATAATTGTGAGAAGTGACCATTACAATCACAGTTGTGACATTTGTGAATGTACGCGGGACAAACGCCTGGTCTCTTGTGAACATAGCCACATTTACCACATTTATTCGACTTATTCTGTTGCGAACCAAATTTTCCTTTCCGTCTAGAATTTTTAGGCTTTCTCGACTAATCATGACCTTTGCGACTTGCGTTTTGGTAGCCTTTTGCTCCTTGACTGCTTTTACTTTGCGGTTTGGTTTGCGACTGTCTGCGTAGCACGTTTTCCTTGACTTCTTCGTTTGCCATAGATGTAGCCTGCGAGGCAGCAAGTTCATGAACTCTAGCAGTTTCTTCAGCTTCATTGAGAGTAAGGTCATTGTCAATGTTAATAAGTTTTTCTCTGATTTTCGAGTTCCGGATACCTATGACAATACGGTCTCTTACCATGACATCACCATCCCTGTAGTCACAGTCTTTGACTAAAAGCTTCAAATCGGTAACGAACTGATCAAATGTCTCAGTTTCTTTCTGAATTCCAGACTGAAATTTGTAACGATTGTATACCAAGTTCATGCGAGGTTTTACAAATTGTTCGAACTTTTCATAATAAACAGCAAGTGTCTTACGATCATCTTCGCTCAGTTGCCACGTACTATATATTTGCCTGCCCTTGTCACCAACCCAAATCATGAGGAAGGAGCATTTCTCCTCTTCGCTCTTGTCTTTCAGGGGACCCGAAAACATGAATTCAACATGTTGTTTAAAGTTGCGCCAGGCGCTTTCAAGATCGTTAGCTTGCCAATCTATTGATGGCGTTGAGCCAATCAGCCCCTCAATGCTTGCCATGACTAATATTTAGACGTTTTGACAGTCTATATTGTCTATGCTGTTGGAGTTTTACTTCTGACACCATATAATGACAGGAGGCGGCCATCAGTTTACATCTTTATTACCGAGACGCTTGACGTGATACAAACATATAAGTTATTCATACATTTTTATAAATTGTATCAAAGGATTGCCCATTCCATTGAATTTGCACACGTGTTAGTGTCGTTGACACTAGTGTATCTAAGGAGTTTGAATATAAACATACGGATGCTTTTTGGAATAGGTAGCATTAATTCATTCGGATCCCCACGCCCTTTATTTGTAACGGCATAAAAAAACTCGGATGCCAATGGTGGAAGGTTTTACATCAAATCGATGTAAAAGTAAAGAGGCTCTTGAGTGCTTGAGATCTTGTGAGTAACATATTTGTCAGATACGATCCGGTGTTGAAACTTGTATTTCATGAAGGATAATAACAAAAACTGAAAGACCAACGGGGAACTATATTCAAAATGGCGCCGTATGACGTCCGAGTCTTTTTTCGAAGGAAAATGTCGAGGCTAATCCGAATGGCATTGATTATAATGAGTTAAAGAAGATCCTGACGATAATCTCAACAACACTCACATAGAGCACCAAATTGAGCATCGACGGACCCCTAGCAAGCTAGAGGTGGGACCAGGTCTCCGGGAGGAGTAAGCATCCCCTGTAATAACATTCATGGATAATAATGTTGTCAATATTGTAATATAGTTATGTTCTATTGTACCAATTTTGTTGTACTAGGATATTTTAGTCCTCGACAGTAGCATTTCAGGTCAAACAGTTTAATTAAAGCCAAAGTAAATTTTCCTGGCTCCATCTAAAGTACAGAGCATTAATTTCCTTGTGCCAAAATGAGCGGCTACAAATTTTGTGAAGGGCTAATTCAGAAGCGTATTTAAGTGTAATACGGCCAAAAATCGTTGGAGGGTAGGGGCAAGGTGCTTAATTCTAAACATGACCGAAAAAAAAAAATACCAAAATTCAGTTAAAGACAGAGCTATTCAATGAGAAAGATACCCCTTAATTTTAGTTTTAGAAATTTAAGACTAATTTGACGACAGGGAATTTAGAATACAGTCTATACTTTATTAAGCGTCAACTCGAGGGAAAGAACAAATATGGTCGCTTAAGACAGATGGTAGTTTAAAAGAAAACGCTCGCAAAAAGGAATCCAGTTTTAATGTATGAATAAGATAAAAATATTGATAATTTCGTCGGTTGATCGAACTAATAAACAGACAACGAGTGACATATTTACAAATAGTCGTTATCTCAATAAAGAATTCTGAAGAAGCGTTCACGAACTCCTCCGTGAAGCATCAAATCAAAATCTTAAAACAAATCTTATTTCCGTGTAAAACATTTTGTTTCATATCATGATGGTTAAATAAATCCAACTTGTCATTTTATAATTCGTCCAAGTCATCGCCGTCATCATGGTCACCGGTGCTTTCATAGCGCTTCGATTTAAAGAAAATAATCGTGTCTGTATTAAATGAGTTTTGACGTTCACAAACACAAAGTCAATACATTCACGGTCAAATAATTCTATTGATAAAATCCGCTGTTGTTGCTAATACATCGTCATTTTATGATTCGTCTACATGGATCCATTTAAAGTCTTTTCTATCGAGGAATTTCATTTTTACCTGATCTACGCCGTTTTCCTTTTTAAGAGTCTTCCGATATTTCGGTTTTGCGTCTATATAAGTTGAAAGACCTTCGGGTTTTACTTTCTTTCATTCTTCTATTTTTTTTTCAAATTCTTGATTGTTGGAATTTGTTTGTGGTTGTTGCATTTCTACGTCTTTCGGTATGCTTTTTCGACATAGTAATTTTCATACTTTTTAAGAATATTACATTGTTTAGATTTAAGGATCACTGACGAGGGTTAAGTACCCGAAACGTGCATGTCTGGTCCATGTTGCCAATTTATCTGTTCTTAGATGATGCTGTAGCATCATATCCCACCTTTTCTGCTACGAATTTCGGTACGCTTTTTCGACATAGTAACTTTCATACTTTTTAAGCATAATATTACATTGTTTAGTCGTCGCATCAGCTCAATGAAAAATTGTCAAATTCGATCAACATATCGATGTACATATCTGTAAATATTTCTTGTTTGGTGATGATGACAGCCATTAAATTGCAATCCAGAATGGCACTGATCATTCTGGAATGTCATACTGATAAAAGGCCAAATGAAATTTTCTTTCAGGTGATAGATCTGCAAAGACCTTTTTAAATACACTTGAAACATACAATCGTGGGGAACATATTTCACTGCTCCACACTGCAAACGGAAATAATTATATATCTTTTATCTAATTAGAATATCGAAATACTGATTCAAAAACTACTATATGTCCTTCACTCTTCATACTGACTAATATCTTACCTGATTGGCTAAATTGTGAACCTGGTTCCAGCTTTTCTATCTACTGTCCATACAAATCACTACCTTCATAAGTTTTCTATGTAAACCCGTTCTTAGATCATCGGAGCAAACCTTCTGATTCAGGAACTTAAATTTAATTGTTATGCTTTAATCCGTTCACGAACATTTCATTGTGACGCAAACGTTTGAAAGCTACAATCCATATTGATTTTCTTAATAACAAAAGGTAAACATTTAAATGATGAATAGTAGTATATCACATTACCAATACATAGTTTTGTCGTGCACCCTCTTAAAAAGAATCCTCTCATTTATACGTTAAATGGATCCAAAGATAAATGTATTTTGCAGATCAGGCTCTTTAAATTTAAGTGCTACAAGGTAGCTATGTCAATTATGCATTTAGTGAGTTTAACTCCTTAATTAAGAATACCCCCTCAAAGACTTGAAGTGCAAATTCTTGTTCGTTGCAAGAGACAAAAATGTCAATATAAATACAAAGAAATTTCACTAATTGTATACAGACATTATAGAATCAATTTCTAAAAGAAGGCTCAAAGAATGAAAGACACTCTCGAAGTCTTTAAAATATTTATGTACGTAAAACCTTTATATGTGCATGTTTTGTGTATATTGTTTTCATTTGTCGTGCGAGAACATGGACGGCGTTACGGCTAGACAAACAGGGGATGCTTACTCCTCCCGGGCACCTAGTCCCATCTCTAGCTTGCTAGGGGTCCGTCGATGCTCAATTTGTTGAATATTGTCAGGATCTTCTTGATATCTTTAACACTTCGTGTAGGGCCTTCTTCCTTAAAAAGAATGTACGCCATTGATATTGATTTTATAAATGACATGAAAATGTATCCAATATGATGAAAATTTGATTGTTCATTTTTGAAACTGAATAAGGATTTGAAAAACAAGTCCGATTTGATTGCCAAGATGCACGCATTTTCAACTAATTCCAATTATATGTGTTTTATCTTTTTGTTATTAAAAGGGTAATGATTTCAAATAGCAGATTTATTCGTATGAGTACTTTTTGTAATTAAAAGGGTAATAATTTCAAATAACAAAGTTATCCTGTCATTGCATTCCATAAGAGGACGGAGAGAAGGACGGACATCGCCATAACATAATATTTCCTGTCATAGGACGGGCTAAAACACAGATAACGATGAAAGAAAGGATTAAGATTTGCATGTAATATCATATTGATGATCATGTAATCTATATGTAACCATAGCAGATGGTGTGAGTAACGTGCAAAGAACCCTACCATTGGTGATATAAACATAAATCGTTAAGTACGCAACACTGATGTCTAAACAACAACAACAACAAAAAATTAAATGTAATGTTCTTATGCAGATAAGTAGGGATGACTTCATTATCAAATGGACAAACAACCAAGTCAAAGTGATATATGAATCACGAATGACAATACAAAAAAAAAACCGGACAGAGAGAAATAAACAATCACATGAATCGAGTGAATCTTCAAGAACACTCGGTTGAAGCACCACAGTAAAACCTCAAAACACCCACAGCAAAATATAGAGCAGACACGAACACAAGGGAATAAAAAAAGGACATCAACAACAACACTAGACTGCAGCACCATCAGCAAAACTCCAAAACAGCCCATGCAAGAACTCGCACAGAAAGAAACGAAAACGGGACAAGAAACACCAACTCTCAATATAGAATCATGAAACAGAAAAGACCATGCATGAACCAACTAGACACATTGGCAATCGGTGCGGACTTAGGACGGCCATTTGCCTCGCAAGTAGCACACCAACTCACAGCATAGAAAAAATCAAACACAAATGACTAAACATAAACCAACGAGAAAAATTCAATTAAGATAAGTTATTCTGTCAGCATTTACATGGATCTCAATTGTAATAAACAAGGATTGAGATTTATTTGTCCTTCCCGTAACGTGTGATCATATTCTATTCATCTTTTGAGGAGTTACATGATCAGGTTAGCGCAGTGGTAGCGCTTTCGCTTCTCATCTCTTTAGTACCTGATTTCAATTCCAACATTCGGCGAAATATCTTATGTTGGAGGATAGTTGGTCCCCAACCAAGGCCTCGGCAGAGGAGTTTTTTCTCCAGGAACTCTGGTTTCCTCCTGCTCCTTGGACCCCGCACGACAACGTCTGAACTAACACGAGACATTGATATAAGCTGTGTAACTAGCCTTTCATAATATTCATTGAATGTTACCAACAGAGGTTCAAACACATTTTGCAATTTACTTTAAAATAGAACATTTTCATACTAGTAATACGGAACTTTACCAACTCTTTTTTACATTCTTAAGAAAAAAATCAAATTAATGCATTGGACACGTGTATCGGATCTACATCAGTGGTAATTATTTAGAATCGCCGTTGTAATTTTCTGACAACTCTGGTTTAGGTACCTGTTCCTTTCCAATTATCATGTAAGCGATTATTCAAAAGAAATTGCAATTAGACTTTATTCTATTCACAGCTCCCAGTCAATGTAGTTATAAGAAAAAAAAATACACACATAATTTGAATTACAATTGCCGACATAATGTGTACTTAAATTTTATTGGCATTGAAATATTATTCCTGAGCATAATTTTTCATTTTGTGTCGGTTCAAAGTAATCGATCAATCTGAATAATCGACTTAAAGGTACATACCATTATTTGGAATCACACAATTATAGCCAAGGACACAGTTACCTAATATTTTGATTCAGATTTAAAGGGAGACATCCCAGTTGTAAATACACGTGCATTGTTCTTGGCATATTGATAAAATAATAATATGAATAACAAATATTGATAATAACCATGTCCCTGTATACCGCACAAAATCGATAATTCAAAAAATCAGAAACCGAAGGCATACAGAATCAGGATAAAACAGGAACCAAAGTAAAGAAACAAAAACCTCTACCATACGAAAAGAAGCGAACTCCCGATATGGGAGTTAGACTAGGTGCCCAAGAATATATAATATCTGTTTCAGTGTACTTATTTTTAGAATCGGACTTTTCTGTAAGAAAGTAGTTTTTGTCATAGTTAACAATTTGCGATTGCCGTTCTTACTTGTAAACGCATTATTTAGAATTTTTACGAGTCTTTCTTTCAATTAAGAATGTGGGATTTTAGTGTAAATTGATCGAACGAACTCTACTAAAAGTTCCATCGAATTCTTTAAAATCAAACTAGTCAAGGAAGATCCTGCCGATAATATCAACAGCAGTAACACATCCCCTCACTTCACAATAGAGCACAACATTGAACACCAACGGTCCCCTAGAACTGCAAAATCTATGGAAGGTATACTATACTCAGGGCTTTATTCTAAGCTTATAAACGTATGCATACATATTAAACGTCATCAAATTGAATAGCATCATTTATGAACAGATAAATTTGCAGCATGGAAGAGACATGCACGTTACGTGTACTTAACCCTCGTCAGTGATCCTCACATTTTAATCTGAAATCTTATGTAATATACCAAAAAATTATGAAATTCACTATGTCGAAAGACGTAGCAGGATGGATGGGATATGATGTTAAACGTCTTTAAATTCAATAGCATCATTTAAAACCTGATAAATTTACAGCATTGACCAGACATGCACGTTTCGGGTACTAAACCCTCGTCAGTGATCCTTAGTCTAAACAATGTTGTATGGCCAAAAAGAATGAAAATTATTATGTACAAGAATTTACCACAAGACACTTGCGGAATGAGTGGGATATGATGTTACAGGACCCACGTTTTAGGAATTTCAAGCAATTTTGTAACAGAAAATTTCAAATGCGTTGAAGAGACAGACGATCAACCGAAGTTGATCGAACTTTGCTACATGTACCCTCGGGAACTCTTGGTCCACCAGCAGTGACGCTGCAGGACATACTTTCATCTAAGATTTGTTTTGGAATCAAGGTTCTAATTAGGAGTTTCAGATCATCCGTGAAGATTTTGTCGTCGTCATGGCTTGTGCACTTAACATGTGATGCGAAATTTAAAGATTAATATATCCATTAATTTTGTCGTATTTGTGAAATATACAAAATCACTTACCTTAAGTTGAACTTTATTCATTTTGTTTTACTTCAGTGTGTTATTTAGGTTTTGGTTTACTTGAATGTACGATTTGCATTTGTTTGTTTGCCTGATTCCTCTATTTGTATGAATGGTACATGTAACTAAGAGGAGGGGATCTCGTACAGGATTTAGAATTAACAGCAAAAACCCGAAACAACAAAATGAGAAAAACACAGAGTGGACACGAACGACAGAGCAACGAAGGGGCAAGGAAGACCAAAAACCAAAGATAACATTAAATGATTTAGGTGGCGTTAAACCCTCATTCATATCACTGTTAAAAACCATTTCTTGATTCAATAATTGTTTTATTCACTTCCGTATGGAAGGATTTGTTGCATTTTTTTTCGATTGTTATCTCGTTTAATTATAAGTATTAACGTACAACCTTTCAAAATATTTATTCTTTAATTCAGTTTTAATTGAATAAACGTAATACAAAGGAACTGATAAGCATAAAAGAAGTACCTATCATTTTTTCAGTCTCAAAGTCGAGAAAGCTAGAAGGCAAAATGTATTTTGGTAGGGTTGCTGATATTGCATTTGTCCCTTATTAAGTATGATGAAATCTATTTTTTAAAAAGTGGATCAGTCAATTTTCCAACAAGGAATATATAAACCTCTTTATTACTTTCATAAAAGAAAGGAGGGGATCTCCAACAACACTAGGTTGCAGCACCCACAGCAAAATCCCAAAACACCCATGCAAAAACACAGAACAGATACCCACAGAAAGAGACGCAAAAGGGACAAGGAACACCAACTCACAACATAGAAACATAAAAGACTACACATAAACCAACGAGACCAATGGGCAACCGGTGCCGACTTAGGACGGCCATCTGCCAAGTAAATAGCAGACGGTGTGGTTATCCTGGATTACGTGCGCACAACCCTCTCACTTCGCCAGTTACCTAGAGGTCTCGAAGAACGTACAAATGTGGTGTAAAACAACCTCCTCACTGTAAGATGACGTCACACAAACAAGACCGCGAAACGCAGAGGCCCCAGAGACACAGATGAATATGTAAATGGATATAAAAAGAGGGCATGCGTAATACAGTCCGTGCTCTGCCGGCTGTAGCGAGCTCATGTATGTAATCACCCGAGGAGTCCGACTGACATTCAGAGAGGACAGGTGGTCGGGGCCCTGTCTTCTCTAAAGAGGTTTGGACAGGGCCCGTCATGGAGTCCCGTCGTCACAGTCAGTCAGAGTGCAAGTCTTAAGAAGGCGCTCGTACAAGACTGTATATTGGTCAAGTACCAAGCTTAGTGTCCGTCTGGTGACATTAGGATCATATCCACGGTATAAAAGGCGTTTGATGACTCTGACGCATTTTCGATACATATGCTGTCTACCTTTGATCCTTCTTATTTTGTTAATTATGTCACCATAAAATGCAGGTTGTGAAATACCTAAAGTAATATACTCCGTTGCTTTTATGGGTCCGAATTTCAAAAGAAGTTGATCATAATTTTTGTAAAATTTCCAGAAAGTCTTTACTAGTTTGTGAAAGCGAAAACCTTGACCTAAAAGTTTCTTTGTAATTTGCAGATTTCTATTATGAAAATCCAAAACATCAGTACATGCTCTAGCATACCGGATGAGCTGTGAAATATAGATACCGTATGACGGTAATCTAGGGACATCACCGTCAAGCCAGGGGAAATTTACTATGTTGAATCCAAAATCATCTCGTTTGTCATATACACTTGTATGAATTTCTCCATTGACAATTTTGATATTTAGGTCCAAAAATGGTGTTTCAGTGTCTGTAAAGTTTGCCTTGTTTAGAGTCAATTCTTGTGGATAAATAACATCTTTATACTTTTCAAAAACAGGATTATCGATAGTAAGAATATCATCCAGGTACCTAGAAGTACTAATGAAGCATTTCACATCATCATGTTTTCTTTGTTTTTGAAGATTTTGAATAAATTCCTTTTCATATGTGTATAAAAATAAATCTGCAACAAGAGGCGCACAATTTGTACCCATAGGAATCCCTACAACCTGCTTGTAGAGATTCTCACCAAATCTTACATAAATGTTGTCCAAGAGGAAGGACAAGGCACTACACAGGTCGCTACATGTCCATGATTTGTATGATTTGTATTCTGTAGCGGAAAAGAAACCCTTTGATTCAGATGTACAAATATAAAGTTTCCCCTCTCGATTATAGCACCATTTAATGAGTTTGGACAATTGATCATTGATCTTGTCGTGAGGAAGCGTGGTGTACATATTTGAAAAATCGTATGAAGCAATCGTATTGGCTTGAAAATTTCTAGATTTTATCTTGTCAATCACATCCCCGGAATTTTTTATAGACCAAAATAAATTTACATCATTCCTGTCAAGATGGACACAAAGGTGTTAACCTTAATATTCTTTTATATTAATATAAATTGATAGTTAATATTTTTGTACATTTACATTTCCTTGTAATCTGGTGATCTCGAATTCTCTTTAATTTCAAAGATCTAATACGAATACCCCCAGCGATCAAAGGATAAAAAACTAATTAAAAGGTGCCTCTTTAATCGAACAGGTAAAACATTTTGGCAACTCAATTGTTGATTTATAAGCGTTGCATTGGTCTTAGGTACAGTCCCAATTACGTTAACTGTCCCCCCTTTAACGTTTTTTCTCCCTTCATCTCTCCAAATTTCGCTTCTATTTTTCCGTCTTCATTTTCCCTCACAAAATTTCTCTTCTAATTTTCCTCCTTTATTTCGCTTCAAAATTTCGCCTTCAGTGTTGGAAGAGAAAAATGAACACGAATTTTTGAGAAACAGAAGCAAAACGTAAAAGGAAAGAGAAACACAAAGCGTAAACAGAAGAGAAACGAAAGCGAAATATTTCGCTTTCATTCCGCTTTCAGTCCTCTTGTCAATCAAAGCGAGGCTTCCTCATTTGCATATAAGGGGATTTCCCTAAATAGAGGGTACAAACATAATTTGATGTAATTCCTTTGTACTGCATTAAAATACACGACTAATTAGTTTTATTTAGATACATTGTAAACGAACTTTTTCTGCATATTTAACATTTATACGTAAATCGAAAAGTAGCCTTTTGTATGTTTAAGTTACAAATCGTGGTTTGTTTTCTTCGCATTTGTACATCTATAGCGCAAATCCATTTTTTAAAAGTAACATACCAATTAACAAATCGTTGTTTTGACAAATACACACATGTAAATCAACCGCGCAGGGTACATGTACGTAGGTGTCGTTTCTCCATTACCTGCCAGGTGTGAAAATCATCGGAGCGTGATATCATCTTGCGGTCATTTCAACTTTAGATAGGGAGAGAATCTCTTCACAATGAATTTAAGTTAAAAATTATAAAATTTAATGTTATGACTTGATATAATCAGGGACGTATTTAAAAGCATATATGCGTCCCTGATTTAATAATGTAATTAAAGGTACGATGTCCCTGAAAATTAATTACTTTTACACAATTTTATAATGCAAAATCTTTCTCTTCATATGAAAGTTCACTTTTTCATTTGTATAAAATAAAATTTTCGGGCGAATTTAAAGTTTACGTTCGTAGACTTTAAAGCCGTTTGAAAACGTCATTTTTAATTTGGGATGCACAGCTCTAATTCATTTCTTTAGCGGTACCTACAATGTATTGCGTTTTTACTATAGAGGTATATGGAGATTTAATTCAACAAATTCGACGATATTATGGTTGATACTGCATCTTTTCAAATAAAACTTTTTTCTGCTCATTTTTATTCTCAATCTAGACCCTTCAGAATAGATTCTACTTTTTTTAATAAAATCCATTTTTAGGGACACTGTATCTTTAAATATGTAAACTACCTTTCACGTACTCAGCTTGCATGTGTCGTGTACGTTCTCATTGCTCCCAGTTTACAAGGATGGATTTTTAAAGAGATTTATTTTTTTCTTCACCTTTTATTTATTTTATCGTTTTTTTTTTTGTTTGTTTTTTTCTTTTCCTTTTTCATAATGCCATATTGAAGGCTATATAATCATATATTAATACACTTCAATTGAAAGCTCGTAGTTTAAAAAAAAAAGAAAAAGAATTGTCATAGTCAAAAAGCAGGGGCGGATCCAGAACCTCATCTGCCGGGAAGGACTTGCGTTTTTTTTTTTTGGGGGGGGGGGTGAATTGCGAGGCCAGAATGACCGAGTAGGGGTCGGAGTGAGGTATTGGAGGGGTGTACAGTACCACCATTTGCGGGGGTTCAGATGGGGGCCCTTGCCCGATAAAGTTTTGAAAAAAGGAGGCTTCTGGATCATACTTTAACTCAAGATTGGACCGAGCGCATGATTCAGACGCGTACTTCTATATCTTTAAAAAAAGGAGCCCCTATCAATCTTTACACTTTATCTCTTCTTCTGCATGGCATGCCGAAATCGTCAACAATTCTTTAGGGGAGAGGCGGGTGATTAGATTTTTTTTCGGGGGGAGGGGGCAAATCATGGCGAGCATCCTGTTTTTGATTATATAAAAAAAATATACGTACAAAATATAAATACAAATGTAATAATACATGTATATAGAAGAATTTTTGGCAAATTCTGAAAGGATGGGCTCTAGATCCGCGATATCATTCAAACAATGTCTCTAGATCTATTACATGTTAATATTTTTATGAAAAAAATTATGTCAACAATTTACCTAATTCATCTTATGACCACGGGTTCACATACCAGGATCGTCAATCAAGCACACCATGTTGTATCGGGAATGCGCCCCCAATAAAAATTGAAAGAAAATGGTTTTTGTCCGTCGAGAAAAGTTTTTAATTGTTTGATAAGACGGCCGTAATTCCTTCCCGATATGGTACCCAGAGATCGATATGTTGGAATCCGCGAGAAATTTTAGTAACATCATGGAACCAAAGAAGGATTTTCTAAATGAATGAAAGAACAAGGAAAAAACGAGATAAAATCGAAATAAAGATGAAGAATCTATAAAAAAAAAGAAAAACAGGGAAATAAGAACTTCTTTTTCAGAGCATGGAATTGGACTCCCACAAATAAAAATAAAATGGGTATCAAAATTAATTTGTAATTTGTAATAGCGGAGGATGAAGGGAGCATAGAGTATAAAAGTTTGCCCCACTAATGACCGAAAATGAAAAAAAAGAGAAAAACCCCAAATATATTCATAAGGGAGAATTCCCTTACACGTTTCCTGTAGTTATTGTTAAAAGGAATATGAATAAAATACACTATCACTCTAAAATATTTTTTATACATTTCATATCTGACCATTCCAGACACTGTAACTTTTGGACGTAAATTGTTGAACGCATGACTGACTCCACACAGGTAGACTACCATGCCTACCTGAACGACACCTGACAATCGATCGATTACGGGGTATATACATGTAAAGTACAAGGGGTCAATAATGAGAACTGACATCTAAATGAATAAAACGACTAGCTTCGTAACTTATATTTTAAAAGAATTGTTAGATATCTTCTATAAGCCGTTGAAACGGACCTATTTTACATGATAAATATAGCTGTTTTAAAATGATTAAGTTTTATCCAGAGACTCAATATATCTAGACATATTAAAACAATTTTCGATTATTAGTGTGATAAAAGAAAAGAGTGAAAATACACGTTTAAAAATATTTTAATATTTAGATTTTAAGCCTACATGTACATTGACCGCATTAAGCCCCGCCCATATATATTTCCAAAACGAGGCTGGAGGCGAACATTGAAAGCGAACTGAAGGCGGGATTTGAAAGAGAAACGTAAGCGGAATCGTAAGAGAAACGTAACAGAACATGAAGAGAATCGAAGGGGGAATTAAAGGCGAAATATTTCTCTTTCGAGTTCGCTTTCAGCGTTCTCGTTTATTTCACCTTACAAATTCCTCTTCTCTTTCTCCTTTCACCTCGCAAATTTCTCCTCTATTTTTCCTTGTACATTTCGCCTTAAATATTCCTCTTCTATTTTTTCGTCTTCATTTTCCCTCACAAAATTTCTCCTTCGTCTAACAAAAATTCCTCCTTGAGGGGTAGACAGTTAACGTAATCGGGACTGTACGTAAAATTTGAAAGACTGAAACAAATGATATGAATATTCTTTCCGACAAAATAGAATTATCTGTTACATAAAAGGTGATCAGTAATACATGTACGCAGGACATACTGAGATCCAAGCACAAAAGAATTGAGCATGCCTTATTGGTATTGGAGTACAACCGTTTGTCCTTCGTTGACGTTAAATGGCTAACTAAATAATCTTGGTTTTAGGTACGTAAAATTCTAAAGATTGAAACAAATGATATGACTATTCTTTCCGACAAAATAGAATTATCTGTTACATGAAAGGTCATCAGTAATACATGTAGTGCGCAGGACGTACTGAGATCCAAGCACGAAAAATTAGCATGCCTTATTGGTATTGGAGTACAACCGTTTGTCCTTCGACCGTTTGTCCTTCGTTAACATTAAACAGCTAACTTGATGAATAAAGTTTTAACAATAGGCCAACTGGTTCTGATTTCTTTTTACATTAGGAATTCAGGTACATCATCTGACATTGGTAACGGAATACTGATCTACAAACGTCATAATTCGCTACGCGTTTATTCATTGGTTGTTTAGGTCAATTTCCGTAATCACAACACAATCTTGAGAAACATTCCTAGTAATGTTATTTGAGGAAGAAATTGGATCTTTCTGAATTTTATCTTTTTAATTTTATCAACATCGTATCACAATAAAAACCTGCGTAGGAATATTAAGTCCCAACAGAGGGGACGTGTCCTAATATTTTTCAGATAATGAAAATTTAACCTTATCTTTTAAAGCGATGAAAATCCTTGATACATTTAAAAATCAATTTTTTTTCTGTTCAATTTTTCATAACTGATGACAACGTCAACAAATAAGTGAAATGACCCAACACACGCAAACAAAATGCAAAAAGTTATATCATGTATCCACAGAAAACGCGACAAAATCATTCTTAATGAGTGGTAAACCACAGAATCTATATTCCATGTAGTTATGAAATATAGAATTATGAACATAATGGTAGATGATCTGTGTAAAAGGGAAATCAAGAGGAGTTGCTTCTTCTCCTGACAGAATTCCGACTCATTGCCAAAGAATTTTTTGAAGTTGCTGATTTCTTTTACCATCTTTCACAAGTAGAAATAATTGCATATTAAAAACATGACTATTGTGATTGTGTCAATAAAACTTCAAACATAAGCAAATAACTTATTGACGTCACATGGCGAAAAACCTTACAAAAATTCTAATTGTTTGATCGTTAAAGAAGTCATTTTATTTCAGTTCATCAATAGCTGTATACGTTGCTTTACTTTTTGAATTATAAAATACCTAATGAAACGCCTCTTTCTTAATTCCATAAATGGTCTTTCTGTGTAACATATTTCCAACAATGAAAGATTATGTTTGTTCATCTTTTCAGAAATAAACGAATGTACATTGTATCACACCAGTCAAATATTGATTTCATAAAATGTCATCAATCTAAACCTTCATGGTTTTCAATACGAACGTTTCCACAAATTGTCTTATATTCATCAATAGCATCTTTCCGGACATTTGTGTCATAAAGCCTAATTTTTTGAAGAGTTTTTATTCTAGTAAATGACTTGAATAAAGTATCCCAATCACTGGACGAGTGCATTTCAAAAACTTCTAGCGTTAATTTGTTTAAGCTCGACATGCTCTCAAAATTCAAAACATCTCCAGTCAAATGTATAGAGCGAAGTTCAACCACTTGAAGATTTTCCAATTTTGTGATGGTTGAAATGACTGTGGCGTCATATCCGAAATAAGGGTCAGAATATATAACGCTCCCACTGTATGTTATATCTTGTAACTGCTTTAGTTCAGGCAACACTTGTAGCAGCATTTGTCTATCGTCATCAGATTCCATGTATGTAACATGTAATGTTTTCAACTTCTTGTATTCCGGGAGAATTTCCAAAAAAATCTTCAAAAGAGGGCTTCTCTGCTTCCTCTGTACATTAGAATTTTCACCACTTGTCATAGAAAACGCCTGACGCCTATAGCCCGTTTCTGTAGTTTTTCGTCCATGAATTGAAGGAATGTGATATTGAAAATCAACATTTTTATCTTCAGCCGATCGTATGTATATAAGTCCTAGGGCACGGAATCGTTCTTTCGACTCCTCTTTGGTTATTAGATCTGCCAAAATATTATCCCTGAATGAAACATTTCTCAAACCTAATGTTTGCAAGAAAGACATTCGCTTGCTATATTCCATGAAATGTCTACATTTCCCTCTATCATAGCCGTCGATGAATAACGATTCCATAGATTGGCTTTCATCCAAAAACGTCTTCACTACGGCATTGCTGATTCCCTCCTCATCGTTATTGGGAATACACACCATATTCAGCGAAATGATGTCGTTCGGATGAAATTTCATCACTTTAGCTGAATCCCTGATGGTGAGTACGTCTGTGTCCGTGGAGAGTAATATCACATCGGAAAATGAAAGTTTTAGAGTTTGTCCTTCATCTTCAAAAGCTTCGATAGATTTTAATCCCCTCACTTCTTTATAGCATCGCAATTGTAAATTGTACAGATGGAAAATTTTTTGGTAACTTCTTGTGTGAAAACTAAATCGATATTTCTTAATATCGTCGTCGTCATTTGTCAGGTTCTTGATGAGACTTGATATTCTGCAACCAACTGCTGGAGACAATCCACCTAAGAATATTAGAACGGGCGTATATTCTATGGCTTTGTCAACATTAATCAGTACGTCTTTCATAATTCCGTCAATATCTGTTTCTTTTCTTCCATAAATTAGATACAATGATGCAAGAAATTCATGAATAGTTTTATGCAGAAAGCTGATTCTAATTTTGTCTTCATGGAATCTTCCTGTTGTCTCACTTTTGATCACAAGGCCTACTCTGAGAAACAGATCAACTATCTCCTCATCCAACTGTTGATTCAACTGGTCCTCGCTGAATACTAAAATAGACTCTTCGGAACTTAAACTTTCGAATGCCACTTTTCCCAGACGTGTTTATTCATGCAAGTGTTGTGCAACTTTCGGATATTCTTGTAAGGAAATACATTCCGTTATACGACTGTTGCCAGGAAGCAACCATCTAGGCAGCAATTGCCTGAAATGATTCCACATAATTATACTCTTGCAACGTCCTGACGAACGTTGAAATCGAGAACTCCCCTCTGGTCCCTTCAGCCTGTTCTTTTCTGGACATTCTTTTGAATAAAGCTTCAATAATTGAAAGATAAAACGTCGTCAGAGAATTGCCCGTTTTAACATCTTCATACAGTGTGAGAATGTAAAACACTGTAAGCATTGGAATGTTCATTAAGGACTTTATCTCCGTCGGAGCGTGGGAAACGGCGTTTTCTACATATGCCTTTCTTTCGTTGAAATCATCAAAAGTCGTTTTGTTCTGGAAATAATTGCTCAACATGTTTGTTGTAAGCTCTTTCACACCGTCCTCGTCGAGACCATTCAGTCGGATAACTCTGTCGATATTTGGATTGCAAACTTCTTCAACTTCCATGAACTTCCAAGATCGCATTGAAATCAAATTGTAGTTCCAGGCATATTTCTGCAATTAGGTATAAATCTATCCAATAGCAAATTCTTTTTGTCGTCAGATATGTTCCATTCATCAAGCCCATCTACTAGAACAAGACTCTTAAATTCACCGTTTTCGAGGATCATTCTCATATCTGCTAGTATTTGTTTCGATAGACGGTACCGACTATATACATCTTGTATCAGGTCAATTAGGTTTTCACTTTGAATAGAGACGTCACGCATTTTGATGAAGAACAGAAAGTCAAACTGTTTGAGGCATCTATTCAAGTCCGAAATTTGAGGCCGAGTATCTCTTTCTCTCACTGTGTCATTATTCCACGCTTGACACCATGATTTTGCAAATCTTTGACATTGTATGGTTTTCCATATCCGGCTTCCCAAAGCATGAAAATAAAACGTGCAAGGTTTCCTGATTGTGTGGTAAAAATCTTATCCGGTGCGATACATTGAAAGTTGGAGTCTTCACTTCTTATTGAACCTCTTTTGTCGTATTCATCTATTATCGATACAGAAGCGTAGATTCTATCAAGATCTATTGCATCATCCATTCTTAACGAAAGAATCTGAATTCTGTCTGCTTCTAACACGTTGATTGAAGCAACCAAAGACCGAAAGTCCTCTATACCTAGAGGAGTCAGAGATAACATTGGTCTAAAATGAATGAGTCTATTATTAATTCTAATTTTACAACATAACTACCTATACATTTTTGTTCTCCGTCTTCTCTTATTTAATGTTTTCATTGTTTGAGATTCTTTTTTCATGTGTTTTTAAGTACATAGATGCCTATTATATATATTTTTTTTGGATTCTGGTTTGGCTTTCATTCACTTTCAACAAGATAAAATAGTATTTTGACAAATGCTTGAGATAGCGTTCTAATAACATCAGGGAACAAAACAATAATAATGATAAAACGTTTCTTTTGCTTTTGTCAGTCTGATACGATCTTTTGGCAAACTAATTATGAGGTCAATTGACACTTATCTCTTCTATAAAATTTACAATATCAGATTGTTTTAATTGAATGAATAATAGTTATTAATTACTTTTTTAATCAATGCATAAAATAATGCTATCTTTCTATCATTTACCTTCTGTTTTCACTTTGCTCTTAAGTTGGTCAAGGTAAATTGCTTCCCGCTCTGGATCCATCGATGCTTCAAGCAAACAATCAACGTCTTTTTCATACTTGTTGTCGTTATTCAGGTGTTTGTCAATTGATTTGACTGATCTCTTTATATCCGACCACTGGTCGATGAAATCTATCTGAGGAAGACCGCTGCTGGTAGAATGTCCAATCGTATTTCGGATTTCTCGGATTCTGTCAATGGACGCTGAAAGAGAAAAATCTGTATCGTCTGGAGTATGTCCCCAGCCTTTTATGTGGGGTTGTATGTTGCATATATTTCTAAGTAAGAGGTAAAGCAATGACACATCCATGTCACTGTAGTCACCAGTGTAGTGTCCGGTTGAAGGCAAGATAAGTTCTCTCTGTGGTGCTGTGAGACGAGGTAGATTTGATCTTTTCTCTTGAATGACCCGTGGAAACAATATTGGGGGCACATGATGACGTAGAAGATCACGTAGCTGATCCGTGCAAGGACATCGGAGAACATGGCTCACCCTGTTTAGATTTGTTGTCACCTGTGTTGGGGCATATGCAGAGCTCAACATTTTGGTAGGGCTTGCAAACCCTAAAATGTAAAGATATATGATATTTAAAAATATATGGATCAAGCCAGCATGCTTTGACAATTTTCAAATATAACTTCTTAATACCTAGACACAGTGAGTTAAAGACATTTAACATTTGAACTACTTGGTGAGTGTCACTGCTGGTGGACCAAGAGTCCCCGAGGGCACTTGTACCCAAGTTCGATCAATTTTGGTTGATCGGCTGTCTCTTCAACGCATTTGAAATTTTCTGTTACAAAATTTCTTGAAATTTCTAAAACTTGGGTCATGTAGCATCATATCCCACCCATTCTGCTACGTCTTTTGGTACATTTTGGACATAATACGTTTCATACTTTTTGGCCATATAACATTGTTTAGACTGAGGATCACTGACGAGGGATTAGTACCCGAAACGTGCATGTCTGGTCCATGCTGTAAATTTATCAGATTTTAAATGATGCTATTGAGTTAAAGATGTTTAACATAGAGGGAATCTTCAACAATTTTAAACGTCTTCAAATTCAATAGCATCATTTCTGGAAATTTTACAAAAATTATTGACAACTTCTTTTCAAATTCGGACCAATACAGGCAACATAGTATATTACTTTAGGTATTTTACAAATGAGTTAAAGAAGATCCTGACGCTAATCTCAACAGCACTCACAATAGAGCACAAAATTAAACATCGACGGACCCCTAGCAAGCTAGAGGTGGGACCAGGTGCCCGGGAGGAGTTAGCATCCCCTGTTGGCTAGCCGCATCCGCTGTCGATGTAAATGAAGCATGGAAATGAAAATATATAAAATTCATGCACTGTCTGACGTTATTTCTATATAGAAAGTGCTATGGCGACAATGTCAGGGAAGTATATTCAAAACACTTACTGTCAAACCCCTCGCGGGGAACCTTTTTACGAGCTCCACACGGCAAAGGGCATAAGTGTGACACAAATGAGTTAAAGAAGATTCTGACGATAATCTCAACAGCACTCACAATAGAGCACAAAATTAAACATCGACGGACCCCTAGCAAGCTAGAGGTGGGACCAGGTGCCCGGGAGGAGTAAGCATCCCCTGTTGGCTAGCCGCACCCGCCGTCGATGTAAATGAAGCATGGAAGTGAAAATATATAAAATTCATGCACTGTCTGAGGTTATTTCTATATAGAAAGTTTTATGGCGACAATGTCAGGGAAGTATATTCAAAACACTTACTGTCAACCTGCATTTTATGGTGACATAATTAACAAGATAAGAAGGATCGAAGATAGACAACATATCTATCGAATATGCGTAAAACAAAAGAGGGGATCTCAAACAACACCAGGTTGCAGCACCAACAGCAAAACCCCAAAACACCCAATGCAAAAACACAAAGCAGACAAGCACAAAGAGACGCGTAAGGGACAAGTAACGTCAACGCACATCACAAAAACATCAAACACAAAGGACTACACATACACCAATGAGACCAATGGGCAACCGGTGCCGACCTACAATGGCAATAGCAGAAGGTATGGTTATCCTGGATAACGTGCGCACAATCCTTCCACTTTCCGATTACCCAGAGGTCTCGAAGAACGTACAATTGTGGTGTAAAACAACCTCCTCACTGTCAGATGACTACACACAAACAAGACCGCAAAACGCAGGGGCCCAAGCAACACAGATGAATATGTAAATGGATATAAAAAGAGGGCGTTCGTAATACAATCCGTGCTATGCCGCCGCGAGCTCATGTATGTTATCACCCGAGGAGTCCGACTGACATTCAGAGAGGACAGGTGGTCGGGGCCCTGTCTTCTCTAAAGAGGTTTGGACAGGGCCCGTCATAGAGTCCCGTCGTCACAGTCAGAGTGCAAGTTTTAAGAATGCGCTTGTACAAGACTGTAGATTGGTCAAGTACCAAGCCTAGTGTCCGTCTGGTGACATTAGGATCATACCCACGGTATAAAAGGCGTTTGATGATTATGACGCATTTTCGATAGTGATGTTGTCTATCTTTGATCCTTCTTGTCACCATAAAATGCAGGTTGTGAAATACCCAAAGTAATATACTCTGTTGCCTGTATTGGTCCGAATTTCAGAAGAAGTTGACAATAGTTTTTGTAAAATTTCCAGAAAGTCTTTACTAGTTTGTGAAAGCGAAAACCTTGTCCTAAAAGTTTCTTGGTTATTTGTAAATTTCTACTATGAAAATCCAAAACATTAGTACATGCTCTAGCATACCGGATGAGCTGTGAAATATAGATACCATAGGACGGTAATCTAGGAACATCACCGTCAAGCCAGGGGAAATTTATTATGTTAAATCCAAAATCATCTCTTTTGTCATACACACTTGTATGGATCTCTCCATTAACAATTTTGATATTTAGGTCCAAAAATGGTGTTTCTGTGTTTGAAACGTTTGCCTTGTTTAAAATCAATTCTTGCGGATAAATAACATTTTTATATTTCTCAAAAACAGGATTGTCGATAGTAAGAATATCATCCAGGTACCTAGAAGTACCAATGAAACATTTCACATCATCATTTTTTCTTTGTTTTTGAAGATTTTGGATAGATTCCTTTTCATACGTGTATAAAAATAAATCTGCAACAAGAGGCGGACAATTAGTACCCATTGGAACCCCTACAACCTGCTTGTAGAGTTTCTCACCAAATCTTACATAGATATTGTCCAAAAGGAAGGACAAGGCAATACACAGGTCACCACATGTCCATGATTTGTATGATTTGTAATCTGTGGCGGAAAAGAAACCCTTCGATTCAGAAGTACAAAATTTAATATAAGTTTTCCCCTCTCGATCAAAACACCATTTAATGAGTTTGGACAGTCGATCATTTATTTTGTCGTGAGGAAGCGTGGTGTACATATTAGAAAAGTCGTATGAAGATATCGTATTTGCTTCAAAATTTCTTGATTTCATTTTGTCAATCACATCCCCTGAATTTTTAATAGACCAAAAGAAGTTTACGCCATTCTTGTTCATGACAATTTCACAGTATTTTGCCACCTGTTCCTTTATAGCCGTGAGTGATGACGTCAGATTTCTAGACAAAATTGTTGTTGAACAGTTGCTAGAATTAGCAATGTATCGAAACTTGTAAGGAGACTTGTGAAGTTTTGGTATACAGTATATTGTAGGGAGATCCAATTTAGAAATAGGGATGTTAAAAGAAAAAATTTCACTGTTATGTTTGTTCAAAATATTGGGGACACTTTCGTTGCTTTCGATATAAGTATTCGTAGAGGAAAGTTCCGAAACTAAAGTTGATATGTAGTAGCGTTTTCAAATAATTATGGTGTTGTTGGCTGCTTTGTCTGCATGGCGAAGACATATTTTTCATGTTAATTACGTAACTTGGATTTGAAATATCTTTCAGATTTAGAAATTGGATTTTCAAAAAAGTTGAGGATTTTTGTGTCAGTTATCTATTCGAATATCGGTTATATCCAAAATGAGGTCATTCAGCGCATGCGATTCGACTCCTTCCGATTTACACCATCGTTTGGTAAAGTTATCTAAAGCTTCCTTTAGCACTTCGCGACATTTAATAAAATTATCATCAAACGCCTTTATATCGTGGATATGATCCTAAATATCACACCAGACGGACATTGGGCTAGGAACTCGTTCAATCTACATTCTTGTACCAGCGTATTCTTAAAACTTGCACTCTGACTGACTGTGACGACGTTACTCCATGACGGGCCCTGTCCAAACCTCTTTAGAGAAGAAAGGGTCCCGACCACCTTTCTTCTGTGAATGTCGGACTCCTCGGGTGATAACATACTTGAGCTCGCGGCAGCAGAGCACGGATTGTATTGCGTACACCCTCTTTCGATATCCATTTACATATTCATCTGTGTTGCTTGGGCTCCTGCGATTTGCGGTCTTGTTTGTGTGTGGTCATCTGACAGTGAGGAGGTTGTTTAACACCACAATTATACGTTCTTCGAGACCTCTGGGTAATCGGAAAAGAAGGAGGGTTGCGCGCACGTTATCCAGGATAACCATACCTTCTGCTATTGCCGTGGCAGATGGCCGTCCTACATTGTAGGTCGGCACCAGTTGCCCATTGGTGTCGTTGGTTTATGTGTAGTCATTTGTGTTTGATATTTCTGTATTGTGCGATGACGTTCCTTGTCCCTTTTGCGTCTCTTCCTGTGCTTGTGTGCTCTGTGTTTTTGCATTGTGTGTTTTGGGAATATGTTGTTGGTGCTGCAACCTGGTGTTGTTGGAGATCCCCTCCTTTGTTTCAAGAACAGATAAATGTGCAGCATGGACCAGACATGCACGTTTCGGGTACTCAACTCTCGTCCGTGATTCTCAACCTCAACAATGCAATATGACTAGAGTTGTGAACTGACGGCAAAAATGTAGCTAAAGACGTAGAATGATATGTGCGATATGCTGCTACAGGGAGACTCGGTAGCAGCCTCAGAGAGCTACCATCGAAAAACCTCTATGCAATTACACAGAGTGACACAAGCTCAACAACGAAACGTATCTGTGACAAGATACACCAATAACTCATCAACAAGCTTAACATGAAAGACTGCACATAAACTAATGAAAGCCATGGGCAATAAGTGTTGACGTTGGTACTCCAACATCCACGTAAGTAGCAAATTGTGTTGTTATCCCAATTAGGTACACACAACCCTTATAACACATGTCCGGTTAATTACCAGGCTGTCTCAATGAACGCACAATTGTTGTGAATAATAATTAATATGTTACCAAGTGCTCTAGGTCTTCTTTGTAATTTTTGAGAGGGTTTTTGTTTAAACACAAACTTAACGTCTTGATAGAGTCTGTGTAAATGGAACTTATGTTACTTATGTAAAAACGAAAACCTCCTTTAGGCTTTCTTTTTTTTACATTTTAACATAACCTATTGCGTGATTACGCTAGAGAAGGAAACGCGGGATCAAACACGCCATATTTGATTATGCGTACTTTGAAAATAAGAAATCACAATCGATCTCATTTATATTTGACATTGTAGGGAACATAGTCTTTGTCGTATCCGTCTATCTGTATATCCAACCGTCCTATCTCCTATCATTTACTCTCCCCGGACACCGTGTCTCACTTCAAAATATTGTTTATTCCGGCGTTCGCAACTTCTCAAATGTAAAATATAATGATTTTGCTTTACATTCTGGATTTTGAGACTGATAAACTTACGGTTACTTCTTCAATGTTAATCATAATGTTTATTCCTACTTCAGAATGAATTCATATTTCATAAAAAGTGTGGATAGGAATTATACGATAGTATATTCTTTTGATCAAAAGCCACGTGCACTCAAGGCAATCATCAAAGGTCAAGGTCATGTCTAGGCTAAGAATATTTTTTTCTGCAATATAAATGTCAGAACTTCATTAATTCATTTAATTTGTCGAATTGGCATGTACATTGTAATTTCTTAATTGATAGAAAATACACGTTCTTCCATATATGTTACGGGTTTGGAGATTTATGTTTTGTGTTGATGAGCGATTGTTTACCCAAATGGGAATGTTACACATAAACACAGGAGACTGTAATGATATAGGCATCATATATGATAATCTGTCACCTGAAAGAAACTTTGTTTTGACCTTTAATCAATGTGACATCATCCACAAGCGCGGATCCAGACGGGGGGGATAGGGGGGTCCGGAATTTTCGAAGCATAACTTAATTTTGTTATTAATATACATATTTCATAAGATTAAGTCCCGATTCCCCTTTTGTTGTCATAATATCATGAATTTGTATTAGAAACCTTTCATTTTGACGACAGCATTTCCAAAAATTTCTCTGGCTCGCTCCCGCTCGCTCGAATTTATTACATGCATGTGCGTTATTTTCAAATGCTGCTGCACATATATAAAACACATATAAATTACATCTATATCAATAAACAAGGGCCCTAAGAAGACGAAAAGAAACTGAAAAATACAGAAATAGTGGATTTTATTCCAATTCTTGGAAAAATTTTCGCTGGCACGCTATTGCCCGCCCTTTGTTGTACAAGAACTATGATTTTTTTGGTCTTCAAAAAATCGGACTTTAGGACTCCCCCCTGAAAAAAAAATTTCTGGATCCGCCCATGATCCATCTTTCTTTTTGCTATTTTGGAAACTAGCCATTTTACCGATAAATATCATCGAAATTAAAGGAGTTTAAACATCTAAGCACCATCCCTCCAATGCTATTTTGAACATACATTTGCTGAATCGACGCTACAGGAAATTTGGAGCCGCGCACTCCCTGTATTGTAAATGTTCAAATCTAACTTCAAAAAATTAAAGAGGGCGCTACTGAAATTATTTTTGGTGGCTCCGCTGGAAGCTTTACTGATGAGAATTTAATATTCGAAACACGTGTCTGGTGCATGGAAATTTGTTTTGATTTTTCTTCAAGAAGGTATAGAGTTGGAACCCTTCGACATTATTCGTATAATGGCTAATTAGTGTGTCCCTGCAGGACAAAGGACCAAACAATCATCAAGGAAGGGTAAAGGTCTTTTTTAAGCTAAAAAGCTATTCCTGCATATGATTTAAGAAATTTAGTAAAATCTGTATCATGTCAAAATATCCATATCGTATCAAAATGACAACTGTTAATGCTTTGTAGACAATTACTAACCTGACATGACCCTCGGTTGCTGTAATTGTTCTTTGGTTTCATCTGTTGGTATGTCGCCCCTCTGCATGTCGATATCTACACCACTCTGAGTTTGATCATGTATTTATTGATCTGAAGAAAACTCATTTGAGTTACATATGTAAATAAGAAAAATATTCTTTAGGGTTTTTTTTACATTTTAGTATAACCTATCGCTTGATTACACTAGGGAAGAGACAGAAGATCAAACATGTTTGATTATGCGTTCTTTGAAAATCAAATGTGACAATCGATTTCATTTTATATTTGACATTGTAGGGAAACATAGTTTTTGTCGTATCTGTCTATCAGTATATCCAACCTTACTAGATCCTATAGTTTACTCTCCCCGGGCACCGTGTCTAACTTCGGAATATTGTTTATTCCGGCGTTCGAAACTTCTCCAATAGATGATATAATGATTTCATGATTTCGCTTTACCTTCTCGACATTGAGACTGATTACATGTACCTTATGGGTACTTCTTCCGTGTTAATCCTTAACCCTGCATCAGAATTAATTCATATTTCACACAGAGTTTGGATAGGAAAGATTCATTTGGTCAAAGGTCACTCAAGGTCAATCACCAAAGGTCAAGGTCATGTCCAGGCAAACAGAAATTTTGGTTTGCAATACAACGCAGCACATTTAAGGCCTTCCATGACGTCATTAACAAAATTTGATGTCAGTTTTGATAGCTATTTTCAAGGAATTATTAAATTGTCCAAATAAGATGAACTGAAATAGTTAATGTATCAGTATAGGTGATATATCATAATTAATCTGTTAATTATTGATATATGCTCCCCGAACGTCGGGTTGTCACGTGACACGTATATTTTCGTAGATCAACACTGGTCATACAAAATCAGATGGCGCAAGGTGAAACCTTATCATTCAAAGAAAATATTGATACCATACTACAAAGGGGGGTTTTATTTACCTACTTCTTGCTGGGGAAATCTTTGATAAAGAACGACTACTTGAAAAATCGAGAAAAATGTACACATTTCATAAAAAATTACCGACACTGGCACGAATGGCAGAGAATTTAAAAGAAACTATAGAATGTAAACGATTCCCCCAGTTGAATTATTGAAGAACACCTATCACTTAAAATGTGTGCAAAATTTCACTTTAATTTATGTACAGTAACATCTTGCGCCAATGCAGTTTTTCTGACAGATGCTAATCGGTAGTTCGTTCGTTTACCAAATAAACGTTCTGTGGAATCAGATTTATTCAAGGGACGTAATCGCGTTAATTGCTCACTGTAAATTCCGTTTTAATTTTTTAAATGTTAATTTGAATAAACTTTTCATTTCATCATATGAAAAAAAAACATCAAGCAATATTTATTCAAGTCTGTTAAATTTCATTTCACTTTTTGTATATTGAGGGGTGAATCGCGGGAAAAAACGGAGGGGGAGGGGGGAGAGGGCGCCACGCCGTGTGTCGGTCGTGCCAGTTACCGTACTAACCCATGAACCCAATATACATGTTAACATGATGCTGCATAATATCGGACATGCATTAGAATTGCATGGATTGATCAGGCGCGTAGCCAGAGTAGAAATGATGTGTACTCAAATCAGTCTAGGCACGGGGTCTGGGGGCCGCCTTAAGCCCCCCCCCTCCCGTGGGTTCAGGGCGAACCCCTGGTAGGGGTCAGTGGCGGCCCCGGTAGCTCATGAAAATGACAATTTGAAACACCAAATTTCCACTGTAAAAAGGGTTCATATTCAAGTATAGGGCACTTGTAGCCAAGTTCGATCAACTACGGTTGATCGTCTGTCTCTTCAACGCATTTGAAATTTTCCGTTACAAAATTTCTTGAAATTTCTAAAACGTGGGTCCTGTAGCATCATATCCCACCCATTCTGCTACTTCCTTTGGTACATTTTTGGACAATCATAATAATTTTCATACTTTTTGGCCAAATTACATTGTTTAGACTGAGGATCACTGACGAGGGTTTAGTACCCGAAACGTGCATGTCTGGTCCATGTTGTAAATTTATCAGGTTTTAAATGATGCTATTGAATTTAAAGACGTTTAACATTTGAACTACTTGGTGAGTGTCACTGCTGGTGGACCAAGAGTCCCCGAGGGCACATGTAGCTAAGTTCGATCAACTACGGTTGATCGTCTGTCTCTTCAACGCATTTGAAATTTTCCGTTACAAAATTTCTTGAAATTTCTAAAACGTGGGTCCTGTAGCATCATATCCCACCCATTCTGCTACTTCCTTTGGTACATTTTTGGACAATCATAATAATTTTCATACTTTTTGGCCAAATTACATTGTTTAGACTGAGGATCACTGACGAGGGTTTAGTACCCGAAACGTGCATGTCTGGTCCATGTTGTAAATTTATCAGGTTTTAAATGATGCTATTGAATTTAAAGACGTTTAACATTAAGCCAATGTCGAAGTTAGATTCAATACATATCTATTTGTACCTTTTTTAATGTTCATAACATGTTGATGCAATTCTTCTATTTCCGTATAACAATTCTTTTCAATCATGCATCTAAATGTAATTTAACGTATGAATAAAACGTCTGTAGTTTAGTATAGATGCATACGAAACGTTTCCCTGTTCTTTCTCTCTTGTGACTATGATTATTTTCTTAACATTTTATTTTTATTTATTCATTTATTTATCTATTTTTGGCAAAATGATGTGAACGCAGTTGCGTACTTGCGTATGGGCAGCTACGCGCCTGTTGATTATATTATTTCGTAATATTTATTTACATACATTATACGTCCCTTTAATAATCATTACAGAAAAAAAACGTGTTCGACTTATGACGCCTTTGACCGCAATAGGATCGATAACATGCATAAATTCTTCACTGTTTATCCCAAAATTTATGTTATGGATTCTTTGCTTTCTTATTTTAAGAAAGGAGACCTTATCTACTATATACTAGTATAGTCCTATGCTCGAACAGGTAATTCTACATCCAATATTATTTTTTCTAGACATCGGGAAAAAATTAAGGGTAAAAAAAAATAATAAAACTGATGTTTGTTTCCCAGCAAAAAAAAAAGCAAAACAAAACAAAATTTGATCTAGATTGGAAATAGATGAATCGGCAAATTCCGTGGATGATGTCCATTGTCATATTAATATTAAAATTTAGGTATACTTTCATACTGATTTAAAATTCAATTTCAATGTGTCAGAAGACGCATAGGCACTGTTTCTTTTTTTTTAATATTTGTCAGTGTATGTTTTCTATAACAAAAATAAATAATAATAATAATAAAAAAAAGCCATGTAAAAGCTTAGCTGACATTGACATTGAAAAGCACTTATAATTGACAACTTGCAACTGCATGCAAAAGTTGATGAAAATTGAAAGTAAAGCGTGACATCGAGTTTCTATTTATCACCCACGCTGCACTGACATTGAGAATCTTCTGCTCGATTTTATTTAATTAGATTTCATAATTATGTTTTATTTGAATTCCATGTCCCCCGAAAGTGAATTAACACTTATAGATTCTGCATGAGATCGACGAAGTACATGGTAGTGCGTTTGACAGAAATTTAAAGAGCGGTCATTGATTTATGGGGCCGGGAAAGGGGGTGGGTCGGGCAAGAGGACTTTTCAGTGTATGTATAACGGCTTTGTTTTGGGTGGTTTTTTCTCCTTTTGTTTGCATTTTCAGATCATGGATTTATTTGATAGTCGTCCAGACAGGATTATTATTAACAGCAGATGCAAAATTCAGAGATTTTTGGGGTCAAATCTATAGCCGGATTTCATGCAGCAATCATGTTTCCCTTCGCCTTTCAAAATATTCGAAAGGTTACTCCTTTCTTATGATATCGGATCCTTGTCGTAACAAACATTTGTATGTATATGATCAATAAATGTGCCTCGGAATGGTTGAGCAGCAATCCTACCTTGTTTCATCACTCCCGATAATTTCGTGACAACGTAATGGGAGGGGGGGGGACAACAGACAAAGTGGTCCAACAAAATTTAGATAAACGACTGTCCTATGACACATTTGATGTAAGCATTAAGCAAATTTGTTGAATATTTTCAGTATTTCAAATTTGTTATTTGACCGATGACCCAATCTCATTTTTTTTTGCATTGTAGATATCAAATAAGATACACGTAATTGTAAAGCTGGAACAAATAAATGGTGCGTGAATAACTCTTGCCAGGAGCTTGAGATTATTTGTCATTTTTTTCCTAACACCATAAGAGTGACCGACATTTTAATAACTGGTATCATGGGACCTTTCCTTAACAGCCACCTTGTACGAGATATTCTGCAAGCACAGCAATAAATTTACGTGCCTTTGTTACATACCATGCAGGTGTCAGTAGCTACATGTATCTTTTGAAAGCAAAGTCAAGCTTAAATTTCAAATCTTCGTATCTGCTCTTGCCATGCACATAGGAATTTGTGTACATGTTGACCTTGAAAGCCCTCTCATGCTTCAGACAGACAAACTATCAAAACAAAAGCAATTTAACCCCCCCCCTACCCGCTCTTGGAGATTTGAGCATGAAGTCTAGTACAGATCAATTTTAGGAGACATGAATTTTCTTTATTATATATTCAAAGTAACATTTCTTCATCTGTATTGTGTGTGGTTGTTCAAAGTTATTACCGTCAGTCATGACTGACGGTATACTGTAATCATTCGTAACCTACTTGCACGGATAGAATACCTCTTGGCAATATGATTGGTTGACAATTGCATAAAATGCAAATTTCCGTCTAGGTTATTCAGAACCTGTGAAAAAGATTCTCTTACCAGGTCGGCTTAAGAGTCTAGATGACCTGACAAATGAAAGTCATATCGCATCAGTGTATTTTCTTCCGAAATTTGCATCGAAAAGTCTTTGAACCGATACGTCCTATAACAATCGCAGATTTTCGGAAATTTCCGTCACTTGAATCGGAAAAACGCGGAAAAGCCCGGAAATGTGCGATTGGTAAAATGAATTTTCTACCTAGAATTTTACAACATTTACAGTCAGCTAACTGACGGCAAGCTTTTTGTAAAAGCTAATACTTGTTATTCAAGCATTCACTTCAAGGCAAGGATCTGAAATAGAGAAAAAATATTGACTATATAAATCTAGCTTTCAAAATCCAAACTGTATATGGTACAGCTTGGACACAAAATTCATAATTTTACAAGTTAGTAATATACATGTATGTCCTAGCGACATAAATTACAAAGAATTCGCAGTGATATATTATTATTTCATGAATATCTAAATAAGCTTGTTATGGCTATAGTTTTAGATTATTCACTATAGATAGTCAATGCATTTATTTTATTTGACTTCTTTTTTAAATCATTATAATATTCCTAAATAGGCAAAACAAATGTTACTCTACACATAAATTTAAAAATTCTGTACCTGCAAAAATATCCAAAATGAACAGTACTGTGTGGCTATATGATACATGCATGTGTTTCTGAAACTTTCACTGTGTGTGACAATATTTCTTTTCATGCAGCTGCTTGTGTGGGATCATGTAAACTTGGCGATCGCAATACTGGTATACCAGTATTGTTGACAATACTGGTATAAATTTTTGTTCCAGTATTGTTGTACAGATACTGGTATTCCAGTATTGTTGGCATAAAAAAATTATTTTGTGAAAGTGACAATACTGGAATTCCAGTATTGTAAATTTTACAATACTGGAAGATACTGGAAAAAATTAACGTGTTTACGTGATCCCTTGTGTGAAATCCATTCTAAGTTAATATTCTGAAGAAAAAAAAAACAATAATTGGTATTTGAATATTTCAATATTTCAGTGCACATACTAATGCAAGTATAACTTAGTTACTGTACAAGTGAACTCAGATGCAAACATTTTTATAGGTACATGTTATGAAAACAACATATACATGGGCATGGGCACATTAGTATCACATTCGCCCTTCTTTCCTCTTCATTCAACTTTCGTGCGAACTGATATCATAATCTACAAGTGTCTAAACTATTCACATAAAGTTTAGCTACTATTCAGCTTTGCAGTAACAGTGTAAAAGTAAAACGCGTTGAAATTCTGTCATTTACACATACATTTCACACATGTCTCTTGGTAATCCAACGAGTTTCCTTTTATTTCTATGAATAAATTGATTCCATGATGTAATTGTACTAGTTCTAAGATATTTCCTTCATACAGCACCAGTTATTGAAGTTTGATATCGCTTAATACTTACCAAAATCTGCCTTTTTTTCGTTTTACCCGCTCTGTTAACTGTTGATTCGCACCTGTTCGTCACCTCAAGCTTCTAAGTAACGCAGATCGCATTCTTCGGTGTACGGGGTCACAGAGTACAGATATAGATTAGGGGTCTTCTCAAAAGTATATCGACTCGGCGATGTGTTAGTGATGAAGTAATATGTTTTGTTTTTTGTATAAATGCAATTTTATCTAGTAAATAAAGGAACCAACGATAACGAAAGCTAATAAATGTGTTGCTACCTAACCTGACGACACGGGGTCCATGACGTCATATGACGTTACGTTATTTGGCGGAAAAACTTCTACGTCATTTCTATGGAAGGCCTTAAATGTGCTGCGAAATGTCAGAACTTCATATATTCGATTGTTTTCTTGAAAAGGCATGTAATTTTTATGCACGTTCTTCCAAATATGTTACGGGTTTCGAGATTTATGTTTCGTTAATTAGGATTTACTTTCCTAAAGGGGAATGCTCCACATAAACACTGGAGAATGTTTATATATAGGCATCATATATGATAATCGCATAATGGTTTATAAGGTTACCTGTACTTACATTCATCAAGAAAGGCTGAAGGTCAATTTTGGTTAAAAAAGCTATTCCTGTATATAATTAAAGGCATTTAGTAAAATCTGTACCATGTCAAAATATAAATATGATGCCAAAATGACAACTGTAAATGTTTTGTAGACTATTGCTAACCTGAAATGACCCTCGGTTTTTGTAAATGTTGTTTGGTTTCATCTGTTGGTATGTCGCCCCTCTGCATGTCGTTATCCTCACCACTCTGAGTTTGAGCATGAATTTGTTGATCTGAAGAAAAATCATTTGACTTTCTTATTATGTAAATACGAAAACAAACATATCTCTAAAGTATACTGAAACAAACATTATACTCAAACAAACATATCTCTTAGGTTCACATGTTCCAATGGAAATTCTAATGATTTTGCCTTGCCTTCTCGACTGAATGACTGAGTAACGGACAATGTTATTCTTTAATGATAAAATAAACAGAGACATCATTATCATACTCATACATGTTTAAGGTTTGATTGTTTTATTCTATTGCGGATTAATTTGTGTGCTAAGCGGATAGGAGGCGGATTACTCTGCTAGCGTATTAATAGCGTCATCCGATCAACCTTCAATTGCGCTGATTGGCTGATACTGACACATCCCGAAAGAAGCTCCGCCCCATTTTGAAACTAAAACACATCCCCAAAGAAGCTCCGCCCCATTTTGAAACTAACTCCCTAAGGAAAAAGTCTTCTCAACTAACGCACCCATTTGCAGGGAAATAGTCTTATCAGGCGATTTTCAGGGATTTAGTTAAATTCAATGAGTCTCTTTTAATATAGGAAAAATCAGAAGAGGTATTATAACATCACTTTATTCTGCCGAAGATCATCTGAAGTATTTTTTTCGGAAATCGATCTACAATTAAATGGATTCAAATTTCTCCTGAATACACATGAAGTCTCATGTCCAGAGAGCAGTATTCGGGACGAAAAATCTAAATGTGATGCAATTGACATCGATGATTTGCAATGAAAATATAAGACATAACAATTCCTCTGTATTGAACTATCTTTTAAGCTGAAACGCTCGACAGTATGTCATGCATACTACAATAGTAAGCATATCCCTTTAAGTAACACAGAGGAACGGATCTACAAAAATTATAAAATAACGAATATCAGACAAAATAACTTCAAGAAACCATACGGGTACGACAAGAAACGATAACACACTCATCTATCATGTCCAATAAACAGTCAAATGACAAATATGGATAATGACCATATCTCAATACACACAGCTGTCATAATATCACAGATCATGGTAGAAGATGAAAGGTATCATCAAAGAAAATATGGAATATCAAACCTCATTCGTTGCCGTTTAAAAGACTTCGAAACGCCCATGCTGAAAGCCCATCAATAATTGTATGTCATTTAAGAAGGGAGAGGATTTACAACAAGACCCGGTTGCAGCACCAACAGCAAAACATCTAAGCACCTCAGGCAAATTCTAAAAAAAACAGACATATACAACAAGAGTTACACAAGGGTCAATGAAAAGCAAACACGACATCAAAACACCAGACACAAAAGACCACACATTAACTAAGAAGACCAATAGGTAATCGGTGCCGACCTAGGATGTTAATAACGTATGGCGTGGTAATTCGGTTATGTCCGCACAGCCCTCCCTCTTAGATCACTAGTTAGGGGCTCAATGTGCAAAGTATTAAACTTAATTAAACATATATTGCAGACTCTATATCAGTGAAAGTGAAAATGGAAACCAGAAATAAGAATCTTTGAGCTTTGCCATCTTTTTGGAAAGAAAAATTAATAATCTGTATCACGTATTCTTTAATTTGCCTTTAAATTCATCAGTACTTGAAACCCTTTTATCAGTAATATAGTGATAATTAAAGCAGGGATTGGATTTTAAAAGTGAAATAAAAAACTATTTTGGACAAAAACGGGCTAGAACGACCTAACTTCTTAAATGGTCATTCCAAACATCAAACAAATTCTCATGACGTTTTCTCTATGCTTATTTATGTTTATCAAACACATCTCTATGTTTATTTATGTTTATGTTTACTCTAATCATACGAACACAATTCTAAAAAAAAAAAAACATGTCAAGACTATCCCTAACGCGCGATATAGATATTTTGATTGATTTTGCCAAGAAAAAAAAACCAATGTCATTTCAGATTCTGCTCTAGCAGTAATGCTAATGACATTGATGATAAATCAATTTCTTGAGTCATATTCAAAAGGAGAAGGTTCGGTTAACTGGAAAATTGGCCCTATTTTTCAAATGGTTCAGAGTTCGATCATATTCAGTATAAAACAGTCAAATGTATGGTTGCTTGAAATATCAAGTTAACATTTCGATTTTAGACATAGCACTGAAATATACGACTACAAAAAAAAAAAAAAAAAAAAAAAAAAAAAGGATAAGAAATGTCAAGAAATAAGCCATATTTCGGTAAAAATCATTGCAAACAAATAGGGCGCGTAACGTTAACCAAATAAATTCTATACTAAAATATATATAATGTATCTTTCTATCTATTTAAAATTCATTTTGGTTAATGTTTCGCACCCCATGTTATTCTAATAGATTTCTGCCTAATACGTGGTTATTTTTCTTCATTTTCCGTTATCCACAATAAATGACGTGAGAATGTGACTTTACAACTATTTGAAATATGAACCTAATATAATGGCGCATATTCTAATGAAATAGTAGAGATTATTAAAATTATTGCAGACGAAATATACAGGGAAAATTTAACGAACAGTATAGCATTACAATAATTCTAATATGACTTGTTGAGATGATACTGGAACCGATTGGTTCACAGAGCGCCGTCACTTAAACCATAACGTCATCACCCCTAAACCTAGATCCAATTAATATGCATGCATTATTTAAGTTATGATGTGCTTACTTATTCTTATTGTACTACTATTGTAAAACTATTAGAGTCCAATAATTCTGATTCAGACTCGTTTATTAATTACAAAAATAGACATACATCAAAGTCATTAGGCCTCCTGGGAATGACTCTATTGACTCTTCGAGAAAAATTGACATTTAATAGATGTATGAAACAATTCAAAGGCATAAATTCAAAACCTTTATGCTTCAGATAATAATATCCACGGACGGTTGAATTTCATATTCATCTACAAAGCCATGATCATTTCTGTTCAGGTCATTTAGATTGTTTTATGACAAATTTCTATGTAATCACAAGGTGATCAGTCGATTTGAAGGTAGTTTCAAAGTGTAAACATCAATGTATTATTCATAAACAAAGGCTTGGACAACGCGTATGTCATATCGATTTAATTCTGTAATTTTATTTATATTTATATAATTATATTGCCAAATAATAGTAATCTTTTTGTTCAGAAACCTTTATTAAAATTAAATGTCTTAAATAATACCTTATCAAGATTTCTATAGTCAGACCAAGTATCATATGATTACTCATACATTTGTATAAATTGTATCTAAGGACTGCCCCTTCCACTAAATTTGCACATGTGTTAGTGCCGTTGTCACCTGGTGTGTATCTTAGGAGTTTGAATATAAACATACGGGTGCTTTTTGGAATAAGTAGCATTGATTATCTGTAATAACATTCATAAATAATGAAATAAAAATCAATCTTAGGTTAAAACGCATTGCATGATGGAATCCAAATGCCAAATTTATGAATCATCTACTAACAACCGTCCCTTAGAATTTATGATCACTGACGAGGATTAAGTACCCAAAATGTGCATGTCTGCACATTAATATGTTCTTTAATGATTTATTGAATTTGAAGACGTGTAACATTCAAGTCTCTTATCGCATTTATGTCGATTTATATGTAGTCTTTTCTGTTTGATGTTTATATGTCGTATGTATCTTTTCCGTCTCATAGTATGCTCGTCTTTTGTGTTTTTGCATTGGGTGTTTTGGTGTTTTGCTGCAAAAGGGTCTTGTTGGAGATCTCCTTCCTTCTTTTATGTTGACAATTTTGATGCTATAGCCCTAGTCGTACGGGGAACCTCACAGAAATTTGCAAAGGCTAATGTACATGTAGCTAGGACACTGACTCGCCCAGTCTTGAATTTGCCTACTAGAATTCCTTTATGAATGATTTTATCAATCCCCTTCTTAAGCATGTTAAGGTAGAGCATCCCTTAGGTCTCAGACGCTCATAATTCCTGAATAACAACTTTAACAATATTTTCATTTCCATTTATTCAAAGTGTATGTTTTAGTTGATATACAAAAAATATAATTGGTGGTTTCATGATTGGAAGCAAAATCCCTTTTTACATGTATAAGGGTGCTTTAATGTAACTATAAAAGTTTGTTTTCCCAAAACCATATATAAGTCTGATAATCTGAACAATATTCTGAAGAGAAAAAATAGGGTATCCAGGCAAAAGAAGACCAGCAATTCCGACCTGAGGGATGCTCTACCTTAAAATCGCGCATATGATGAAAAAAAAAAAAAAAATAGTGAAATGGGCGAAAATAACACGAGGTGAAATTTTCGTTCTCGTTACCTTCTTGAATAAAATTACTAAACAATTCTACTGCACAAGACATGTACATGTATGTCGGATAGTAAATACGCATAAGAGGTACTTTAAGACAAAGAGATTTTCAGACAAAGCCAAAAGTGACACACACTAGTTTTATGATTTGAATTTAGATTTTGAGTATCTACTTACAAAGAGTTCGAGGCTTCAAATTTTGTGTAGGGTGCATCCAGTAGCATAGTCAAATAAAATTTATTGCCAAATCAAAAAAGCATTCCTTTAATTACAATGAGAAATGACATTTTCTCATTGTAATGAGAAAAGATGTGTTACTTGTAATAATAAACATCAAAGAAGTACCTGTCAGTTACTCAGTCCGAAAGTCGAGATACAAAGAAAAGCATTAAAATTTCCATAGGAATGTTTGTGAACCTCGGAATTTCGAGGTGAGACCAGGTGCTCGGGGAGAGTCAGCGTCTCCTGATTGCATGCTTCACCCGTCGCAACAGCTCCATGAAAATGGTCAAATTTGGTGATTGTCGCGATGTACATATTGATGTACAAATCAAGTAAATATTTCTTGTTTTGTGATGATGACAGCCATTAAATCGCAATCCAGAATGTCACTGATCATTCTGGAGTGTCATATTGATAAAATGGTCAAATGACATTTTCTCTCAGGCGACAGGTCTGGAAAGAACTTTCTTAAATACACTTGAAACATTCAATCATCTGGAACATATTTCACTGCTCCACACTGCTAATGGAAATAATTATATATCTTTTATCTAATTGGAATATCGAAACACTGATTCCAAAACTACTATATGTCCTGTACTCTTCGCATTGACTAATGTCTTACCTGATTGGCTGAATTGTAAACCTGGTTCAAATTTGTCTATCTACTGTCCATACAAATCACTACCTTCATAAGTTTTCTATGTAAACCCGTTCTTAAGATCCTCGAAGCAAGCCTTTTGATTCAGGAAATTAAATTTAATTGTTATGCTTTAATCCGTTCATAAACATTTCATTGTTACGCAAACGCTTGAAAGTTTATTTTCTTATGAGCAATAGGTAAAAATTTAAATGATGAATAGTAATATATCACATTCTCAATACATAATTTTGTCGTGCGTCCTCATAAAATGAATCGTCATTTATTTATACGTTAGCCTCCAAAGATAAATGTATTTTGCAGACCATGCTCTTTAGGTTTAAATAATATACGGTACCTATGTCAAATATGCACTTAGTGATTTTATCGCCTTAATTAAAAATACCCCCTCAAAGACTTGAAGTGCAAATACATGATCGTTGCCAGAGAGAAAAATCTCAATAAGAAATTTGACTAATTGTAAAAAGACATTATAGAATCAAGTTCTAAAAGAAGGCTAACAAAAAGAAAGACACTTACGAAGTCTTTAAGATATTTATGTACGTAAAACTTTTATATCTGCATGTGTTGTATATATTGTTTTCATTTGTCGAGCGTGAACATCGACGGTGTTGCGGCTAGCCAAAGAGGGGATGCTTACTCCTCCCGGGCACCTAGTCTCATGTCTAGCTTGCTAGGGGTCCGTCGATGTTCAATTTGTTGAGAGTGTTGTCAAGGTTTTCTTAACAGTTCTGGTAGGGCCTTCTTCCTTAAAAGAATGTACGTCATTCATATAGATCTCATAAATGGCCTGAACAAAATGATCCAAATTTGATTGTACATTTTGAAACTGAATAATAATGTGAAACATGTCCTTTGATTGACAAGATGCCCGAGTTCTCAACTAATTCCAATTATCTATTTAATTAAAAGCTATTAATTTCAAATTGTAGATTTAGGCAGCACTCTGCCTTACGTATGTCCATCCGTCTGTCTGTCTGGTAGTCACACTTCCACACAAGCTTCATAATAACATGAGAAGACTCTACACGAATGAAGGTCAAGGTCACCTTCAAAGTCAAATTTCATTTATTAAGGGTCAACCATCGACAGAAGACATACTTGTTCTTGAATATTTTTCTATCTTCTCGTTCGGTCTTCTTTATTTCAACCCATTATATTTCAGGTAATATTTTCAATGAGAGTGATCTACACGACATGTAATTTTCTAAATCATAATAGATTTTTATAATTCTTTTTACTATAAATTTGAGAAAGGGTTAAAAGTAGAATTTGTCAATATATGTTTGGTACTGTTTTTTCTTGTTTCAGATTTTTGGTAGCATGTTCATTTTATATTATTCGTAAATATGAATGAAAGAAAAGTTACATTTTTTATCAATGTAATGTAGTGATTTATATGTGCCTCATTATTAATTGATTGAGCAAAATACAAAGCATAAATGGTCTGTTTAAACCTTAAATTAAATTTAATTAGTGAAGATAGAAAATGATACGATCTAGAACTAATACCAACAGTACGTTGATATGCATCTCAAACTTTAACGGTATTGGCAATATTTAATCAGGTATGATGTAAAAATACTAACTGATTGTATCAAAAGTTTAATAGTCATTACGTGACACTTATCAAAATGAGAATGTCCCTTGCCGAAAGATATGAGATTAAATTGTCGATTTTTTCCCAATATTTATGGCATATATATACATTAATGTAGATTTAAAAAATATATTTTAACTTTTTTGTCAACTGCTTTCGTGAAAGATGATCCTGTCTTTTTATAGTTTACAAATTTCCAAGACATTTTGACAACAGACGCGGACGGACAGAAGGACGGACATCACCGTTCCATAATATTTCCCGTCATATAAAACGGGCGTATAAAAAGAAAACTAACCAAAACCAATGGCTAAAACACAGAAGACGACGAAAGATAAGATTAAGATTCGCATGCAAAATCATAGCAGATGGTGTGAATATTCGTTAACGTGCATAGAACCTTCTCATTATTCAAATACACATAAATCGTTAAACACGCACCACTGATGTCTAAACAATAAATCATTATATTGTAATGTTCATATGCAGTCAAGAGGAAGCTGTAACTGCTCAAGACGGACGAACAAATACACAACAAATTCCAATCTATGTCAATCTCTACGAGTGAAACGTACTACGAACGTACCTTCTACAAGACCGCAATGATTTTATCGAACATAAGAAAAACAAAACCACAGATAAGTGGGGACGACATCCACATCAGATTGACAAACCACCAAGTCTGACAAAGTGATTTATAAATCACGAATAACAATACAAAAAACTGGACAGAGACAAATAGACAATCAATTGAAGCGAGTGTATCTTCAACAACACTCGGTCGTAGCACCAAAGAAAAACCTCAAAACACCCCATGATAAATACAGATCAGACAATAACAGAAAGATACGCAAAAGGTAAATGAACACGAAACAGGAGATCTCGAACAACACTGGGTTGCAGCACCAACAGCAAAACTCCAAAACATCCAATGAAAAAACACAGAGCAGACACGCTCAGAAAGAGACGAAAAAGGGACAAGGAACACCAACTTCAATAGAAACATCAAACAGAAAAATCATACATAAACCTAGGAGACGCATTGGCTACCGGTGCAGACTTAGAGCGGCCATCTGCCACGCAAGTAGCACACCAACTCACACTATAGAAACATCAAGCACAATTAGTCATAAACCAACGAGAAAAAATCGATTAAGATCAATTATTCTGTCAGCCTTTACATGGATCTCAATCGTAATAAACAAGGATTGAGATTCATTTGTCCTTCCCGTAACGTGTTATCAGATTCTATTAATCTTTTGATTGAGGAGTTATATGGCCAGGTTGGCGCAGTGGTAACACACTCGCTCCTCATCTTTAAGGTCCCGGGTTCGAATCCCACATTAGGCGATTTGCCTGATGTTGGAAGGGTAGGTGGTCCTCCAACCAGGTCTCAACAAGGGAGATTTTCTCCGGGTTCCCTGGCTTCCTCCTGCTTCTTTGACTCCCCTACGCCAACAACTGAACCAACATGAGGCATTGATAGAAGTTGTGTAACTTGTTTTTTAAACGTTGTACAAAAAATAAACTTAAAATCTTTAAGGAGTTCAAGCATTTCATTACATTCATTAAATGTTATACACAGAGGTTCAAAACATTTTGAAATTTACTTTGAAATAGGACATATTCAAACTAGAAATACGGAAGTTTTCCAACTTTATTAACATTCATGAAGAAAATTTCAAACAAATTTTAATGCAATAGACGCATGTTTCGGTTAGTAAATTCACATCAGTGGTACTTATGAATTGCCGAAATGACTTTCTGACACATCCACATGTATTTCAGTAGCGCTTTCCGGATTAGGTACCTGTATTCTACCAATAATCATGTAAGCAAATAGTCAAAAGTAATTGCAATTAGAATGTGTACAGCTTACAGTCAATACCATTAATAGACAAAATTGAATTGATATTGCAGTTATTCTGTATACAGGTATAGTACTTAGATTTTATTTGGACTGAAATATTATTCCTGCCCCACATTATTCCTTTTGTGTCGGTTCAGAGTAATCGATCAATCTCAAAATTCGACTTAAAGGTACATACCATTACTTGGTATCACGTAATCATGGCCAATGACATAGTTATGTTATATTTAGATTCAAGGGGAGACAACTCAGTTGTAAATACACGTGCACTGTTGTTAGCATATTGATTAAATATTCGTATGAAGTCAAATGAGTTAAAAAAAGATCCTGACGATAATCTTAACAGCATTCACACATCCCTCCCTTCACAAAATTGAACATCAATGGATCCCTAGACCTGTAAAATCTATGGAGCATATACCATATTCAGGGCCTTATCCTAAACGTATAAAATTTTGCATAAATCTTAGATTTGTTTTAGAATAAAGGTTCTAATTATGGATTTTAGATTATCCGTGAAGATTGTGTCGTCATCGCTGGTGCATTTAACATGTGATGCGAAATTTAAAGATTATTATATTTGTGAAAAAAATTATTTACCTTAAGTTGACCTGTATTCAATTTAATAACTTCAGTGAGTTATTTAGGTTTTAGTTAGTTTGAATGTACGATATGCATCTTTCTTTTGTTTGCCTAATCCCTCTATTTAAATGAATGTTAACTAAGCGAATGAGATCTCAAAGAAGAATTATAACCAACAGCGAAAACCGAAACAACCAAATGAGACAAAAAAGACAGTGGACATGCAAATCTGGGCACCGAAGGGACAAGGAAGACCAAAAACCAAAGAAAATATCAAATGATTTAGGTGGCGTTAAACCCTCATTCTTATCACTGTTTAAAACCATTTCTTGATTCAATAATTATTTTATTCGTTTATGAAATTGTCAGTATGGAAATATTTATTCCATTCCTTTCGATTGTTATTTCGTTCAATTATTAGTCCTAACTCAAACCCTTATTATATTTATTATTTAATTCAGATATAATTAAAGAAACGTAATTACAAAGGAAAAGATAAACATAAAAGAAGTACCTATCAGTTATTCAGTCTCAAAGTCGAGAAGGCTAGTAGGCAAAATCATATAAGAATTAGATTAGGAAGTGCGCTAAAATGTGATTGTCCCTTATTTAGTATAATGAAAATTTATTTAAAAAAGTGGATCGGTCAATTTTCCAACAAAGAATATATAAATATTTTTTCATTACTTTCAAATATCGTGGACACAAAGGAGTTAAGCTTAATATTCTTTTCAATGTAAATTGATAGTTAATATATTTATACATTTACATTTCCTTGTAATCTGGTGATCTCGAATTCTCACTAAATTCAAAGATCTAATACGAATACTCCAAGCGATCAAAGAATAAAAAACTAATAAAAGATGCCTCTTTAATTGATTTAATTGAAATTTTGACAACTCAACTGCTAATTTATAAGCGTTGCATTGGTCTCACGTAGGTAAAATGTGAAAGATTGAAACCAATGATATGAATGTTATTTTCGACAACATAGAATTATTTTTTAAAAGGTCATCAGTAATACATGTACATAGGACATACTGAGATCCAAGCACAAAAGAATTAAGTATGGTATTGGTGTATAACTGTTTGTCCTTCATAAATGTTAAATGGCTAACTAGATGATTAAAGTGTTAAAAATAGGCGAACTGGTTGTGATTTTTAAATTCTGAATTCAGGTTTTACCTAATTTTACCTTTCTACCTCATATGTCATTGGTTACGGAAGACTGAAATACAAACGGTATAATTCGCTACGCGTTTATTCCTTGGTTTTTTAGGCCATTTTCCGTAATTACAACATATTTGAGAAACTTCCTAGTAATGTTATTTAAGAAAGAAAATGGATCTTTCTGAATTCTCTCTTTTTGATTTTATCAATTTTATAATCACCATAAAAAACATGCGTAAGAATATTAAGTCCCAACAGAGGGGATGAGTCCTAATATTTTTCAGATGATGAAAATTTCACCTTATCTTTTAAGGCGATGAAAATCCTTGATACATTTAAAAATCAATTTTTTTTCTGTTCAATTTTTCATAACTGATGACAACGTCAACAAATAAGTGAAATGACCCAACACACGCAAACAAAATGCAAAAAGTTATATCATGTATCCACAGAAAACGAGACAAAATCATTCTTAATGAGTGGTAAACCACAAAATCTATATTCCATGTAGTTATGAAATATATAATTATGAACATAATGGTAGATGATCTGTGTAAAAGGGAAATCAAGAGGAGTTGCTGCTTCTACTCCTGACAGAATTCCGACTCATTGCCAAAGAATTTTTTGAAGTTGCTGATTTCTTTTACGATCTTTCACAAGTAGAAATAATTGCATATTAAAAACATGTGATTGTGTCAATAAAACTTCAAACATAAGCAAATAACTTATTCACGTCACATGGAGAAAAACCTTACAAAAATTCTAATTGTTTGATCGTAAAAGAAGTCATTTTATTTCAGTTCATCAATAGCTGTATACGTTGCTTTACTTTTTGAATTATGTATTACCTAATGAAACGCCTCTTTCTTAATTGCATAAATGGTCTTTCTGTGTAACATATTTCCAACAATAAAAGATTATGTGTGTTCATCTTTTCAGAAATAAACAAATGTACATTGTATCACACCAGTCAAATATTGATTTCATAAAATGTCATCAATTTAAACCTTCATGGTTTTCAATACGAACGTTTCCACAAATTGTCTTATATTCATCAATAGCATCTTTCCGTACATTTGTGTCATAAAGCCTAATTTTTTGAAGAGTTTTTATTCTAGTAAATGACTTGAATAAAGTATCCCAATCACTGGCCGAGTGCATTTCAAAAACTTCAAGCGTTAATTTGTTTAAGATCGACATGCTCTCAAAATTCAAAACACCTCCAGTCAAATATATAGAGCGAAGTTCAACCACTTGAAGATTTTCCAATTTTGTGATGGTTGAAATGACTGTGGCGTCATATCCGTAATTAGGGTCAGAATATATAACGCTCCCACTGTATGTTATATCTTGTAACTTCTTTAGTTCAGGCAACACTTGTAGCAGCATTTGTCTATCGTCACCAGATTCCATATATGTAACATGTAATGTTTTCAACTTCTTGTATTCCGGGAGAATTTCCAAAAAAATCTTCAAAAGAGGGCTTCTCTGCTTCCTCTGTACATTAGACTTTTCACCACTTGTCATAGAAAACGCCTGACGCCTATAGCCCGTTTCTGTAGTTTTTCGTCCATGAATTGAAGGAATGTGATATTGAAAATCAACATTTTTATCTTCAGCCGAACGTATGTATATAAGTCCTAGGGCACGGAATCGTTCTTTCGACTCCTCTTTGTTTATTAGATCTGCCAAAATATTATCCCTGAATGAAACATTTCTCAAACCTAATGTTTGCAAGTAAGACATTCGCTGGCTATATTCCATGAAATGTCTACATTTCCCTCTATCATAGCCGTCGATGAATAACGATTCCATAGATTGACTTTCATCCAAAAAAGTGTTCACTTCGTCATTGCTGATTCCCTCCTCATCGTTATTGGGAATACACACCATATTCAGTGAAATGATGTCGTTCGGATGAAATTTCATCACTTTAGCTGAATCCCTGATGGTGAGTACGTCTGTGTCCGTAGAGAGTAATATCACATCGGAAAATGAAAATTTTAGAGTTTGTCCTTCGTCTTCAAAAGCTTAGATAGATTTTAATCCCCTCACTTCTTTATAGCATCGCAATTGTAAATTGTACAGATGGAACATTTTTTGGTAACTTGTTGTGTAAAAACTAAATCGATATTTCTTAATATCGTCGTCGTCATTTGTCAGGTTCTTGATGAGACTTGATATTCTGCATCCGACTACAGGAGATAATCCACCCAAGAATGAAAGAACTGGTGAATATTCTAAGGCTTTATCAATATTGATAACTTCGCTCTGTACTATTTCTTCGATTTCTTCTACTGTTCTTCCATAAAAGATATAGAGAGTTGCAAGGAATTCATGTATTGTCTTGTGCAAAAAGCTTATTCTGACATTGTCCTCATGGAATTTTCCTGATATCTCACTTTTAGTCACCAAGCCTACTCTAAGATAAAATTCCACCGTTTCATCTCCTAGGAGTTCATTCAATTGGTCTGCACTGAATACTAATTCCGACGTTTTAGAAGTTAAACTATCGAAAGCCACTTTGCCTAGGCGTGATAACTGTGGCATATATTTTGAAACCAATGGATAGTTTTGTAATATTCCGGTTGCAGTTCGTACATACAGTATATCTGTATATGTCTTTGGTTGCTCAATTTGATTTTTCTTAATGGATCTTTTGATTAATGCTTCAATGATCGAAAGGTAGAAGGTCGTCTGAGAGTTACCAGTTTCAATGTCCTCATACAGTGTAAGAATGCAGAAAACGGCTAGCAAAGGAATTTTCATTAATGATTTCAGTTCAAATGAAGCAGAGGAAATGGTATTTTTCACTTTGTCGAATCTCCTTTTAGATTCTTCAATGTCTTGATTCTGGAGATAATTTTGTAGCATGTTGGCCGTAAGCTCATTAACACCATCTTCGTCTAGACCATTTAAACGTATTACTCTGTCGATGCTTACACGACAAATTTGTTCAACTTCCATAAACTTCCAAGACCTCATTGATATCAGAACTGAACTATTTGGCAGATCCCTGCAGTTCGGTATACATTTATCTAAAAGACATTGCTTTTTATCGTCAGGTATGTTCCATTCATCAAGCCCGTCAAGTAACACAAGACTCCTATAATTTCCGTACTTAAGAATCCTTACTATGTCGTCGAGGCTTTCGTCTGGCAGATGGTATCGACTGTAGACATCCTTTATCATATCTGTCAGGTTGACATGTTCAGAACAAATGTCACGCATTGTCACAAAAACGAGAAGGTCAAATTGCTTGAGAGATGTTTTCAATTCATAATTCGGGACCCCACTTCCTTCGCCTAATTCATTTTCATTTTTCCAAGCTTGGCACCATGATTTTGCAATTCTTTGACATTGTACAGTTTTACCATATCCAGCCTCACCGAGCATAAAAACAAAACGTGCTTTTTTACCGGATTGGACAATTAAAATTCCACCCGGAGAGAGGCTTTGATTCAATACTTCTTCAGTTGTTGAACTACTTCGTTTGTCGTATTCATCAGTGATCGATATTGGGACAAAGATGTTCAGAACAAATGTCACGCATTGTCACAAAAACGAGAAGGTCAAATTGCTTGAGAGATGTTTTCAATTCATAATTCGGGACCCCACTTCCTTCGCCTAATTCATTTTCATTTTTCCAAGCTTGGCACCATGATTTTGCAATTCTTTGACATTGTACAGTTTTACCATATCCAGCCTCACCGAGCATAAAAACAAAACGTGCTTTTTTACCGGATTGGACAGTAAAAATTCCACCCGGAGAGAGGCTTTGATTCAATACTTCTTCAGTTGTTGAACTACTTCGTTTGTCGTATTCATCAGTGATCGATATTGGGACAAAGATGCTATCAACTCCTATCGTGTCATCTGTTTTGAAAGGAAGAATCTGAATTCTGTCTGCTTCTGACTCATTAATTGGAAGTATCAAAGATCGTATTTCTTCTATTCCTAGACAAATTGAAAAAAAATCTCATTACGTTACAAAGAAGGACAATCTGTTAAACATTTTTTTCAATGTTAACATTGAAATGGATCGTGCATGAAGTGAACAAATTATTTATGTTTTTTTAAATGATGTCTATAGGAAAAATAGATGTGTAATTTAAGATTTTTTACTTAAAATTTTAAGGCCAAATAAATTGCAAAATTATCTGTTCTTGAATGGTGCTATGAATTTGAAGACGTAACGGTATAATGGTTGGAATAAAGTGTATGTCTGGTATTTACTACTAATGATGATTTATTATCCGAAGCCTGTATATTTAACTAATTTGTGCATTAAACGTGAACTGAAGGAAAACAATATCGAACACTTCCATATTATAGGTATGACTTAACTTACAGCGATTTATTTCAAACCTATGTATCAAGGCTCGATGCAAAGTATACGTATTCCGTTATAAATTATTTCAATCTGACTTATAAATGATGTTGTGTTTGCTCAAAATACCTACTCTTAAAGGAATGGTGTGCTTTTCCAGCAGTTCTCACTGTGTTTGGGTCTGCTGTAACTTGCTCATTAAGCTGCTTCATAGATAAATTCGCCAGTTCTGGATCCATAGATTCGACAAGCAAAAAGTCTACGTCCCTCTGATACTTGTTTCCGTTTTTGAGATATTTGTCTATTACTTTTACAGATCTCTTGATATCCGACCATTGATCAACAACGTCTATCTGAGAGAGAGAGGTATTTGAAGAGTGCCATGTCTTATTTCTAATTTCTCGGATCCTTTCAATGCTCGCTGAAAGAGTAAAGTCAGTATCTTCTGGGCTATTTCCCCAAATATTTCCATGAGGCTGTATGTCACATATATTTCTCAACAATACGTAAAGTAAAGATATGTCCATATCACTATAGTCACCAGAATAATGTCCATTTCTAGGTAAAATAATATCCATTTGTGGTGATGTTAGGCGAGGCAGTTTTCCTTTTTTATTCTTAATGATATTTGGGAAAGATGCCAGAGGCACATGGCGACGCAAAACTTCTCGTAACTGATCCGTGCAAGGACCAAGTAAAACGCGACTCATTCTATTCATGTTTGTAGTCCCTTGTGTGGATTGATACGGATGAGCCATACTAATTATCTAATGCAAAACAGTTAATAATTTGATAATCCTGTACGGACAGATGCTACACGTAAACAATAATTTTTACATCTTTTACGGAAAGTCTTCCGAATCAGAATATGCCAGGTTATCTAATGTCACTTTTCTGTTGATACATTGATATGTAAACTCCGCCTGTTGTTGAAATACTATAAACCGGTAAACACATCTCTTTAAATAATGTCTCATATCTGGAGTTGCCAATGGATGCACATTGGTGTAAGGACTTATACCGCTCTCTCAACGATTTACTTGCTATAGCACGCAATGGCGGAAGGCATGAGCTGTTATATTCTCTGTCGTCAATACCAGTTATGCACTTGAAATCTATCTCGGATGAAGCAGAGGTTGCATTCTTAAGAAACACTGACTGATTCAGACTTAATATCATTGTATCATTCGCACAGTGTAAACTTTATCCTATTGTGAAAAACACCTCACCGAAAAGACGATTCATAAAAATCCCGTTTATTAACAAAGGTTTTGATCTTCTAAACATCTCTAATATTTTTCGGGATCATCGCGTACAAAGTACCATTCCTCAATATTTTGAAAATCTAGAGCCACCTCTTATTTGTTATAAGTACAAGAAACCTATTCGAAACTTTGTTTTTAACTATAATAAAGTTACAACGGATCCTGACATACTTGAATCGTGTCCTGCATTTTGAGAATGTGCAACTTCTAATTATCTCTACAAACCAGCTGGCCATGTTGTTACAGGTGACTTTTCAATTATCCAAGACAGACAGCTCCGTGGTCTTCTTAAAAAAGGACCTAAGTATAGAATCCCATCCAAGATAGATTTTGTCAAATGCCGTGAAGTGCTTACGGAAGCCTTAGATAATTATACGAAAAGATGGTGTAAATTAGAAGGAGTCGAACCGCATGCTCTGAATGACCGGATAAACCTCATTTTAGATATAACGGATATTCGAATAGATAACTTCCATAAAAACCCTAATCTTTTTCAAAATCCACGTTCCAAATCAGAAAGATATTTCAAATCCAAACTAAGTAAATTACATGAAAAATATGTCTTTGCACCAGCTGATAAAGCAGCCAACAACACCATTATCATTTGAAAACGTTACTACATATCAACTTTGATTTCGGAACTTTTGTCTACTAATACATACAGTACGTCCATCGCTATCTTTGTCACTTTGTCTGATAGGATACGATAGGATACGATCTGATAGAGTCTGATGCGCGATGCGTGATGTCTGATGTCTGATGCGCGATGTCTGATGTATGATGCACGATGTCTGATGTCTGATGCACGATGTCTGATGTCTGATGCGCGATGTGTGATGTCTGATGCACGATGTCTGATGTCTGTTGCTGAATGTCTGATACGATTGAATCCTATCGTATCAGAACTCCTAACAGACATCGTATCAGACAAATTTTATCAGACATCGTATCAGACAAATTTTATCAGGCAAAGCGAATCCTATATATTCTCTCGTATCGCGCAAGAATTCAGGAAAATTTTTTTTTCAATAACTTTACTTTAATTATTTTTCGAGTAAAATTAATTTACCGATTTTAAAATAAAAAAAATATATGTTAAATGATCGTGGTCGAACGGGAGTTCGGTGTGCAGATTTGTAGAGTCGGTGTTAGAAATAAGCTTATTTGAGATATGTGTCAGAATTCAAAATTTTTGCAACATGACACTAGTCTAAACATGGATTTGAAAAGACATCGCAAGCTGGATGTCGGTAGAAACCCGAATTTCCTCGGACACGAACATTTGCGATCGCCCGCGCTTTATTAGAAACACCTTATGATAGATTCGTTTTCCAGAATCATGAACATATATTGAGAATTTCGGGAAATTCATCAAGACACAGAGGGAAGAGATTCAATGATTCAGATACATATTTTAGATTGTTTTTTGAAGGTGCTTGCTGCTCCTTCAACAATGGAGGGAACTCCAAAAATACGAATACGAGTCGGACCTGATCTTGCAAATAACATAATTTTGTTAAATATAATTAATTGTGGAGACATCTCCACAAACTCTACAGTATATAGTTCTATATTAGAAAAAAATGTTCATCTTTTCTTGATTACGGCTTAATGTAATACAATTGACCATGTTGACCATAAAATAAATTCGAGGTATCCTGCCAGCAGCTAGGTTAGCTCAGTCGGTCAGACCGTTGGACATGTCAGCAAAATAGATCGAGGGTCTCGGCTGGGATTTATTCCAAGACTGGTTTCATTTTCCAGTACGGTTTGGTATCGTGCCCGGTTAGCTCAGTCGATAAGAGCGTCTGCTCCGATAGCAGGATTTAATAGTAAGCTCTCGGGTTATACCGGCTACATATATATTCTCCATTCTGCTTGTCACATGGTACCATTCTGCTTGTCACAGTATAGAGTTGCTTCTGGGTTAGCTAGGTTTCCTATGGGGGAGAACTAGACGGATTCAATTGTCTCCCATTATGTGTCTCATAGTTTCCAGTAAACAATTGCAACTGGGGAAACCTCTAATTTTTGCAGGGTGTGTGTGACAGAGCCCTATAGCCCATTCTGTGAGAGTGTCCAGCTAGGAGCACTCAAAAATTTTCATTGCATATATAGGTATCGACTATCATGGCACGGCCAGGGGCTTAGAGTGACTGTTTGTATATAGCAAAATATTTTGGGTTCCATCTGTCTTTTAGCTGCAAAGTCATAGACCATTTTCATATTACCCTTAAGCCCCCTTCACATTTTCACAGATGGGGCCGTAATAGCTGCGGATCCAGAGATTTTTTTACATCTGTAGCTATCCGAACCTATCCGTAGTTCGATCCAGCACTAGTCTTGATGAGTCGTATAGTAGCTTTCCTTATTGGCAATCTGTAGCAATCAGGGATGAGACACAAATTTTTTTAGCATATTCAAATTTTCTACAACTCTATACGTAACGATTAATTTGTCGTAGCGGACTCGAAGGGGAGTCTTAGCAACCCGTAGTGAAGTCTTAGCTATCAGTAGGGGAGTGGTAGCAACTGTAGCACATCTGTAGCAATCCAGGACAATTTTTTTTATTAAAATAGCTCTACGACACTCCTACGGATTGCTAGGACTCACCTATGATATGGATAGCCTCGGGACTCACCTATGGATTGCTACGGATAGCCTTGACTACGGATTTTGTGTTTTGTTAATTTCAAATCTATCGGTATATTCTGTGCGTTTTTCGGTCAATCTATATGAGTTAATACAACAACTAATAAATTTCAGTTAATAATAGAAAGACATGTAAAACCCAAATACTGTTATAAAACAAGTCAGACCAGACCACCTATTCATATCTATCCATATACATGTCTTCGCAATCCTTATCAATCGGTACGCGTGTCGCAGCAATCCCTAGCAAAGTCGGGATAGTATCTGTAGTTATCCTTAGCTATTCTTAATCGATTTGTATCAACCCGTACCAATCCGTAGCAATCTGTACTGTCGTCGTAGGTTCATCAAACATTTTGCGTCTCAACTCGCCATGGATAGATCATCTTTTTTGGAGTCGTAGCTTGTGTCATGAAAGTGTAAAGGGGCTTTAAGTCTTGCATTTTAGACACTCCAGGACCAGACATCACAACAAAGTTATGTCAAATGTTGTCATGTTGGGTCTTGGTCTGTATAAAATACAAGTCTACTGGGGTAATTTCATGAATTTGAAAATTGTCTAATTAATGACCAGAAATTTCATCAGATTATTATCTATCGTTTGATTACGCTATGACATTTACTGTGTTACAAAATTAATTGAAACAAATTTCATGTAAAAAGTTTGACTAACAGAGTGACCTTGGAGGTAACATTAGTTTAAACATATTTATTCAAATACATGTATATGCATAATTATATAGAAATGAACAATGCATATGATGAACGTAAGTGGGATTGAAAAAAAAAGCTTTGAGTGTTGACTTCATATGAACTAATATGTACTTCAAGTTAACTGACTGTATCACAGTTACAGTCTTTTATTTCACTTTGAAACACAGAAACAGTATGAAAAGGATTAAATTGCTGCCTGCATGCATGCTTATTCAAGTATGCCAACTTGCTATTACGACATTTTCAAATTTTAACTTGCATAAAAATAAAGGTCTTATCAAAGTAATATATTAATGTATAATAAAGCCATATAGTTTAAGTTTTTCAAATAAATGTAACAGTGAGTACAAATTTTAAAATAGCTGATATATGGTTCATGAAAAAAAAAGGTTCAAGTAAATAGGAGATCCCAAGCTATATAGTCAGCTTCCTTTTGTCTATGGCGATGATTTTGTTGATTGGCAAATATTTATATTCATGCAGCATCAAAAACCAGGAGACAAGTGTAGTTTTTCTTGATTTTCAGATGTGCCTCATGTAATGTGGAGTTCCTTTCTTGAATAGCTAAGCACCCCTGAAAAATGATGGAAATTAACGTACAACTGATTCAATGTAGAAAAACATAGGCAAAGAAAATGCATTTGTGAAACACTCCCCCCCCCCCTACACTCCCCCCCCACCCCAACCCCCTGAGCTGGCATTATCATTAATGTATCAGAATATCAAACGTCTAAATCAAGAGAGATACATTTAATGATGTATTGCGTCAAAGCAAAAATATTTATATCTATTTACATTCTCCCATGATAGTTGTTAACATATTGATATTGCAGGTCCATCTGTCATTGTCTGTTGATCTAAAAATTTCATAACATATAATCATCACATAAAATCATCATATTATGTAATTTGAAGATGTTTAACATGTTAATGAATTTCATGGTAGTGTATCACATGATACTAGGGCTTAGACTTTAATCCGATTCATCGCGATATTTTTTTTTTGCGATCCAAGTATCGATACATCCCGACGATACCTAAGTTAAAATTTACAACAACAAAAAATGTGTTCGAATTTTCCGTATTTTCAAGTACTCAAGTTTAAATCCAACTTTCTTCAGTTTACATATAGATATAATGGAAAAATGGACAGAACTTTGATTTTTAATACCAATTTTTTATGACTTCTTATTATTTTAAGGCAATAGGGGTATAATACTCAGAGTTCTGGTTGTTTTAATAACAGAAAAATTAAATACCACGAAGTTGGCCGAAGAGGCTCGACTTAGGCAATGTTCCGGACCAAATATTTTCATGGCGAGTTGAATGAAAGATGAAAAAATATCAAATATCTAAAGATATGTAGGATATGAATTAAGGTACATAATTTCTAGCTTTTTTCACCATATTGTTATTATACCCCTAATACCTTAGATTATTTTGTTTTTCACTTATTCTAGACAATTAACAAAACCATTTATCTATTTTTTCATCTTCATTCTAGCTAGAATTCTAGTGTTGAACGAATAAAATATGTTGCATATAAAAACTTCTTATATGAATATAAATACGATCAAATAGCTTTTTGAGCGGGTTTGATTAATCAACTTAGTATTGCGATACGTATCGTATCAGATATCAGGTATCGTGATATGTATCTGATCAGCTTGGTGCAGTATCGTCCCAGCCCTCCATGATACGCAAATAATCTAGCTCATGGAAGTGTTCTCTGAATACATCTCTATTCCAGAAAAGATTACAATCATATAAATGATAATGATGCTCATATGATTAATTAAATAGTTTCATATAAAGTTGATTTACCTTGTTGAAGGCTATGCCCGTGCAAGAGATTATTTGCATATCATGTAATACACTACCGTGAATTTATATCTCTCTACAATACACAGATACAATTACGTTAACATATAGTCCCGGATAAAAATCTGGCACAACTTAGGCCACAATTAAAAAATTGCTTGTTTCCCCTCCCCCGTGTCTTTTTTTTCCTTTTCTTTTTTTTTTGCTGCCAGAACTACATGTATCAAAATTTGGGGGGATATTTACAAGAGAGAGACATAATTTATCAATGTACCAATAAAACTTATTCTATGACAGACGGTTCAAAGCCAACAGGAATGGGAAGATGGGGGGAGGGGTTGGGGGGTTACGGCAAGATTTCTCATAATAATGTAGGAATGAGAAAGCTACTGAGTTGATTTACAATTCTATTTGGATAGAATATTGTAACGTTGAAACTGAAAATGGACATGGCCGCGATTCGATTTCTTGACCAAAAAAAAAAATTTGACTTTTTGGCTATAAAAAAATCTGACTCGGCAGCGTTTTTCCTGACCCGGTTGGGGTGATGGGGAAACAAACATTTTTTTTTATTTTGGCCTTAACAAAGTTAACAACCATTCATTGCAACAAGGATCAACTCGGATCTCAATTCGGAAATCATAATTTCCTATGAATTTTAACAGTTTTACTTACCCATCAAGTACTTTCTAAAGACAGTCTCACTTGTGAAATGGTACAATATCAGGGATCCATACGAGGCTTTATATTATAGCTGAAAACAAATAGTGGAATATTAACCCATATATTAGATGAACAAAGAACGTAAAATATTTTCATTCTTAATTGCTAAATCTTTTTTGGATAGAATATTGATAAATTACCCGAGTTTCGAGATCTTGTTACAGACCGGTATTACTCGACTTTTATATGCACCATAAGCAAGATATGAAATCAACTTCGGATATAGCTTTTGGAACTCTCAAATTGTATTTTCTACTAGCTAGTATAAAAGAGGAGTTCCAATTGCCCAATATGCGAGCAATTCTATGATGTAATAATAAATTATGAATTGGAATTTGTAATAATAAATACCTGGAGATATCTTGCATTCCTTTATATAAAGTGCCTTGTACATATTGTGGCAGATTCGGGTGTATCGGCCCGGATAGCTCAGTGATTAGAGTGCTTGCCTGCAGGTACAGAGGTCCTGGGTTCGAACCCCGGTCTGGGCACATCTTTTCCTACCCTACTACATTTGGTGCCGTGAGACTCCGGAAGAGGTAGAACCAGGGCTGTTGTGTTGTTGTGAGGTTGAGGAAACTTCAAAATTTGATGGGTGGAGGAGTGGGGCAGAGCTGGGTGTATCGGCCCAGATAGCTCAGTGGTTAGAGTGCTTGCCTGCAGGTATAGAGGTCCCGGGTTCGAACCCCGGTCTGGCACATCTTTTCCTACACTACGACAATATATTTTAAATTATGTTGAAACTTAACCCTAAAATGCAAATGTTGTAAAGTTGTTATTCAACTGTATCTAAAAGCTCGATATGTAGACACTGTCATACCGTGCATCGTACCATCATCAATAGCCATGGTGAATCGTTGCAGCCATACTGTATATATTGTGTTATGTTGGAAAGCCAGTTCGTGTCATGTTATATCTTTCTACTATCTCGTATTTACGAGAAAAGTTTCTCGTAGTAACAAGAAAAGTTTCTCGTAGTTACTAGAAAAGTTTCTTGTAATTACGAAAAAAGTTTCTCGTGGTAACGAAAAAAGTTTCTCGTAGTTATGAAAAAAGATTCTCGTAGTTACGAGAAAAGTTTCTCGTAGTTACGAAAAAAGATTCTCCTAGTGTACGAGAAAAAATTCTCTTAGTAACTACGAGATTTGTTTCTCATAACTACAAAATAGTAAAAAAAAATATAACATGGCACGAACTGGCTTCCGGAGTTATGTAATATCTATGAATGTTCATGAATACATGGGGCCCATATAGTTAGAATGAGAAGATATATGACTGAAAGAATTCTGAAGCAAATTATATTAGGATTAGAACACTGACCATATCAAAGTACTACCCGATTCACCTTGCTTTTTGCATTCAAAGATTTAAAATGCTATATATCATACATGTATATACAACAAAATGTAAGTAGCATCCCACCTTAGTACGACGAGACCGAGGCAGTGAAATTTGCATGTAAAAATTAAATGGTTGCAGTCTGTATTTGGGATCTCAAAACCTATGTATAATGTTAAGCAGTAAGTAGAATTTGTATCACATGATAAGTAGAAAATGAGATCCATCAAGTGGTGCCAATATATATAATTTCAAATAATGTCAAATTAAAAAAAACTGCATAGTAAAGTGTTTGCAAGTACCCGGCCCGGGACTCTAACACCGGCCATTCACTACGCAGTCCAGCATGTTACCGAATGAGCTAAAGGGACATCCCCATAGCTAAGTTATTAAACATACTGAACTATAGGTAACAGGTGAATTCGGACCATGAAACACTCGGACCGTGGAACACTTGGTCCTTTATAGGTCCACTCGGCCCGTAAATGTAGGTCCGCTCGGCCCGTAAACTTAGATAACTTGGACCTACAATATAATATTTATGAAAGCTCATATATCTCTTTGTTTCTATGTATGTAAACTTAAAATATTTTGAGATCTATGTTTATGAAAGGAAGACAAGAGAGATTTTTTTTAAGAATATAGGAAAAATACGATTCCAAACGCATATGTTTTACTTGATGATATGTCAAAGTAATTTATCTTGCCCATGTTTTATTGATTTATTGATTTAATTATAGAAACCGCAGACACTTAGAGTACGAATTTTGTATATTTTGTATATACGGTATCTATATTTATTTCTTGTGACTGAAGTTTATTGTAACTCTGAAGAAAGATAGAGCTAGGTCTCAAGACACAAGTAAAAACATCAATCTGTTGAACAAAAAAAAAAAAACAATTTACCTTCTGTTAGTTAATATGTTTACGGGCTGAGTGGACCTGTATCTACGGGCCTGAGTGGGCCTACTACGGGCCGAGTGTTCCACGGTCCAAGTTGCCCGTGATTCGAACTATATTGGCGATACCTGTACTACCGGAACCACTAAAAAAGAAAGAAATTGACTTACCATCATTAACATATTGTTGGAAGTACAATGTATTTTCCTTTTATCTGCTTGCTGATGTCCTTGATGACCTGATCATTTTGTAACTTCGTTTGAACTGTGTTGCGAATGGTCAATGGCCAAGTCTTAGGCTAAGATATGGGTCAAATTCTCGTTCGTTTTGTGCCCTTGTCTACCGATACTTTAAAATTTCAAGAGATCATTGAACCCTTATATGGATCTCGTAAAAAAGTTCCCCGCGAGGGGTTTGACAGTAAGTGTTTTGAATATATTTCCCTGACATTGTCGCCATAGCACTTTCTATATAGACATAACGTCAGACAGTGCATGAAGTTTATATATTGTTTTCATTTTCGTGCTTGAACATCGACGGCGGGTGCGGCTAGCCAACAGGGGATGCTTACTCCTCCCGGGCACCTGGTCCCACCTCTAGCTTGCTAGGGGTCCGTCGATGCTTAATTTTGTACTCTATTGTGAGTGCTGTTGAGATTATCGTCAGGATCTTCTTTAACTCATTTGTCAATATGGGTAACAGGCAGCTTCCTTTATTTGGTTTTAAACCCTTTTAGTGCTATGCGATTTTCATGTTTTCTTCGAGCGGCATTGAAACCGAAAGTACCGGCAGTGTACATCAAATAGTGAATCCGACAAATCTGGAATTTAAAAAAATCTGAATACATGTGAATATTGCGTGATAGAAAAAAAATGATAAATTTAAGTGTTGCAATCATATCCTTCGAACCAATTCAGTCTTCTTTGTGTTGACCCAATTCAGGATCAGACGTTGGCAAGGGGGGGGGGTCATTGCGGAACGCCGGATCGCACAGAGGTTGTTAGTAAAGAGATGGTTTTAAGATTTCATAGATACTATCAAGAGCGAGGTTGAATTTCCTTTTATTGAGCAACCAAGATTTAATCTTATTTTACAAACATAACAATGTAGTAGGATGCGTGATACGATAAACATGTCTGATTAATCAGATTCTGATAGAGCTAGGGTGTCTGATGAAGTTTGATACGATGTCTGATAGAGTGCCTTATACGATGTCTGATAGAGTGTCTGATACGATGTCTGATAGAGTGTCTGATACGATGTCTGATAGAGTGTCTGATATGATACGATAGGATGTCTGATGTACGATGTCTGATGTACGATGCGCGATGTCTGATGTACGATGTCTGATGTCTGATGCGCGATGTCTGATGTACGATGCGCGATGTCTGATGTACGATGCGCGATGTCTGATGTCTGATGCGCGATGTCTGATAGGATAGGATACGATAGACAAAGATAGCGATGGACGTACTGTATATCAAAAGCAATGAAAGTGCATCTTACATTTTAGGCAAACATAATAGTGAACTGTCTTCATTCAATATCTCTATTTCTAAATTGGATCTCCCAACACTATATTGCATACCGAAACTGCACAAGTCTCCTTACAAATTTCGATTTATTGCTAATTCTAGTAACTGCTCCACTACAATTTTGTCTAGAAATCTGGCGTCAGCACTTAGTGCTATTAAAGAACACATAACTAGATATTGTGAAACGGTTCTAAACAGGAACGATGTAAATTTATTTTGGTCTATTAAGAATTCAGGGGATGTGATTGAAAAAATGAAATCTGGAAATTTCCAAGCCAATACAATTTCTTCATACGACTTCTCTAATATGTACACCACACTTCCTCATGACAAAATTAATGATCGATTATCTAATCTCATTAAATGGTGTTTTGATCGAGAGCGAAAAACTTACATTTGTACATCTGAATCGAAAGGTTTCTTTTCCTCGACAGACAAATCATACAAATCATGGACATGTAGTGACCTGTGTAATGCCTTGTCCTTCCTCTTGGACAATATTTATGTTAGATTTGGTGAGGATCTATACAAGCAGGTTGTAGGAATTCCTATGGGTACTAACTGTGCGCCTCTTGTTGCAGATTTATTTTTATACACTTATGAAAAAGAATTTATCCAAAATCTTCAAAAGCAAAGAAAATTTGATGAGCTGAAATATTTCAATAATACTTCTAGGTATCTGGATGATATTCTAACCATTGACAATCCTGCTTTTGAATTATATAAGAATGAAATTTATCCACAAGAATTAACCCTTAACAAGGCAAACCTTTCAAATACAGAAACACCTTTTTTGGACTTAAATATCAAAATTGTAAACGGAAAGATTCATACAAGTGTATATGACAAAAGGGATGATTTTAGATTCAACATAGTAAATTTCCCTTGGCTTGACGGTGATGTTCTAAGATTACCGTCATACGGCATTTACATATCACAGCTCATCCGGTACGCTAGTGCAGGTACTGATATTTTGGATTTTCACAGTAGAAATTTACAAATTACCAAAAAACTTTTAGGTCAATGTTTCCGCTTTCATAAACTAGTTAAGACTTTCTGGAAATTTTACAAAAAATTACAGTCAACTTCTTTTAAAATTCGGATCTATACATGCAACAGAGTACATTACTATGGATATTACACAACCTGTCTTTTATGGTGATATTATAAACAAAATAAAAAGGATCAAAGGTAGGCAGCATAACCATCGAAAATGCGTCAGAATCATCAAACGCCTTTTATACCGTGGGTATGATCCTAATGTCACCAGACGGACACTAGGTTTGGTACTTGACCAATCTACAGTCTTGTACAAGCACATCCTTGAGACTTGCACTCTGACTGACTGTGACGACGGGACTCCATGACGGGCCCTGTCCAAACCTCTTTAGAGAAGACAGGGCCCCGACCACCTGTCCTCTCTGAATGTCAGTCGGACTCCTCGGGTGATTACATACATGAGGTCGCTACAGCCGGCAGAGCACGGACTGTATTACGCATGCCCTCTTTTTATATCCATTTACATATTCATCTGTGTCTATGGGGCCTCTGCGTTTCGCGGTCTTGTTTGTGTGATGTCATCTTACAGTGAGGAGGTTGTTTTACACCACAATTGTACGTTCTTCGAGACCTCTGGGTAATTGGAGAAGTGAGAGGGTTGTGCGCACGTAATCCAGGATAACCACACCATTTGCTACTTGCGTAACAGAAAGCCGTCCAAAGTCGGCACCGGTTACCCATTGGTCTCGTCGGTTTATGTGTAGACTTTTGTGTTTGATGTTTACATGTCGTGTGTCTCTTTTCCGTCTCGTGCTGTACTCGTCTTTTGTGTTTTTGCATCGGGTGTTTTGGTGTTTTACTGTTGATGCTGCAACGGGGTCTTGTTGGAGATCTCCTCCCTTCTTTTTATACGAAGAAAAGCCCCGTCTTTCCTGATAATCTGCTAATTGATCTTTTGTATTCATTTTAAGAAATGTAACATTTTAACCGCATTTAATAATTTAAATTGATATAATCTAAAACATAGAGAAATATCAAGTAATACATGTCATTAACATCATAGTCTGGATCTTTTATACGACAGGTCATTTATTGTCTACTATAGAAGTACATTGGGGAAGATAAGATCACGAAAACAGACCAACGCCTTGTATGATTGCACGCTTACAATCAATGTTTGTCAAATGAATGTACCCTGATTATATGACATAGGAAAGGTCTAAATATCAAAATCTAAGTAACAAAGTAAGACTATATGGAATACATTATATACCGAAGAATCGTTTTAAATAAAGTTTGGCATACTAGATTCTCTAAACACCGCGACTGGAAAATCTGTTAATTTTTCTCTACGTGTACAAGGCTCATTTGTTGCCTTCTTGACTTTGAGACCGAATAACTGAGTACCAGGTGCTAGAGGTGGGACAAGGTGTCCCCGAGGAGTGAGCATCCCCTGTATGGCTAGCCACATCTATAATTGATGTTCATGCACGAAACTGAAAATAATATCTACAAAACATGCACTTTCTGAGGTTATATCTATGTAGAAAGTGCTATGACAGGGAAAGACATTTAAACAATTACAGCCTATCCCACGTTTCAAGGGGCATAAGTGTAAAATAAATGAGATAAAGAATATCCTGACAACATTCTCAACAGTACAATGAAAAATTCTCAGGCGTAAACTACAAGGTCTTTATTCTTAGAGCAAGGAGACATTAGCGAAAAAACAACTGAACCAAGAGTACATTTAAATGTTTTGGGGGATACCAATAAATATCAGTATAAAACAATATGACATCTCATTGTCCTCCTATTTATATGTGTTTTAAACGGTACTATTTAGTACGGCACTGCTTTTAAAGCGCAACGTACCATGCATTTCTTTTTTTTTACTTGAGTTTGGACACTGCTCATTAGATACGTAAGAAAGCGAGAAAGTTATATCTAATAATTTTTCAACAAAATGCAAATCTTTTGCTCTTAATTACTGGGATATGATTTCGAGTTTTATGTTTAATTTTCATGCACTCACTAGGTATTTAGCTTCCAAAAAAACTGAATGTTAAACGTCTTCAAATTCATTAACATGATTTAATAAGAGCAGATAAATTTACAGCATGGAGCAGACATGCACGTTTCGGGTATATGACACTGTCCACGACTTGATTTTCTTCAGCAAAGCCTTAAAGAATGATGTCGCTAGCATTTTCAATGTTTTAGTGTTGTTATGGTTGTTGCATGTCTATATACTGTATGTTAAAAGAAGATACTAATTTGTAAGTCTTCATCCTTCACTGTGTCCATACTCAACTTTGGAAAAGCAGGAATGTTAAACGTCTTCAAATTCAAAAGCACCATTTAAGAACAGGTAAATTTGCAGTACGGACGAGACATGCGCGTTTCGGTTACCAAACCCCTGTCAGTGATTCTTAATCTTAACAATGTAGTTTGGCCGAAGAGTGTGAAAGTTATTATGTCTTAAAAATGTACCGAAAAACGTAACGGGATGGATGGAATATGATGCTACAGGACCAACGTTTTAGAAATATAGATTACAGAAATTTAGAATGTGTTGAAGAAACGATCAATCGAAGTTGATCGAACTTGACTACATATGTCATCGGGGACTCCATATCCACAAACAGTGACACTCACCAAGTAGTACAAATGTTAAACGTCTTCAAATTCTTAAGCACCATTTAAGGACAAATAAATTTGCAGTATGGACCTTATATGCGCGTTTCGGTTACTAAACCCTCATCGGACATGCGCTTTTCGGTTACTAAACCATCGTAGTGATCGTCAATCTAAACAATGTTATATATTTTGGGCCAATGAATGTGAAAGTTATAATGTCTAAAAATTTACCGAAAGACGTAGCAGAATTGGTGGGATGCTACAGGACCCACGTTTTAGAAATCCAAAGGAAATTTAGAATGCGATGAAGAAACGATCAACCGTAGTTGATCAAACTTGCCTACGTGTGCCCTCTAACACTGTAACACTATATCTTTGCCCCTAACGGGACGGAAATACCTTCCGCAGCAATATTCTTTGCAAAGTTATCTTGACCTTTGACCTTAGTTAAAAGTTATGGCAGGTTCTTCGGAAGAATTCTGTGAAATATCATTAAAGTATGAGATGAAATTATGGAATAGACAAAGTTTTACCCATAGTGTGTATTGTTACCTTGAAATTTGACATATGACTTTCGTTCAACAGCGGAGGGGATCCCCAACATTACAAGGTTGCAGCATCCAAAACAAAACTCAAAAACACCAATGCAAAAACACAGAACAGACACGCAAAGAAAGAGACGCAAAAGGGACATCAACTCACAACATAGAAACATCAAACACAAAAGACCACTAATAAACCAAAGAGACTAATGGGCAACCGATGCCGACTTTGGACGGTCATCTGCGACGAAATTATCCGGATTACTTGCGCACAACCCTTCCATTTTTCCTGTTACCAAGATGTCTCGATAAACAAACGATTTTGATGTAAAATAACCTCCTTTCTGTAACAAGAACGTGCAAATAGAATGATGCAGGGGCCCATACATACAGATGGATTTGTAAATGTACATTAAAACATAAGGCGTACGAAATGCAGTCCCTGTTGTGCCAGCTGTAGCGAGCTCAAGAATGTGAGGAGTCCGACTGACATTCAAAGAGAACAGGTGGTCGGGACCCTATCTTCTCTTAAGGTCAAGACACATCCTCAGAGAATAGGAAAAATTCTATGAAATATTATTGAAATCCATACAAAGGGGAAGGAGTTATGACCGGACAAGTTTTTAACCAAGGCGTTACTGTTCAAGGTCAAGGCACACCATTGGTTGTGAAATATTGATGAAATCGATACACAGGGGCATCGCCTTAGGTCCTATTGGACATTTGTGTGAAATATTATTGGTATGTTAAACGTCTTCAGATTCAATAGCATCATTTAAGACCTGATAAATTTACGATCTAGGGAGAAATTATACCCGGACAACTTTTGACTGATTGTCTAAATTGTGACTGGACCGTTAGCCTATGACTTTGTTTCAAGATCAGGGCGCACCCTGAAGTCCTAAGAAAAAATGCACAGAGGGAGGAGCTATGCCCCGGCTTTTACTAATTGTGTCTTTTGTGACTTTGCCTTTGACCTATCACCCTGGTTCAAAGTCATGCCAAGTCATTACGTTCAGCTGGACATATCTGTTCTTAAATGATGCTATTGAATTTGAAGACGTTAATGCTCAAATACATGCACAAGTGAATGATTTATGCAAAGAACAGAACAGACAGGGTGATTTCTATATCCCCCTCCAACTTTGTTTGCTGCGATAGAATCACTGGAGTTGCATTGGTTTTTAATTACTTCATTTACCTGTACTTATCTATTCAAGAAGGTAGCGTCATAATTATGTACAATGAGTCCTGTTTTAGGAGAGATATTTTAAGGGGTTTGTGGCAGAATTTCAAATGTAGTGCATCATCTAGATTAATTCGATACACTCGAAATGTACGTTGGCAGTTGTTCGATCTAATGACAATAATGCGATCTTGTTCATAAATGTGGTACTTTTGCGGTCTTGTTTGTGTGTGGTCATCTGACAGTGAGGAGGTTGTTTTACACCACAATTGTACGTTCTTCGAGACCTCTGGGTAATCGAAAAAATGAGAGAGTTGTGCGCACGTAATCCAGGATAACCACACCATTTGCTACTTGCGTGACAGATGGCCGTCCAAAGTCGGCACCGGTTACCCATTGGTCTCGTCGGTTTATGTGTAGTCTTTTGTGTTTGATGTTTACATGTCGTGTGTCTCTTTTCCGTCTCGTGCTGTACTCGTCTTTTGTGTTTTTGCATCGGGTGTTTTGGTGTTTTACTGTTGATGCTGCAACGGGGTCTTGTTGGAGATCTCCTCCCTTCTTTTTAAGTGTAGTCATTTGAATTGATGTTTTTTGTGATTTGGCGTTCCTTATACCATGGCGTCTGTTTCTGTGCGAGTCATCTGTGTGTTTTTACAGTTGGTGTTTGCAACTAAGTGTTGTCAAGATCCCCTCATTTCTTCTATCACTATCACTTTGAGGAACAATGGATACTTACAACAGAAATTATTCATTTGAAATGTGTAGTATTTCATTATGTAACAGAAACTGAGTAACAGTAGAGTTGTATTTGTCCGCTTTTTGTCGCCTCATGAAAATACGTTCCGATATTTTCTATGTTCAGTTACTTCTTGTTTGTCTGTTTGGGTATAATCACTGGAGCTGCATTGGTTTTTAATAACAAGTATTTTATTTACCTGTATTTATCTATTCAAGAGGGTAGCGTCATCTGTACAATGGCCAATGGGTCCTGTTTTTAGGAGAGAAATGTTAAGAGGTTGGTGGGATTTATCATTTGAACAGTTTATATTAACGAACTAGCATGCATCAAAAATCTAGCATGAATTACTACTGACGAGGATCCAAATATCCGAAACACGTAACTAGTACAATAAAATTGGTACTACAGAACATATATTTCAATATTGACAATTTAAGAACAGATTAATTTGAAGTATTTACCAGACATGCAAGTCAAAGAAAGGAAAAAAACCAACAAAAAGGAAAATAGATCGAGACAATAACACAGCAACATAGAAACACTGAAATATAACTATCTTATGAACAATCTACTTAGTGCAGTCCTGACTGAGTACTGAAGACCAGGTGCCAGTTTAACGAAAGTTCTAATGAAAATTTGAGGAATTGTCGTAACTCTTGATCGCCTAGATCTTCTATGATACTAAAAATCGCGATGTTTTGTCACTTAAGGAGCAGGTTCGGTAACATGGATAATCGGCCCTAATTTTAGATTGTTTTAGACTTTGATTGTATTTCGTATCAAGGAAGTTAAATGTATGGTTGTTTGAAATACCAAATAAATATTTTAATTTACGCGCAATACACCGGCTTTAAGTCGTAAAATGCTGAAAATCCTAAGAAATGGGCATGATTCTGGTCAAAATTTATGAAAATAAGTGGGGCGCCAGCCCTAACCCAAAATAATTTTCATATGAAAAATTAAATTTGCAATTTATCTTTCGATCATGTTGGGTGAGGGTTGGCACCTATACTAATTTTTAAGATTTATGCAGGAAATATGGCGATTTTTCTTCATTTTCCGTCATGCAAAGCAAATATGACGTCATGACTAACGCACGTGACGTTTTGAGAAAGAAATCTCAACAACAGTTACGTGTAATTCAACTTGTACACTAGACGTACTCGTTCAAGTTACACGTAGGAAATCTCAACCTCTCTATTTCTATCTCGGCAGGTATTTGAGATAAAGATAAGAGATGCTGAATCATCATTTTCATAGAATTATTTTTTGGCAAAAATTTGAGGCCGATTGTGGTATTAAGTGAACCTACCACTTTGTATTTAGTATGTAAAATGATACCAGAAAGGATAACATAATCTAAAGTGAAAAATATTTCAAGCTTTTATTTGATGATTACGGTTACGAAAATTTCTAAAATTGTTCGTAAGTACCTTTGTAAAACAGGCACCAGTCCTTTCACTACACAGGTTGTAAACATTTCTTTTTTGATTTAGACATACGATGTATATTTTTAAACTAGGTATCTGCCCATTTCCAATTATCACAAGTGCGAATATGAAAGATAAACTGCGATCGGGATTTGTTTGTATCTGGGTCAAAGTCAAAACGACAAAAAATCAATCCATACCCAAGATCTAAATTTCAATTACGAGTCAGACTATTATGTGCATTTGGGCATTTAAATATATGAATCTATTTTCCTTACACAGGATTCGCAGTAATCGTTTATCGTAGTTCTCAACTTAGAGGAATATATAATTACTGGGAAAAGGGCTATCATGATCATGGTCACGAACACAATTTTGTCATTTAGATCAAATGGGTATAAACAACATGTTGTTTAAAATACTCGTGACATATTGATTAGATCTTCATATAAATGAATGAATTGCAAAATCTAAATGATATCTACCTCATGCAGTGCTTTGTTCAAGCTCTCTTTATTTTGGCGTTAATCTTTAATATATTTATATGATCTAAATTTGATTATGTAGCCAAGTTCGATCAACTTCGGTCGATCGTCTGTCTCTTCAACGCATTTGAAATTTTCTGTTACAAAATGTCTTGAAATTTCTAAAACGTGGGTCCTGTAGCATCATATCCCACCCATTCTGCTACGTCTTTTGGTACATTTTTGGACATAATAATTTTCATACGTTTTGGCCATATTACATTATTTAGACTAAGGATCAATGACGAGGGTTTAGTACCCGAAACGTGCATGTCTGGTCCATGCTGTAGATTTATCAGGTTTAAAATTATGCTATTGAATTTAAAGACGTTAAGCATTTTAATGAAACGTGCATGTCTGGTCCATGTTGTAAATTTATCAGGTTTTAAATTATGCTATTGAATTTAAAGACGTTTATCATTTTAAAGTTCTTTTTGTAAAAAAAGAGTAAAAACAGTCCACGACAATAAGGCAACGCCTTTGAATCACTAAGACATCAAATCGTATATACAATCTCCAAGGTCAGGTGCACATGCTGAATACAAAGAGACAATTCCTTCCATTTGTGAGATTCTAAGCATTTTCTTTTCAAAAAGAGACACATATTTTCAAGGTAGGTTTCTGTCTCTCTCCAATAAACACAAGGTCGAATATAAATAGAATCAGGGATTGAAATTAGTTCCGTATATCGGCTATATTAATTGCTATTGTGACTGAAAGAGTACTTTGCACACAATATTTAAACTTTGATTTTGTAAATTTAGACATTTGAATATATTTTTATAAACATTATTCTTTTGCATCGATTCACAGTAATTGTTTCATCTGAATTTTCAACTAAGAGTTATACATGTATATCTTTACTTGGAAAAGCACAAGGCCAAGGACACAATTTCGTTATTTGGATCAAGTGGGTTAAAATGACATAAATTTAATACACATGCAGTGCTAATGACAAATTGATTAAATCTTCATTAAAATGAAAGAATTTTTAAGTTAAAGAATATCTACCACATGCAGTGCTTTGTTCAAGGTATGTTACATTTTGGTATAACTCTTTTTTATCTAGAACTTAGAAATAATGTACTTTTGAACATTCTTGTTTTAGTATAATATAATTCTGAAGTGTGGATTCAATTGCAGCCGGTAAATCCTCAATATTTAAATGTACAAATAAGAATGCCATAAGGGAATCCTTTGGATTAATTCAGTCATTGAATGCAAATCAAACACGAAAGCCATGATTTGATTAAAAAAAATCAAATGAAACTACTTTGGGTACAACTTATACAACAACTTAAATACCCGACAAAGAAGCAAAGTTAATTCCGAAAAGAGATTAGATCAGGTGCTCGGGGGTAATATGCATCTCCTATTTGCCAGGAACAACCGTCGCCTAGGCCATTCAAAAAAGTCATATCAGGTAAATTATTAAATCCGGTGTTTTAGAATGCTCTTATCTATTATATGGGGAGGGTGTTATAACGTTGAATAAGTCCATTATAACCTCCAAAAAATGTTCAAGTTACCAAGTCAGTCGCTCACAAGGGTATTCTTTGTTCGGTATTTCTTTGGTTAGTCACATAACCTTTGTACGAAGTCGTTGGAGATTGAGATTGCTCTTGAATAACATTTCAATTACGATATGGATACACCATAGGCTGGGGAACGAAGGAATGTTATTACATAGCTTGTTGAGCTCGTAAAAAATCCCAGCTAGGGGTTTGGTAGTAAATGTTTTGTAGCCATTACGCTTTCTTTATAGACATAACCTGAGACAGTGCAGTGCATGTATTTTATATATTGTTTTCATTTTCGTGCATGAATATCGACGGCAGGTGCGGCTAACCAAACAGGGGATGCTTATTCCTCCCGGACACATGTTCCCACCTCTAGCTTGCTAGGGGTCCGTCGATATACAATATAATCTAAAGCGAGAAATATTTCAAGCTTTTATTTAAGAATTGAATGTTTATTTTTGCCATTCCATTGGATGATGAAATGTCAGTTGTTGTATAACAAATTGTGTAAAACCGCGTAGCGTAGCGAAGGAGACAGGAGACCAACAACAAGGAAGACAAACGTACTCTCGCTTGTATAGTAAAAGCGGACAAACAGATCAAGACAAAAAAACAGCAACATGGAAACACGGAAACATTACTACATGTATCTTATAAACAATCTACTTAGTGCAGTGCTGAACTGAGTACTGAAGACCAGGAGCCAGTTTTACGAAAGTACTTTCGAAACATTTAAGGAATTTTCGTAACTCTTGATCGCCTAGTACTTCTTATATTCTAAAAATCGCGATGTTTTGTTTCCAAATTTGCAATTAGTATGTATTAATGATATCACTCCCATGTCGGGAGTTAGCTTCTTTTCATATGGTGGTGGTTTTTGTTTGTTTCTTTGGTTCCTGTTTTATCCTGATTTTGTATGCCTTCGGTTTCTGATTTTCTGAATTATCGATTTTGTGCTACACATGTATATACAGGGATATGGTAATTATCCATAATTGTCATTAGAATGTATACAACATAATCTAAAGCGAATTTTTTTTTCAAGCTTTTATTTAAGAATTGAATGTTTATTTTTGCCATTTCATTGGATGATGAAATGTCAGTTGTCGCATTTTACAAATTGTGTAAAACCACGGAGCGTACCGAAGCGGTTTTATGCAAAATTTGTGATACGACAACAGTTACTGACATTTCATCATCTAATAAAATGGCAAAAATAAACATTCAATACTTATATTTACCGAAGATATGAATTTAATCCAAATTCGTACAAATTCTAAGGGAAAATAAACTTTCGTAACGGGGCGTATGGAAATATTAAACTTGTACGAACTAGTTCCCTAACGTCAAAAATGAGTGGGAATCAGCAAGCCGGCATTTATTCTGGAAAAAAGTATTTCCCCCTTCAGAACCTCAGCATGTTTTACCTATTTGCACTTACTACTGTACTGGTATGACGTAATTTGTGACGCGGTGTTAATCGAAGGCAGCAGACATGACAGCTGAAAGTAGAACAAGAAGCGATTTGTGTTTGGATTTATATGGACTTTCAGGTGATTACATACATGAGCTCGCTACAGCCGGCAGAGCACGGACTGTATTACGCATGCCCTCTTTTTATATCCATTTACATATTCATCTGTGTCTCTGGGGCCTCTGCGTTTCGCGGTCTTGTTTGTGTGATGTCATCTTACAGTGAGGAGGTTGTTTTACACCACAATTGTACGTTCTTCGAGACCCCTGGGTAATTGGAGAAGTGAGAGGGTTGTGCGCACGTAATCCAGGATAACCACACCATTTGCTACTTGCGTGACAGATGGCCGTCCAAAGTCGGCACCGGTTACCCATTGGTCTCGTCGGTTTATGTGTAGTCTTGTGTTTGATGTTTACATGTCGTATGTTTCTTTTCCGTCTCATGCTGTACTCGTCTTTTGTGTTTTTGCATCGGGTGTTTTGGTGTTTTACTGTTGATGCTGCAAAGGGGTCTTGTTGGAGATCTTCCTTCTTTTCAGACAGCATTTCTTGTACTTGTGTGTTATGTGTGAAGAAAAACCATGTTATTAAGATCTACAGGTATCGGAATATCAGCTGTATATTATTTCTAGGGAATCAGAACGAAATCGGGGTGAACAGTTTGGTAAGTCGTGATCGCGCTGTAGCTTTAGCTTGTATTTTCATATGTATTTATCCTAAATTCATGCGTATTTGAATACGCTTAGTGAAAACAAATACAGGACAAGATTTTTTTTCATGCATTTCTAGTAGGTCTATCATAATTTTCAGGGAAACACGAGAAACCCGTCAACGAAATGCCGTTCATGGTACTTGTTGCAGTTTTCAAAACATGTGCGTAGCAACTGATGTAATCACTGCAAACAGTCACAGTTAATGAGTCGACACATTGAACTTTTTCACGTTTTATCGGATTATTTGATAATATTTGTATTGTGTATTTAATGAAAATATGCGTTAAACAATTCACGTTTTCTTTTTCAACGCGTAAGTGTGAAAGAAGTTCCGGTCAATTTTGACATTTTATAATCTCATAACGTAACTCATAATAAATGTGATCAGCTATTCAAAATGTTTAGAAACAGATAAACAAACACAGTTGGTAATCATTAAATGATGAAGGTTACGAAAAATTCTAATATTGTTCGTTAGTACCTTAAAGTTTGTAAAACAGGCACCAGTTCTTTCATTTCACAGATTGTAAGCATTCCTTTTTATCAATTTAGACATACAATGTATATTTTTAAACTAGGTATCTGTCAATTTCCAATTATCACAAGGGCGAATATGAAAGATAAACTGCGATCGGAATTTGTTTGTATCTAGGTCAAAGTCAAAACGACTAAAACGCAATCCATACCCAAGATCTAAATTTCAATCACGAGTCAGACTATTATGTGCATTTGTTCATTTAAATATATTTTTCTTACAAAAGATTCGCAGTAATCGTATTATCGAAGTTCTCAACTTAGAGGAATATTTCATTACTGGGAAAATGGCAGTCATGGTCATGAACACAATTTTGACATTTAGATCAAAGGGGTAAAATTATTATGTTGTTTAATATACACGTGCAGTGCTAATGACATATTGATTAAATCTTCATATGAATGAAAGAATTGCAAAATTTATATGATATCTACCACATGCAGTGCATTATTCACAGCTCTCTACATTTTGGCGTAAATCTTTAATCTATTTATATGATCTTAATTTGATTTTTAAGGTTCTTTTTGTATAAAACGAGTTAAAACAGCATACGACAAAAAGGCAATGCCATTGAATCACAAAGATATCAAATCGTATATACAATCTCCAGGGTCAGTTGCAAATGCTGAATATTAAGAGATCATTCCTTCAATTTGCATTTTGTTTTCCAAAAGGGACAAATATTTTCAAAGTAGGTTTATGTCTCTCTCCAATGAGATAAAGAAGATCCTGACGACGATATCAGCATCACTCTCAATAGAGCACCAATAATATCTAAATAATCGCAAGGTCGAAGTCCATGCACGAAAACAATATCTAAAAACAATATCTAAATAACCACAAGGTCGAATATAAATAGAATCAGGAATTGGAATTAGTTCCGTATTTCGACTACATGGCTTTGTGACTGAAAGAGTACTTTGCACACAATATTTAAACTTTGATTTTGTAAATTTGGACATTTTGAATATATTTTATTATACATTATTCTTTTGCGTCGATTCGCAGTTATTGTTACATCTGAATTTTCAACTAAGAGGTATACGTGTATATCATGACTTGGAAAAGCATAATGTTGGCCAAGGACACAATTTCGTTATTTGATAAAGTGGGTAAAAATGACATAAATTTAATACACGTGCAGTGCTATTGACAAATTGATTAAATCTTCATATGAATGAAAGAATTTTAAAATTAAAGAATATCTACCACATGCAGTGCTTTATTCAATGTATGTTACATTTTGGCATAAATCTTTTTTTTATCTAGAATTTAGGAATAATGTACTTTTGAACATCCTTGTTTTCATATGATATAATTCCGAATAACGGATTCAGCTGCAGCCGTTTAATCCTGAATATTTAAATGTACTAATAAGAATGCCAAAAAGGAATCCTTTGGATTAATTAAGTCAATTTAGTACAGTCAGTGAATGAAAATCAAACACGAAAGCCGTGATTCGATTAAAAAAGTTCAAATGAAATTTCTTTCGGTACAACTTATACAATCAACTACAATACTCGACAAAGAAGCAAAGTAAATTCCGAAAAGAGATTAGATCAGGTACCCGGGGGAAATATACATCTCCTATTTACCAGGAACAACCGTCGCCTAGATCGTTCAAAAAAGTCACATCAGGTAAATTATTAAATCCGGTGTTGTGGAATGCTCTTACCTATTATATCGGGTAGGATATTATAACGTTGAATAACTTCATTAATTATATCCTCCAAAAGCTGTTTAAGTAACCACATCAGTCGCTCACAATGGTATTCTTTTTCGGTATTTCTTTGGTTAAAAAAAGAAGGGGTTAGTCACATACCTTTGGTACGAAGTCGTTTGAGATTGAGCTTGCTCTTAAATAACGTTTCAATTACGATATGATTACACCACTTGAGCTTCGCTCAGGTGAGCTAAAAAGGAACATATAAAAAGTCAGATGATGAGCTCGTGATTTTAAAGGCACGCGAATTCATCTGTCACCAAGTTGTCACGAAAATAAGGTCAAGCGAATATAAAGTCGTTACTGTATTGTTTTCATTTTCGTGTATGAACATCAGTCAGTCTAGCTTGCTAGGGGTCGTCGATGCTCAATTTGGTACTGTATAAAGAGTGCTGTGTAAAATATCGTAAAATTATGTGCAGCGGTTCCAGAGGAGAAGTTGAAAACGAGTCAGCCAATCGTAGCTTGTTGCAGCCATCTTGGATTTCCAAATAACTCGAAAAACAAACTTGGTAGAGGGCATTGAGTACTTGCTCCCTTTGAAGTTTCATGAAATTATGTTCTCTGGTTTCAGAATAGAAGTCGAAAATGCGTCATCCAATCAGAGCCTTTGGCAGCCATCTTGGATTTCCCAATAGCTCGAAAATCACAAACTAGGTAGAGGGCACTGAGTACTTGCATCCTGTGAAGTTTCAAAGGAGTCTGTGCAGCGGTTTCAGAGGAGAAGTCAAAAATGTTTCAGCCAATCACAGCCTGTGGCGGCCATCTTGGATTTCCGATCAGCTCGAAAAAAAAAAACAAACTTAAAAAAGGGCATTGAGTACTTGTTTCCTATGAAGTTTCGTGAAATTTTCTCGGTGGTTTCAGAGGAGAAGTCGAAAACGTGTCAGCCAATCAGAGCCTTTATCGGTCATCTTTGATTTTCGATCGGCTCGAAAAACACAAACTAGGTAGAGGGCATTGCGTACTTGTATCCTGTGAAGTTTCAAGAGATTCTTTGAAGAGGTTTCAGAGGAGAAGTAGAAAATGTGTCAGCCAATTACAGCCTGTGGCGGCCATCTTGGATTTCCGATCGGCTCGAAAAACGCAAACTTAGAAGAGGGCATTGAGTACTTAATTGGTGTGAAGTTTCATAAAATCTCTCGGTGGTTTCAGAGGAGAAGTCTAAAAGGTGTCAGCCAATCAGAGCCTTTTGCGGTCATCTTGGATTTCGATCGGCTCGAAAAACACAAACTTGATAAAGGACATTGAGTAGTTGCTTCCTGTGAAGTTACGAGAGATTCTGTGCAGCGTTTTCAGAGGAGAAATCTAAAATGTGTCAGCGAATCAGAGCCTGTGGCGACCATCTTGGATTTCCGATCGGCTCGAAAAACATATAAACTTGGTAGATGGCATTGAGTACTTGCTTCCTGTGAAGTTTCATGCAATTCTGTGAAGCGGTTTCAGAGAAGTCGAAAATGTGTCAGCCAATCAGAACCTATGGCAGCCATCTTGGATTTCCGATCGGCTCGAAAACACAAACTTCGTAGAGAGCATTGAGTTCTTGCTTCCTGTATAGTTTCTTGAAATTCTGTGCAGCGGTTTCAAAGAAGAGGTCGAAAAAGGAAACGAGAGACGACGGACGAACGACAGACAACGGACGCCGCGCTATGTCAATAGCTATTTTGAGCTTCGCTCAGGTGAGCTAAAAAGGAACATGTAAAAAATCAGATGATGAGCTCGCGATTTTAAAGGCACGAGAATTAATCTGTCGCCAAATTGTCACGAAAAGAAGGTCAAGCGAATATAAAGTCGTTACTGTATTGTTTTCATTTTCGTGTATGAACATCGACGGCGGGTGCGGCTAGCATTCTAGCTTGCTAGGGGTCATCGATGCTCAATTTGGTACTGTATTAAGAGTGCTGTGGAAAATATCGTAAAATTATGTGCAGCGGTACCAAAGGAGAAGTTGAAAACGTGTCAACCAATCGAAGCTTGTTGCAGCCATCTTGGATTTCTCAATAACTCGAAAAACAAACTTGGTAGAGGGCATTGAGTACTTGCTCCCTGTGAAGTTTCATGAAATTCTGTGCTCTGGTTTCAGAATAGAAGTCGAAAATGCGTCAGCCAATCAGAGCCTTTGGCAGCCATCTTGGATTTCCCAATAGCTCCAAAATCACAAACTAGGTAGAGGGCATTGAGTACTTGCTTCCTGTAAAGTTTCAAAGAGTCTGTGCAGCGGTTTCAGAGGAGAAGTAAAAATGTGTCAACCAATCTTAGCCTGTGGCGGCAATCTTGGATTTCCGATCAGCTCGAAAAACAAAAACTTAGAAGAGGGCATTGAGTACTTGTTTCCTGTGAAGTTTCGTGAAATTTTCTCGGTGGTTTCAGAGGAGAAGTCGAAAACGTGTCAGCCAATCAGAGCCTTTATCGGTCATCTTTGATTTTCGATCGGCTCGAAAAACACAAACTAGGTAGAGGGCATTGCGTACTTGTATCCTGTGAAGTTTCAAGAGATTCTTTGCAGCGGTTTCAGAAGAGAAGTCAAAAATGTGTCAGCCAATCACAGCCTGTGGCGGCCATCTTGGATTTCAGATCAGCTCGAAAAACACAAACTTAGAAGAGGACATTGAGTACTTGCTTCATGTGAAGTTTCATAAAATCTCTCGGTGGTTTCAGAGAAGTCGAAATCGTGTCAGCCAATCAGAGCCTTTTGCGGTCATCTTGGATTTCGATCGGCTCGAAAAACACAAACTTGATAAAGGGCATTGAGTAGTTGCTTCCTGTGAAGTTACAAGAGATTCTGTGCAGCGTTTTCAGAGGAGAAGTCGAAAATATGTCAGCGAATCAGAGCCTGTGGCGACCATCTTGGATTTCCGATCGGCTCGAAAAACATATAAACTTGGTAGAGGGCATTGAGTACTCGCTTCCTGTGAAGTTTCATGCAATTCTGCGAAGCGGTTTCAGAGAAGTCGAAAATGTGTCAGCCAATCAGAGCCTATGGCAGCCGTCTTGGATTTCCGATCGGCTCGAAAAACACAAGCTTGGTAGAGGGCATTGAGTTCTTGCTTCCTGTATAGTTTCTTGAAATTCTGTGCAGCGGTTTCAAAGAAGAGGTCGAAAAAGGTAACGAGAGACGACGGACGAACGACAGACAACGGAGGCCACGCTATAGCTATTTTGAGCTTCTCTCAGTTGAGCTTAAAAGGAACATGTAAAAAATCAGATGATGAGCTGGCGATTTTAAAGGCACGAGAATTCATCTGTCGCCAAGTTGTCACGAAAAAAAGGTCAAGCGAATATAAAGTCGTTACTGTATTGTTTTCATTTTCGTGTATGAAAATCAACGGTAGGTGCGGCTAGCAGTCTAGCTTGCTAGGGGTTGTCGATGCTCAATTTGGTACTGTATTAAGAGTGCTGTTGAAATTATCGTCAGGATATTTCACTCATTTGTGTCACACTTATGTCCTTTGACGTGTGGAGCTTGTAACTTGTAAGTTCCCCGCGAGGTGTTTGACAGTAAGTGTTTTGAATACTTTTCCCTGACATGGTCGCCATAGCACTTTCTATATAGACATAACCTCAGACAGTACAGTGTATGATTTTTATATATTGTTTTCATTTTCGTGCATGAAAAGCGACGACAGGCGTTACTAGCCAAACATTGGATGCTTATTCCTACCGTGCACCTGGTCCCACCTCTAGCTTGCTGGAGGTCCGTCGACGCTCAATTGTGTACTCTATCGTGAGTAACGTTGAGATTATCGTCAGGATCTTCTATGGCTCATTTACTACAGTAAACGAGTTATGATAAGGTACCACCAGAAAATAAATGATGAATATTGACAAGATATAGATCCTAACATAGAGAACAACATGAAAAATTCAAAAAGGGCGTACAAAATCGTCATTAAAACAGGAACCAAATCGAATAAAAAACATATGACCAGATATTGGAGTGAGACAATGTGCCTAGGAAGAGCCAGCATCCCCTGTTTGCATGCAACATACGACAATTCGACAGACATGTCACATTCGGTTATTTCCACTAAACAAGTAACTTCTGTTGTTGGATGGTTTCAAAGGTCTAAGGAAAAATATCATTTACCATTCTGACCAATGATACCTTATAGTGTGCAAAGAAATCCTCGTTGTGACCATAGAACCATGTTAATCAGTCACAATTGTATCCCTGACCGAGAAGCTTATCCGAGAGACGCTTAGGCCTAAAAACAAAATGTGTATATTTTGTACTTATCAATTGAAATATAAAAACGACATATGAAAGCGATGACGGGAATTTTCATTAATAAATTACAAACACCTTCACGATAGACATTGTATACCTTTCATTGATCATAGTTTACTTTTTCAAACTGATGCACGAACCCAATGAGGCAGCAAAAAGAATTAAAAGTAAATATTCTTATTTCCTTTCAAGAAAAAGTCATGAGAGAGAACATTGTCTTCATATTCATTTTTAGATATTGAGGCATAGGATAAAAAGTTTTTATATATTATACCGTTACTATAAATGAAGATAAATTGTATTTTGTAAATAATATAACTTTACGAAATATTATTTATCGTGTCATTTCAGTTTAATGTTCAAAGTATCTCATACATCTTTAGTTTCAAATTTGTCTATATATACACCACCAAGATTGCTCTTATATTCATCAAAAACATTGCTCGGTACATCTGTGTCATAAAAGCGGATGTTTTGAATGGCTTCAAGTTTGGAGAGTGATTCGAATAAAGCCTCCCAATCACTTTCCGAGGGCATTTTAAAATCTTCAAGCGTCAAGTCCTTTAAGTCCGACATATTTTCAAAATTCAAATCATACTTATCCAACGAAATAAAGCGAAAGTCCACTTTTGCAAGTTTTTCCAAATTCGCAATTTCTGAAAGTACTTTAGGATCATATCCTTCATCGCGGTTTCGATACATAGAGCTTCCACTATATCCAAGGTTTTGTAACTGGCTTAGTTTAGGAAGTACTTGTAGAAGCTTTTGTCTGTCTTCTTCAGCTTCCATGTACGTAATGTGTAATACTGACAACTGTTTGTAATCCGGGAGACTTCCTAAAAAATTACTTAAAAAAGGAGTTTTCTGCTTTCTCTGCGGTTCAGAATATGCACCAGTCTTCTTCTGATGTGCATGTCGCAAAAAGCCTAATTTCGTAGTGTTTTTCCGATAGATGGAATGTATGCGATATTCAAAATCGATAATTTCATCTTCTTCTGACTTAAGGAACAATATTCCTAAAGCACGAATTACTGCTTTTGACTCATCTTTGGTTATCAGATTTGCCAAGATATTATCCCTAAATGCAACATTGGAGAACCCTACGGTTTTCAGGTGAAACATTTTTGGACTATAGTCATCAATAAGTCTACATTTCCCATCTACGTAGCCGTCTATATATATAGATTCAATAGCTTTGCTTTCATCCAAAAAAATTTTCACTTCGGTATTGCTTATTCCTTTTGTCTCGTTATTGGGAATACACACCATGTTAAGGGATACGATGTCGTTCGGATGAAATTTCAGCACTTTGGCCGACTCCCTGATGGTAGGTACGTCTGTGTCCGTGGAGAGTAATATCACATCGGAAAACGAAAATTTTAGAGTGTGTCCTTCGTCTTCAAAAGCTTCGATAGATTTTGATCCCCTAACTTCTTTATAACATCGCAATTGTAAATTGTACAGATGGAACACTTTGTGGTAACTTCTCCTGTTAAAGGAAACTCGATATCTATCGATTTCGTCGTCGTCATTTGTCATGTTCTTGATAAAACTTGATAACCTGCATCCAACTGCAGGGGACAATCCACTTAAGAATATAAGAACGGGCGTATATTCTATGGTTTTATCAACGTTAATAAGTACGTCTTCCATAATTGTATCAGTATCTGTTTCTTTTCTTCCATACATTAGGTACAGTGATGCAAGAAATTCATGAATAGTTTTATGGAGAAAGCTGATTCTTATTTTGTCCTCATGGAATCTTCCTGTTGTCTCACTTTTGATCACTAGGCCTACTCTGAGAAACAGATCAACCATCTCCTCATCCAACAGTTGATTCAACTGGTCCTCCCTGAATACTAAAATAGACTTTTCGGAACATAAAGTTTCGAATGCCACTTTTCCGAGACGTGTTAATTCATGCAAGTGTTGTGCAACTTTTGGATATTCTTCTAAGGAAATACATTCCGTTATACGACTGCTGCCAGGAAGCAACAATCTAGGCAGCAATTGCCTAAAACGATTCCACGTATACTCTGACAACGTCCGGACGAACGTTGAAATCGAGAACTCCCCTCTGATCCCTTCAGCCTGTGCTTTTCTGGACATTCTTTTGAATAAAGCTTCAATAATTGAAAGATAAAACGTCGTCAGAGAATTGCCCGTTTTAACATCTTCATACAGTGTTAGAATGTAAAACACTGTAAGCATTGGAATGTTCATTAATGACTTTATCTCCGTCGGAGCGTAGGAAACGGCGTTTTCTACATATGCCTTTCTTTCGTTGAAATCATCAAAAGTCGTTTTGTTCTGGAAGTAATTGCTCAACATGTTTGTTGTAAGCTCTTTCACACCGTCCTCGTCGAGACCATTCAGTCGGATCACTCTGTCGATATTTGGATTGCAAACTTCTTCAACTTCCATGAACTTCCAAGATCTCATTGAAATCAAAATTGTACTTTTAGGCATATGTCTGCAATTAGGTATACATTTATCCAATAGAAATTTCTTTTTGTCGTCAGATATGTTCCATTCATCAAGCCCATCTAGTAGAACAAGACTCTTAAATTCACCATTTTCGAGGATCATTCTCATATCGGCTAGATTCTGTTTCGTTAGACGGTACCGACTATATACATCTTGTATCAGGTCAATTAGGTTTTCACTTTGAATAGAGACGTCACGCATTTTGATAAAGAACAGAAAGTCAAACTGTTTCAGGCATCTATTCAAGTCCGCAATTTGAGGCCGAGTATCTCTTTCTCTCAATATGTCATTATTCCACGCTTGACACCATGATTTTGCAAACCTTTGACATTGTACGGTTTTTCCATATCCGGCTTCCCCAAGCATGAAAATGAAACGTGCAATGTTTCCTGATTGTGTGGTAAAAATCTTATCCGGTGCGATACATTGAAAGTTGGAGTCTTCACTTCTCGTGGAACCTCTTTTGTCGTATTCATCTATTATCGATACAGAAGCGTAGATTCTATCAAGATCTATTGCATCATCCATTCTGAACGATAGAATCTGAATTCTGTCTGCTTCTAACTCGTTGATTGAAGCAACCAAAGACCGCAAGTCCTCTATACCTAGAGGAGACAGAGATAACATTGGTCTAAAATGAATGAGTCTATTAATAATTCTAATTTTACAACAGAGCTACCTATACAAAAATATATGAATTAAATCAGGTTTATTTTTTTTTCTCAATTTTCTCTTATTTAATGTTCTCATTGTTTGAGATTCTTTTTTCATGTGTTTTCAATTACATAGATGCCTATTAAATATTTGTCTGGTATTCTGGTTTGGCTGTCATTCACTTTCAACAAGATAAAATAGTATTTTGACAAATGCTTTAGATAGCGTTCTAATAGCATCAGGGAACAAAACAAAAATAATAATAAAACGTTTCATTTGCTTTTGTCACTCTGATACGATCTTTTGGAGGTCAATTGACACTTATCTCTTCTATAAAATTTACAATATCAGGTTGTTTTAATTGAATGAATAATATTTATTAATTACTTTTTTAATCAATGCATAAAATAATGCTATGTTCCTATCATTTACCTTCTGTTTTCACTTTGCTCTTAAGTTGGTCAAGGTAAATTGCTTCCCGCTCTGGATCCATCGATGCTTCAAGCAAACAATCTACGTCCTTTTCATACTTGTTGTCGTTATTCAGGTGTTTGTCAATTGATTTGACTGATCTCTTTATATCCGACCAATAATCAATGAAGTCTACCGGAGAAAGACCACTGCTTGAAGAATGTCCTATCTTATTTCTGATTTCTCGGATTCTGTCTATGCACGCTGAAAGAGAAAAATCGGAATCGTCTGGACTATGTCCCCAGCCGTTTCTGTGGGGTAGTATGTAACATATATTTCTCAGTAAGAGGTAAAGCAATGACACATCCATGTCACTGTAGTCACCAGTGTAGTGTCCGGTTGAAGGCAAGATAAGTTTTCTCTGTGGTGCTGTTAGGCGAGGTAGATTCGTTCTTTTCTCTTGAATGACTCTTGGAAACGATGCTGGAGGCACATGATGACGTAGAAGATCACGTAGCTGATCCGTACAAGGACATCGCAGAACATGACTCACCCTGGCTAGGTTTGTCGTCTCCTGTGTTGGGACATATGCAGAACTCGACATCTTGGTGGCGCTCGTCATCCCTAGAATTATAAGATGAAAGTGATTTTAATGGTACATCTAGTAGTTTAGCATTCATTAACAAGTATTTAAATCCCCTTTTATACATGCCTTCTTTATATGTAGAAATGTAAAAGAAAAAATACAATACAAGTCCTAAACATACTGGGTTGGATCCATATCAAAACATGAAAACACCTATATGCAAAAGCACAGCATAGACCAGTACAACAAATAGAGGGGATCTCAAACAACACTCGATTGCAGCACATCACCAACAGCAAAATCTCAAAACAACAACTACAAAAGAAGGGATGGATCTCTAACAACACTAGGGTGTAGCGCCCACAGCAAAATCCCAAAAACACTTATTGCAAAAACACAGAATGAGATACAAAAGGGAAAGCAACACCAACTCACTCCATAGAAACATGTAACACAAAAGATAACATATAACATAACGAGACCAATAGGTAACCGTTGCCGACTTTGGACGGCCATCTACTACGTAATCAGCAGAAGGTGTCGTTATCTTGATAACATGCGCACTACGCTCCCAGTTTTCAGATTACCCAGAGGTATCGAAGAATACACAATTTTGGTATAAAATAAACTCCTCACTGTAGGATGAACATACAAACAGACGGAATGACACAAGGCCACAAGAAAGAAGGGAGGGGATCTCCAACAATACCCTGTTGCAGCACTAACAGCAAAACACCAAAACACCCGATGCAAAAACACAAAAAACGAGCATAGTATGAGACGAAAAAGAGACGTACGACTTGTAAACATCAAACACGAAAGACTACACATAAACCGACTAGACTAAAGGGGCAACAGGTGCCGAATTTGGACGGCCATTTGCAACGCAAGTAGCAAATGGTGTGGTTATCCTGGATTACGTGCGTACAACCCTCTCACTTCTCAAATTACCAAAAGGTCTCGCAGAACGTACAATTGTGGTGCAAAACAACCTCCTCGCAGTAAAATGACCTCACACAAACAAGACCGCAAAAAGAAGAGTCCCAGATGGATTTGTCAATTGATATAAAAACATAAGGCGTAAGAATAAACTTCGCGCTTTGCCAGATGTATCGAGTTCATGCATGTGGTCACCCGAGAAGCCCAACCGAGATTCAGAGAGAACAAGTAATCGGGGAACTGTCTATTCTAAAGAGGTTTTGAAAGGCCCCGTCATGGAGTCCTGTTGTCAGAGTTCGTAAGAATGCGATGGTACAAGGCTGTAGATTGGTCCAGTACTAATCAAAGTATCCATTTGGTGACAAAAGTATCATATCCACGACATAAAGGTGTTTAATGATTCTAACACAATCTCAATGGTAATTCTGTCTACCTTTGACCCTTCTTATTTTGTAAGTTATATCACCATAAAATTCACGTTTTGAAATACCTACAGTAATATACTATGCTGCTTGTATGGGTTCGAATTCAAAAGAATTTGCCAAGGAGCGCAAAAAGGGCAAAGAACATTAACTATTAAATCAAAAAGCAAACCAAGAAAGGCTCATAAAAGCAAGAAATCAATGAGCAATCGGCGCCGACTTGGATCGGCCGTCTACCATATTAGTAGCTAATGGTATGGTTATCCCGATTACATGCGCACAATACTCCCGTACTAGTCCGTTGGTCTGGAAGATGGCACAATTGACATGCATAATAGGGGACAGGGGGTATCTCTCTCCATCGCCTTGCCTCCCCTCACGCCCTTCCTCTCGCCTCCTCCTTTTCACTCTTCCCTTACCTCCCCCTCTCGCCCCGTTTCCTCAGTCATCCAAACCCTCTTCCTCCCCTCACTCCCCTTTCCCCCATTCCTTACCCCCTTCCTCCCTCTCCCTTTCAACCTATCTACCCCCTCATATTCTCATTTTTGGTTAGAAGGGTGTAATATAAAGCCGACAACTGCTGCATTATGTTGTGGTTGTAACAAACGTCTTATGATGTGTTGTTGAATTAAACAATGATGTACTAATCAAGATATATCATATCATAATGCGATACGTTGCCATATTAAACAGTAATATTATGTTGTGGTTATCTTAAAATATGTTGTTGTGATTTTAAGTTATCAGCTCATCAGGTACGCTAGAGCTTGCTCCAAAGTTACAATGACAAAAAAAACTGATCATTCAAGGATTTAGATATCAAAAACTTGCTAAATCGTTTTGGACATTTCACAAAAACGATTCTGAATTTCTTTCAAAATTTAAGACGACTCCAGAATCAGAGTAACATAAATGTATCTTCGGGAATTCCATCGCGTCCATTTTACGATGACCTTATAGATATGATTAAAGTAATTCAAATCCCGAAAATTTTCCATAGACTTCCATTATAAGGGTTTTCCCAGTTGGGCTTCCATACTTCTGTGAAAATCGGCGATTTCAAAAATGGGTCATTTATCATAAGACAGAACAATAATTTATCTACCATTTAATGTTATAAAAAATGGGGGTTACCGTTGCTTTTCATTCTCTAAATTTAGAATGAATAAAAAAGTGAAAAAGTGAAAAATTAAAATTTGATAGGTACCCCTCGTTATAAAACCCATATAATTTCTGTTCATGTCATAATTAATTAGAAATTAATATACGACGTGAAAGTCTATCTATTGTACTTTCACTCATGTGAATATAAGCCAACCACAAACGCGCGTTCATTCAATCCGAGCTCCAGTTTTGGGTAGCCAAAAACGGCCCATAACTCGTTTTAAATCAATGGCATATTCATACCTAAAGCAAAAATGTGAAATGACCTACATTTGACAAATTGTGTCATCTTGGTATTTTCTTGTTATTCTATTCTATCCTGAGTTTAAATCAATAGTCATTACTATCAAACATACCTAAAAAGGAAAATTATGGGTTTTTAATCAAGCCTACCCCCCTTTTTAGTACGTAATTGATCAAAAAATTGCCAAAAGTTAATGACATTTTTGTATTGTAAATTGATTTATAGGAAAATATTTGAAGTATACGTTGTCACATTTACTATCAATGTAATATTCTATCTTTACTCTTTCTTCATGTCAAGAGACCGAGAGAAAACAATAAGTGTAACAGGAGTTATCTCATCTTGAAGAACGTTGGCGATGTTTGCGCACCATACTTCCAGAAATCGAACAAATTCCATGAAACTATCGAAGGCAACGATGAGAATGCTTGCTGAAAAGATAGATTGCAGTCCACACTTCTCATTCTTACAAAGAAAGTTTCCTTCAAATACCAATTGTATGCAACATGCCATTTTATAAATGTGACAAACTCGTAAAAATTGCAATTATTTTATGGGGGTATACTTGCACGAAGTTGTCTAGGTGGAAGAACATCGATGTAAAATTCAAACTTAATATATGAATTCTTTCATCAATAATAGTAGAAGTTTTCAGAATTAATTAAAACGACGCAGGGGGCATACCAACCCTATGTAAGGGGAATAACTCCGAAAAAAAAAATTGAGAAATTTTTAGAAAATTCGACATCCTGTCTTTCGTGACAAAATCTCGTCATTTTGAGATTTCTAAATTTGGTCAAACAATATGAAAATATAACGTGAAATAGTTATAATTCATTCTAGGTGAAAAAAGTTACAAGATAACTTTTTGTCTGAAAATTAATGGTACTTTTCTCATTATTTTAGTCAATTTTATGTGTTTTTGATGCCTAAACTTTGGGTCGCTGGATATCAACAGATACGCTTCCAGAATTTTTTTTTATATATTCTACGTGTATAAACATCAATTTACTGTCAAAAAGACTTAAAATAAAGCAAGAAAAGGAACTGCTTCCGGTTTCACAATTTAGGAAACACCCCCTTCCTTTTTCCAGTATATTACGTAAATGGCCTACAAATCATAAAGTTTGCTTTGAACACCACACTTTTATACAAAGAAATAATAGATAAGTCCAGAGGCATCGTTTGGTATCAAATTGACCAAAATCTCATTCCTATTTAGATATGATTAAGGTAATTCAAATCCCGAAAATTTTCCATAGACTTCCATTATAAGGGTTTTCCCAGTTGGGCTTCCATACTTCTGTGAAAATCGGCGATTTCAAAAATGAGTCATTTATCATAAGACAGAACAATAATTTATCTACCATTTAATGTTATAAAAAATGGGGGTTACCGTTGCTTTTCATTCTCTAAATTTAGAATGAATAAAAAAGTGAAAAAGTGAAAAATTAAAATTTGATAGGTACCACTCGTTATAAAACCCATATAATTTCTGTTCATGTCATAATTAATTAGAAATTAATATACGACGTGAAAGTCTATCTATTGTACTTTCACTCATGTGAATATAAGCCAACCACAAACGCGCGTTCATTCAATCCGAGCTCCAGTTTTGGGTAGCCAAAAACGGCCCATAACTCGTTTTAAATCAATGGCATATTCATACCTATAAACAAAATCAGAAGGATCAAAGGTTAGATCAAACTTCAAGCACAAATGTAAGAAAACAGTCGGTCGCCTGCTTTGCCGAGGATATGATCCAAAGTCATCACTAAAACACTGGGCATGGTACTGCACCAATCTACAGTTTTGTTCTAATGCCTTTCCCAACGTTGCACACTGGTCAACCGTGACGACGGGATTGCATGATGGGCCTTCTTGAAATTTCCTCAGAGAAGACCGGGTCTTGATTCTCTGTCCTATCTGAACATTGGTCAGACTTCTCGGGTGATTGAACTTGAGCTCGCTTCAGCAAGCAGAGCACAGACAGTTATACGCTTGCCATAGAAATTTTTAAATCCATTGACATAGAATTTGTGTTAAAAGAGACCGTTGCGTTTAATTATCTTGTTTGTGATGTAAATTTATTGTTAGAAGTTTTATGATTATACAACAATTGTGTTTCTATGGAAACCTCTGTGTATCCGGATAAGTGGAAGGGTTGTGCGCACGTAATCCGGATAGCCACACAATTTGCTATAGCAGATGGCTGTCCAAAGTCGGCGCCGGGTGCACATTGATCGCCTTCCTTTTATGTTTTCATCAATGTTTGATGTCACTGTACGTCTGTTACGATTGTTTTGTATGATTTTCTAGTGAATATTGTTGTGTCTTTTTGCGATTTGTAGTTTTGTTTGATGTCATTTATGTGTCACTTTCTTGTTGGTTTGTTTCGCTAATTGAGTGCAGGGTGGTCATGCTGGCGAAAATTCCCTTTCCTTCGAGAGGATTGATGGATGCATGATACAATTCAAAGGCAGAAAATCAAAAAATTAACACCACAGATAATCATATCCACGGATTATTGAATTTCATATTCATCTACATGTGTACAAAGCCATGATAATTTCTTTTCAGATCATTTAGATTGTATTATGACCATTTTCTATGTAATCACAAGGTGATCAGTCGCTTTGAAGGCAGTTTCAAAGTGTATACATTATTGAATAAGTCATATACAAAGACTTGGACAACGCGTACGTCATAGCGATTAAATTTTGTAAATTCATTTTCTTTGTATATTGCCAAATAAAAGTAATCGTTTTGTTAAGAAACCTTTATTAAGTTTAAATGTCTTAAATAATACCTAATGCTCAATTTGGTGCTCTATTGTGAGTGCTGTTGAGATTATCGTCAGGATCTTCTTTAATTTATAAAGATTTTATAGTCAGACCATGTATCATTATTCATACAGTTTTATAAATTGTATCTAAGGACTGCCAATTCCACTGAATATGCACACGTGTTAGTGTCCTTGTCACCTTGTGTGTATCCAAGGAACTTGAATATAAACATACGGGTGCTTTTTCGAATAGGCAGTATTGCCTATCATTAATAACATTCATGGATAATAAAATATAAATTAATCTCTGGCGAAAACGCATTGCACTATGGAATAGAAATGTCATTTTCTATGATTTATATACTAAAAGAGGTCCCCAATAGACTTAGAAAGTAGAATCACTGACGAGGGTAAAGTACTCGAAACGTGCATGTCTGGTCCATGCTGAAAATTTATCTGTTCTTAAATGAGGCTATTGAATTTAAAGACGTGTAAGGTCTTACGGGGAACATCACAGTAATTTGCAAAGGCAAATGTAGATAGGACACTGACTCTGCCGGTATTGAATTTGCCTATTAGAATTCCTTTATGAATGGTTTTATCAACATCTTCCTTAAGGTAGAACATCCCTTAGGTCTCAGACGCTCATAAATCCTAAACAACAACTTAACAATATTTTCATTTCCATTTATTCAAAGCGAGTATTTTTGATATACAAACAAAATATAATTCGTGGTGTCATGATTGGAAACGATGGGAAAGTTATAGAAATTCAATTTTAGGGTACTTTAATGTAATAATATAAAAGTTTGTTTTCCCAAAACCATGTTAATTGGATAACATGTACAATATTCTGAAGAGATAAAATAGAGTATTCGGGTAAAAATGTTCAGCAATTCTGACCTGAGGGATACTCTGCCTTAAATTCGCACATATGACAAAAAATAGTATAAAGGGCGAAAATAAGACAAGATGAGATTTTCGATCTCGTTTTCTTCTTGAATAGAATTACTAAACAATTTAACTGCACAAGACACGTATGTCGGAAAATAAATCCGCATTAGAGAGTTGGAACCCTTCGACATTATTTAAGCCAAAGTTATTTTCAGACACAGCTAAAAGTGGCACACTCTGGTTTTATGATTTGAATTTAGATTTTGAGTATCTACTTACAAAGAGTTCGAGGCTTCAAATTTTGTGTAGGGTGGATCCAGTAGCATAGTCAAATAAAATTTATGGCCAAATTAAAAAAGCATTTGATGGATGCTAGTATGTTAACTCCTTTAATTACAATGAGAAGAGACATTTTCTACAGTAGCGAAATGATGTGTAACAGTTATTCAGTCCGAAAGTCGATAATTCAAAGAAAAAGCATTAGAATTTCCATAGAAATATTTGTGAACCTCGGACTGATTAAAATTCCGAAATGAGACCAGGTACTCGGGGAGAGTCAGCGACAGATCTGGAAAGAACTTTCTTTTAAATACACTTGAAACATTCAATCATGGGGAACATATTTCACTGCTCCACACTGCTAACGGACATAATTACATATCTTTTATCTAATTCGAATATCGAAATGCTGATTCCAAAATGAACTAATATGTGTCCTGTACTCTTACCTGATTGGCTTAATTGTAAACCTGGTTCTAGCTTTTCTATCTACTGTCCATACAAATCACTACCGTTATAAGTTTTCTATGTAAACCCGTTCTTAGATCCTCGAAGCATGCCTTCTGATTCAAGAATCATTTCATTGTGACGAAAACGTTTGAAAGCTATGATCCATATTTATTTTCTTGTGAGCAAAAGGTAAACATTTAAATGATGAATAGCAATATATCACATTACCGATACATTATTTTGTCGTGCACCCTCTTTAGCTCCCAAAGATAAATGTATTTTGCAGACCAGGCTCTTTAAATTTAAGTAATAAACGGTACCTATGTCAATTATGCATTTAGTGATTTTATCTCCTTAATTAAGAATACCCCCTCAAAGACTTGAAGTGCAAATTCTTGATCGTTGCAAAAGACAAAAATGTCAATAAGTTTATTATAAAATCATCACACAGAAATTTGACTAATTGTAAAAAGTCATCTAAAAGAAGACTAACAAAAAGAAAAAAAACTTTCGAAATATTTAATACATTAATGCAAGTTAAACCTTTACATGTGCAAGTTTTTTTAGAAGTTGTTTTCATTTGTCGTGCGTGAACATCGACGGCGTTGCTTACTCCTCCCAAACACCTGGTCCCTTCTCGTTCGGTCTTCTTTTTTTAAAACCATTATATTTCAGATAATATTTTCCATGAGAATGATATACACGACATGTATTTTTCTAAATCATAATAGATTTTTATAATTCTTTTTTTTAGATATAAATTTGGGAAAGGGTTAAAAGTAGAATTATTCAATATATGTCTGGTAATGTTTTTTTCTCGTTTCAGATTTTTGGCAGTATGTTCATTTTATATTATTTGTAAATATGAATGAAACAAAATTTACAGCCGATAGGAAATAAGTTTCATATTAATGTAATGTAGTGATTTATATGTGCCTTATCATTAAATGATTGAGCAACATACGAAGCATAAATGGTCTGTTTAAACACTAATTTGATAATGGAAGATAGGAAATAATACGATCTAGAGCTAAGACCAACAGTACGTTGATATGCATCTCAAACTTTTACGGTATTGGCAATATTTGTTCAGGTATGATGTAGAAATACTAACTAATTGTATCAATAGTCTAACAGTCATGACTTGACACTTATCAAAATGATAATGTCCCCTTCCGAAAGAAACGAAATTAATTTGTCAATTTTTTTCCCAAACTTTATGGCATATATACCTTAACGTAGATTTAAAAATATGTTTTGACGTTTGTGTCAACCGCTTTCGTGAAAAGTGATCCTTTTTTTATAAGTATACAAATTTTCGAGACATTTCGACCAAAAACAGATTTTAAATAAAGTTCAACTTATTTATGTTTTCATAATACCAAAAAAGTCCAAAAACTCTAGATCTGTTAAAACAAAATGGATGACACCGAGTCTGATAATCGAAGGCGGCGTCCGCTCCACAGTCTGATCAAAGGGTAATTAATACGGGTTCTTTAAATAAATATACAGAAATTCGAAATGTCTAATTGAAAATACAGTTTTCTGTATAAAATAATTAATGTCGAGAATTTTGCAAAATAATAAGAGTATAAAATATATGTCATTTGAAAGAGGAGACTTTAAGGATGTTTTTTAAAAATCATCATTGAACGATCATATGCAATATTGAGGAGCTGAGAAGCAGGAATGAATTCAAATTTCCTAAAAAAAAAGTTTTGGCAAAAATTCGAATTTTTTACCAGAAAATACACAGTAAAAACAGGAATTGGAACTTGCAAGTTATTTCATCTGATAGAACATCAAAAATACTATATATTCAGACTTTTCAATTTTCGAAAACTTCAACCATATAAAATTTATAATTTTTTTCCTATTTTCAGTGATTTTTTACTCAAAAAACATGGATTTCCCCCAAAACACCACTTTTGCAATGGAAACTTCCATGAGACAATTTTTTATCTGTAAGAGCTAAAAAAATTCTACAAAGTTAGGCCGATTTTGGAGGATCAGGGGGGGGGGGTGCCCAACCCAGTGATATATGCCAGACTAAAAGGGCACTTACAGTCATCAATTGCAAGGAAGGGTAAAGGTCTTTTTAGGCTAAGAAGTTATTCTTGCATATTATTCAAGAAATTTAGTAAAGTCTGTATCATGTAGACATTTGCTAACCTGACATGACCCTCGGTTGCTGTAATTGTTGTTTGGCCTCATCTGTCGGTATGTCACTCCTCTGCATGTCAAGATCCTTACCACTCTGGGTTTGACCATGTAATTGTTGATCTGAAGAAAAATCATTTGAGTTTCTTATGTAAATACGAAATCTATTCTTTTGGAGTTTTTTTTCAAATCATTTTAGCATAACCTATCGCGTTATTAGGCTAGAGAAAGAAACAGAGGACAAATATGTTGTTTAACTCATCTGAAAATAAAACATGTGCATCACTATATACCCCCACCATTTAATGGCGGGGTATCAATATGATACTGAATCTCATTTGTCTTCTTAATTCTTATTTCTCCCTAACATCAGTTTGTCTCTTCTGGTTCAAAACTATTTCTCTTTTGACAGATGAAAATTACACGCATTTTTTGCATTTATACTTTTGCTTAGTATTTATGTTTATATCAGTGAATGAAAGTCAAACATTATATCCAAAATCAGAATCCAAGAACCACTAGTAAAAGATTGTAGACTACATAGAAATTTCCGAAAAAAAGAACTTTCATGTGAGAAAACAAAATGTGGATAAATAGATGGAGACATACATCAACATAGCAACATAGAAACAGGAAGGACAACCCTATTAAATCGTCCTGAGAATGAATGGAAGTCATTGTAGATGGCGCTGTTCGATAAGGTTCTGTAATACATGTATTTAGAAACATTGAAAAACCTTATTATACAGTTAAAGTATACCATTGAGGGAGTTAGCACGATTCTGGTTCCTCTCGACCAGACCTATGTCCCTCGGTTTCATACCATTGAGGGAGTTAGCACGATTCTGGTTCCCTCGACCAGACCTATTTCCCTCGGTGTCATACAATTGAGGGAGTTAGCACGGAGCCGAGGGAAATAGTTCTGGTCGAGTGAACCAAAATCGTGCTAACTCCCTCAATGGTATACTTTATCTGTATTATCATACCGAGAAAAGCATTATACTGAAACAAACATATCTCTTGGGTATACTGAAACAAACATATCTCTTAGGTATACTGAAACAAACATTATACTGAAACAAACATATCTCTCAGGTACACATGGTTCCAATGGAAATTCTAATGATTTTTTCTTGCCTTCTCGTCTGAATGACTGAGTAACGGAAAATATTATTTTTTGATGATAAGATAAACAGTAACATCATTTATCATACTCATACATGTTTAATTTCTGATTGTTTTATTTTATTGTGGATTAATTTATGTGATAAGCGGATAGTAGGCGGATTACTCTGCTCGCGTATTAATAGCGTCATCTGATCAACCTTCGATGGCGCTGATTGGCTGATACTGACACACCCCCAAACAACGCTCCGCCCACTTTGAAACTAATTCCCAAGAGAAATAGATTTCTCAACTAACGCACCCCTTTGCAGGGAAATAGTCTTATCAGGCCATTTTCAGGGATTTAGTTTAATTTAATGAGTCTATTTTTATATAGGAAAAAATCAGTAGAGGTATTATAACATCAATTTATTCTGCCAAAGGTTATCTGAAGTATTGTTTTTCGGAAATCGATCTACAAGTAAATGGATTCAAATTTCTCCTGAATACACACGAAGTCTCCATGTCCAGAGAGCAGTATTCTGGACAAAAAAATCCAAGTGTTATGTAACAGACATGCATAATTTGGACCATAAATCTTCTTTACTGAAAAAAACGAACCCTTCTACTTATTAGACTGCAACTGCTCATCTGCAACTTTAAACAACGATCTATTTATTCTACTTATTTGGCGAATAGCATTGTCATATTGTGCACTCTCTATGGGAACAATGTCACAAAAATCAATCCTCATGATCAACTCTGTAAAATAGAATAAATGTATCGGTACAATGGTTAATTTTAAAGCACATTTAGATCTTATTATAAATAATCAATCGGACCATCTACAATTGTTGAAAGGAAATCTGGGTGAATAAACATAGCTCAAGAAAACATATCTTAATACAAAGTATGTCGAAAATTGTGTGTTAAAGATGTGTCCTAATAAAATGTACTGAAAGACAAAAGTTAGCGAAGTGCATTGGTATAATTTACAATGAAATCTAAATAATTTTTGTTTTGATTTAATATCAATTTACCATAGAATTAAGATTGTTTACTTTATTATAACAAAAATTGGAAGTTTCTTTCTCATTTCAGACTGAGTATTTGTCGTATTTTCGTTCATTTATCAAGCTAACAATAATTATAACTATGTTTATAGGAAATGAAATGAACTGTGTTGTTTGAATTTCTGTTAGGTTTGTAATAATGTCGAAGGGTTCCAACTCTCTACCTTCTTGAAGAAAATTCCAAATCAATTTACATGCACCAGACAAGTGTTTCGAATATTAAATTCTCATCAGTAATGCTTTCAGCGGCGCCACCATAAATAGTTTCAGTAGCGCCCTCTTCAATTTTTTGAAGTTCGATTTTTACATTTACATTACAGAGAGCCCGCGGCTCCAAATTTCCTGTAGGGTCGATTCAGTAGCATATCCAAATAAAATCTATGTTCAAAATAGTAAGTAATGGCGACCAGAAATTACCTTCTATCCGTATTGCTTTTTCTCTTATATTCGGCTCTCTACGGTTAAAACCTAATCTTCTTCTTTGCATGTTTATAACCCTTTCTACGTCTTCAATTTCTTGTATTAAAGGGGCACTGAAACTGACAAGGTCTTTCAGGACATCATAACACCCAACCTTAATATGACCTTGTTCTACTAGTATATCAAGAAGATTTCTACAGTTGTTATTTTCTATATCATCTGGAGCTGTAAGATAATTGCGACATCTGGCATTGAATCTTTGAAAGTCTCTTCCATCACGAACCCTAGGACTTAGATAATCGATGGCAATTGTCTCATACAACAAATTATTGTGTAGTCTGTTTATTTCTTCATCATCCATATTTCATATAGTCTGCTCTGAAAAATGACTAAAAATCGATGCAGTCATTATTGATATGAGAACAACAATGAAATAAAGGACATAACAATTCTCTGTTTTCACATTGTTGAACTACCTTTTAAGCTGAAACGCTCGACAGTATGTCATAATTACTACAATAACAAGCATATCCCTTAAGTAACACAGAGGAACGGATCCACAATATTTAAAAAATAACGAATATCAGATAAATTAACTTCATTCAGTTAAGAAAGATCCCGACGAGTATCTCAACAGCACGCGCAAGAGAGCACCAAATGTAGCATCGAGGGACCCCTAGCAAGCTAGAGGTGGGACCAGGTGTCCGGTAGGAGTAAGCATCTCCTGTTGACTAGAAACCATACGGGTACGACAAGAAACGATAACACTCATCTAACATGTCTAATAAACGGTCAAATGACAAATATGGATATTGACCATATTCCAATACACACAGCTGTCATTCTATCACAGATTATGGTAGAAGATGGAAGGTATCATATAAGAAAGTATGGAATATCGAACCTCATTCGTTGCCGTTTAAAAGATTGCGAAACACAATAACGCCCATACTGAAAGGCCATCAACAATTGTATGTCATTAAAGAAGGGAGAGGGTCTCTTACAAGACCCGATTGCAGCACCAACAGCAAAACATCTAAACACCTAAGGCTAATCATAAACTACAAGAGTAACACGACATCAAAACACCAGACACAAAAGACCACACATAAAATAACTAGACTAATAGGTAGTCGGTGCCGACCTAGGATTCTAATAACGTATGGCGTGGATATTCGGCTATGTCCACACAGCCCTCCCTCTTAGATCACTAGTCATGAGCTCAATGTGCAAAGTATTAAACTTAAAGTCTGGACATACATTGCAAACTCTACATCAGTGAAAAGGGAAACCAGAAATAAGAATATTTGAGCTTTGCAATCTTCTTTCTAAACTGTATTATGTATTCGTTAATTTGCCTTTATATTCATCAGTACCTGTAGTCCGTGAGCCAGACCCCCAAATTCGGGGTCATTGGTACCATCCGAGGTGAATAAACGACACCAATATATTCTGATAGATGGATATCTCTAGTATCTGAAAATGTATGATAGCAATGAATAATAGGTAGCTAAGGCAATTTTTTTGGGGAAAAACCTTGTTTTTTAGTCGAAAATCAATGAAAATAGGAAATAAATTATAAATTTTATATGGTTGATGATTGAAAAAATTGAAAAGTGTGAATATGTAGTATTTTTGGTGTTCTTTCAGATGAAATAAGTTTCAATTTCCCATTCCTATTTTTACTGTGTGTTTTGGGGTAAAAAAGTCGAATTTTTGCAAAATTTCATAGAAATTCGAGAAAATTCTAATTTATTCCTGCTACTCAGTTCCTCAATATTGCATATGATCGTCCAATGATGATTTAAAAAACATCTTTGAAGCTTTCTCTTTCAAATGACATATATTTTGTATTCTTAATTTTTGCGGAATCTTCGAATTTGAGTTTTTATACAGAAAACTGTATTTTCAATTAGAAATCTTCGATTTCTGTACATTAATTTAAAGAACCCTATCTAATCATGCAAGCAATGATTGAAAGCTATTTTCTAATTTAACTTTTCAGATTATATATGTTTTACTGATATTTCATTCAAAATTAAAGTGTTTTGGGGAAAAAACGTATTTTTAATCCAAAAATTGCTGATTTCTGAAGAATATTTATTGAATCAAAAGAATTTCTTAAAATGATAGCAGGAATGTATTTTAAAATGTTATTATCAAGGTTCATTCATGAAATACATATTTGAAACATATAGGTATATATTTCAACTTAATTTTGGGGCAAAATGCCTGTTTTTTGTCTAAAAATAACAGATTTCTGGGAAAATACTATTAATTCACTATCTTAGTTAAAATTATAGATTTAAAGCAATTATCATTAAGAAAGTAATTATCTTGTCAGATTATTATAAACTTAAGAGTAATTATTCATTTAATCCAAAGTTTTTTGATAAAATATTTATTTTTTTACGCAAAAACAACTTATTTTGAGAAAATAAGTACTAGCTCCTTTAATCTGCCTAAATTGATATCTTCAAGCTTTGGTATTACGCTATTTCATATTATAAATGGATAGGAATGGCATTTGATAACTGAAATTTAATTTATATGTTATTTTGGGGCAAAAAACCTAATTAATGTGCAAAAATCACTTATTTCTGTGAACATTTTGTGAAATTTTTATTTTTTATTTTATCAAAGCAGGAGAGGTTTCATATAATTTGATGGCATAAAAGTGATCAAGTTTAATGAATTAGAGGAGATTTCTGTCATTATCTTGCTATTTTTGGGGAAAATCTCAATTTTTATTTAAAAATCACTGATTTTTGGAATAATTTTATTACTATGAAATGGGTCATTATTATTTATATTCGAAAGTGTTCCTGGGTATATCATAGTTTGTCCTTGTAAGTCAAATACATTTCAAGTATCCTCTGTTAATTTAATGGGTATTTTGGGGCAAACAATATTTTTTAACATAAATATATAGCCTGAATCAAGAAAATTACTATAGAAAGTCTCATATTTCAAACTATGACTATTATTTTCTGTATTTCCTTTTTAACTGTTTATTCTTTCTAAACTTATTTATCATTTCTCTTAAATTTTGTGTATATTTTTATATTTGGGGTAAAATACATATTTTATTGAATATTAGGTCACAAAGAAACCAGTTACGTATCCTCTTCGTGCCTTGTGGTACATAAGGTCTTCACAGGTCACAAAGAAAAGCAAGCTTTTATTCTCAAAATTCTTGCAATATATAACCTCAAAATTTGTTTTATCACATTTTGTTTATGAAGAGCTTGCTTTTCCATCTTTTTTTTTTACCCCAAACATACTAATATTAACATTTCAAAACATAAGAATGAAATGATAAGTTAAGAAAAACTAAACAGTTAAATAGGAAATACAGAAGACAATAGTCATAGTTTGAAATATGAGACGTAATTTTAGACTATAATTGTATATAAAACATATTTTTTGCCCCAAAATACCAATTAAATAAACGGAGGATTCTTGAAATGCATATGACTTACAAGGACAAACTATGATATACCCAGGAACACGTTTGAATATAAATAATAATTATGACACTTTTCATAGTAATAAAGATTTTCCAGAAATCAGCGATTTTAAAATGAAAATTTTAGATTCCCCCTTTAAACTAGCAAGATAATGAAAGAAATCTCCTCTAACTCATTAAACTTGATCACTTTTATGCCATCAAATTATATGAAACATCTCCTGCTTTGATGAAATGAAAAATATAAATTTTAAAAAATATTCACAGAAATAAGTTATTTATGCTTATTAATTAGAATTTTTGCCCCAAAATAAGATGAAAATTAAATTTCAGTAATCAAATGACATTCCTATCCATTTATAATAAGAAACAGCATAACATCAAAGCTAAAATATATCAATTTAGGCAGATTAAAAGAGCTAGTACTTATTTTCTCAAAATAGGTGTTTTTTTCATAAAAAATACATATTTTATCCAAAAATGTTGGTTTTAATGAAATATTACATTCAATTCCACAATCATCTGACAAGATTATTACTTTCTAAATCATAAAAGCTTTAAATTTATAGTTTTAGCAAAGATAATGAATTAATAGAATTTTCCCAAAAATTTGTAATTTTCAGACAAAAAACAGGCATTTTGCCCAAAAATTAAGTAGAAAATATACCTTTTATGTTTCAAACATGTCATTTATGGGTGAACCTACATAATTACAGTTGAAAATACATTCCTGCTATCATTTTTAGAATTTCTATCGATTCAATAAATATTCTCCAATAATCAGCGATTTTTAAATGAAAAAAAAAACCTTTTTTCCACAAAAATACTTTGATTTTGAATGAAATGTTAGTAAAACATATATAATTTTATAATTTTAAAGAGTGTGAAAAGTTACATTAGTAAATAGTTTTCCAACATTGCTTTCATAAGTAATAAGGGTTCTTTAAATTAATAAACAGAAATCTGAGATTTCTGATTGAAAATCAGTGTTCTGTATAAAAACATCAATTTCAAGGATTTTGCAAATAAGAATAAGAATATAAAATGTATGTCATTTGAAAGAGGAGACTTTAAATATGTTTTGAAATCGTCATTGGACGATCATATGCAATATCGAGGAACTGAGAAGCAGGAATAAATTGAAATTCCTCGAATTTCTGTGAAAATTTCCTAAAATTCGACTTTTTTACCCCAAAAGACACAATAAAAATAGGAATTTGAACATGCAACTTATTTCATCTGAAAGAGAACAAAAAATACTACATCTTTACACTTTTCAATTTTTCAAATCACCATCCATACTTAAGTTATAATTTTTTCCAGAAAAAAATCATTATTTGGCAAGTACGCAAGGGCAATAACACTTGTTTACCCCTTTAGCTACCTTTGATCAAATGCTATCATGCATTTTCTGAAACCTCTTGGGCATATCTATCATAATATCAACATAAGATTTATTCACCCCAGATGGTACCGACCAACCCCTCTGGCTCACGGACTACTGTAACCCTTTTATCAGTGATATAGTCATTATTATAGCAGGGTTGGGATTTTAAAAGTGAGATAAAAAGCTGTTTTGGATAAAACGGGCTAGAACGACCTTACTTCTTAAATGGTGATTCCAAATATTAAACACATTCTCTTGACGTTTTCTCTACTATGTTTATTTATGTTTATCAAACACATCTCTATGTTTATTTATGTTTATGTTTACTCTATTCATACGAACACAATTCTAAAAAACAACATAACAAGACTATCCCTAACGCGCCATATAGATAGTTTGATTGATTTTACTGAGAAAAAAAAAAACAATGTTGTTGCAGATTCTGCTCTAGCAGTAATGCTAATGAAATCGATGATAAATCAACTTCTTGAGAAATATTCCAAAAAAGAAGGTTAGGTTAACTGGAAAATCGGCCCTATTTTTCAAGTGGTTCAGAGTTTGATCATACTCATTATCAAAGAAGTAAAATGTATTGTTGCTTGAAATATCAAGTAAACATTTCGATTTTTAGGCATAGCACTGAAATATACCAAAAAGGATGAAAAAGTCAAGAAATAAGCCAAATTTCGGTAAAAATCATTGAAAACAAGTAGGGCGCGTAACGTAAACCAAAATAAATTCTATACTAAAATATAGCTATATAATGTATATTTCTTTCTATTTCAAATTTACTTTGGTTGATGTTGTGCGCTCTTGTTATCTTAATAGATTTCTGCCTAACACTTGGTAGTTTTTCATCATTTCCATTATCCACAATAAATGACGTGAGAATGTGACTTTACAACTACTTGAAATATGAACGAATATATTCGCGCATATTCTAATGAAATATTAGAGATAGAAAATAATAACTTTGATGAAATTATTGCAGACGAAAATTACAGGGCAAATTAAATGAACAATAGTGGACCTTCTCCTTTATTTGTATAGCATTACAATAATTCAAATATAACTTGTTGAGATGGTGATACTACAACCGATTGGTTCGCAGAGCGCCGTCTATTAAACCATAACGTCATCACCCCTAAACCTAGATCCGATTAATATGTATTCATTATTCAAGTTATGATGTGCTTACTTATTCTTATTGACGTACTACTATTGTAAAACTATTAGAGTCCAATAATTCTTATTCAGACTCGTTTATTAATTACAAAAAAGACATACATCAAAGTCATTAGGCCTCTTGGGAATGACTATATTGACTCTTCGAGATAATTTGACATTTAATAGATGTATGATACAATTCAAAGGCAGAAATTCAAAACCTTAATGCTTCAGATAACAATATCCACGGACGGTTGAATTTCATATTCATCTACAAAGCAATGATCATTTCTGTTCAGGTCATTTAGATTGTTTTATGACAAATTTCTATGTAATCATAAGGTGATCAGTCGATTTGAAGGTAGTTTCAAAGTGTAAACATTAATGTATTATTCATAAACAAAGACTTGGACAACGCGTATGCCATATCAATTTATTTCTGTAAATTGATTTTCTTTGTATATTGCCAAATAATAGTAATCTTTTTGTTCAGAAACCTTTATTAAAATTAAATGTCTTAAATAATACCTTATCAAGATTTCTATAGTCAGACCATGTATCATCATTCATACATTTTTATAAATTATAGCCGAGGACTGCCCCTTCCACTAAATTTGCACACGTGTTACTGTCGTTGTCACCTGGTGCGTATCTAAGGATTTTAAATATAAACATACGGGTGCTTTTTCGAATAGGTAGCATTGATTATCAGTATTAACATTTATGAATAATAATATTGTCAATATTGAAATAAATGTTCTATAGTACCAATTTTGATGTACTAGACACGTGTTTAGGATATTGTAATATCAAATAAAGCCAAAGTGAATTTTCCTGGCGCCATCTACAAAACAGAGCTTTAACTTCATCGTGCCGAAATTGGCGGCTCAAAATTCTCTGTATGGTTAATTCAGAAGCGTATTTAAGTGTAAAATATGGCCAAAATCGCTGGAGGGTAGGCGCAAGGAGCTTAATTCTAAACATCACCGATAAAAAAATTTACGGAAACCCAGCTAAGGACAGAGCTATGAGGGAGATACCCCTTTGTTTTAGAAATTTAGGTCTAATTTGATGACAGGAAATTTAAAATATATTTCAATACAGTGTGTAAACACTAAAACTAGGTGAGCGATATCCTCGGGGACTTACAGTCCGGAATGATTAAATAAGAATTAATCTAAGGTCAAAATGAATCGCACTATGGAATAGAATTGCCAAATTTATGAATTCTATACTTACAACCGCCCAAATAGATTAAGAATGTAGAATCACCGACGAGGGTTAAATAATCGAAACGTGCATGTCTAATCCATGCAGCAAATTGATCTGTTCTTGAATGATGCAATTGAATTTGAAGATGTGTTTCATTCAAGTCTCTTATCGCATTTGATACTATAGCCTTGGTCTTATAGGGAACCTCATAGTAATTTGCAGATGATAGGACACGGACTTGCCCAATTTTGAATTTTGCCTACTAGAATTCCTTTATGAATGATTTTATCAACCCCCTTCGTAAGGTAGAGTATCCCTTATGTCTCATATTTCCTAAATAACAACTTAAACAATATTTTCATTTTCAATATTTTCATTTTCAATATTTTCATATATTCAAAGCTTATGTTTAATATATAAACATAAGATAATTCGTGGTTCATAATTATATCAAGAACTTAAGCCGTTTGAACTTACACAATGGACCCTATGGAAAAAGTAAGAAAATTCCCCTTTTAAGGAGGTATACAACACTTGGACGCCAAATTCAATTTTTCTAAAAATTTCTGAAATTATATGATTCTTTTCTGTCCTTGAATATACAAACTTTCAATTGATTCTATCCACAGGAAAATTTTCTACGAGAAATATGCATTAATCGACGTTTTCGTGAATTTCCTGATGACGTCATATTATTGAAAGTGTCATTCCAGTTCTCGTAAAGCAATTGGAAAAAAATTGATTTAACTTCCAAAATATCCATAAATATATTGCACTTACATATGGAAAAGATCAAATGAATTGTGTTTTAAACACAGGCAGGATACTTGAATAAAAGATGACACTGTCGCTAAAAGACTTGCAATTTCGAGCCAATTTACTGTAGTTGATAGTTAATTATTAGGAATCCTGTCGATGAATCTTTGTCAAAAACTATCAAAATTATCAAGAATATCCAGAGATGATTTCATGATTAAATAGGAAAAATTGAAGTTAGGATTAAAATATTACAAAGCTTTATATTTTCCAATTTTTTCTTCCAAAATCGGCCATTTTCAATGAAGTGACATCCGCTTTCCTGTAACGTAAATTTGTCAACGAATACACCGTGATGAAGATTTAATGTTCTATTTTATACATGCCAAGTTTCAATGCAATACGTTTAGTAATAATGTTTTATTGCACTTTGAATGCGAAGGTTTGTGACGCCATTTTCCCCCGATAACGTCGAAATGACGTCGTGGTTTGCTCATGGATAAAACTCCCAAAGTCCTAAATTTCGAAAATCGCCATAATTTCCTCTAATGACGCCGGAAATTATTCAAACTTCATCAGGATACTCAAATGCGTATATCAATCAGAGTATCAAATGTTTTATGGGAGTTAAGACTGTACTTTTCCTACGAAGCGAGAAAACATATAATGCTGCCGCCATCTTGGTGTTCAAACCCTCCTTAAGTGTGCTTTAATTTACCTAAAAAGTGATTATCAGACACAGCCAACAATAGCACATTCTAGTTTTATGTTTTGAATTTAGATTTTGAGTATCTACTTACAGATGGTCGATACAATAGCATAGTTAAATAAAACTCTATGACCAAATTAAAAATAGCATTTGATGGGATGGGATGGTGCTGGTAAGTTAACTCCTTTAATAACAATGAGAAATGACATTTTCTAGAGTAGCAAAATGTTGTGTAACTTGTAATAATAAATATCAAAGAAGTACCGATCAGTTATTCAGTCTCATAGTCGAAAATGCAACGAAAAATCATTAGAAATTCCATAGGAATATTTGTGAACCTTGGACTTAATAGACTTCCGAAGTGAGACTAGGTGCACGTGGAGAGTCAGCGTCTCCTGATTGCATGCAGCAGTCGTTGCAACAGCTCCATGAAAAATTGTCAAATTCGATGTACATATTGATGTAGATATCTGGTAAATATTCCCTGTTTGGTGATGATGACAGCCATTAAATCGCAATCCAGAATGTCACTGATCATTTTGGAATGTCATACTGATAAATGGTCAAATGAATTTTTTTCAGGCGACAGATCTGGAAAGAATTTTCTTAAATACACTTGAAGCATTCAATCAAGGGGAACATATTTCACTGTTCCACACTGCTAATGGAAATAATTATATATGTTTTATCTTATTGGAATATCGAAAAACTGATTCCAAAACTACTATATGTCCTGTACTCTTCGTATTGACTAATATCTTACCTGATTGGCTGAATTATAAACCTGGTTCAAGCTTTTCTATCTACTGTCAATACAAATCACTACCTTCATAAGTTTTCTATGTAAACCGATTCTTCAGATCCTCGAAGCAAGCCATTTGATTCAGGAAATTAAATTTAATTGTTATGCTTTAATCCGTTCATAAACATTTCATTGTGACGCAAACACTTCAAAGTTTATTTTCTTATGAGCAAAAGGTAAACATTTAAATGATGAATAGTAATATATCACATTCTCAATACATAATGTTGTCGTGCATCCTCTTAAAAGAATCGTCATTTATACGTTAGCCTCCAAAGATAAATGTATTTTGCAGACCAGGCTCTTTAGGTTTAAATAATAAACGGTACCTATGTCAAATATGCACTTAGTGATTTTATCTCCTTAATTAAAAATACCCCCTCAAAGAAATAAAGTGCAAATTCTTGATCGTTGCAAGAGAGAAAAATATCAGTAAGTATATATTAAAATCATTACAAAGAAATTTGACTAATTGTTAAAAGACATTATAGAATCAAGTTCTAAAAGAAGGCTCACAAAAAGAAAGACACTTTCGAAGTCTTTTAGATAGTTATGAACGTAAAACCTTTATATGTGCATGTGTTGTAGATATTGTTTCATTTGTCGAGCGTGAACATGGTGTTGCGGCTAGCCAAACAGGGGATGCTTACTCCTTCCGGGCACATAGTCCCATCTCTAGCTTGATTGATGTTCAATTTGTTGAGAGTGTTGTCAGGATTTTCTTTCTATCATATTCTTTCTTTCACAGTTCTTGTAGGGCCTTCTTTCTTAAAAGAATGTACGTCATTTATATAGATTTCATCAATGGCATGAACATGTATTAAATATGATCAAAATTTGATTGTACATGTTTGAAAATAAACAATTATTTAAAACATGTCCTTTGAGTTACAAAATGCCCGCATTTTAGCTAATTCCAATTATCTTTTTAATTTAAAGGCTATGAATTTCAAATAGCAGATTTATTCGTATTAGCACTCCATATGAAGTTATCTAGCTAGCAACACAAAAGCAGCACTTAGGCAGCACTCTGCCTTACGTATGTCCTTCCTTCTGTCTGGTAGTCACAATTCCACAAAAGCTTCATAATAACATGAGAAGGCTCTATACGAATGAAGGTCAATATCACCTTCAAAATCAAAGGGGTAGGCCTGGCCACGAAGCCCTAATTTTGAACATTGTACTTCATAGAATTTTTAACTGTTATTTGACATTTTGAAACATTCTCTACTGAATCGTGAATTTATCGTTTATAAATAAACATTATGTTTGTTGATAACTTTAAAACCTTTGAAACGCCAAAATAGGTCATATTCTGCAAAATTGATGGAAAATCTGCATATTTCTATGAAATTAGCAATGGCCGCATGCATTAACTAAGATTGAAAATTTATATGTGAAAGATTATGATCATATCCTTTTGTCGTAAAAGTTTTATCTCAGTTAACTCATGTGGCCACATTGATTTCTTCGACAAAAGACAAAATTCCAAGCAATTGTCATCATATTTTGTCAATTACGTCAAAATGACGTCGCTTCATGACGTCATTACAGTTAAATGGCACTGTGTTTGGTGATATTTTTCTTTTCTTAAAAAGCAGTAAACATTCGTGTATTGTCATGAGAGATATCAAGTATTTCTCATGAAATATATTTCTAGAGAAAAATCGAGGGTCGATTTAGGGGTCTCGTGGCCCTACCCCTGTCCTTTATTTTAGAGGGTCAAACATCGACAGAAGACATACCTGTTCTGGAATATGTTTTATCTTCTCGTTCGGTGATCTTTTTTCGAACCAGTATTTTTTCAGGTAATATTTTCAATGAGAGTGATCTAGACGACATGTATTTTTCTAAATCATAATAAAATCTTATTTTTTTAACAATAAATTTTAGAAAGGGTTAAAAGCAGAATGTTTCAATATATGTCTGATAATGTTTTTTCTTGTTTCAGATTTTTGGCTGCATGTTCATTTTATATCATTATATATTTGAATAAATGAATGAAAGAAAATTTAAGCCTGATAGGAAATTTAATTTCATATTAATGTAATGTAGTGATTTATATGTGCCTTATTATTAAATAATTGAGCAGAATACAAATCATAAATGGTCTAATTAAACACTTATTTAATTAATGAATATAAGAAATGATACGATCTAGAACTTAGACCAACAGTACGTTGATATGGATCTCAAACTAGAACAGTATATTGGCAATATTTGGTCAGGTATGATGTAAAAATACTTACTGATCGTGTCAATAGCCTAATAGTCATTATGTGACGCTTATCAAAATAAGAAAGTTCCCTTCCGAAAGATACGAAATTAAATTGTCGATTTTACCCCCAAAATTTATGGCATATATACCTTAACGTAGATTTTTAAAAATATTTTGACGTTTTTGTCAACCGCTTTCATGAAAGAGGATCCTCTCTTTTTGAAGTATACAAATTTTTGAGACATTTCTACCAAAAACAGATTTTAAGTAAATTTTAACTTTTTTATGTTTTCATAATACAAAAACTCTGTAAAAACAAAATGGATGACACTGAGTCTGATAATCGAAAGGCGGCGTCTGCTCCACAGTCTGATCAGAGTGTATAGATATCATGAAAATGAGTTGACGCATACTCTAGTTATTGCTTTTCATAAGCGGATGGACAGAAGGAGGAATAGAAGGACAGACATTGCCGTACCATAATATTTCCCGTCATATAACGGGCGTATAAAAAGAAATCTAACCAAAACGAATGGCTAAAACACAGAAGGCGACGAAAGAAAAGGTTAAGATTCGCATGCAATATCATATTGAGGATAATGTAATCTATATGTCATCATAGCAGATGCTGTGAATATCCGGAAACGTGCATAGAACCTTCCCATTATTCAAATACACATAAATCGTTAATCACACACCACTGAAGTCTAAACGATAAATCAATCTAATGTAATGTTAATATGCAGTCAAGAAGAAGGCTGGAACTTCTCAAGAGTGACGAACAATTACACAACAAATTCCAATCTATTTTTTCTTCTAGGAGTGAAACGTACTATTAATACTGTTAAAGTGATCTTTCGTTGGAATCTGAAAGTAGACATGACACTCAATTCATGAATGTTCAGATGGACTTGAACTGTGGAAAATACCGTCTACAAGACCGCAATGATTCTAACGAATAACAAACTTAAGAAAAATAAAAACAACAGATAAGTGAGGACGACATCCACATCAAATGGGCAAACTATTAAATCTGACAAAGTGATAATATATTAATTGGAATGACAATACAAAAAAAAAAAAAAATAAGAAACCGACAAAGACAAATAGACAATCAAATGAAACGAGTGTATCTTCAACAACACTCTGTTGTAGCACCACAGCAAAACCTCAAAACATCCCATACAAAATACAGATCAGACACGAGCAAAAAGAGAAGGAAAAAGGGAAAATGGACACCAAACAAAGGAAGGGGTTTCCAACAACACCAGGCTACAGCACCCTCAGCAAAACACCCAATGCAAGAACACGCACAGAAAAAGACGAAAAAGGTACAACAAACACTAACTCTCAACATAGAAACATCAAACAGAAAAGACCATTAATAAACCAGCGATACCTGGCAATCGATGCGGACTTAGTACGGCCATCTTCCACGCAGGTAGCACACCAACTCACACCGTAGAAACATCAAACACAAATGAATTAACATAAACCAACGAGAAAAATTCAATTTGTCCTTCCCATAACGTGTGATCATATTCTATTCATCTTTTGGGGAGTTTTATGACAGGGTTAGCGCAGTGGTAGCACAATCGCTTCTCATCTCTAAAGTCCCTGGTTCAAATCCGACAAAAGGCGAGATGTCTAATGTGGGAGGGTAGGTAATCCCTAACCCAGGCCTCGGCAGGGGAGATTTTCTCCGGGTACTCTGATTTCCTCCTGCTCCTTTGGCTCCCTCATGACAACATCTGAACCAACATGAGATATTGATAAAAGTTGTGTAACTTGTTTTTTTTAACGTTGTACAAAAAAGTTTAAATCTTTAAATTTAAATGTTTGAGGAGGACTAGACTTTCTTAACATGCATAGAATGTTACAAACAGAGGCTCAAAACGATGCGCAATTTACTTTAAAATAGGACATTTTAATAATAGTAATACGGAGGTGTTCCAACCCTTTTTTACAATCTTGAAGAAAATTACAAATTAATGTATTGGACACGTGTTACGGATAGTAAATCTACATTAGTAGTACTTTTCAATTGCCGAAATGATTCTCTGACACAGCCAAATGTATTTCAGTAGCGCTTTCTGTTTTATGCACCCGTTTCCACCAATTATCATGTAAGCGAATAGTCAAAAGAAATTGCAATTATACTTTATGTTATTCACAGTTTCAAGCCAATGGTATTAATAGATAAAAAACAAGCCTGATTTCAACTGCCGTCATTGTGTTTACTTAAGAAATGAATCTTATATTTTTTCTGTTAATGCAGGTATCACCTGAAAAATTGGACAGAAAACTGCATCAATGCGCGTAGCGTGTTAATGCAAAAGTTTTTTGTCCAATTGTCCGGGTGATACCTGCATCAACAGAAAAAAATATAAGATTCATTTCTTATCATTTTATTATCATCTGTTTATGGAAAACAGACTGTTTTCTTGGATCTAAAAACAATCAATTACCGCACTATATGTCGTAAGTCGGAGGGTTTCGCAGTGATACGTCTGCCAAAACTAGTTATGGTTCAAACATGATTCAAACAGCGAACGATCGTCTCTCTATATCTTTGGAGTAAGGACCAGTTTGAGCAAATTCTACATGCACTGTTAATTTTTGAGTAAGTAGAAAAGAAATTGTACCCTTGAAATGATAAGCAAACATCAACAAATTGTATTCAGCAACGAGTTCATTCGTGTTTGAGGGAACCCCCGGTTCTAAAAATAGTGCTATAATTAGACATCCGTGAAAAATTGTGTTGATCGATGTATCAACAAAATTTCTCAGCCAATCAGATTCTTCGTGTCTTGAAAATGATAATGGAAATTAAATGATTTATATTTCATTGGCATTGAAATTTTTCTCTTGTCCTAAAGTATCCTTTTTGATCGTATGTAGAGTAACAGATCAATCTCAATATTTGATTTAAAGGTACACACCATTACTTGGAATCATGCAATCGTAAACAATGACACAGTTTCGTCATATTTAGATTCAAAGACAGACACCCCAGTTGTAAATACGAGTACATGCACATTGTTTTTGACATATTGATTAAATATTCATATGAAGTCAAATGAGTTAAGGAGATCCTGACGATAATCTCAACAGCACTCACAATAGAGAACAAATTTGAACATCAACGGACCCCTAGAACAGCAAAATCTAAGGGGCGTATACCATATTCAAGTTTTGTATTGGGAAGTTTATATAAGAATTTAAGAAATGACTCTTATGTTTTTTTTTGTTGATAGAGGTATCACCCGAAAAATTGGACAGAAAACTGCATCAATGCGCGTAGCGTGTTAATGCAAAAGTTTTCTGTCCAATTTTTCGGGTGATACCTGCATCAACAGAAAAATATAAGATTCATTTCTTATCATTTAATTGTCATCTAATTATGGAAAATAGACTGTTTTCTTGGATCTAAAATAATCAATCACCGCGCTGTATTTCGTAATTTGGAGGGTTTCGCAGGGATACGTCTGTCAAAACAAGTTATGGCAGCCGCCATGATTCAAACAGCGAACGATCGTCACTCTATATCCTCAAAATGATCTACCAAATCTGTATCGATCTTACTCACCAAAGTTTTATCTGAAATCAAATCTCGGCTTCAAAAATATTGTTCAACAGTATATTTCCGCAGTGGTATCAACCAGATGTGGATTTCAAAGAATTCGAAGGAACTTTAAGAACATCTGAAATCCACTCATTTTAGTACAGTTGTTGTGGGTCATGTATTATTTTAGTTTTACTTTATGTGTAGGTACACATGTACTTAGTCATGTTATTTAATGATTTCATAATAATTCTTTCTAGATTTTACTATGTCATGTTTATCTCATTAGAGAATATTCTAGTATGTTCTTTGTTACATCATTATCATCACATGACTGTGATTTCTAGAATTTACTCTATTGTTAATCATTTGTAATGAGTCATTGTTCTAGAAGCTTCTGGTAAATTCATTTGTATTAAGTATAAATACCTCTGAGGAACTGTGTTAAGGGAGATTTGTACACATTCGTAGACACGATTCATTCATCTATTCTGATATACTGGGACACTTTATTTGTTGAGACTTTAATCCACTTAACAACGTTTGGACACTGATCTTTCGAGAACGATTGTGATTACCGGAAACCATACATTCGGTAGACTTTGTGGACCGTAACGGACACTTTGATCCGGACATTGTATTGTAAGTTGTAATCATTTTAAATATATATATTTTGTACATAATTAAACTTGTAAATTTATATTCTGTCTTTGTCTGATTTTTGCTGGCGTTTTGGGGTATTCTGACCCATAACAGAATTGGGGGCTCGTCCGGGATAGTAATCTCTGCATATTTGCACTTTACGTAAAGTTCGTTTTTTTGAAAAAAGGAAAATTCTCCAAACTTTTGCCAGCAGAAATCAATCATGGTATTTTCGGTCACTGAATTTTTGAAATCGCCGACTGTAGATGAGTTCGAATCATTGAAAAAAGATGATTTGATTGGTTTAGGTCTTCACTTGAAGTTAGATGTAAAATCTTCTATGAGAAAACAAGAAATTAGAAATATTGTGGCTAAAGAGCTTTTAGCTAAGGAAATCTTTTCGTCATACGATTTTCCTGTTGAACCTGTTTCAAGCGAAACCAAAATGTCAAAATTTGAGTTTGAATTAGAGAAAATGAAAATACAATTACAATTTGAAAAAGAAGAAAAAGAAAGACAATTTCAAATTGAAAAAGAAGAAAAAGAAAGACAATTTCAAATTGAAAGAGAAGAAAAAGAAAGACAATTTGAAAAAGAAGAAAAAATAAGACAATTTGAAAGAGAAAAGGAAGAAAGAGAGAAACAGGAACGTATGCACGAGAAAGAACTCCAGTTTGAGTTAGAAAAATTAAAGTTAGAGAAAGGCGCTAAGGAAAATCCTGTTCCTTCGCCTGTCAAGTCTGAATTCGATGCCGCCAAAAACATCAGATTAGTACCAAAATTTCAAGAAAAGTCCGTGGACAAATATTTTCCACATTTTGAGAAAATCGCGGCCAATCTGAAGTGGCCACGTGATTTTTGGCCAACTTTATTACAAAGCGTACTTATTGGCAAAGCGGCTGAAGTGTACTCGGCGCTCAGTATTGCTGAGAGTTCAGACTATGACAAGGTCAAGGACACGATTTTGAGAGCATATCAGTTAGTACCTGAGGCGTACAGACAAAAGTTTAGGAAGTACAAAAAATTTGAAAATCAAACATATGTTGAATTTGCTCGAGAAAAAGAAGATTTATTTGATCAGTGGTTTCGATCTAAGAAAATTCCCAATTCATTTGACAATTTGCGTCAAATAATTCTGATAGAAGAGTTCAAAGAGTGTGTACATCAAGATTTAAGAACTCATTTGGAAGACAAAAATGTTAAAACTCTTGAAGAAGCCGCTGTTTTGTCTGATACGTATGCTCTCACTCATAAGAAAAATTTTGTGTCAAAAACTCAATCTAGCGATAGTGCTAAAACTTCAGATGTTCCAAAGAAAAATTTACAATTGTCAGTCGTCCATTAGTTCCCAGTCACCATCTCAAGGTGGTTCTACGTCCGGTCCTAGGTCCGAGCGTTCTGAGGCATCCCCAGGGGTGGGGTCGCTTCCTACATGCAATTATTGTAAGAAAAAAGGTCATGTTATTGTTGAGTGTTTGAAGCTTAAGAAGAAAAAAGAACTTAAGTCACAGGCCTGTGCGTCTGTTAGAAATGATAGGAAAGCCTTAGATTCGATTTGTTCTGACACTCCTGAGATTCAGGGTTCTAAGTCCAGTTCTGATGATTTTGTGGAGGATCATTATAAGCCCTTTTTGTCACAGGGATTTGTTTCACTCAGTGATTCTAGCGAAGCGTTGCCTGTTCAGATTTTGAGAGATACTGGTGCTGCCCAGACTTTATTGTTAGAGGGTTCATTGCCTCACTTTTACACTTTTACTGGTAGGTCAGTTTTATTACAGGGTGTGGAGCTAGGCGTCATTGATGTTCCCCTTCATAAAATTTATTTGAAGTCAGACTTAATTACTGGACCTGTTATCGTAGGTGTTCGACCTACTCTTCCCGTTCAAGGCGTTTCCTTGTTGCTTGGCAACGATTTAGCTGGCGGCAAAGTTGTAGCCGATCCAATTGTTTGTGAGAAAATCACGTCCGATGTCGTGTCCGATGATGAAGACAACGACTTGTACCCAGTCTGCGCAGTTACCAGGGCGATGGCCAGGAACAGACTAAAAGAGCCTGAGAGTACTTCTGCACTTAACGAGGACCATCCCTCCGAAAATATAGACCTTTCTGACACATTCATGTCTACCATTGATGACAACGTACCTGAGACGTCAGTACCACTTCATGAAGACAAGTCTCCGACAGTACCTGGTGATGATTCCCATCCGCCATTAGAAAGAGATACAGATGCCTTAAGCCGTGAGCAGCTCCTCTCCGAGCAAACTAAAGATCCGGAGATCATCCGACTAAGCAAGAGGGCCCTTCCCCGAGAAGAAGCGGACAAAGTCAGAGAGTGCTTCTACATACAAGATGGCATCCTCATGCGGAAATGGAGACCACCCGATGCATCCCCTAATGAAGTGTGGCGGGTCGTTCACCAGATAGTGGTTCCAGTAGCGTATCGCGGGGATATCATGAGTTTAGCTCACGACACACCCATGGCAGGTCATTTAGGTGTCAATAAGACTTATAATAGGATTTTAAGTCACTTTTACTGGCCTAAGTTGAGAAAAGATGTGTCTGAGTTTTGTAAGTCTTGTCATAGTTGTCAGATGGTAGGTAAACCCAATCAAGTTATACCACCTGCTCCCCTCCAACCCATTCCAGCCTTTGAGGAACCTTTTAGTAGGGTGTTAGTTGATTGTGTAGGTCCTTTGCCTAGGACTAGGTCAGGGAATCAGTACTTACTGACAATTATGTGTACTTCGACTAGGTTTCCTGAAGCCATACCTCTTAGGAATATTAAGGCAAAGACCATAGTTAAGGCCCTTACAAAGTTTTTCAGTTTCGTAGGTGCTCCCAAGGCTATTCAGTCAGATCAGGGTTCGAATTTTATGTCAGGATTGTTTCAGCAGGTTATGCATGAGCTAGGTATCAGGCAGTATAAATCTTCTGCGTACCATCCTGAGTCCCAGGGGGCACTTGAACGCTTTCATCAAACCCTTAAAACTATGATGAAAACATATTGTCACCAGTATGGAAAAGACTGGGATGAAGGGGTTCACCTCGTGTTGTTTGCGGCACGAGAAGCGGTTCAGGAGTCCCTGGGGTTCAGTCCCTTTGAGTTAGTTTTTGGGCATACAGTCAGGGGGCCATTGAAGTTATTGAAGGAAAAATGGTTGACTGAGACTAGCGATTTGAATCTCTTAGACTACGTGTCTAATTTCAAAGAGAAATTATATAGTGCTTGCAAATTAGCTCAAGAAAATCTCAAAACATCTCAAATGAAAATGAAAACATGGTATGACAAAGATGCTAGAAACAGAGTTTTTAAACCAGGCGATAAAGTTCTTGTATTTTTGCCTATCCCTGGTCATCCTTTGCAAGCTAGATATTTCGGTCCTTATGAGATTGAGAGTAAAATTAGTGATGTTAACTATGTGGTTAAGACACCAGGTCGGCGAAAAGAAAAAAGAGTGTGTCATGTTAACATGTTGAAAGAGTATTTTGATAGAAGTGACCGAAATTTTGTAAAACCAGTTTCCACTTTGGCCAATGTAAATACATTAGAAAATTTTGTTGAACCTGAATGTAATGAAGAGACTGTCGAAAAAGACTTCGCTCAAAGTGTCCGTTTAAAGAATTCTGAAATTCTGACAAATCCGGAAGTGAAACTCGGATATTTGACCGTGCATCAAAAAGAGGAAGTGCATCAATTAATGCGGGAATATACGACCAACTTTCCGGACGTTCCAAAAAAGACGAATGCGTCTCATCATGACGTCATTGTAGGTGATAGTCACCTATCAAACAGCATCCCTATCGGTTAAACCCGATAAAACTTCAATACATGCGGAAAGAAATTCAATACATGCTTGAAAATGACATTATTGAACCCAGCAATAGTGATTGGAGTTCCCCATGTATTCTTGTTCCGAAGCCAGACGGAACTTACCGATTGTGTACGGACTTTAGAAAAGTCAATTCAGTCACCAAAACTGACTCTTATCCGATCCCACGAATCGATGACTGTATCGATAAAATTGGCAGTGCAAAATTTGTCAGCAAATTTGACTTGCTTAAAGGCTATTGGCAGGTCCCGCTTACCGAGAGAGCCAGAGAAATATCGGCATTTGCGACTCCAGATGGGCTATACCAATATAAAGTAATGCCCTTTGGTATGAAAAACGCACCAGCCACATTCCAGAGGATGATTCATTCGCTCCTAAATCATCTCGAAGGATGCAAGGCGTATATCGATGACGTCATCATCTACAGCGACACCTGGGATGATCATCTCCGAATCATGCGTACCTTCTTCGACATACTGGCGAAAGCAAACCTCACAGTGAACCTTGCGAAAAGTGAATTTTGTCATGCGACTGTAGAATATTTGGGTCACAAAGTAGGTCAAGGTTTTGTTACTCCTATCATGGCCAAGGTGGAAGCTATTTCAAAGTTCCCGATTCCTACCAATAAGAAAGAAATAATGAGATTCTTGGGAATGGCAGGATTTTACAGAAAATTTTGTCCAAATTTCTCGTCAGTTGTTGGTCCACTTACCAATCTGTTACAAAAGAGAGTGAATTTTGCATGGACCAATGACTGTGACGAATCTTTTAAGAAAATCAAATGTGTTCTTATGAATAGTCCTGTCCTGTCAGCTCCAAATTTTGAGAAGCAATTTAAGCTTACTGTTGATGCCAGTGACGTATGAATCGGGGCTGCTTTGTTTCAAGAAAATGATGATGGTGTAGATAGAGTTGTTTGTTATTTTTCAAAGAAATTGACTAAATGTCAAAAGAATTACTCTACTATTGAAAAAGAGTGTCTTGCATTATTGTTAGCTTTACAACATTTTGATGTTTATTTGAATGTTACTCTACATCCCATTCTTGTGTATACTGACCACAACCCTCTCACATTTTTGCACAAAATGTCAAACAAGAATCAAAGACTTACAAGGTGGAGTTTATTGTTGCAAGAGTACAATATAATTATTAACCATATCAAGGGCAAAGACAATGTGATTGCAGATGCACTATCGAGAGTTTCATGAGTGATTTTTGCAGAATTTACCACCTAAGTTTTCATTGACATTCAAACTTTTTTTAAGGGGGGAGGTGTTGTGGGTCATGTATTATTTTAGTTTTACTTTATGTGTAGGTACACATGTACTTAGTCATGTTATTTAATGATTTCATAATAATTCTTTCTAGATTTTACTATGTCATGTTTATCTCATTAGAGAATATTCTAGTATGTTCTTTGTTACATCATTATCATCACATGACTGTGATTTCTAGAATTTACTCTATTGTTAATCATTTGTAATGAGTCATTGTTCTAAGTATAAATACCTCTGAGGAACTGTGTTAAGGGAGATTCGTACACATTCGTAGACACGATTCATTCATCTATTCTGATATACTGGGACACTTTATTTGTTGAGACTTTAATCCACTTAACAACGTTTGGACACTGATCTTTCGAGAACGATTGTGATTACCGGAAACCATACATTCGATAGACTTTGTGGACCGTAACGGACACTTTGATCCGGACATTGTATTGTAAGTTGTAATCATTTTAAATATATATATTTTGTACATAATTAAACTTGTAAATTTATATTCTGTCTTTGTCTGATTTTTGCTGGCGTTTTGGGGTATTCTGACCCATAACACAGTCCATTCGATCAAAGCCTTTGATGTTTTGACGCTTTACACTACAATTTCACATTCTAAATTGAAAGAAAGACTCGCAAAAATTATAAGTAATGCGTTTACAAGCAAGAACGGCAATCGCAAATACAAATTTGTTGTTAACTATATCCGATTCTGAAAATAAGTACATTGAAACAGATATTATACAGATCTTAAACTTTCTGATCGACAACATTTTTGCCTTGTTTAGAGGAAAGGTCTTCCAGCAAATTGTTGGAATTTCAATGGTGACCAATTGTGCCCCACTCCTTGCCGACATAATCCTTTACTCCTACGAAGCTGAATTTATTCAATCTTTGGTCTCTGAAGGTAAAAGATAGCTTCTAGTCTAGGTGCCATTCACGAAACCCAAAAATTTGTTACGCACAAAATGTTTTTGCATGAAAGTGTTGTCAATACCCTCATATTTGATAATCCGGCTGATGCCACTCTGGCATCCTTGGGCATTTCGAAATTTTGGGTTAAAATGGAATTTTTCGAAGAAAAACCGTTGAAAATAGGAAAAATTCAATTACTTTTTCCATGCTGCAGCTAGATCAACAAAATTGGTACCAAAAGAACGACAATTTTATTGTCTTTAAGTCTCAAGCTCAATTTACCAATTTACTTGTCCATAAAATGGGGAAAACTATGGATTTTCGATGAAAAATCGTTGAAAATTTGGAAAACATCATATCTTTTTTTATTCTGTAGCTAAATAAACAATTTTGGTACCAAACGCACAATAAATTTATTGCCTTTCATTTTAATTGATACAGAAGTCAGATTTGCAATTTGCTGGTACGAAAAATGGGGAAAAACAACCACTCTTTGATGAAAAATCGCTGAAAATTTGCAAAATGCAATGACTTTTTCAAACTGTAGTATGAGGTTCTGCAATTATGGTACCAAAATAAAGGTTTTTGTTATTGTCTTTTATTCTGGATACATATTAAGCAACTTGCTCATAAATAAAATGGGAGAAGAACAATGAGGGAGAAAACTTTGATTTTTGAAGGTTTTTTCCATACAAAGTTGGGACTTTGAAAAATGCAAAACATTTAGAGAAAAACAATTTACTAGTGCATGGAGTCTTGTAGCAAGCTTTTGAAAGATGTGGGTGAAATTAGACACATTGTTCAAAAGGAAGCGGCTACTGTCTATGATACATAACGTGCATGTCTTGTCGACGCTGTTAATTAATCTGCTTTTAAATGATGCTAATGAATTTGAAGACGTTTAACATTTGTACCACTTGGTGAGCGTCACTGCTGGTGGACCAGGAATCCCCGAGAGCACATGTAGCCAAGTTTGATCAATTTCGGTTAGTCGTTTCTTCAAATCGTAATCCAGGATAACCACACCTTCTGCCTTTTCCGTGGCAGATGACCGTCCTAAGTCGGCACCGGTTGCTCGTTGGTTTATGTAAGTCCTTTGTGTTTGATGTTTCTGTGTTGTGCGTTGACGTTCCTTGTCCCTTATGCGTCTCTTTCTGTGCATGTCTGCTTTGTGTTTTTGCATTGGGGTTTTTGCTAAGGGTGCTGCAAGCTGCTGTTGTTTGAGATCCCCTCCTTTGTCTCAAACGCGTTCGAAATTTCTGTTTACAAAATTGTCACAAATTTCTGAAACATGGGTCCTGTAGCATCATATCCTACTCATCTTGTTACGTCTTATATTTTGGACATAATTATCACACATTTTGGTCATATTTCATTGTTTGTATTGAGGATCAATGACGAGGGTTAAATAACCGAAACGTGCATGTCTAGTCCTCGCTGTTAATTAATCGCTTTTAAATAATTATAATGAATTTGAAGATGTTTAATATAGATGATTTCTGCCAGGGTTGTGAAGTTGTTTTCAATCACTGAAGTGGATCTTAAAGACCTGCTTAGTGGTGACATTGTTCAATGTAAGAAAGATTACTTCAGTTTTGCAACTTCGAAACATGTTCTTAAAATAAGCTCCAGGTTATCAATTCGACTAGAATGCCAAGGAGCTGATGATCGATTGATGTATGCAGGGCTCTGGTGTATCAACTGACCATTAAATGGCAGAATTAATACCTTGATTGTTTCTGGTCATATAATTCTAAAAATAACTAAACACTTCAGATGTTCAATAATAAGTGTTCCAGCTATCTACCTTCTTGAGGAAAGTTTTAAACCAATTTTACTGCACCAGACACATAAAAAAATCCTCATCAGTGATGCTTTCAATTAAAGTGACTTCATGGCACAGCCAAAATCCTCTCTAGCAGTTCCCCTGGCCCTATTTTCTGAACTTGAAATTGCTATTACTTTGCAGGGAGCAAATTTAAATGGTATTCAATTGACTCCTACTTACGATCACAATGACATAAAAGATACAGTCAAGAAAGCTACATCTCATGAAATGAAGTGCAACTGATTGATATTACATGTACTTGCAATCATTTTATCAAGAAAGCAATCCGATTGATTAAGAACTCGCATTCTACACATTATTCTAAAGATGTAGGTATTGCGAACAGATCATGATGATGGATACCATCAACATATGATGGTATAGGAGAGACAAAGGTTGTTCTGTGGGAAATAATTTGAAGTGGTGTTCCGTGTCAAATTTGAGAGAAGTTAACGTAGCCAGTGTGCAAATGAGGATCTCGTGGACGTCTCGTCCATTTAAACAGTGTTAAAATTATCTCGGTAATCTTCGGCAATGTCTCGATAGTTTCCGTGGATTGAGCGAAGGTTGGCATGTTGACTTTTGATGATAGAAACCATTTTTTTTACCTTGTATGAGGTATATTTAGGTAAAAATATTCAATGATTCTAACTATATAATACACTTGATATTTGTTTGTACAACGGATACCTTAATTCAGATATTGAAAAGAATCTAGACAGTATATCTGATGTCAGGTCCAGTGTACGATTGAATGAAATGGGCTATAAGAGAAAGGAGGGGATCTCCAACAACACTAGGTTGCAGCACCAGATCATAGAAACATGAAACATAAAAGACTAAACATTAACCAACGAGACCAATGGACAACGGGTGCCGACTTAGGACGGCCATCTGCCACATAAATAGCAGACGGTGTGGTTATCTTGGATTACGTGCGCAAAACTCTTCTCTATTCCGATTTCCCAGAGGTCTCGAAGAACGCACAATTATGGTGTAAAACAACCTCCTCACAGAGTTCAAAACTCTTGGATGACAATTACCACCAACTTTATTAATTGAAGAATTTCGATAAAATGTCAAGAAAAACGAAATATTTTTAGCCATGCATAAGGAAACATTCTTAAGATGCAGTTCAATCAAACCTGGATCTGCTGAAAGAACTAAATTTAAAATAAATGTTGAGACCTATTGTGATAATATTTTGCCAATTGCTTCTGAACCTCTATCTGTTATCCTGTTGATTTGTTGTAGTCGCACATGAAATCTGAGCTGTGTAACAAACGGATGTGACAAATTATGTGCTCAATTTTCTCTAATTCTGTAAATGTTTTGGAGTAGAAAATTGTCAGAGTACGATGCAAAGGAGGCATTTTGATCAACCATGTAAGATGGGTTCTTTGTTGTTAGAAGTAGTTGCACACAAGAATTACAATTGCATGTTGATGAAAAAACAAGGCAATAAGAAAGGAGGTGATATCCAACAAAATTGGGTTGCAGCACCAATATCAACACATCAAAACATCTCAAGTAAAAATACAGAGAAGACAAACACATCAAGAGAAACCAAACGGGCAGGGAACAGCAAACACGACATCAAACACCAAATAAGCAATGTATGAATTATGCAATTAAAATGGAACATTCTTTTCGTGAAATGATGCGTGATATTGTAAGATGATGCTAGGACATTTATACTGTTTGGAATGATATATCTAGAGTAGAATAAAGGGTGATAAGAGAGTGCAAATATAAAACTATCAATATGCAATCATTTTGATACGAAAATTGTTGTTTTAGAATTTCCTTAAACCGATTTGTTTTTACAATTTAAAACCCGTTTTCAACAAAAACAAAACAAAACAAAACAGGAAGATTCAATTTGCTTGAGTGGAATTCTGAATTTAGAGCAATGAAATCATTTTTCTTGCTGTTGTTCTAACTACAGCATGGAAAAAAATTGCAATATCCCAATTTTCAGCGATTTTTCATTCAAAATTCATTCTTTCCCCCATTTTCGTACTTGCAAATTGCTGATCTGATATTTAAAATGAAAGGCAATACATTTATTGTGCGTTTGATACCAAAATTGTTATTTTTTCTACGGTATGAAAAAAGATATGACATATTCCCAATTTTCAACGGTTTTTCATCGAAAATCCATAGTTTTCCCCATTTTATGGACGAGTAAATTGATAAACTGAGCTTGGGACTTAAAGGCAATGGTATTGCTGTTCTTTTGATACCAAATTTGTTGTTCTAGCTACAACATGGACAAAGTAATTACGTTTTTCCAATTTTCAACGGTTTTCGTTGAAAAATTACCTTTTTTCCCAAAAATTTCGAAATGCCCAAGGATGCCAGAGTGGCATCAGCCGGATTATCAAAGTAGAGGGTATTAACATCACTTTCATGCAAAAACATTTTGTGCGTAACATTTTTTTGGGTTCACCCCAAAATTGCCATTTGGCAACTAGACTATTCTGACTCCAACTTCAGATTTATTAACTTGCTTTATTAATTTGTGTTTTGCCTTGAGAAAGGTTTATTTCTAACTAGCTCGCCATTTTTTGTGTAGATGAATGAGAAAAGGTTCTACATGCATTGTCAATGGATCAATTTCATTCTTATTTCTTTTGCTATTTGATATCAAATTTTAAAAATAGTGTGCTTTTCGTACTGATAATCCTGGGTATCAAGGGTTGAAGTTTCACTAAGTAATCGTCTATTTTTAACCAGAATAGATTACAATCATATATTTAAAGGTAAGGTGTCCCTGAAAATAAATTAAATTTACAAAATTTGATAATGCAAAATATTTCTTTTTATATCAAAGTAGTTTTCAAATTGTATCACATATTTTTGGCTCGCTTCGCTCGCCATAGTTTTCTATCAAAACATTATTTACTAATGACAATGTTCATATATTTGAAGGTATCAAATGTTATACAGAAATATGAATGAAAAAGGGCTTTCATAAAAGCTTAAATATATTATCAATATTTATGTATTGCTATTAATACATGTTGCATGTATCCCATAGAGTCTCATTTTATTTTCTTGTAAGCTTGGAAGAAGAACTTCAGTTATTTATTTAATACCAATTTACAAATATTATAATTAACATTTAAAAATTTGTCTAGGAGACCTTCCCCTCAGACCCTCTTATACATCATCGTAACATGTTATATACATGTACCTTCTATAAAATATTGAGAATTGTATTGTAAAGTCTATTATCTCTATGTTTAAAAGTGAATTGAATACTTGCATAAAAAAATCAAATATATCAATATTTAGAGTTTTGAGTAAAAATATAAATAATTTCTATTGATAAAACACAAACATTCTTTAAATATGCGCATCACTTTGTTAAAAAAAATTCCTTGCTCCAACTTTGCAAGAAAGAAATAATTTTGCCCCGGTCCGGGGCGAAAAAAAAAAAATATCTTGCTCCGACAAAAAACCCAAGACCCCCCCCCTGAATATCAAATGGACCGTGCCTTATAGCCGTTTGAAAACGTCATTTTGAAATTGGGGTGCGCAGCTCTAATTGCGTATCACATGATAAGCGATAGTGAGACTTACTTTTCTTGTGACAATTTCGAAATGGAATCGAAAAACTGTGCTTTTTGTTTAAGAGATTGAATCCCCTAAGTTTGACATAAAGTTAGTGATATTTAATAAGTATATTCAAGGTGACCAAATCATTTTCCAATTAAGGTTCAGAAGGGCATTTGAAATTACATGTATAAAGTCGTTGCTACTCATGGACACTGAATCAGATACAATATTTTTTTTTCAAACTAATGCGATTTAAGATATCATTCCCTTAAATATATACCTAAATATAATATTCAAGGTAATCAGCCACGGTATGGTAATCCCTATTCAGGTTTATTATGAAAATATTTTTATCTAATTGGTTGACATGGACATGAATGGTAAATCAAGTGCTTTTATTATGAAAAATAAAGTGCTGACAAAAAGTACTTCGCTGCTAGGGTATTAACTGGTACTGTCCGTCTGTTGGTCCAATAAAATGACTGAAACAAATTAAGTTTTAGATGAATTTCTATAAGACCATGTTGCAATTCCGTAAACATGAAATTAATAGTATTGACCAAATAGTATATTTCGAACTAATGTTAGAAAGAGCGAAAACAATGTTAAATTGAACTGCAATGCAAAATTTATACCAGAGAAAAAGTACAAAGTACTACATAAGAGAGGTTTAGTTATAAGTGACGTAAACGTGTACGTGTGAATTTACAACAATACGGCGTCGTTAAGTTATATGTATACGCAACCTGGCTACTCCTAGGTAAACAAACTGATTTATTTAATGATTTAGATTTATAAACATCCATTAATATGACTGTTTCAATGGTAAATGTTTCCATCTGTCTTTCATGCGCAAAAGCTAATGGGAAAAGGGTGGTTATCGCTGAAAACGGTATTTTCGGGTTTTTTAAAATTATTTTACTGTAAATATCCATTTTTAATGGAGATCGGTACCTGCATATACTGTATTTTAGTTGAATTACAGTGAAATTAAATATTTTAAATCAATTACATGTAGTTTCACCGTGAAGCTTTATTTTAAGAAATGCATGACCAGTACAGGGATGTTGGGGATTCATAATTGGCACTTTAAGGCCAATTGCAAGGCCAGCCAAATACCAGGAAGTTACTTTTTCCGGTCAGTAAAGGCGTTACATTTTTTTTATCAAACTATGAAAAAATGAAATCGATCGTTGATCTAAGGATCAATGATACCCCCGCCCGGTATATTTTACATATAAGCAATGTATAAAAAGTTTGAAGGTGCACAATTCAACACAAAATTGAGGAACATGACCCTTTATTTGAACTTGACCTGTATTACTAAATGTAAAGCTATATCTAACAAATAAATATATTCCCTATTACAGTTTTCATTTAAATTTCAGGCAAGCACAAAATATTGGTTTTTTCCAAGTTTGGAGGGGCACAACTCTGCATAAAATTGAGCCATATTCAAACGTAACCTGTAATTTTTGGTATAGCTACATTCAAGGGAAGAAGTTATTATCTGTAACAGTTGTCCTTCTAATGTCCAGAAACCACAAAATTTTGAATTTGTCTAAGTTTCAAGGGGCAAAATACTGCACGTAATTGAGGGACATGACCCATATTTGAAGTATTTGTTGGTGTAATAGCTATATGCAAGAAATAAATTGATTATCTGTAACGGTTTTCCTTTATACATCCGGAAACCACAACATCTTGAATTTTTCTAAGCATCAAGGGTCATAACTCTACACATAATTGAGGGAAATGACCCATATTTTAACATGACCTGAATTTCATTGTAAATGCTATATGCAAAAAATGAATTGATTATCTATAACAGTTTACCTTTAAATGTCCGGAAACCACAAAATTTTGAATTTTCCTAAGTTTCAAGGGGAATAACTCTGCACAAAATTGAGGGACATGACCCATATAGGAACTTGACCCGTATTTCTTGGTGTAAGAGCTATATCCAAGAAATGAATTGATAATCTGTAACCGTTTTCCTTCAAATGTCCGGAAATCACAAAATTTTGAATGTTTCTAAGTTTCAAGGGGCATAACTCTGCACGAAATGGAGGAACATGACCCATATTCGAACTTGACCTGTATTTCGCGGTGTAAAAGCTATATGCAAGAGATAAATTGATTATCTGTAACGGTTTACCTTTAAATGTCCGGAAACCACAAAATTTTGAATTTTTCTAAGTTTCAAGGGACATAACTCTGCACAAAATTGAGGGACATGACCCATATTCGAACTTGACCCATATTTCTTGGTGTAAGAGCTATATCCAAGAAATGAATTGATAATCTGTAACAGTTTTCCTTCAAATGTCCGGAAATCACAAAATTTTGAATTTTTCCAAGTTTCAAGGGGCATAACTCTGCACAAAATTGAGGGACATGACCCATATTCAAACTTGACCAGTATTTCTTTGTGTTAAAGCTATATGCCAGAAATGAATTGATTATCTGTTATAGTTTTCCTTTAAATGTCGACGTCCGGAAACCACAAAATTTTGATTTTTTCTAAGTTTTAAGGGGCATTACTCTGCACAAAATTGAGAGACATGACCCATATTCGAACTTGACCTGTATTTCGCGGTGTAACAGCTATATGCAAGAAATGAATTGATTATCTGTAATAGTTTCCCTTTAAATGTCCGGAAACCACAGGTGGGACGGACGCACGCACACACGCACGCACGGACGTACAAGTGCATCACTATATACCCCACCGTTTTATGGCGGGGGTATAAAAAGTTTCTCGACAAAGTGTTGAATTGTTAATACACAGACATACGGATCATACGACCCTTTCGCTTTTACCCGCGTATGCATTACAGAGAGTCCATGAGATACAGCTATATATTTTGAAAAGCTTAATTATGTCTCCTCCAACGGGGAGGAGACATATTGAATTTGCCTTCGTCGTCCGTCTGTCACACATCGTGTCCGGGCTATATATCCTGAACCGTTTGCCCGATCACTTTCATATTTTAGTATGTTGTTGCTTATGACCCGAAGGTTTCACCTCACTTTTTACCCAAGGTCAAGGTCACTTAGTGCATTTTTAATGAAATTATGCATACATTCCTGTCCGGAAGGTGATGTGACCAAGGTCAAGGTCACTTAGTGCATTTTTAATGAAATTATAAATACATTCCTGTCCGGGCTGTTACCTTCAATTTCTTCATGATACGACGCATTGATTAAATGTCTTTTTTAAAACAAGTCATAAACGAATGCATGGTCTGAAATTCCAGCCAATAATGGTGCCATTGCTATCCTATATGGTCCATTGGAGCGAAAGCGTCATGATGCTGCACGACTGAGAGAAAGTGGCATACTTCCTGAATTGCGACTGAATATGAATTGCCTACCCCCAATAACATTGTCATCACACCAGCAGACAAAGCCTCAAATAATTACACATTTACTTGCAAAAAGTACTATTTCGACAGTTTACTTAAAGAGTTGGGTTTAAATTCGACATCTAGAAATCCCACTTACATCCCAATAAACCTTTCTACCTTTGAAATAATAGATAACCACTTTGGCTTCGACACTAACAATTTAGATTTAGATTTACCATACTTATACTGCAAACCTAAAATGCATAAGCATCCGTACAAACAATGTTTCATCGCTGGTTCCTCAAAATGTTCTAACAAATCTGTATCGATCTTACTCACCAAAGTTTTATCTAAAATCAAAACTGGGCTTAAAAATATTCTTCGACAGTATATTCTCGCAGTGGAATCAACCAGATGTGGATTTTAAAGAATTCGAAGGAACTTTTAGAACATCTGAAATCCACTCATTTTAGTAGAGTCCTTCGATTAAAGCCTATGATTTTTCGACACTTTACACTACAATGCCACATTCTAAATTGAAAGAAAGACTCGCAAAAATTATAAGTAATTCGTTTACAAGTATGAACGGCAATCGCAAACACAAATTTATTGTTGTTAACTATGACAAAACCTACTTTATAAAAGAAAGTCCGATTCTCAAAATATGTACACTAAAGCAGATATTATTCAGATGTTAAACTTTCTGATCGACAACATTTTCGTGGTGTTTGGAGGAAAGGTCTTCCAGCAAATTGTTATAATTCCAATGGGAACCAATTGTGCCCTAATCCTTGCCGACATTTTCCTTTACTCATACGAAGCTGAATTCATTCAATCTTTGGTCTGAAGGGAAAAGATACTTAGCTTCTGACTTTAACTTCACTTACAGATACATAAACGATGTGTTGTCCACCAATAATCCAAAATTCGCGGATTACCTGAGCAGTATCTATCCTTCGGAGCTTGAAGTCAAAGAAACTACAGAGACAATTATTCAGCATCCTATTTGGACATAATGTTGTCCTACGAAACTGATGGTCACATGAACACCTCACTCTACGACAAACATGATGACTTCAAATTCACCATTACAAACATTCCTTTTATGAGTAGCACTATCCCTTCATCGCTTGCTTATGTTGTGTTCATATCTCAGTTGATACGCTATGCCAGAGCAAGTACAAAATATACGGATTTTGATCTGAGAGCTAGGCGTCTTTCAGAAAAGCTTCTCAGTCAGGGATGTTTGTGACCGACTAACATCGTCACTGAAGAAATTCTACGGTCGATATGGGGAACTCGTCATACACTATGATGTCCCACTCTCCAGAATGGTGTATGATATTCTGTCATGGACCATTTGAACCATCCAACCAAATATTGTACTCTTTGTCTTCCGAAATGGAAGTAACCGGATGTGACAGTTCTACAGAATTGAAGCGGCAGGTGTTGCATGGAAGCAGGATATGCTTACTCTTCCTGGGCATCTGGTCTCACTCCCATATCGGGAGTTCGCCGGCGGGTGCGGCTAGCCAACACTGGATGCTTACTCCTCCCGGGCACCTGATCCCACCTCTAGCTTGCTAGGGGCCGTCGATGCTCAACTTGGTGCTCTATTGTGAGTGCTGTTGAGATTATCGTCAGGATCTTCTTTAACTCATTTTAATATGGCGGAGGTTTTTGTTTGTTTGCTTTGGTTCCTATTTTATCCTGATTTTGTATGCCTTCGGTTTCTGATTTTCTGAGTTATCGATTTTGTGCTTTATACAGGGATATAATCATTATCCATGTTTGTCACAATCAAGGTCATCCTTTTTATTTGTATAGAAACAGTGCATATCCTTTGCACTCTCATCCCCTGGGACCTTTTATAAAGTGCACGTCAATTTCCACATGAAGAAGAATTTAATCAGCGGATGTCATCAGTACGTCAATGTGTAGAATGGGGATTCGGTTAAGTTGTTCAGATGTTTGCTTTCTTGGATTTCAGCAAAAAACTTAAAATTGTACTTGCAACCTGTAGTGGCCTATTACAGAGTAGGTTGTTTGCTTACAAACTGTCATACTTGTTTGTACGGCAGTCAGACGGGACTGATTTTTTATGTAGACCCGCCGACGTTAGAGCAATACATCAGTAATCATTAAATGTGATGAAAATAATTTATTCAGTTACATATACATCATTCAAATTTGCTTTATTTCTGATTTGAAATGAGCACAGATTGCAGTTCTAAAATCTTTCTCTAATCTAAACTCCTATATTTCCGTGTCTTGTCTTTTTCTCTATTTCAAGTTTTTCCTTTTCCAATTGTTTTTCATCCAGGTAACTTAACATGTCCTGTTTTCGTCGCTTTACCTTGGTTTGACATATTCCGTTCTACGTCACCGTCATCTGCTACAAAATAAATTGAAGGAAATTCCGTTTAGCATGTTTAGTTTCCCTTTGAATCCTACATAATATATCATTCGATTTTTTTTTCGCCGTAGATGTTTATATATCATAGAGTTAAAATAGATCGATGATAATGATTTATGATTCTATTTGAGACGTTTACCGCGAGGTCACAACCATCTCCTTATTTGCCATATTTTTCTAATATCATTAACTTTATAGTACATGAACCTCAGATCCCTTCAATGGATAATTTCATGTGCAATCATGAACGACGCATAAAATAGACTTAATTTTCTACTATACAATTAAATATATCATTTGGAAATGTTTACCAAAGTAACAACGTACCCTTTTCATGTTTTCCATTGTCTTTTTTCGTACGATAGCAGCTTCCTTTTCTTCTTCTTTCTTATCACTTCTTTTGTTGCTTGCCGAAACAGTGCTTCTTTCACTTCTGAGCTAGTCCAACTCTATTAGCAGTTGCTTCTTTTTCGAATATTCCTCCTCAGAACCAGACCTGTAGAAGAATAAAACAAAAATTATAGATACAATTTAGAAAAACTGTGATTATAATATGATAATCTTATACCGCAAAATGCTGGTATGAAAGAAGATAATTCGACATTTTATAAAAAAGAATTTGAAGTATATATAAATATTATATATATCAAAAATGTTATACGACAGAAAGCGATATTATACTCCACATTTTAATATACACGTTTGTCGGCTTTTAAAGCCTCTTCAGATAATGGTTAATATATATCATTCATCATACATTGGTAAATGCATGCAATAGTAGAGAGACTGATAATGATCATGATAAGGTAATGAGATTACTGCACTCTCCCCGTGAAGATGTGCTGATACTTCTGTCCTCTCTGAATGTTAGTCGGACTCCTCGGGTGATTACATACATGAGCTCGCTACAGCCGGCAGAGCACGGACTGTATTACGCATGCCCTCTTTTTATATCCATTTACATCTGTGTCTCTGGGGCCTCTGCGTTTTGCGGTCTTGTTTGTGTGATGTCATCTTACAGTGAGGAGGTTGTTTTACACCACAATTGTACGTTCTTCGAGACCTCTGGGTAATTGGAGAAGTGAGAGGGTTGTGCGCACGTAATCCAGGATAACCACACCATTTGCTACTTGCGTGACAGATGGCCGTCCAAAGTCGGCACCGGTTACCCATTGGTCTCGTCGGTTTATGTGTAGTCTTTTGTGTTTGATGTTTACATGTCGTGTGTCTCTTTTCCGTCTCGTGCTGTACTCGTCTTTTGTGTTTTTGCATCGGGTGTTTTGTTGTTTTACTGTTGATGCTGCAACGGGGTCTTGTTGGAGATCTCCCTTCTTTTCATATCATTTGTATCTAAAGGAAATGCATATAACATATAATATGGTCATGAATGTTCCTGGAATGTGGGTGTATTTCTTGCTCTGTTTAACATCGGTCTATGTTTGTCAATGAAACTTTGCTCTTTGATGGTAATCATTGAATAATCATCAGTTTGGTAAATTGGCATTGCCTTGAAATTCCCTTTACTATATTCCAAATGTGTTTTGATACAAAAATAATTCTTTGAGGAAGTTTAATATTGCTTTTATGAAGGAAAATTCTTTGATTGAGTTGTTATGGAAAAAAAAGGGGGGGGGGGGGTTCAAATCAAAGTTCATGCTGCTCAAATTTATGAAATCAAGCAGTGACACTGCCAGTGTTCGTAACAGGAATGAATTGCAATTTGCATCTCAAAACTGAGAGGAAAGTATCAAACAAATCTCATCATGTAGGCATATTCATTTTAAAGCAAGATGCATATTTTTCATCTTTGTCGAAAGATATTACGTACTTTATATCAAAATAGATGCTTAAATTCAGGTTTCTCCCACGGAGTGTCTGACTGCACCAGAACTACGACAGGCTACGTGTAGCCCTCTTTTCTTCGATCAGCTTTATCTAACAAAACTGTCGATCGAAATTCATGAGAACTCATCGTTGGTTAAGTTTTTATGACCTAAATTTGTAATATCGTTGCAAAAGATTTAACGTTTTACCAAAATATGCTGTAGAAATCGAAAAGAACTTACCGTTTCTTCTGCTTCGTGCGGGCTCTAGTTAACACGTCCATTACAAATAGATCTGTCTGTATGGAAAACAACCGTAATTATATAACGTAGTCAATATGTAATTAAAGAGAAAAAACTGATTATCAACAACACACACTGTGTTTATTTAATGAGGGATCTATGAACTCAATCATATAACACTATGATAGCTTTTTTGTTTTAGATAAAAGTTTTAGATTAAAAACATAATGACGTTTTAGTGATATAAATGTATGTAATCTAAAGACTTTTTTTAATACAAGTAAAGAAAAGGAAGTGTTCCAACACTAAACCTTCACAACGGCGTAGCTCTGCCTGAATAAGTGGCGGGGCACAAAATCCCTAAATTTCTAACAAGCAAAAAAAAAAAAAAAAAAAAAAAAGGGGGGGGGGGGGGAAGAGGAAAAGATTAAAAAAAAGAGGGTTTCATGTTCTAGTTGCACAAATTTTAACATTTCTGGTGCTATTCTTAATTTTTATATATGAATAAATAAGGAAATTTTTTTTTCAGCAAAATATTGATTTATCAGAAAATATTTTCTATACCCTCTATCATTAACAAGTACATGTAATAACATTCTATATATTTTGAGTTAAATGTCTTCATGTACATTGATAAAGTAATATGTATAAAGGATGGATCAGAAAGTCTATAAAGAACTGGCAAACGGAAGCGAGCGAAAGAAAAAATGTGAAAATTGACCGAAAAATTGTAGATTTATGCTACAAAATGATGCCATTTTAAACAATGTTAATGCATCAACGCCCTTGATTCATGAAGAAAATTCCAAACCGATTTTTCCTGCAACTGAAGAATATTAAATTCTCATCAGTGACGCTTCCAGCGGAGTCACCAAAATTCATTTCAGCAGCGCCCTATTTAATGTTTTGAATTAAGATTTGTACATTTACCTCAAAGAGGTAGGGTCGACTCAGTAGCATATCCAAATGATATATGTTCAAGATAGCATAAGAAGGATGGTGCTAAGATGTTAACCTCCTTTAAATTCGGTGATAGTTTTGAATGGAATGATATGTTTTCGAAATAGCAAAAATGATATATATGATGTCAAATTGAAAAAAAGGCCAAAACAAAGCTTCTTTCAATCGACAGTGCTGGAAAGAAGTAATGAATACACTTCTAAACATTAGGTCACGGGGAACGATTTTAACTGCTCCACACTGCAACATGAAATACGTGTTTATAATAATAATACAGAAGTGTTCTAACTCTATACCTTAATGAAGAAAATTCCAAACCAATTTTTCCTGCACCAGACAGGTGTTAGGAATATAAAATTCTGGTATTCTTTTAGGTAACGGTGCAGAACATTACCGTTAATTCCTTCTAATCGCCATCGGTTTTATATTTAACGTTACTACGCTACGGTCACATTCGATTTGGTTGCTGCAATTTTTTTTTTCAAGATATTGAAATAAAATCAAATTCAAGGAATTGTAGTCCCCCGCTTTTGGGTGTTTGTTTTTTAAAGAAATGCTTACAGACATCCCCTGCCCATTCGTAAGTTTTCATAATATATCTCATATATGATCAAAATTCTAAATATGAAAGATTAAACTCAAAGAAAAGGTCAAAGGGTCCAAAGTTTTGTTTTGTTACCAAGGGACAGGGCTAATGAAAAGGTATGCACATTTGAAATATGAAAGTCCTATCATTTAAATTACCATCCAAAACTTATGGTCGAGGTTGAAGTTTTTAAATGTAGGTCAACCTCCAAGGACGAGGTCACACGGTATAAATGTTGTTACCAACAAAAAGGTCTTGTCACATGGGAAATGTGAAAGCCCTATCACTTTCCATTCAAAAGTTACGGTCAAGGTTAAAGTTTTTGAAAAGTAGGTCGAACTCCAAGATCATGGTCACAAGGTCAAAAATTTTGGTATTCATGGAAAGATCTTTTCACAAGGTATACACATGTGAAATATGAAATCCCTATCACTTTCCATTAAAAGATTATTGACAAGATTAAAGTTTTTGAAAAAATATGTCAAAGTCCAATGTCAAAGTCACAAGGTAAAACATTTTGGTATCCATAGAAAGGTTTTGTTACAAGGAATACACATGTGTAATATGAAAGCCCTGTCAATTGCCATTGAAAAGTTATGGTCAAGGTAAAAGTTCTTAATAAATTGGTCAAAGTCCAAGGTCAAAGATTCTGGTATCTATGGAAAGGTCTTGTCACAAAGAATAAAAGGTCTTGTCACAAGAAATACACATGTGAAAATGAAAGCCCTATAACTTGCCATTAAAATGTTATAGGAAAGGTTAAAGTTTTGAAAGGTAGGTCAAACTACAAGATCAAGGTAAAAAATGTTGGTATCCATGGAAAGGTCATGTCAAAAGGAATACACATGTGAAATATGAAAGCCCTATCACTTGCCATTGAAAAGTTATGGACAAGGTTAAAGTTTTTGAAAAAGTAGGTCAAACGCCAAGGTCAAGGTCACAAGGTCAAAAATATTGGTATCCATGGAAAGGTCTTTTCAGAAGGAATACACATGTGAAATATGAACGCCCTATCACTTGCCATTGAAAAGTTATGGACAAGGTCAAAGTTTTTGAAAAGTAGGTCAACCTCCAAGGTCAAGGTCACAAGGTCAAAAGTTTTGGTATCCATGGAAAGATCTTGTCACAAGGAATGCACATGTGAAATATTAAAGCCATATCACTTGCCATTGAAAAGTTATGGACAAGGTTAAAGTTTTGCTGACTGACGGACAGACGGACGGACAGACAGACAGACGAGACGGTTTAAATGTCCCCGCGCTTTCGCGAAAGTGGGGGACAAAAAGTGTAACATATAGTATTTTGATGAGATTGAGGATCCCTGACAAGGGTTGAATACCCGAAACGTGAATGTTTAGTCCATGCTACAAATAAAGCTGTTCTAAAATGATGCTATTGAATTTAAAGACGTTTAACATACATCATAATTATTGCAGGAAAATGTGATACCTATAATGATTAAAATCATGACCACATCATGAATATTAAGGTTAATAAATAGAAATACCTAAATTTCTTTGTTCCAAATCTGATTTCATCATTAGATCCAGATGGCTTGTAAGCTACTTGTTTAGGGTATTTATTCTTCAAAGGTTGAAATCATCATTGTGGACGTTCTTCGATCGATACGAGGATATCGGAAAAGCATATGGGAATCTCTCTTTCCCGAATGATCAAGGAAATTTTTGATAGCAATTAAAGGATGTTAACACAACCAGACAAGACATTTTTACATGATATGTATATCGAGACAATCACCGAATTTGATCAGTTTTATGGAACTGTTGCGACGGGTGTTGTTGGAGATCCCCTCCTTTGTTGCATGCAAACAGGAGACACTAACACTCCCAGGGCAACTGGTTAAACTCCTTAGTACTGTTTATTCCGGGTTCGCGGATTTGTTCATCGGAAAGTTTAATGATTACACCCCGCCTATTCGACTTTGAATCTTAATATTTAATGGATACCTCTTCGAAGTTTATTTGCCTCCCCCCCCCCCTCAAAAAAGGTATCAGATCTGATTAACTTTATTTCATGTGTAAATTCAAACACAAAACCCAAACCAAGTCACCAATATTATAAACAATAAGCATTCAAATTATTGAAAAATACATGACACGAAACAAAAATAGGGAGGAGATTCCTAATATTAAGAACAGAGGAAAGTAGTCTGACAAGTACAGAAAAAAAGCGGACAAACAGACAAACACAGTAAAACAGCAACATAAAACACTAATACATCACTATCTTATAAATCTAGAAATGAGTCCTGAGGACCCAGATACCAGTCTTTTAATGTTAAACGTCTTGAAATTGAACAGCATCATTAAAGAACAGATAGATTGGCAGCATGGACCAGACATGCACGTTTCGGATACTTTACCTTCGTCAGCGATCCTCAATCTAAGCAATGTAATATTGCCAAAGAGTTAAAAAAATATTATGTACAATAATTTACCGAAAGACGTAGCAGGATGGGTGGGATATGATGCTACGGGACCCACGTATTTCACAGATTGAATTTTTTTTTCAATTTTGACATTCAATGTATATATTTAAGCTCGGTATACGTCCATTTCCAATAATCACAAGGGCGAATATGAAATATAAATAGCGATTGGGATTAATTTGTATCTAGGTCATAGTCAAGACGACTAAAAGAGCAATCTATGCATAAAATCTAAATTTAAAATACTGACTATTATGATATTTGAATATATTTTATGTGACGTTTCACAGTAATCATTTAATCGCAGTTTTCGGCTTAGAGGTATATCATTACTGGGAAAAGGGCACTTATGGCTATGTATTTAATACACGTGCAGTGCTTATGAAATAATGATTAAATCTTCATATGAATGAACGAATTGCAAAATCTATATGATATCTACCACATGCAGTGCTTTGTTCAAAGCGCATTACATTTTGGTATAAAGCTTTTATTTTTTTATGTGATCTGTTTTTAAAGGTTGAACCGTTCTCATTTCATATAAGACATTCATTGTATGCCTTAGTAGTCTCAGATTTTGCAAATTGTGAAGAAAATGATACTTCTTGTGTTTGAAATATACATGGCACTGAAAATCAAGCTTACATGTCGTGTGTCTCTTTTCCGTCTCGTGCTGTACTTGTCTTTTGTGTTTTTGCATCGGGTGTTTTGGTGTTTTACTGTTGATGCTGCAACGGGGTCTTGTTGGAGATCTCCTCCCTTCTTTTGAAGTCGATGACCATGAAAAAAATCAAGTCACATATATCTAAGTTGTTAAGCTATTAAAGTGTTTTCCATGGCCAAATATAGCTTACTAAACAGTCTTGTGAGGGCTAAAAACATACTGACCTGGTTTCCATGGCAACCGTCAATTACATTCTCCGAAAGAGTTAATTTTAGTTATCAATGTACCAAAGGTACCATTTGTAAAGAAAATCTGTAAAATCCATAACATGCCATGGCCAGCCAATTTTGGTCCCTACAGAGAATTAGTATTAAAAGCAAAATCATCCAAGCGGAAAAATTAGGTTAAGGTCATTTTATGAACGTTTGATAAAGGATACATTCAACATGCAAGTTCGAAACATGTAGCACTTTTACTTTGCTGAATATTGGCTTTTAAAGGCAAAATCACTCAACTGGAAAAGTAGGTCAAAGTCATTTTATGACAGTTTGATCAAAGATATATCCAACATGTAAGTTTGGAACATGTTGCACTTTTACTTTGCTCAATATTTGCTTTTAAAGGCAAAATCACTCAATCGGAAGAAGAAGGGCAAGGTCATTTTATGAATGCGTGATCGAAGATACATCCAACATGTAAGTTTGGAATATGACGCACTTATAATCTGTTAAATATTGGCTTTTAAATGCAAAATCACTCAAGTGGTAAGAGTAGATCAAGGTTTTTTTAATGAACGTTTGATTTAAAGATACATCCAACATGTAAGTTTGGAACATGTAGCACTTTTACTTTGCTCAATATTGGCTTTTAAAGATAAAATCACTCAAGCGGAAAAAGTAGGTCAAAGTCATTTTATGACAGATTGATCAAATGAGTTAAGATCCTGACGATAGCCTCAGTAGCACTCACAATAGTGCACAAAATTGAGCATCGACGAACCCCTAGCAAGCTAGAGGTTGGACCAGGTGCCAGTGAGGAGTAAGAATCCACTGTTTGACTAGCCGCACCCGCCGTTCGATGTTCACGCACGAAATGAAAACAATAACTAAAATACATGTACTGTCTGAGGCTATGTCTATTTAGAAAGAGTCAAGGTCATTTTATGAAAGTGTGATCAAAGGTACATCCACCATGTAAGTTTTGAACATGTAACACTTATACTTTGCTCAATATTGGCTTTTAAAGGCAATATAACTCTACGAAAAAGTAGGTCATGGTCTGAAAGTTTGATCAAAGATACATCCGCCATATACGTTTGGAACATGTAGCACTCATACTTTGCTTAATATTGGCTTTTACAGGCAAAATTACTCAAGCGGAAAAGTAGGTCATGGTCATTTTATGAAAGTGTAATCAAAAGATACATCCACCATGGACGTTAAATATTTACCTTATCATCTCAACATTTGCCTTATCATTTCAAATAATTCTAAAAATCCTAGCCCCAGAGGTTACATGCGAAACTGGTAATATTAAACAAAGTATTATTAAACATAAACATCAAAAAGAACTAACAGAATATGAATATTGGAAAGGAAATTGTGTGATCTTTACATTTACCTTTTCATCTAGTTGGGACGACGCCGACGCCGGGAGTATAGCAATAGCTCTTCTGCACCAAAGTGCAGTCGAGCTAAAAAATAAAGATATGTTATCCCTCGAATATCCAGCAAGTCAAAGTCAAAGAAACTACAGAGACAAAAAATTTAGCATCCTATTTGAACATAATGTTGTCCTACGACACTGATGGTCACATGAACACCTCACTCTATGACAAACGTGACGACTTTAATTTCAGCATTACAAACTTTCCTTTTCTGAGTAGCAACATCCCTTCATCGCCTGCTTATGGCATGTTCATATTTCAGTTGAAACGCTATGCCAGAGCAAGTACCAAATATACTGATTTTGTTCTGAGAGCTAGGCGTGTTTCAGATAAGCTTCTCAGTCAGGGATATGTTTGCGACCGACTGACATCGTCACTGAGGAAGTTCTACGGTCAATATGGGGAATTCGTGATACACTATGATGTCTCACTCTCCAGAATGTGGATGATATTCTGTCATAGACCATTTGAACCATCCAACCAAAGATTGTACTCTATGTTTTCCGAAATGGAAGTTACCGTAATGTGACAATTCTACCGAATTGAAGTGGCGGGTGTTGCATGGAAGCAGGAAATGCTTACTCTTCCTGGGCACCTGGCGCAAGTTTTACTAAAGGTCGTAAGTGAAACTTAGGCGTAAGTTCAGACTTAGGCGTAAGTTACGACATTTTTCATGATTTTTCTGTTTTACTAAAAGTCGTAACTTACGACAAACTTATTTAACGTGTAAATTTTGGCGTAAATCTACGACTGCCCTCGACCACACGTAAGTCATAAACAGAAAAGAAGGGACTAAATTTTCGGGTAAAACCATACAAACACGTAATGGAAGAGAGTTTTCCGAAAGAAGAAGCGTGTATTTGACGTTTTGAATGCTGACAATTTTAAACTTCCTGCTAAAAATAGCTCATGGTGTGTTTACATAGTGTCATAGCAACGAAGTCGATTCGTATGTATGAAACACGTTCGAAAACCATTTCGCTCTTCATATTTTAACGTACATAATCTTTTTAAAATATACTCATTTAACTTATTTTGTTTCTCTTTTTTTTTTAATTTCAAATTCTATTTCATTATTCTTTGTCTAAAAATATGGATATAAAAAAAATAAATAAAAGAAAAAAAAAATGATAATAGTATTATAGGCCTATGTACAAGTAAATTATTTGTTTGTGGATGTACACGAAACTGAAGCATACATAATTCCATAAGCTCAAGATTGCTTCTAATATTTGCGTACTGTAATTTTCAGAAAAATAATTTCATCGTCAGAACTCACTAATCTAGCGATCATAGTGAGCGGATCCGAACAGCTGATTTTAATTAGATTGCAGAACTCACTTGACGTGTCTAGAAAAGAAATGACTATCAAAGAAATGATATGCATGATAACATTAATGATTAAAATATTTGTACATGTACACAAAAAGTATAAGTTATTTATAACTTATTCCATAAGTTTACGGTACTCAGGCTAGTATTAAAATGGCACTAATAAGCTTTCGTACATTCATTTACAGATAACATAATTTTTTTTTCACTTTAATCTCGTTTTCGTATATTTCGTTGATTTTATTTAAATTATGATGTCAAGAGTTTTTGTAAGCTTTTAACTTTTGAATTGTGCGTAATAAAGCTTTCACATTCCGCGTGGATTCCTTGTGAGAAGACCTTTCCATGAATTGGCACCGGCGACCTTGAACGCGGAGTTTGACATACTTTTAAAGTACTTTTTTTACCGACTTGTTCGTTGAAGCATGCTTAGTATGTTAATTCAGAAATTAAAAAAAGTAGGGCATGATCGCGTGTGGACTTATTGGGGGGGGGGGGGTTGTTAAGCTTGAAATAATAACTACAAAAATCTCAATTAACAAGACGAATCCCCCGGCCGTGCAGATGACATTTCATATGACAAATATAGAATTTTTCATTTGGCTTGATAAATAAATAAATAAATCGTGACTGCGCCATATTTTTTTATAAATTTATTTATTTATTTACATGTATTTATTTATTTATTTATTATCTATTTATTTATTTATTTATTTATTTACTTACTTACACACCACTACCACCGTCATCACCATGCACCACTTGCTTTTCAAATTCCGCGCATCATGTGTAACATGCACATACTATAAGATAAGAGGGACGAACACGGTGATCTGTACGGATATTGTGAAAAAATTAAAAATGGTTCTGACATTCCAAATCCCAAGAAATAAACAATCTTGTATTTGTATCCGATACAGTTTCATTGGCGGATTTGGAGCATTATTGACTGACAATGATTACCTGAACTTAAATTGGAATTAAATAAACAACGTCAACGAGCACCTGTGAGGGGTGTGAGAGGCAACCCCCCCCACTAAATTTGCCAAAGTAAAGGATAAAATACTAAAATTTGATTATTATACCACTTTTCAACCAAAATTGTCCAAAAGGGCGACATTATTGTTATTTCTTATGCGACATAACCCGATGAGTTTAGGTACCAATAGTGCTAAAACAATAAAAATTGCGTCGGGGCGATCATCCCCCTGAACCTTCTCCCTCAGACCTCTCATCTGTATTTGGGGCACGCTCCCTTACCTGGATCCGCCCCTGAATTTATACATCAATCTAATTGATTAAAGGTAAATAAAAGAATTATTCAACTTTATAAGCTATTTCTGATGTAAATCTGTCGTTTTCTTGTGGATTTCTTCCGCTGGGTCAGAGCAGGATGGTCATGCTGGAGATACTTTTATTTTTATTCCTTTGTGCGTGTATAATATGATTTTTTATCAATCGTATCGGGGGGGGGGGAGGGGGAGGTCTCTAGACAACGAGTTCATGTGTAACAGCAATACAATAATGCGGAACGGTCAAACTCTTCAGTTTTCCGTCAGATTCATCAGTTTTCCCCCTTTTCTTCTTGCAAACTTTTTTTTTCTTTTTTGTTGTTGTTGTTTTTTTTTTTGCATATCTTTAGATTGATTAATTAATGCAATATCTAACAAATTATACCCCTATTTTGTGTGTATAATAGTATTTTCTTACTCAATAGTTCGTTGGGGGGAGGGGTGCATGTATAACGACACGGATAAACGGCAAAATGTGGAACTACAAAATTCTTTAAAGTTTCCGTCAGATTCATAAGCTTTTCCATCTTATATTACCGCAAACGTTCAGTTTTCTTCATTTTTCAAAACATGAAATCAATCAAATAGCGATTTTTCCCAGGATTATTCATCGTTGTCAAGGATTTTTCAGTCTCCAACCAAAAGAGTTCCACACGTAAGTTATGCGTAAGTCTACGCTTAAGTTTACGTCTACGTGCAAAGTTACGACCTTTCGTAAGACGCAACTACGCAAACGTAAAAATGGTCGTAACTTGATTTACGCCTAAGTTTACGCTTAAGTTTACGCAAAAATTTACGACCTTTAGTAAAACTGGCGCCTGGTCTCACTCTCATATTGGGAGTCTGCTTCTTTTCATAGGGTGGAGGTTTTTGTTTTTTTGCTTTTGTTTATGTTTTATGTTTTTTTTTTTCAAATTTTCACTCTCGTGTGTCCAACGGATGTCATTATATGGACATTAGGCTTTCAAGAAGATGCATGCACGCAATAAGGTAAGACAGACGTTTGAATAAAAAATCTATTTTTGTGCCATATGCCACATTTCTAACAGATCGTTGAGGACAAAATCAGAACTAAAACTGTCTTTATATTCATTTTTTTATCTTTAAGCTCAAAGTATCACGTTGTCATATATTCTACAGATACTAGTAGTTAAAAATACATACAGATTGTATGTTGAAAAACATTGCTTGTACATTCTCTTGATTTGACTAAAGAATATCCGTAGTAATTCACCGGTATAATGTTCAAAGTATCTCATACGTCTGTCTGTCCATTTTTTCTATACAAAAACTTTCACGAATATTCTTATATTCATCAAGGACTTCTTTCTCGACATTCGTGTCATACAGAAAAATCTTTTGAAGAGTTTCTATTTTAGAAAATGATTCGAATAACATCTCCCAACCATTAGCCGTGTGCATTCTTAAGGCGTCAAGTGTGATTTCCTTTAATGTCGACATATTTTCAAAATTCAACACAGGTTCCCTTAAAGAAATAGAACGAAGGTAAACTTTTTGAAGTTTTGCCAATTTCGTTATTTTTGAAATCACTTTGGCGTCATATCCGCAATCAGGATTTGGATATGTATTGCTCCCATGATATCCAATTTCATGTAACTGACTTAGTTTAGGAAGTACTTGTAACAGCTTTTGTCTGTCTTCTTCAGCTTCCATGTACGTAATGTGTAATATTGACAACTGCTTGTAATCCGGGAGACTTTCTAAGAAAATACGTAAAAACGGTGTTCTCTGCTTTCTCTGTGGATCAGAATTAGCACCAGTCTTCGGATGTGCATAGCGCCTAAAGCCTGATTTCGTAGTATACCGCCAATGAATGGAAGGTATGCGATATTCAAAATCGATGACGTCGTCCTCTGCCGACTTAAGGTATAAGATTCCTAAAGCACGAATGTCTTCTTTTGACTCCTTTTTCGTTATCAAATTTGCCAAGATATTATCCCTAAATGAAACATTAGATAACCCTAGGGTTTTCAGGTGAAACATTTTTGGGCTATATTCATCAATAAGTCTACATTTCCCATCTACGTAGCCGTCTATATATATAGATGTTATAGATTGACTTTCATCCAAAAACGTCTTGATTTCGGCATTGCTGATTCCCTCCTCCTTGTTATTGGGAATACACACCATATTCAGCGAAATGATGTCGTTCGGATGAAATTTCAGCACATTCGCTGACTCCCTAATGGTAGGTACGTCTGTGTCCGTGGAGAGTAATATCACATCGGAAAACGAAAATTTCAGAGTTTGTCCGTCGCCTTCAAAAGCTTCGATAGATTTTGATCTCCTCACCTCTTTATAGCATCGCAATTGTAAATTGTACAGGTGGAAAATTTTTGGGTAACTTCTCGAGTGAAAATCAAGTCGATATTTCTTGATATCGTCGTCATCATTTGTCGTGTTCTTGATGAAATTTGATATTCTGCAACCAACTGCAGGGGACAATCCGCTTAAGAATATAAGAACGGGCGCATACTCTATTGCTTTGTCAACGTTACTTAGTACGTCTTTCATAATTGCGTCAGTATCTGTTTCTTTTCTTCCATAAATTAGGTAAAATGATGCAAGAAATTCATGAATGGTTTTATGGAGAAAGCTAATTCTAATTTTGTCCTCATGGAATCTTCCTGTTGTCTCACTTTTGATCACTATGCCTACTCTAAGAAACAGATAAACTATCTCCTCATCCAACAGTTGATTCAACTGGTCCTCGCTGAATACTAAAATAGACGATTCGGAACTTAAACTTTCGAATGCCACTTTTCCCAGAAGAGTTAATTCATGCAAGTGTTGTGTAACTTTCGGATATTCTTGTAAGGAAATACAGTCCGTTCTAAGACTGCCTCCAGGAAGCAACCATCTAGGCAGCAATTGTTTAAAACGATTCCAAAGGTACTCTGGCAACGACCTTACGAACGTCGAAATCGAGAACCCCCCTACACTGATTCCTTCAGCCTGTGTTTTTCTGGACATTCTTTTGAAAAAAGCTTCAATTATTGAAAGATAAAAAGTCGTCAGAGAATTGCCCGTTTTAACATCTTCATACAGTGTGAGAATGTAAAACACTGTAAGCATTGGAATGTTCATTAAGGACTTTATCTCCGTCGGAGCGTAGGAAACGGCGTTTTCTACATATGTCTTTCTTTCGTTGAAATCATCAAATGTCGTTTTGTTCTGGAAATAATTGCTCAACATGTTTGTTGTAAGCTCTTTCACACCGTCCTCGTCGAGACCATTCAGTCGGATCACTCTGTCGATATTTGGATTGCAAAGTTCTTCAACTTCCATGAACTTCCAAGATCTCATTGAAATCAAAATTGTAGTTCCAGGCATATTTCTGCAATTAGGGATACATTTATCCAATAGCAATTTCTTTTTGTCGTCAGATATGTTCCATTCATCAAGACCATCTACTAGAACAAGACTCCTAAATTCACCATTTTCGAGGATCATTCTCATATCTGCTAGATTTTGTTTCGATAGACGGCACCGACTGTATACATCTTGTATCAGGTCAATTAGGTTTTCACTTTGAATAGAGACGTCACGCATTTTGATGAAGAACAGAAAGTCGAATTGTTTCAGGCATCTATTCAAGTCCAAAATTTGAGGCCGAGTATCTCTTTCTCTCACTGTGTCATTATTCCACGCCTGACACCATGATTTTGCAAATCTTTGACATTGTACGGTTTTTCCATATCCGGCTTCCCCAAGCATGAATATAAAACGTGCAAGGTTTCTTGATTGTGTTGTAAAAATCTTATCCGGTGCGATACATTGAAAGTTGGAGTCTTCACTTCTCATGGAACCTCTTTTGTCGTATTCATCTATTATCGATACATGAGCGTAGATTCTATCAAGATCTATTGCATCATCCATTCTGAACGAAGGAATCTGAATTATGTCTGCTTCTAACTCGTTGATTGAAGCAACCAAAGACCGCAAGTCCTCTATACCTAGAGGAGACAGAGATAACATTGGTCTAAAATGAATGAGTCTATTATTAATTCTAATTTTACAACAGAACTACCTATACAAATATATATGAATAAAGTCAGGGTTTTTTCTCTTATCTAATGTTTTCATTGTTTGAGATTCTTTTTTCATGTGTTTTTAGTACATAGATGCCTATTGAATATTTTTCTGGGATTCTGGTTTGGCTTTCATTCACTTTCAACAAGATAAAATAGTATTTTGACAAATGCTTGAGATAGCGTTCTAATAGCATCAGGGAACAAAACAAAAATGATAATAAAACGTTTCGTTTGCTTTTGTCAGTCTGATACGATCTTTTGGCAAACTAATTATGAGGTCAATTGACACTTATCTCTTCTATAAAATTTACAATATCAGGTTGTTTTAATTGAATGAATAATACTTATTAATTACTTTTTTAATCAATGCATAAATAATGCTATCTTCCTATCATTTACCTTCTGTTTTCACTTTGCTCTTAAGTTGGTCAAGGTAAATTGCTTCCCGCTCTGGATCCATCGATGCTTCAAGCAAACAATCTACGTCCTTTTCATACTTGCTGTCGTTATTCAGGTGTTTGTCAATTGATTTGACTGATCTCTTTATATTCGACCAATAATCAATGAAGTCTACCTGAGAAAGACCACTGCTTGAAGAATGTCCTATCTTGTTTCTGATTTCCCGGATGCTTTCAATGCACGCAGAAAGAGAAATATCAGCATCGTCTGGAGTATGTCCCCAGCCTTTTATGTGGGGTTGTATGCTGCATATATTTCTAAGTAAGAGGTAAAGCAATGAAACATCCATGTCACTGTAGTCACCAGTGTAGTGTCCGGTTGAAGGCAAGATAAGTTTTCTCTGTGGTGCTGTGAGGCGAGGTAGATTTGTTCTTTTCTCTTGAATGACCCGTGGAAACAGTACTGGAGGCACATGATGACGTAGAAGATCACGTAGCTGATCCGTGCAAGGACATCGGAGAACATGGCTCACCCTGTTTAGGTTTGTTGTCTCCTGTGTTGGGGCATATGCAGAACTCGACATTTTGGTAGGGCTTGCAAACCCTAAAGTGTAAAGATATACGTTATTTAAAAATATATGGATCGAACCAGCATGCTTATTATCTTAAACTGACTTTTAAATATAACTTCTTATTACTAAGATAGAGGGAATCTTCAACAATTTTAAACGTCTTCAAATTCAATAGCATCATTTCTGGAAATTTTTCACAAAAATTATCATAAACTTCTTTTCGAATTCGGACCAACACAGGCAACAGACTATATTACCGTGGCGCCGCCGAGGGCATCACTTGTGAGAATTTGATATTCGAAACACGTGTCTGGTGCGTGTGGGTTGGTTTGGAGTTTTCTTCCCGAAGGTAGAGAGTTGGAGACTTCGACATTATTATTTATGTATTTCACAACCTGCATTTATGGTGACATAATTAACAAGATAAGAAGGATCGAAGTTAGACAACATATCTATCGAATATTCGTCATTATCATCAAACACCTTTATACCGTGGATATGATCCTAATGTCACACCAGACGGAGACTGGGCTTGGTACTTGACCAATCTACATTCTTGTACCAGCGCATTCTTAAAACTTGCACTCTAACTGACTGTGATGACGGGACTCCATGGCGGGCCCTGTCCTAACCTCTTTAGAGAAGACAGGGTCCCGACCAACTTTTCTCTCTGAATGTCAGTCGGACTCCTCGGGTGATAACATACATGAACTCGCAGCAGCAGAGCACGGGTTGTATTGCGTACACCCTCTTTCGATATCCATTTATATATTCATCTGTGTTGCTTGGGCCCCTGCGTCTTGTTTGTGTGTGGTCATCTGACAGTGAGGAGGTTGTTTTACACCACAATTGTACGTTCTTCGAGACCTCTTGGTAATCGGAAAAGTAAGAGGGTTGCGCGCACGTAATCCAGGATAACCATACCTTCTGCCATTGCCATGGCAGATGGCCGTCCTAGGTCGGCACTGGTTGCCCATTGGTGTCGTTGGTTTACGTGTAGTCATTTGTGTTTGATGTTTCGGTATTATGCGTCGACGTTTATTGTCCCTTTTGCGTCTCTTCCTGTGCTTGTCTGCTCTGTGTTTTTGCATTGGGTGTTTAGGGTTATACTGTGTGTGCTGCAACCAGGTGTTGTTGGAGATCTCCTCCTTTGTTTTAAGAACAGATAATGTGCAGCATGGATTAGACATGCACGTTTCGGGTACTCAACTCTCGTCCATGATCCTCAACCTCAACAATGCAATATGGCTAGAGTGGTGAACTTATGGCAAAAATGTACCAAAAGACAAAGCATGATAGGTGGGATATGATGATACAGGGAGACTCAGTAGCAGCATCAGAGATCTACCATCGAAACACCTCTATGCGATTACGTAGAATACCACAAGCTCAACAACGAAATGTAAATGTGACAAGGGACACCGATAATCCATGAACAAGCTTAACATTAAACACTGCACATAAACTAATGAAAGCCATGGGCAATAAGTATTGACTTTGGTCTTCCAACATCCATGTTAGTAGCAGATTGTATGGTTAGCCCAAATACGTACGCACAACCTTTATAACACGTGTCCGGTTAATTACCAGGCTGTCTCAATGAACGCATAATCGTTGTGTATAATGATTTAAAATATGTTACCTAGTGCTCTAGGTCATCTATGTAATTTTTCTCATAATGAGAGGGTTTTTGTTTAAACACAAACTTTACGTCTTGATAGAGTCTGTGTAAATGGAAAGTGTAGATAAATTGTAGTGAGTTATTGGATTTTTTTTACATAATATTGCAGTATTTGTGACATCTTGATGATATCTTTCGCTGAAGGTAAATAAGACTGGTTAATCAGGTCGATTTCCTGAAGATTTTCCCGAACTCTTTTAACTTTTTTGTCATGATTTCAGAACTTATTTGTAATGTTATTATCTTAAGAATTTGTGTTAGATAAAATGACAAATATTAATGTTTAATAGACAATTGCTCACCTGATATCATCGTTGGTTGGTGTAGTTGATGTTTGGTTTCATCTGTTGTTATGTCACTCCCCGGTATGTCGCTATCCTCACCACTATGAGTTTGACCATGTTTTTGATGATCTGAAGAAAACTCATTTAGGTTACTCATGTAAATACGAATGCCCACTTGGGCTTTTTTGTTTTACATTTGAGCATGACCTATCGCGTGAAAATGAAATAATACGTTTTTTGCCCCAAAACACTCTGATTTTGAATGCAATTAATGTTAGTGAAAAATATATTTAACTAAATGAGTGTGAAAAGTTACACTAGAAAATAGCTTACAATCATTGCTTTCATAATTAATACGGGTTCTTTAAATAAAACAAAGGAGGGTATCTCCAACAACACCAGGTTGTAGCACCAACAGCAAACACCCAATGCAAAAACACAAAGCAGACAAGAACAGAAAGAGACGCGTAAGGGACAAGGAACGTCAACGCACAACACAGAAACATCGAACACAAAGGTCTACACATAAACTAACGAGACCAATGGGCAACCGGTGCCGACTTAGGACGGCCATCTGCCACGGAAATAACAGAAGGTATGGTTATCCTGGATTACGTGCGCACAACCCTCCCACTTATCCGATTACCAAGAGGTATCGAAGAACGCACAATTGTGGTGTAAAACAATCTCCTCACTGTCAGATGACCACAGACAAACAAGACCGCAAAACGCAGGGGCCCAAGCAACACAGATGAATATGTAAATGGATATAAAAAGAGGGCGTACGTAATACAATCCGTGCTCTGCCGCCGCGAGCTCATGTATGTTATCACCCGAGGAGTCCGACTGACATTCAGAGAGGACAGGTGGTCGGGGCCCTGTCTTCTCTAAAGAGGTTTGGACAGGGCCCGTCATGGAGTCCCGTCGTCACAGTCAGTCAGAGTGCAAGTTTTAAGAATGCGCTTGAACAAGACTGTACATTGGTCAAGTACCAAGCCTAGTGTCCGTCTGGTAACATTAGGATCATACCTACGGTATAAAAGGCGTTTGATGATTCTGACGCATTTTCGATAGTGATGTTGTCTATCTTTAATCCTTCTTATCTTGTTAATAATGTCACCATAAAATGCAGGTTGTGAAATACCCAAAGTAATATACTCTGTTGCCTGTATTGGTCCGAATTTCAGAAGAAGTTGACAATAATTTTTGTAAAATTTCCAGAAAGTCTTTACTAGTTTGTGAAAGCAAAAACCTTGTCCTAAAAGTTTCTTAGTAATTTGTAAATTTCTACTATGAAAATCCAAAACATCAGTACATGCTCTAGCATACCGGATGAGCTGTGAAATATAGATACCATAGGACGGTAATCTACAGAAATTTGAAATGTCTAATTGAAAATACAGTTTTCTGTATAAAATAATTAATGTCGAGAATTTTGCAAAATAATAAGAGTATAAAATATATGTCATTTGAAAGAGGAGACTTTAAGGATGTTTTTAAAAAATCATCATTGAGAGCTGAGAAGCAGGAATGAATTAAAATTTCCTCAAAAAAAGTTTTGGCAAAAATTCGAATTTTTTACCCAAAAATACACAGTAAAAAGAGGAATTGGAACTTGCAACTTATTTCATCTGATAGAACATCAAAAATACTATATATTCACACTTTTCAATTTTCAAAAATTTCAACCATATAAAAAGTTATAATTTTTTTCCTATTTTCAGTGATTTTTGTCTCAAAAAACATGGATTTCCCCCAAAACACCACTTTTGCAATGGAAACTTCCATGAGACAATTTTTTATCTGTAAGAGCTGAAAAAATTTTACAAAGTTAGGCCGGTTTTGGAGGATCAGGGGTGTGTGTGTGCCCAACCCAGTGATACATGCCAGACTTAAAGGGCACTTACAGTCATCAAGGAAGGGTAAAGGTCTTTTTAAGGCTAAAAAGTTATTCTTGCATATTATTCAAGAAATTTAGTAAAGTCTGTATCATGTAGACATTTGCTAACCTGACATGACCCTCGGTTGCTGTAATTGTTGTTTGGCTTCATCTGTCGGTATGTCACCCCTCTGCATGTCAAGATCCTTACCACTCTGGGTTTGACCATGTAATTGTTGATCTGAAGAAAATTCATTTGAATTCTAGTTATGTTAGTACGAAAATTCTTCTTTCGGGTTTTTCAAAAACATTTTAGCATGACCTATCGCGTGATTACGCTTGAGAATGAAACACATGATCAAACATGTCATATTTGATTATGCGTACTTTTAAAATAATAAAATCACAATCGATCTTATTTTTATTTGACATTGTAGGGAAAAAAGTTTTTGTCGTATCCGTCTATCTGTATATCCAACAGTCCCAGCTCGTATCTCCTACTCTACCCGGCGGGCACGGTGTCTTACTTCGGAATATTGTTAATTCCGGCGTTTGAAACTTCACCAATGGAAAATATAATGATTTTGCTTTATCTTCTCGATTTGAGACTGATTATTTTACGGTTACTTCTTCAATGTTTATCATAAACCCTACTTCGGAATGAATTCCTATTTCATACAAACTATGGATACGAATTATACGATTATCATATATTCTTTTGATCAAAAGTCACATGCACTCAATGTCAATCATCAAAGGTCAAGGTCATGTCTAGGCTAACAATATTTTCTTCTGCAGTATAAATGTTAGAACTTCATTAAGTCATTTAATTTGTCGAAATGGTATGTAATTTCTTACTTGATAGAAAATACACGTTCTTCCATATATGTTACGGGTTTGGAGATTTATGTTTTGTGTTGATGAGCGAGTGTTTACCCAAATGGGAATGTTACACATAAACACAGGAGACGGTAAAGATATAGGCATCATATATGATAATCTGTCACCTGGAAGAAACTTTGTTTCGACCTTTAATCAATGTGACATCATCCACAAGCGCGGATCCAGAAGGGGGGAGGGGGTGGGGGGGGGGGGTTCCGGAATTTTCGAAGCATAGCTTAATTTTGTTATTAATATACATATTTCATAAGATTCAGTCCCGATTCCCCTTTTGTTGTCATAATATTTGAAAAATATATCATGAATTTGTATTAGAAACCTTTCATTTTGACGACAGCATTTCCAAAAATTTCTCTGGCTCGCTCTCGCTCGCTCGAATTTATTACATGCATGTGCGTTATTTTCAAATGCTGCTGCACATATATAAAACGCATATAAATTACATCTATATCAATAACAAGGGCCCTAAGAAGACGAAAAGAAACTGAAAAAGACACAAATAGTGGATTTTATTCCAATTCTTGGAAAAATTTTCGCTGGCACGCTATTGCCCGCCCTTTGTTGTACATGTATTTACGAATAAGTACAAGAACAATGTTTTTTTTGGTCTTCAAAAAATTCGGACTTTAGGACTCCCCCTGAAAAAAAAAATTTCTGGATCCGCCCATGATCCATCTTTCTTTTTGCTATTTCGGTAACTAGCCATTTTACCGATAAATTTCATCGAAATTAAAGGAGATTAAACATCTAAGCACCATTCCTCCAATGCTATTTTGAACATACGTTTGCTGAATCGACGCTACAGGAAATTTGGAGCCGCGCACTCTCTGTATTGTAAATGTTCAAATCTAACTTCAAAAAATTAAAGAGGGCGCTACTGAAATTATTTTTGGTTGGCTGCTGGAAGCTTTACTGATGAGAATTGAATATTCGAAACAAGTGTCTGGTGCATAGAAATTAGTTTGGAATTTTCTTCAAGAAGGTATAGAGTTGGAACCCTTCGACATTATTCGTATAATGGCTAATTAGTGTGTCCCTACAGGACAAAAGACGATTACACTCATCAAGGAAGTGTAAAAGTCTTTTTTTATGCTAAAAAGCTATTCCTGCATATAATTAAAGAAATTTAGTTAAATCTGTATCATGTCAAAATATCCATACCGTATCAAAATGACAACTGTTAATGTTTTGTAGACAATTACCAACCTGACATGACCCTCGGTTGCTGTAATTGTTCTTTGGTTTCATCTGTTGGTATGTCGCCCCTCTGCATGTTGATATCTTCACCACTCTGAGTTTGACCATGTATTTGTTGAGCTGAAGAAAACTCATTTGAGTAACATATGTAAATACGAAATTTATTCCTTAGGTTTTTTTTTACATTTTAACCTATCGCTTAATTATACTAGGGAAGACACCGAGGATCAAACATGTCATGTTTGATTATGCGTACTTTCAAAATAAATTTCATCATATATTTGACATTGTAGGGAAACATAGTCTTTGTCGTATCTGTCTATCTGTATATTCAACCGTCCTAGGTCTTATCTTCTTCTCTCCTCGGACACCATGTATCTCTTCGGAATATTGTTTATTCCTGCGTTCGATACTTCTCAATGAAAAATATAATAATTTCATGATTTTGCTTTACCTTCTCGACTTTGAGACTGATTAACTTATGAATACTTCTTCAATGTTAATCTTTAACCCTACATCAGAATTAATTCATATTTCACAAAACGTCTGGATAGATACGATTCGTTTGGTCAAAAGTCAGTCAAGGTCAATCATCAAAGGTCAAGGTCATGTCAAGGCTAACAATATTTTTCTGCATTACAGATGCAAGAACTTCATTAATTCAATTCTTTTGTCGAACTGGCATGTAATTTCTTAACTGATAGAAGATGCACGTTCTTCCATTAATATAACGGGTTTAGAATTTTTTTTGTATTAAAGAGGAATTTTTTTCCCAAAGGAAAATGCTCAACATAAACTCAGAAGCATGTATAGATATAGGCATTATATATGATAATCGCATAATGGTTTATAAGAGAAGGGAGGGGATCTCCATCAAGACCTTGTTGCAGCACAAACAGCAAGACAACAAAATTCCCGATGCAAAAACACAAAAGACGAGCATACTATGAGACGGAAAAGAGACATATTGATTTTGAAGACGTTAAACATACCACATGTAAACATCAATCACAAAAGACTATACATAAACCGAGACCAATGGGCAACCGGTACCGACTTTGAAAGGACATTGGCCACGCAAGTAGCAAATGGTGTGGTTATCCTGGATTAGTGCGCACATCCCTCTCACTTCTCCAATTACCCAGAGGTCTCGAAGAACGTACAATTGTGGTGTAAAACAACCTCTTCACTGTAAGATGACCTCAAACAAACAAGACCGCAAAACGTAGGGCATTTACATATCACAGCTTTTCCGGTACGCTAGAGCTATTTTGGATTTTCACAGTAGAAATTTACAAATTACCAAAAAACTTTTAGGTCAAGGTTTCCGCTTTCATAAACTAATTAAGACTTTCTGGAAATTTTACAAAAATTACAGTCAACTTCTTTTAAAATTCGGATCTATACATGCAACAGAGTACATTACTATGGGTATTACACAACCTGTCTGTTATGGTGATATGATAAACAAAATAAAAAGGATCAAAAGTAGGCAGCATAACCATCGAAAATGCGTCAGAATCATCAAACGCCTTTTATACCGTGGATATGATCCTAATGTCACCAGACGGACACTAGGCTTGGTACTTGACCAATCTACAGGCTTGTACAAGCTTATCCTTGAGACTTGCACTCTGACTGACTGTGACGACGGGACTCCATGACGGGCCCTGTCCAAACCTCTTTAGAGGGAGTTAGTTCTAGTTCCTCTCGACCAGACCTATTTCCCGAGGCGAAGCCGAGGGAAATAGTTCTTGTCGAGGGAACCAGAATCGTGCTAACTCCCTCAATGGTATACTTTAACAGTATTATTATACCGAAAAAGCATTATACTGAAACAAACATATCTCTTAGGTATACTGAAACAAACATTATACTGAAACAAACATATCTCTCAGGTTAACATGGTTCCAATGGAAATTCTAATGATTTGCCTTGCATTCTCGACTGCATGACTGAGTAACGGAAAATATTATTTCTTGATGATTAGATAAACAGTAACATCATTTATCATACTCATACATGTTTAATTTCTGATTGTTTTATTTTATTGTGGATTAATTTATGTGATAAGCGGATAGTAGGCGGATTACTCTGCTCGCGTATTAATAGCGTCATCTGATCAACCTTCGATGGCGCTGATTGGCTGATACTGACACACCCCCAAACAACGCTCCGCCCACTTTGAAACTAATTCCCAAGAGAAATAGATTTCTCAACTAACGCACCCCTTTGCAGGGAAATAGTCTTATCAGGCGATTTTCAGGGATTTAGTTTAATTTAATGAGTCTATTTTTATATAGGAAAAAATCAGTAGAGGTATTATAACATCAATTTATTCTGCCAAAGGTTATCTGAAGTATTGTTTTTCGGAAATCGATCTACAAGTAAATGGATTCAAATTTCTCCTGAATACACATGAAGTCTCCATGTCCAGAGAGCAGTATTCTGGACAAAAAAATCCAAGTGTTATGTAACAGACATGCATAATTTGGACCATAAATCTTCTTTACTGAAAAAACGAACCCTTCTACTTTTTAGACTAATGCATGTAAAAGGGAAATTGTAATATTTTTATTTTCTTGTTAAGCGATTGAAATAATAGCGGTATATTCAATGCTCAACATAGTGCTCTATTGTGAGTGCTGTTGAGATTATCGTCAGGATCTTCTTTAACCAGTTTACAACTATTTGAAATAGGAACCTAATATAATTGCGCATATTCTAATGAAATATTAGAGATTATTAAAATTATTGTAGACGAAATATACAGGGAAAATTTAACGAACAGTATAGCATTACAATAATTCTAATATGACTTGTTGAGATGCTACTGGAACCGATCGTTTCACAGAGCGCCGTCACTTAAACTAATACGTCATCAACCCTAAACCTAGATCCAATAAATATGCATGCATTATTCAAGTTATGATGTGCTCACTTATTCTTATTGTACTACTATTGTAAAAATGTTAATGTCCAGTAATTCTGATTCAGACTCATTAATCATTACAAAAATATATTCACCAAATTCATTCGGCCTCCTGGGAATGACTCTAATGATTCTCCGAGAAGATTTGACATTTGGTCTGGTCCACGTTGCCAATTTATCTGTTTTTAAATGATGCTATTCAATTTGAAGACGTTTACATTTATACCACTTGGTGAGTGTCACTGCTGGTGGACCAGGAGTCCCCGAGGGCACATGCAGCCAAGTTCGATCAATTTCGGTTGATCGTTTCTTCAACGCATTCTAAATTTCTGGTATCAAAATTTCTTCAAATTTCTAAAAAGTGGGTCCTGTAGCATCATACCCCACCCATCCTGCTACGTCTTTCGGTATACTTTTTCGACATAGTAACTTTCATACTTTTTGGCATATTACATTGTTTAGATTAAGGATCACTGATGAGGGTTAAGTACCCGAAACGTGCATGTCTGGTCCACGTTGCCAATTTATCTGTTTTTAAATGATGCTATTCAATTTGAAGACGTTTACATTTGATGGATGCATGATACAATTCAAAGGCAGAAATTCAAAAACTTTAAAATGCCAGAGATAATCATATCCACGGCCGAATGAATTTCATATTCATCTACATGTGTTCAAAGCCATGATCATTTCTTTTCAGTTCATTTAGATTGTTTTATGACAAATTTCTATGTAATCACAAGGTAATCACTGGATTTGAAGGTAGTTTCAAAATGTTTACATTAATAAATAAGTTACAAACATAGACTTGGACAACGCGTATGTCATATCGATTCAATTCTGTAATTTGATTTTCTTTGTATATTGCCAAATAATAGTAATCTTTTTGTTCAGTAATCTTTATTAAGTTTAAATGTCTTAAATAATACCTTATCAAGATTTCTATAGTCAGACCATGTATCATTATTCATAAATTTTTATAAATTGTATCCAAGGACTGCCCCTTCCACTGAATTTGCACACCTGTTAGTGTCGTTGTCACCTGGTGTGTATCTAAGGATTTTGAATATAAACATACGGGTGCTTTTTGGAATAGGCAGCATTACAGTAATAACATTCATGGATAATAAAATATATATTAATCTTATGTGAAAACGCATTGCACTATGGAATTGAATGATATACTAACATCCGCCCCCAATAGACTTAGAATGTAGGATCACTGACGAGGTTAAAGTACCCCAAACGTGCATGTCTGGTCGATGCTGCTTTATATGTTCTTAAATTATGCTATTGAATCTGAAGACGTGTAACATTCAAGTCTCTTCTCGCATTTACGTTGACAATTTTGATGCTATAGCCTTGGTCTTACGGGGAACCTCACAGTTATTTGCAAAGGCTAATGTAAATAGGACACTGACTCGCCCAGTATTGAATTTGCCCAATGGAATTCCTTTATGAATGATTTAATTTACCCCCTTCTTAAGGTAGAGTATCCCTTAGGTGTCAGACGCTCATATTTCCTAAATAACAACTTTAACAATATTTTCGTTTTCATATATTCAAAGCGTTTGTTAAATTTGATATACAATGGACCAGGCATGTACGTTTCGGGTACTCAACCCTCGTCAGTCAGCGATCCTCAATCTAAACAATGTTATATGACCAAAAAGTGTACATAAAACAACTAAATGAACACGCGTGTTACATGTATAGATATTTAGATTGATTTTGCGAAGGAAAAAATCACTGGAGTTTTAGCTTCTGTTCTAGTGGTAATGCAAATGATATTGGTGAGAAATCAATTTCTTGAGTCAAATTCCAAAATCTGCCTAGGATTACAATAAATTTTATTTGACTTGATCACTGGTGAGGGTAAAATACCCGAAACGTGCATGTCTGGTCCATGTTGTAAATTTATCTTCTCTAAAAAGATGCTTATGAAGTTGAAGACACTTTTACCACTTGGTGGGTGTCACTGCTGGTGGAACAGGAGTCCCCGGGGGCACATGTAGCCAAGTTTGATCAAGTTCGGTTGGTCGTTTCTTCAAACGCATTTGAAAATTTCTGTTTACAAAATGTTCTCAAATTTCTAAAACCTGGGTCCTGCAGCATCATATCCCAGCCATCTTGCTACGTCTTTTGGTATATTTAGGACATAATTTTCATATTTTGGCCATCTTACATTGCTTATAGATTGAGGATCACTGACGAGGGTTAAATACCCGAAACGTGCATGTCTGGTCCATGTTGTAAATTTATCTGCTCTGAAATGATGCTAATGAGGTTGAAGACGTTAAACATTGTTGCGATGCTGATACTACACCTATTGGTTTGTAGCGCGCCGTCACTTAAACCATAACACCATCATCCTCTAAAAGCATAAAGAAAAATGAAAATCTGAAAATTTAATTAAATGAAAAGGCCGAATCCTGTTAAGTTCAGCCTTTTTGAACCCATTAATATGTATTCATTATTCATTAATGTATACATGTAACACAAGTTATGATGTGCTTACTTATGCTTATTGTACTACTATTGTAAAAATATTAGAGTTCAATAATTCTGATTCAGACTCATTCATTTATTACAAAAAGACTTACAACAAAGTCATTGACCTCCTGGGAGTGACTCTAATGATTCTTTGAGAGGATTTGACATTTAATAGATGCATGATACAATTCAAAGGCAGAAATTCAAAAACTTAATGCTTCAGATAATAATATCCATGGACGGTTGAATTTCAAATTCATCTACAAAGCCATGATCATTTCTGTTCAGGTCATTCAGATTGTTTTAAGACAAATTTCTATGTAATCACAAGGTGATCAGTCGATTTGAAGGTAGTTTCAAAGTGTAAACATTAATGTATTATTCATAAACAAAGACTTTGACAACGCGTATGCCATATTGATTTAATTTATTTCTGTAAATTGATTTTCTTTGTATATTGCCAAATAATAGTAATCTTTTTGTTCAGAAACCTTTATTAAAATCAAATGTCTTAAATAATACCTTATCAAGATTTCTATAGTCAGACCATGTATCATCATTCATACATTTTTTATAAATTATAGCCAAGGACTGCCCCTTCCACTAAATTTGCACACGTGTTACTGTCGTTGTCACCTGGTGTGTATCTAAGGAATTTGAATGTAAACATACGGGTGCTTTTTCGAATAGGTAGCATTGATTATCAGTATTAACATTTATGAATTATAATGTTGTCAATATTGAAATAAATGTTCTGTAGTACCAATTTTGATGTACTAGACACGTGTTTAGGATATTGTAATATTAAATAAAGCCAAAGTGAATTTTCCTGGCGCCATCTACAAAACAGAGCTTTAATATTATGGTGCCGAAATTAGCGGCTCCAAATTTTCTGTATGGTTAATTCAGTGTAGAATATGGCCAACATCGCTGAAGGGTAGGCGCAAGGAGCTTAATTCTAAACATGACCGATAAAAAAGTTACGGAAACCAAGCTAAGGACAGAGCTATGCAATCAGGGAGATACCCCTTAGTTTTAGAAATTTAAGTCTAATTTGATGACAGGAAATTTTGAATATATTTCAATGCATTGCTTAAACACAAAAACTAGGTGAGCGATATCCTCGGGGACTCACGTTTACCAGCAGCGACTACCCTAGTGGTTGAAATTTAGATTATATTTCAAAGCAGCGCGTAAACACTAAAACTAGGTGAGCGATATCTTCGGGGACTCACAGCCCGGAATGATTAAATAACAATTAATCGTAGGTCAAAATGAATCGCACTATGGAATAGAATTGCCAAATTTATGAATAACATACTTACAACCGCCCCTAATAGACTTAGAATGTAGGATCACCGACGAGGGTTAAGTAATCGAAACGTGCATGTCTGGTCCATGCAGCAACTTTATCTGTTCTTGAATGATGCAATTTAATTTGAAGATGTGTTTCATTCAAGTCTCTTATCGCATTAACGTTGTTAATTTTGATACTATAGCCTTGATCTTACGGGGAACCTCACAGTAATTTGTGGATGATAGGACACGGACTTGCCCAATTTTGAATTTTGCCTACTAGAATTCCTTTATGAATGATTTTATCAACCCCCTTTGTAAGGTAGAGTATCCCTTAGGTCTCAGACGCTCATATTTCCTTAATAACAACTTAAACAATATATTCATTTTCATATATTCAAAGCTTATGTTTAATATATAAACATAAGATAATTCGTGGTTTCATAATTATACCAAGAACTTAAGCCGTTTGAACTTACACAATGGACGCTATGGAAAAAGAAAGAAAAATCCCCTTTTAAGTGTGCTTTAATTTACCTATAAAGTGATTATCAGACACAGTCAACAGTAGTACATTCTAGTTTTATGTTTTGAATATCTACTTACCAATGGTCGATACAATAGCATAGTTAAATAAAACTCTATGACCAAATCAAAATAGCATTTGATGGGATGGGATGGTGCTAGTAAGTTAACTTCTTTAATTACAATGAGAAATGACATTTTCTAAAGTAGCAAAATGATGTGTAACTGGTAATAATAAACATCAAAGAAGTACCGATCAGTTATTCAATCTCATAGTCGAAAATGCAACGAAAAATCAATAGAAATTCCATAGGAATATTTGTGAACCTTAGACTTAATAAACTTCCAAAGTGAGACTTGGTGCCCGAGGAGAGTCAGCGTCTCCTGATTGCATGCAGCAGTCGTTGCAATACCATGAAAAATTGTCAAATTCGATGTACATATCTGGTAAATATTCCCTGTTTGGTGATGATGACAGCCATTAAATCGCAATCCAGAATGTCACTGATCATTCTGGAATGTCATACTGATAAATGGCAAAATGAATTTTTTTTCAGGCGACAGATCTGGAAAGAACTTTCTTAAATACACTTGAAACATTCAATCACGGGGTACCTATTTCACTGCTCCACACTGCTAATGGAAATGATTATATATCTTTGATCTAATTGGAATATCGAAATACTGATTCCAAAACTACTATATGTCCTGTACTCTTCGTATTGACTAAACTCTTACCTCATTGGCGTAATTGTAAACCTGGTTCAAGCTTTTCTATCTACTGTCCATACAAATCACTTCCTTCATAAGTTTTCTATGTAAACCCGTTCTTAAGATCATCGGAGCAAGCAATTTGATTCAGGAAATTAAATCTAATTGTTATGCTTTAATTCGTTCATAAACATTTCATTGTGACGCAAACGCTTGAAAGTTTATTTTCTTATGAGCAATAGGTAAACATTTAAATGATGAATAGTAATATATCACATTCTCAATACATAATTTTGTCGTGCGTCCTCTTAAAATGAATCGTCATTTATACGTTAGCCTCCAAAGATAAATGTATTTTGCAGACCAGGCTCTTTAGGTTTAAATAATAAACGGTTCCTATGTCAAATATGCACTTAGCGATTTTATCTCCTTAATTAAGAATACCCCCTCAAAGTCTTGAAGTGTAAATTCATGATCGTTGCCAGAGAGAAAAATATCAATAAGTATATATTAAAATCATTACAAAAAATTTGGCTAATTGTAAAAAGACATTATAGAATCAAGTTTAAAAGAATACTCACAAATAGAAAGACACTCTCGAAGTCTTAAAGATATTTATGTACGTAAATCCTTTATACTTGCATGTGTTGTAGATATTGTTTTCATTTGACGAGCGTGAACATCGACGGTGTTGCGTCTAGCCAAAGAGGGGATACTTACTCCTCCCGGGCACCTAGTCTAATCTCTAGCTTGCTAGGGGTCCGTCGATGTTCAATTTGTTGAGAGTGTTGTTAGGATTTTCTTTATATCTTTAACAGTTCTTGTAAGGCCTTCTTTCTTAAAAGAATGTACGTCATTCATATAGATTTCATAAATGGCTTGAACATGTGTCCAATATGATCAACATTTGATTGTGCATTTTTTAAAATGAATAATATTGTGAAACATGTCATTTGATTGACAAGATGCCCGAGTTCTCACCTAATTCCAATTATCTTTTAATTAAAAGGCTATTAATTTCAAACAGTAAATTTATTCGTATTACTAGTAGTACTTCATATGAAGTTATCTCGCTAGCAACACAAAGGCAACGCTAAGGCAGCACTCTGCCTTACGTATGTCCATCTGTCTGTCTGTCTGGTAGCCACACTTCCATACAAGCTTCATAATAACATCAGAAGACTCTTTACGAATGAAGGTCAAGGTCACCTTCAAAGTCAAATTTCATTTATTAAGGGTGAAACATCGACAGAAGACATACCTGTTCTTGAACATGTTTTATCTTCTCGTTCGGTCTTCTTTATTTCAAACCATTATTTTTCAGGCAATATTTTCCATGAGAGTGATCTACAAGACTTTTATAATTTCTTTTACTATAAATTTGGGAAAGGATTAAAAGTAGAATTATTCAATATATGTCTGATAATGTTTTTTTCTTGTTTCAGATTTTTGGCAGCATGTTCATTTTATATTATTTGTGTGTAAATATGAATGAACGAAAATTTACGCCTGATGGGAAATTTCGTTTCATATGAATGTAATGTAGTGATTTATATGAGCCTTATTATTAAATGATTGAGCAAAATACAAAGCATAAATGATAAATTTAAACACTGATTTAATTAGTGAAGATAGGAAATGATACGATCTAGAACTAAGACCAACAGTACGTTGATATACATCTCAAACTTTAACGGTATTGGCAATATTTGTTCAGGAATGATGTAAAAATACTTACTGATTGTATCAATAGTCTAATAGTCATGACATGACACTTATCAAAATGAGAATGTCCCCTGCCGAAAGATATGTGATTAATTTGTCGATTTTTTTCCCAAAATTTATGGCATATATACATTAATGTAGATTTAAAAGAAGGGAGGAGATCTCCAACAAGACCCCGTTGAAGCATCAACAGTAAAACACCAAAACACCCGATGCGAAACACAAAAAGACGAGTACAGCACGAGACGGAAAAGAGACACACGACATGTAAACATCAAACACAAAAGACTACACATAAACCGACGAGACCAATGGGTAACCGGTGCCGACTTTGGACGGCCATTTGTCACGCATGTAGCAAATGGTGTGATTATCCTGGATTACGTGCGCACAACCCTCTTACTTCTCCAGTTACCCAGAGGTCTCGAAGAACGTACAATTGTGGTGTAAAACAACCTCCTCACTGTAAGATGACATCACACAAACAAGACCGCGAAACGTAGAGGCCCCATAGACACAGATGAATATGTAAATGGATATAAAAAGAGGGCATGCGTAATACAGTCCGTGCTCTGCCGGCTGTAGCGAGCTCATGTATGTTATCACCCGAGGAGTCCGACTGACATTCAGAGAGGACAGGTGGTCGGGGACCTGTCTTCTCTAAAGAGGTTTTGACAGGGCCCGTCATGGAGTCCCGTCGTCACAGTCAGTCAGAGTGCAAGTCTCAAGACTTTCGATTGGTCAAGTACCAAGCCTAGTGTCCGTCTGGTGACATTAGGATCATATCCACGGTATAAAAGGCGTTTGATGATTCTGACGCATTTTTGATGGTTATGCTGCCTACCTTTGATCCTTTTTATTTTGTTTATCATATCACCATAAAAGACAGGTTGTGTAATACCCATAGTAATGTACTCTGTTGCATGTATAGATCCGAATTTTAAAAAGAAGTTGACTATAATTTTTGTAAAATTTCCAGAAAGTCTTAACTAGTTTATGAAAGCGGAAACCTTAACCTAAAAGTTTTTTGGTAATTTGTAAATTTCTACTGTGAAAATCCAAAATATCAGTACATGCTCTAGCGTACTGGATGAGCTGTGATATGTAAATGCCGTATGACGGTAATCTTGGAACATCACCGTCAAGCCAGGGGAAATTTACTATGTTGAATCCAAAATCATCCCTTTTGTCATATACACTTGTATGAATCTTTCCGTTTACAATTTTGATATTTAGGTCCAAAAAGGGTGTTTCTGTATTTGAAAGGTTTGCCTTGTTAAGGGTTAATTCTTGTGGATAAATTTCATTCTTATATAATTCAAAAGCAGGATTGTCAATGGTTAGAATATCATCCAGATACCTAGAAGTATTATTGAAACATTTCAGCTCATCAAATTTTCTTTGCTTTTGAAGATTTTGGATAAATTCTTTTTCATAAGTGTATAAAAATAAATCTGCAACAAGAGGCGCACAGTTAGTACCCATAGGAATTCCTACAACCTGCTTGTATAGATCCTCACCAAATCTAACATAAATATTGTCCAAGAGGAAGGACAAGGCATTACACAGGTCACTACATGTCCATGAAATACATTTTGACATTTTTGTCAACCGCTTTCGTGAAAGATGATCCTGTCTTTTTAAAGTATACAAATGTACATGACATTTTGACCACAGACGCGGACGGACAGAAGGACGGACACCACCGTTCCATAATATTTCCCGTCATATAAAACGGGCGTGTAAAAAGAAAACTAACCAAAACCAATGACTAAAACACAGAAGACGAAAGATAAGATTAAGATTCGCATGCAATATCATAGCAGATGGTGTGAATATTCGTAAACATGCATAGAACCTTCTCATTATTCAAATACACATAAATCGTTAAACACGCACCACTGATGTCTAAACAATAAATCATTATATTGTAATGTTCATATGCAGTCAAGAGGAAGCTGTAACTGCTCAAGACGGACGAACAAATACACAACAAATTCCAACTTATGTCAACCTCTACGAGTGAAACGTACTATGAATGCTGTTAAAGTGATCTTTCTTTGATGTCTGAAAGTAGACATGACATTCAATCCAAGTATGATCAGATGGACTTGAAATAAAGGAAAGACCTTCTACAAGACCGCAATGATTTTATCGAACATAAGAAAAACAAAACCACAGATAAGTGGGGACGACATCCACATCAGATTGACAAACCACCAAGTCTGACAAAGTGATTTATAAATCACGAATAACAATACAAAAAACTGGACAGAGACAAATAGACAATCAATTGAAGCGAGTGTATCTGACTTAGGATCACTGACGAGGGTTTAGTACCCGAAACGTGCACGTCTGGTCCATGCTGTAAATTTATCAGGTCTTAAATGATGCTATTGAATTTGAAGACGTTTAACATTTGAACTACTTGGTGAGTGTCACTGCTGGTGGACCAAGAGTCCCCGAGGGCACATGTAGCCAAGTTCGATCAACTTCGGTTGATCGTCTTTCTCTTCAACGCATTTGAAATTTTCTGTTACAAAATTTCTTGAAATTTCTAAAACGTGGGTCCTGTAGCATCATATCCCACCCATTCTGCTACGTATTTTGGTACATTTTTGGACATAAATTTCATACTTTTTGGCCATATTACATTGTTTAGACTTAGGATCACTGACGAGGGGTTAGTACCCGAAACGTGCATGTCTGGTCCATGCTGTAAATTTATCAGGTCTTAAATGATGCTATTGAATTTGAAGACGTTTAACATTTGAACTACTTGGTGAGTGTCACTGCTGGTGGACCAAGAGTCCCCGAGGGCACATGTAGCCAAGTTCGATCAACTTCGGTTGATCGTCTTTCTCTTCAACGCATTTGAAATTTTCTGTTACAAAATTTCTTGAAATTTCTAAAACGTGGGTCCTGTAGCATCATATCCCACCCATTCTGCTACGTATTTTGGTACATTTTTGGACAAATTTCATACTTTTTGGCCATATTACATTGTTTAGACTTAGGATCACTGACGAGGGTTTAGTACCCGAAACGTGCATGTCTGGTCCATGTTGTAAATTTATCAGGTCTTAAATGATGCTATTGAATTTGAAGACGTTTAACATTCAACAACACTCGGTCGTAGCACCAAAGAAAAACCTCAAAACACCCCATGATAGATACAGATCAGACAATAACAGAAAGATACGCAAAAGGTAAATGAACACGAAACAGGAGATCTCGAACAACACCGGGTTGCAGCACCAACAGCAAAACTCCAAAACATCCAATGCAAAAACACAGAGCAGACACGCTCAGAAAGAGACGAAAAATGGACAAGGAACACCAACTTCAATAGAAACATCAAACAGAAAAACCATACATAAACCTAGGAGACGCATTGGCTACCGGTGCAGACTTAGAGCGGCCATCTGCCACGCAAGTAGCACACCAACTCACACCATAGAAACATCAAGCACAATTAGTCATAAACCAACGAGAAAAATTCGATTAAGATCAATTATTCTGTCAGCCTTTACATGGATCTCAATCGTAATAAACAAGGATTGAGATTCATGTTTCCTTCCCGTAACGTGTTATCAGATTCTATTAATCTTTTGATTGAGGAGTTATATGGCCAGGTTGGCGCAGTGGTAACACACTCGCTCCTCATCTTTAAGGTCCCGGGTTCGAATCCCACATTAGGCGATTTGCCTGATGTTGGAAGGGTAGGTGGTCCTCCAACCAGGTCTCAACAAGGGAGATTTTCTCCGGGTTCCCTGGCTTCCTCCTGCTTCTTTGACTCCCCTACGCCAACAACTGAACCAACATAAGGCATTGATAGAAGTTGTGTAACTTGTTTTTTAAACGTTGTACAAAAAATAAACTTAAAATCTTTAAGGAGTTCAAGCATTTCATTACATTCATTAAATGTTATACACAGAGGCTCAAAACATTTTGAAATTTACTTTGAAATAGGACATATTCAAACTAGAAATACGGAAGTTTTCCAACTTTGTTAACATTCATGAAGAAAATTTCAAACAAATTTTAATGCAATAGACGCATGTTTCGGTTAGTAAATTCACATCAGTGGTACTTATGAATTGCCGAAATGACTTTCTGACACATCCACATGTATTTCAGTAGCGCTCTCCGGATTAGGTACCTGTATTCTACCAATTATCATGTAAGCAAATAGTCAAAAGTAATTGCAATTAGAATGTGTAAAGCTTACAGTCAATGCCATTAATAGACAAAAATTGAATTGATATTGCAGTTATTCTGTATACAGGTATAATACTTAGATTTTATTTGGATTGAAATATTATTCCTGCCCCACATTATTCCTTTTGTGTCGGTTCAGAGTAATCGATCAATCTCAAAATTCGACTAAAAGGTACATACCATTACTTGGTATCACGCAATCATGGCCAATGACATAGTTATGTTATATTTAGATTCAAGGGAAGACAACTCAGTTGTAAATACACGTGCACTGTTGTTAGCATATTGATTAAATATTCGTATGAAGTCAAATGAGTTAAAAAAAGATCCTGACGATAATCTTAACAGCATTCACACATCCCTCCCTTCACAAAATTGAACATCAATGGATCCCTAGAACTGTAAAAGCTATGGAGCATAAACCATATTCTGGGCCTTATCCTAAACGTATAAAATTTTGCATACATCTTAGATTTGTTTTAGAATAAAGGTTCTAATTATGAATTTTAGATTATTCGTGAAGATTGTGTCGTCATCGCTGGTGCATTTAACATGTGATGCGAAATTTAAAGATTATTATATTTGTGAAAAAAATTATTTACCTTAAGTTGACCTGTATTCAATTTAATAACTTCAGTGAGTTATTTAGGTTTTAGTTAGTTTGAATGTACGATATGCATCTTTCTTTTGTTTGCCTAATCCCTCTTTTTAAATGAATGTTAACTAAGCGAATGAGATCTCAAAGAAGAATTATAACCAACAGCGAAAACCGAAACAACCAAATGAGACAAAAAAGACAGTGGACATGCAAATCTGGGCACCGAAGGGACAAGGAAGACCAAAAAACCAAAGAAAATATCAAATGATTTAGGTGGCGTTAAACCCTCATTCTTATCACTGTTTAAAACAATTTCTTGATTCAATAATTATTTTATTCGTTTATGAAATTGTCAGTATGGAAATATTTATTCCATTCCTTTCGATTGTTATTTCGTTCAATTATTAGTCCTAACTCAAACCCTTATTATATTTATTATTTAATTCAGATATAATTAAAGAAACGTAAATACAAAGGAAAAGATAAACATAAAAGAAGTACCTATCAGTTATTCAGTCTCAAAGTCGAGAAGGCTAGTAGGCAAAATCATATAAGAATTAGATTAGGAAGTGTGCTAAAATGAGATTGTCCCTTATTTAGTATAATGAAAATTTATTTAAAAAAGTGGATCGGTCAATTTTCCAACAAAGAATATATAAATATTTTTTCATTACTTTCAAATATCGTGGACACAAAGGAGTTAAGCTTAATATTCTTATCAATGTAAATTGATAGTTAATATATTTATACATTTACATTTCCTTGTAATCTGGTGATCTCGAATTCTCACTAAATTCAAAGATCTAATAAGAATACTCCAAGCGATCAAAGAATAAAAAACTAATAAAAGGTGCCTCTTTAATTGATTTAATTGAATTTTTGACAACTCAACTGCTAATTTATAAGCGTTGCATTGGTCTCACGTAGGTAAAATGTGAAAGATTGAAACCAATGATATGAATGTTATTTTCGACAACATAGAATTATTTTTTAAAAGGTCATCAGTAATACATGTACATAGGACATACTGAGATCCAAGCACAAAAGAATTAAGTATGGTATTGGTGTATAACCGTTTGTCCTTCATAAATGTTAAATGGCTAACTAGATGATTAAAGTGTTAAAAATAGGCGAACTGGTTGTGATTTTTAAATTCTGAATTCAGGTTTTACCTAATTTTACCTTTCTACCTCATATGTCATTGGTTACGGAAGACTGAAATACAAACGGTATAATTCGCTACGCGTTTATTCCTTGGTTTTTTAGGCCATTTTCCGTAATTACAACATATTTGAGAAACTTCCTAGTAATGTTATTTGAGAAAGAAAATGGATCTTTCTGAATTTTCTCTTTTTAATTTTATCAATTTTATAATCACCATAAAAAACATGCGTAAGAATATTAAGTCCCAACAGAGGGGATGTGTCCTAATATTTTTCAGATGATGAAAATTTCACCTTATCTTTTAAGGCGATGAAAATCCTTGATACATTTAAAAATCAATTTTTTTTTCTGTTCAATTTTTCATAACTGATGACAACGTCAACAAATAAGTGAAATGACCCAACACACGCAAACAAAATGCAAAAAGTTATATCATGTATCCACAGAAAACGAGACAAAATCATTCTTAATGAGTGGTAAACCACAAAATCTATATTCCATGTAGTTATGAAATATATAATTATGAACATAATGGTAGATGATCTGTGTAAAAGGGAAATCAAGAGGAGTTGCTGCTTCTACTCCTGACAGAATTCCGACTCATTGCCAAAGAATTTTTTGAAGTTGCTGATTTCTTTTACCATCTTTCACAAGTAGAAATAATTGCATATTAAAAACATGTGATTGTGTCAATAAAACTTCAAACATAAGCAAATAACTTATTCACGTCACATGGAGAAAAACCTTACAAAAATTTTAATTGTTTGATCGTAAAAGAAGTCATTTTATTTCAGTTCATCAATAGCTGTATACGTTGCTTTACTTTTTGAATTATATAATACCTAATGAAACGCCTCTTTCTTAATTGCATAAATGGTCTTTCTGTGTAACATATTTCCAACAATAAAAATTATGTTTGTTCAACTTTTCAGAAATAAACGAATGTACATTGTATCACACCAGTCAAATATTGATTTCATAAAATGTCATCAATCTAAACCTTCATGGTTTTCAACACGAACGTTTCCACAAATTGTCTTATATTCATCAATAGCATCTTTCCGGACATTTGTGTCATAAAGCCTAATTTTTTGAAGAGTTTTTATTCTAGTAAATGACTTGAATAAAGTATCCCAATCACTGGCCGAGTGCATTTCAAAAACTTCAAGCGTTAATTTGTTTAAGCTCGACATGCTCTCAAAATTCAAAACATCTCCAGTCAAATATATAGAGCGAAGTTCAACCACTTGAAGATTTACCAATTTTGTGATGGTTGAAATGACTGTGGCGTCATATCCGTAATTAGGGTCAGAATATATAACGCTCCCACTGTATGTTATATCTTGTAACTGCTTTAGTTCAGGCAACACTTGTAGCAGCATTTGTCTATCGTCATCAGATTCCATATATGTAACATGTAATGTTTTCAACTTCTTGTATTCCGGGAGAATTTCCAAAAAAATCTTCAAAAGAGGGATTCTCTGCTTCCTCTGTAGATTAGAATTTTCACCTCTTGTCATAGAAAACGCCTGACGCCTATAGCCCGTTTCTGTAGTGTTTCGTCCATGAATTGAAGGAATGTGATATTGAAAATCAACATTTTCATCTCCAGCCGAACGTATGTATATAAGTCCTAGGGCACGGAATCGTTCTTTCGACTCCTCTTTGGTTATTAGATCTGCCAAAATATTATCCCTGAATGAAACATTTCTCAAACCTAATGTTTGCAAGTAAGACATTCGCTGGCTATATTCCATGAAATGTCTACATTTCCCTCTATCATAGCCGTCGATGAATAACGATTCCATAGATTGACTTTCATCCAAAAAAGTGTTCACTTCGTCATTGCTGATTCCCTCCTCATCGTTATTGGGAATACACACCATATTCAGTGAAATGATGTCGTTCGGATGAAATTTCATCACTTTAGCTGAATCCCTGATGGTGAGTACGTCTGTGTCCGTAGAGAGTAATATCACATCGGAAAATGAAAATTTTAGAGTTTGTCCTTCGTCTTCAAAAGCTTCGATAGATTTTAATCCCCTCACTTCTTTATAGCATCGCAATTGTAAATTGTACAGATGGAACATTTTTTGGTAACTTGTTGTGTAAAAACTAAATCGATATTTCTTAATATCGTCGTCGTCATTTGTCAGGTTCTTGATGAGACTTGATATTCTGCATCCGACTGCAGGAGATAATCCACCCAAGAACGAAAGAACTGGTGAATATTCTAAGGCTTTATCAATATTGATAACTTCGCTTTGTACTATTTCTTCGATTTCTTCTACTGTTCTTCCATAAAAGATATAGAGAGTTGCAAGGAATTCATGTATTGTCTTGTGCAGAAAGCTTATTCTGACATTGTCCTCATGGAATTTTCCTGATATCTCACTTTTAGTCACCAAGCCTACTCTAAGATAAAATTCCACCGTTTCATCTCCTAGGAGTTCATTCAATTGGTCTGCACTGAATACTAATTCCGACGTTTTAGAAGTTAAACTATCGAAAGCCACTTTGCCTAGGCGGGATAACTGTGGCATATATTTTGAAACCAATGGATAGTTTTGTAATATTCCGGTTGCAGTTCGTACATACAGTATATCTGTATATGTCTTTGGTTGCTCAATTTGATTTTTCTTAATGGATCTTTTGATTAATGCTTCAATGATCGAAAGGTAGAAGGTCGTCTGAGAGTTACCAGTTTCAATGTCCTCATACAGTGTAAGAATGCAGAAAACGGCTAGCAAAGGAATTTTCATTAATGATTTCAGTTCAAATGAAGCAGAGGAAATGGTATTTTTCACTTTGTCGAATCTCCTTTTGGATTCTTCAATGTCTTGATTCTGGAGATAATTTTGTAGCATGTTGGCCGTAAGCTCTTTAACACCATCTTCGTCTAGACCATTTAAACGTTTTACTCTGTCGATGCTTGCACGACAAATTTGTTCAACTTCCATAAACTTCCAAGACCTCATTGATATCAGAACTGAACTATTTGGCAAATCCCTGCAGTTCGGTATACATTTATCTAAAAGACATTGCTTTTTATCGTCAGGTATGTTCCATTCATCAAGCCCGTCAAGTAACACAAGACTCCTATAATTTCCGTACTTAAGAATCCTTACTATGTCGTCGAGGCTTTCGTCTGGCAGATGGTATCGACTGTAGACATCCTTTATCATATCTGTCAGGTTGACATGTTCAGAACAAATGTCACGCATTGTCACAAAAACGAGAAGGTCAAATTGCTTGAGAGATGTTTTCAAGTCATAATTCGGGACCCCACTTCCTTCGCCTAATTCATTTTCATTTTTCCAAGCTTGGCACCATGATTTTGCAATTCTTTGACATTGTACAGTTTTACCATATCCAGCCTCACCGAGCATAAAAACAAAACATGCTTTTTTACCGGATTGGACAGTAAAAATTCCACCCGGAGAGAGGCTTTGATTCAATACTTCTTCAGTTGTTGAACTACTTCGTTTGTCGTATTCATCAGTGATCGATATTGGGACAAAGATGCTATCAACTCCTATCGTGTCATCTGTTTTGAAAGGAAGAATCTGAATTCTGTCTGCTTCTGACTCATTAATTGGAAGTATCAAAGATCGTATTTCTTCTATTCCTAGACAAATTGAAAAAAAATCTCATTACGTTACAAAGAAGGACAATCTGTTAAACATTTTTTTCAATGTTAACATTGAAATGGATCGTGAATGAAGTGAACAAATTATTTATGTTTTTTTAAATGATGTCTATAGGAAAAAAAATAGTGTAATTTAAGATTTTTTACTTAAAATTTTAAGGCCAAATAAATTGCAAAATTATCTGTTCTTGAATGGTGCTATGAATTTGAAGACGTAACGGTATAATGGTTGGAATAAAGTGTATGTCTGGTATTTACTACTAATGATGATTTATTATCCGAAGCCTGTATATTTAACTAATTTGTGCATTAAACGTGAACTGAAGGAAAACAATATCGAACACTTCCGTATTATAGGTATGACTTAACTTACAGCAATTTATTTCAAACCTATGTATCAAGGCTCGATGCAAAGTATACGTATTCCGTTATATATTATTTCAATCTGACTTATAAATGATGTTGTGTTTGCTCAAAATACTTACTCTTAAAGGAATGGTGTGTTTCTCCAGCAGTTCTCACTGTGTTTGGGTCTGCTGTAACTTGCTCATTAAGCTGCTTCATAGATAAATTCGCCAGTTCTGGATCCATAGATTCGACAAGCAAAAAGTCTACGTCCCTCTGATACTTGTTTCCGTTTTTGAGATATTTGTCTATTACTTTTACAGATCTCTTGATATCCGACCATTGATCAACAAAGTCTATCTGAGAGAGAGAGGTATTTGAAGAGTGCCCTGTCTTATTTCTAATTTCTCGGATCCTTTCAATGCTCGCTGAAAGAGTAAAGTCAGTATCTTCTCGGCTATTTCCCCAACCATTTCCATGAGGCTGTATGTCACATATATTTCTCAACAATACGTAAAGTAAAGATATGTCCATATCACTATAGTCACCAGAATAATGTCCATTTCTAGGTAAAATAATATCCATTTGTGGTGATGTTAGGCGAGGCAGTTTTCCTTTTTTATTCTTAATGATATTTGGGAAAGATGCCAGAGGCACATGGCGACGCAAAACTTCTCGTAACTGATCCGTGCAAGGACCAAGTAAAACGCGACTCATTCTATTCATGTTTGTAGTCCCTTGTGTGGATTGATACGGATGAGCCATACTAATTATCTAATGCAAAACAGTTAATAATTTGATAATCCTGTACGGACAGATGCTACACGTAAACAATAATTTTTACATCTTTTACGGAAAGTCTTCCGAATCAGAATATGCCAGGTTATCTAATGTCACTTTTCTGTTGATACATTGATATGTAAACTTCGCCTGTTGTTAAAATACTATAAACCGGTAAACACATCTCTTTAAATAATGTCTCATATCTGGAGTTGCCAATGGATGCACATTGGTGTAAGGACTTATACCGCTCTCTCAACGATTTACTTACTATAGCACGCAATGGCGGAAGGCATGAGCTGTTACATTCTCTGTCGTCAATACCAGTTATGCACTTGAAATCTATCTTGGATGAAGCAGAGGTTGCATTCTTAAGAAACACTGACTGATTCAGACTTAATATCATTGTATCATTCGCACAGTATAAACTTTATCCTATTGTGAAAAACACCTCACCGAAAAGACGATTCATAAAAATCCCGTTTATTAACAAAGGTTTTGATCTTCTAAACATCTCTAATATTTTTCGGGATCATCGCGTACAAAGTACCATTCCTCAATATTTTGAAAATCTAGAGCCACCTCTTATTTGTTATAAGTACAAGAAACCTATTCGAAACTTTGTTTTTAACTATAATAAAGTTACAACGGATCCTGACATACTTGAATCGTGTCCTGCTTTTTGAGAATGTGCAACTTCTAATTATCTCTACAAACCAGCTGGCCATGTTGTTACAGGTGACTTTTCAATTATCCAAGACAGACAGCTCCGTGGTCTTCTTAAAAAAGGACCTAAGTATAGAATCCCATCCAAGATAGATTTTGTCAAATGCCGTGAAGTGCTTACGGAAGCCTTAGATAATTATACGAAAAGATGGTGTAAATCAGAAGGAGTCGAACCGCATGCTCTGAATGACCGGAAAAACCTCATTTTAGATATAACGGATATTCGAATAGATAACTTCCATAAAAACCCTCATCTTTTTCAAAATCCACGTTCCAAATCAGAAAGATATTTCAAATCCAAACTAAGTAAATTACATGAAAAATATGTCTTTGCACCAGCTGATAAAGCAGCCAACAACACCATTATCATTTGAAAACGTTACTACATATCAACTTTGATTTCGGAACTTTTGTCTACTAATACATATATCAAAAGCAATGAAAGTGCATCTTACATTTTAGGCAAACATAATAGTGAACTGTCTTCATTCAATATCTCTATTTCTAAATTGGATCTCCCAACACTATATTGCATACCGAAACTGCACAAGTCTTCTTACAAATTTCGATTTATTGCTAATTCTAGTAACTGCTCCACTACAATTTTGTCTAGAAATCTGACGTCAGCACTTAGTGCTATTAAAGAACACATAACTAGATATTGTGAAACGGTTCTAAACAGGAACGATGTAAATTTATTTTGGTCTATTAAGAATTCAGGGGATGTGATTGAAAAAATGAAATCTGGAAATTTCCAAGCCAATACAATTTCTTCATACGACTTCTCTAATATGTACACCACACTTCCTCATGACAAAATTAATGATCGATTATCTAATCTCATTAAATGGTGTTTTGATCGAGAGCGAAAAACTTACATTTGTACATCTGAATCGAAGGGTTTCTTTTCCTCGACAGGCAAATCATACAAATCATGGACATGTAGTGACCTGTGTAATGCCTTGTCCTTCCTCTTGGACAATATTTATGTTAGATTTGGTGAGGATCTATACAAGCAGGTTGTAGGAATTCCTATGGGTACTAACTGTGCGCCTCTTGTTGCAGATTTATTTTTATACACTTATGAAAAAGAATTTATCCAAAATCTTCAAAAGCAAAGAAAATTTGATGAGCTGAAATATTTCAATAATACTTCTAGGTATCTGGATGATATTCTAACCATTGACAATCCTGCTTTTGAATTATATAAGAATGAAATTTATCCACAAGAATTAACCCTTAACAAGGCAAACCTTTCATATACAGAAACACCTTTTTTGGACTTAAATATCAAAATTGTAAACGGAAAGATTCATACAAGTGTATATGACAAAAGGGATGATTTTAGATTCAACATAGTAAATTTCCCTTGGCTTGACGGTGATGTTCTAAGATTACCGTCATATGGCATTTAGATATCACAGCTCATCCGGTACGCTAGTGCAGGTACTGATATTTTGGATTTTCACAGTAGAAATTTACAAATTACCAAAAAACTTTTAGGTCAAGGTTTCCGCTTTCATAAACTAGTTAAGACTTTCTGGAAATTTTACAAAAAATTACAGTCAACTTCTTTTAAAATTCGGATCTATACATGCAACAGAGTACATTACTATGGGTATTACACAACCTGTCTTTTATGGTGATATTATAAACAAAATAAAAAGGATCAAAGGTAGGCAACATAACCATCGAAAATGCGTCAGAATCATCAAACGCCTCTTATACCGTGGGTATGATCCTAATGTCACCAGACGGACACTAGGTTTGGTACTTGACCAATCTACAGTCTTGTACAAGCACATCCTTGAGACTTGCACTCTGACTGACTGTGACGACGGGACTCAATGACGGGCCCTGTCCAAACCTCTTTAGAGAAGACAGGGCCCCGACCACCTGTCCTCTCTGAATGTCAGTCGGACTCCTCGGGTGATTACATACATGAGCTCGCTACAGCCGGCAGAGCACGGACTGTATTACGCATGCCCTCTTTTTATATCCATTTACATATTCATCTGTGTCTATGGGGCCTCTGCGTTTCGCGGTCTTGTTTGTGTGATTTCATCTTACAGTGAGGAGGTTGTTTTACACCACAATTGCACGTTCTTCGAGACCTCTGGGTAATTGGAGAAGTGAGAGGGTTGTGCGCACGTAATCCAGGATAACCACACCATTTGCTACTTGCGTAACAGATAGCCGTCCAAAGTCGGAACCGGTTACCCATTGGTCTCGTCGGTTTATGTGTAGACTTTTGTGTTTGATGTTTACATGTCGTGTGTCTCTTTTCCGTCTCGTGCTGTACTCGTCTTTTGTGTTTTTGCATCGGGTGTTTTGGTGTTTTACTGTTGATGCTGCAACGTGGTCTTGTTGGAGATCTCCTCCCTTCTTTTTATACGAAGAAAAGCCCCGTCTTTCCTGATAATCTGCTAATTGATCTTTTGTATTCATTTTAAGAAATGTAACATTTTAACCGCATTTAATAATTTAAATTGATATAATCTAAAACATAGAGAAATATCAAGTAATTTATGTCATTAACATCATAGTCTGGATCTTTTATACGACAGGTCATTTATTGTCTACTATAGAAGTACATTGGGGAAGATAAGATCACGAAAACAGACCAACGCCTTGTATGATTGCACGCTTACAATCAATGTTTGTCAAATGAATGTACCCTGATTATATGACATAGGAAAGGTCTAAATATCAAAATCTAAGTAACAAAGTAAGACTATATGGAATACATTATATACCGAAGAATCGTTTTAAATAAAGTTTGGCATACTAGATTCTCTAAACACCGCGACTGGAAACTCTGTTAATTTTTCTCTACGTGTACAAGGCTCATTTGTTGCCTTCTTGACTTTGAGGCCGAATAACTGAGTACCAGGTGCTAGAGGTGGGACAAGGTGTCCGCGAGGAGTGAGCATCCCCTGTATTGCTAGCCACATCTATAATTGATGTTCATGCACGAAACTGAAAATAATATCTACAAAACATGCACTTTCTGAGGTTACATCTATGTAGAAAGTGCTATGACAGGGAAAGACATTTAAACAATTACAGCCTATCCCACGTTTCAAGGGGCATAAGTGTAAAATAAATGAGATAAAGAATATCCTGACAACATTCTCAACAGTACAATGAAAAATTCTCAGGCGTAGACTACAAGGTCTTTATTCTTAGAGCAAGGAGACATTAGCGAAAAAACAACTGAACCAAGAGTACATTTAAATGTTTTGGGGGATACCAATAAATATCAGTATAAAACAATATGACATCTCATTGTCCTCCTATTTATATGTGTTTTAAACGGTACTATTTAGTACGGCACTGCTTTTAAAGCGCAACGTACCATGCATTTCTTTTTTTTTACTTGAGTTTGGACACTGCTCATTAGATACGTAAGAAAGCGAGAAAGTTATATCTAATAATTTTTCAACAAAATGCAAATCTTTTGCTCTTAATTACTGGGATATGATTTCGAGTTTTATGTTTAATTTTCATGCACTCACTAGGTATTTAGCTTCCAAAAAATACTGAATGTTAAACGTCTTCAAATTCATTAACATGAGCAGATAAATTTACAGCATGGAGCGGACATGCACGTTTCGGGTATATGACACTTTCCACGACTTGATTTTCTTCTGCAAAGCCTTAAAGAATGATGTCGCTAGCATTTTCAATGTTTTAGTGTTGTTATGGTTGTTGCATGTCTATATACTGTATGTTAAAAGAAGATACTAATTTGTAAGTCTTCATCCTTCACTGTGTCCATACTCAACTTTGGAAAAGCAGGAATGTTAAATGTCTTCAAATTCAAAAGCACCATTTAAGAACAGGTAAATTTGCAGTACGGACGAGACATGTGCGTTTCGGTTACCAAACCCCTGTCAGTGATTCTTAATCTTAACAATGTAGTTTGGCCGAAGAGTGTGAAAGTTATTATGTCTTAAAAATGTACCGAAAAACGTAACGGGATGGATGGAATATGATGCTACAGGACCCACGTTTTAGAAATTTAGATTACAGAAATTTAGAACGTGTTGAAGAAACGATCAATCGAATTTGATCGAACTTGACTAAATATGTCATCGGGGACTCCATATCCACAAACAGTGACACTCACCAAGTAGTACAAATGTTAAACGTCTTCAAATTCTTAAGCGCCATTTAAGGACAAATAAATTTGCAGTATGGACCTTATATGCGCGTTTCGGTTACTAAACCCTCATCGGACATGCGCTTTTCGGTTACTAAACCCTCGTCAGTGATCGTAAATCTAAACAATGTGATATATTTTGGGCCAAAGAATGTGAAAGTTATAATGTCTAAAAATTTACCGAAAGACGTAGCAGAATTGGTGGGATGCTACAGGACCCACGTTTTAGAAATCCCAAGGAAATTTAGAATGCGATGAAGAAACGATCAACCGTAGTTGATCAAACTTGCCTACGTGTGACCTCTAACACTGTAACACTATATCTTTGCCCCTAACGGGACGGAAATACATTCCGCAGCAATGTTCTTTGCAAAGTTATCTTGACCTTTGACCTTAGTTAAAAGTTATGGCAGGTTCTTCGGAAGAATTCTGTGAAATATCATTAAAGTATGAGATGAAATTATGGAATAGACAAGGTTTTACCCATAGTGTGTATTGTTACCTTGAAATTTGACATATGACTTTCGTTCAACAGCGGAGGGGATCCCCAACATTACAAGGTTGCAGCATCCAAAACAAAACTCAAAAACACCAATGCAAAAACACAGAACAGACACGCAAAGAAAGAGACGCAAAAGGGACATCAACTCACAACATAGAAACATCAAACACAAAAGACCACTAATAAACCAAAGAGACTAATGGGCAACCGATGCCGACTTTGGACGGTCATCTGCAACGAAATTATCCGGATTACTTGCGCACAACCCTTCCATTTTTCCTGTTACCAAGATGTCTCGATAAACAAACGATTTTGATGTAAAATAACCTCCTTTCTGTAACAAGAACGTGCAAATAGAATGATGCAGGGGCCCATACATACAGATGGATTTGTAAATGTACATTAAAACATAAGGCGTACGAAATGCAGTCCCTGTTGTGCCAGCTGTAGCGAGCTCAAGAATGTGAGGAGTCCGACTGACATTCAAAGAGAACAGGTGGTCGGGACCCTATCTTCTCTTAAGGTCAAGACACATCCTTAGAGAATAGGAAAAATTCTATGAAATATTATTGAAATCCATACAAAGGGGAAGGAGTTATGACCGGACAAGTTTTTAACCAAGGCGTTACTGTTCAAGGTCAAGGCACACCATTGGTTGTGAAATATTGATGAAATCGATACACAGGGGCATCGCCTTAGGTCCTATTGGACATTTGTGTGAAATATTATTGGTATGTTAAACGTCTTCAGATTCAATAGCATCATTTAAGACCTGATAAATTTACGATCTAGGGAGAAATTATACCCGGACAACTTTTGAATGATTGTCTGAATTGTGACTTGACCGTTAGCCTATGACTTTGTTTCAAGATCAGGGCGCACCCTGAAGTCCTAAGAAAAAATGCACAGAGGGAGGAGTTATGCCCCGGTTTTTACTTATTGTGTCTTTTGTGACTTTGCCTTTGACCTATTACCCTGGTTCAAAGTCATGCCAAGTCATTACGTTCAGCGGGACATGTCTGTTCTTAAATGATGCTATTGAATTTGAAGACGTTAATGTTCAAATACATGCACAAGTGAATGATTTATGCAAAGAACAGAACAGACAGGGTGATTTCTATATCCCCCTCCAACTTTGTTTGCTGGGATAGAATCACTGGAGTTGCATTGGTTTTTAATTACTTCATTTACCTGTACTTATCTATTCAAGAAGGTAGCGTCATAATTATGTACAATGAGTCCTGTTTTAGAAGAGATATTTTAAGGGGTTTGTGGCAGAATTTCAAATGTAGTGCATCACCTAGATTAGTTCGATACACTCGAAATGTACGTTGGCAGTTGTTCGATCTAATGGCAATAATGCGATCTTGTTCATAAATGTAGTACTTTTGCGGTCTTGTTTGTGTGTGGTCATCTGACAGTGAGGAGGTTGTTTTACACCACAATTGTACGTTCTTCGAGACCTCTGGGTAATCGAAAAAGTGAGAGGGTTGTGCGCACGTAATCCAGGATAACCACACCATTTGCTACTTGCGTGACAGATGGCCGTCCAAAGTCGGCACCGGTTACCCATTGGTCTCGTCGGTTTATGTGTAGTCTTTTGTGTTTGATGTTTACATGTCGTGTGTCTCTTTTTCGTCTCGTGCTGTACTCGTCTTTTGTGTTTTTGCATCGGGTGTTTTGGTGTTTTACTGTTGATGCTGCAACGGGGTCTTGTTGGAGATCTCCTCCCTTCTTTTTAAGTGTACAGTCATTTGAAATTGATGTTTCCTTGTGATTTGGCGTTCCTTATACCATGGCGTCTGTTTCTGTGCGAGTCATCTGTGTGTTTTTACAGTTGGTGTTTGCAACTAAGTGTTGTTAAGATCCCCTCATTTCTTCTATCACTATCACTTTGAGGAACAATGGATACTTACAACAGAAATTATTCATTTGAAATGTGTAGTATTTCATTATGTTACAGAAACTGAGTAGTAGTAGAGTTGTATTTGTCCGCTTTTTGTCGTCTCATGAAAATACGTTCCGATATTTTCTATGTTCAGTTACTTCTTGTTTGTTTGTTTGGGTATAATCACTGGAGCTGCATTGGTTTTTAATAACAAGTATTTTATTTACCTGTTTTTATCTATTCAAGAGGGTAGCGTCATCTGTACAATGGCCAATGGGTCCTGTTTTTAGGAGAGAAATGTTAAGAGGTTGGTGGGATTTATCATTTGAACAGTTTATATTAACGAACTAGCATGCATCAAAAATCTAGCATGAATTACTACTGACGAGGATCCAAATATCCGAAACACGTAACTAGGACAATAAAATTGGTACTACAGAACATATATTTCAATATTGACAATTTAAGAACAGATTAATTTGAAGTATTTACCAGACATGCAAGTCAAAGAAAGGAAAAAAACCAACAAAAAGGAAAATAGATCGAGACAATAACACAGCAACATAGAAACACTGAAATATAACTATCTTATAAACAATCTACTTAGTGCAGTCCTGACTGAGTACTGAAGACCAGAGGCCAGTTTAACGAAAGTTCTAATGAAAATTTGAGGAATTGTCGTAACTCTTGATCGCCTAGTTCTTCTATAATACTAAAAATCGCAATGTTTTGTCACTTAAGGAGCAGGTTCGGCAACATGGAAAATCGGCCCTAATTTTAGATTGTTTTAGACTTTGATTGTATTTCGTATCAAGGAAGTTAGATGTATGGTTGTTTGAAATACCAAATAAATTTTTTAATTTATGCGCAATACACCGGCTTTAAGTCGTAAAATGCTGAAAATCCTAAGAAATGGGCATGATTCTGGTCAAAATTTATGAAAATAAATGGGGCGCCAGCCCTAACCCAAAATAATTTTCATATGAAAAATTAAATTTGCAATTTATCTTTCGATCATGTTGGGTGAGGGTTGGCACCTATACTAATTTTTAAGATTTATGCAGGAAATATGGCGATTTTTCTTCATTTTCCGTCATGCAAAGCAAATATGACGTCATGACTAACGCACGTGACGTTTTGAGAAAGAAATCTCAACAACAGTTACGTGTAATTCAACTTGTACACTAGACGTACTCGTACAAATGAGTTAAAGAAGATCCTCACGATAATCTCAACAGCACTCACAATAGAGCACCAAATTGAGCATCGGCGGACCCCTAGCAAGCTAGAGGTGGGATCAGGTGCCCGGGAGGAGTAAGCATCCCCTGTTGGCTAGCCGCACCCGCCGTCGATGTTCATGCACGAAAATGAAAACAATATATAAAATAAATGCACTGTCTGAGGCCACGTTACACGTAGGAAATCTCAACCTCTCTATTTCTATCTCGGCAGGTATTTGAGATAAAGATAAGAGATGCTGAATCATAATTTTCATAGAATTATTTTTTGGCAAAAATTTAGGGCCGATTGTGGTATTAAGTGAACCTACCACTTTGTATTTAGTATGTAAAATGATACCAGAAAGGATAACATAATCTAAAGTGAAAAATATTTCAAGCTTTTATTTGATGATTACGGTTACGAAAATTTCTAAAATTGTTCGTAAGTACCTTTGTAAAACAGGCACCAGTCCTTTCACTACACAGGTTGTAAACATTTCTTTTTTAATTTAGACATACGATGTATATTTTTAAACTAGGTATCTGCCCATTTCCAATTATCACAAGTGCGAATATGAAAGATAAACTGCGATCGGGATTTGTTTGTATCTGGGTCAAAGTCAAAACGACAAAAAATCAATCCATACCCAAGATCTAAATTTCAATTACGAGTCAGACTATTATGTGCATTTGGGCATTTAAATATATAAATCTATTTTCCTTACACAGGATTCGCAGTAATCGTTTATCGTAGTTCTCAACTTAGAGGAATATATAATTACTGGGAAAAGGGCTATCATGATCATGGTCACGAACACAATTTTGTCATTTAGATCAAATTGGTAAAAACAACATGTTGTTTAAAATACACGTGACATATTGATTAGATCTTCATATAAATGAAAGAATTGCAAAATCTAAATGATATCTACCTCATGCAGTGCTTTGTTCAAGCTCTCTTTATTTTGGCGTTAATCTTTAATATATTTATATGACTTAAAGTTGATTATGTAGCCAAGTTCGATCAACTTCGGTCGATCGTCTGTCTCTTCAACGCATTTGAAATTTTCTGTTACAAAATTTCTTGAAATTTCTAAAACGTGGATTCTGTAGCATCATATCCTACCCATTCTGCTACGTCTTTTGGTACATTTTTGGACATAATAATGTTCATACTTTTTGGCCATATTACATTGTTTAGACTAAGGATCACTGACGAGGCTTTAGTACCCGAAACGTGCATGTCTGGTCCACGCTGTAAATTTATCGGGTTTTAAATGATGCTATTGAATTTAAAGACGTTTATTATTTGAACTACTTGGTGAGTGTCACTGCTTGTGGACCAAGAGTCCCCGAGGGCACATGTAGCCAAGTTCCATTACTTTGGTCGATCGTCTGTCTCTTCAACGCATTTGAAATTTTCTGTTACAAAATGTCTTGAAATTTCTAAAACGTGGGTCCTGTAGCATCATATCCCACCCATTCTGCTACGTCTTTTGGTACATTTTTGGACATAATAATTTTCATACGTTTTGGCCATATTACATTGTTTAGACTAAGGATCAATGACGAGGGTTTAGTACCCGAAACGTGCATGTCTGGTCCATGCTGTAGATTTATCAGGTTTAAAATTATGCTATTGAATTTAAAGACGTTAAGCATTTTAATGAAACGTGCATGTCTGGTCCATGTTGTAAATTTATCAGGTTTTAAATTATGCTATTGTATTTAAAAACGTTTATCATTTTAAAGTTCTTTTTGTAGAAAAAGAGTAAAAACAGTCCACGACAATAAGGCAACGCCTTTGAATCACTAAGACATCAAATCGTATATACAATCTCCAAGGTCAGGTGCACATGCTGAATACAAAGAGACAATTCCTTCCATTTGAGAGACTCTAAGCATTTTCTTTTCAAAAAAAGACACATATTTTCAAGGTAGGTTTCTGTCTCTCTCCAATAAACACAAGGTCGAATATAAATAGAATCAGGGATTGAAATTAGTTCCGTATATCGGCTATATTAATTGCTATTGTGACTGAAAGAGTACTTTGCACACAATATTTAAACTTTGATTTTGTAAATTTAGACATTTGAATATATTTTTATAAACATTATTCTTTTGCATCGATTCACAGTAATTGTTTCATCTGAATTTTCAACTAAGAGTTATACATGTATATCTTTACTTGGAAAAGCACAAGGCCAAGGACACAATTTCGTTATTTGGATCAAGTGGGTTAAAATGACATAAATTTAATACACATGCAGTGCTTATGACAAATTGATTAAATCTTCATTAAAATAAAAGAATTTTTAAGTTAAAGAATATCTACCACATGCAGTGCATTGTTCAAGGTATGTTACATTTTGGCATAACTCTTTTTTATCTAGAATTTAGAAATAATGTACTTTTGAACATTCTTGTTTTAGTATAATATAATTCCGAAGTGTGGATTCAATTGCAGCCGGTAAATCCTCAATATTTAAATGTACAAATAAGAATGCCATAAGGGAATCCTTTGGATTAATTCAGTCATTGAATGCAAATCAAACACGAAAGCCATGATTTGATTAAAAAAATCAAATGAAACTACTTTCGGTACAACTTATACAACAACTTAAATACCCGACAAAGAAGCAAAGTTAATTCCGAAAAGAGATTAGATCAGGTGCTCGGGGGTAATATGCATTTCCTATTTGCCAGGAACAACCGTCGCCTAGGCCATTAAAAAAAGTCATATCAGGTAAATTATTAAATCCGGTGTTTTAGAATGCTCTTATCTATTATATGGGGAGGGTGTTATAACGTTGAATAAGTCCATTATAACCTCCAAAAAATGTTGAAGTTACCAAGTCAGTCGCTCACAAGGGTATTCTTTGTTCGGTATTTCTTTGGTTAGTCACATAACCTTTGTACGAAGTCGTTGGAGATTGAGATTGCTCTTGAATAACATTTCAATTACGATATGGATACACCATAGGCTGGGGAACGAAGGAATGTTATTACATAGCTTGTTGAGCTCGTAAAAAATCCCAGCGAGGGGTTTGGTAGTAAATGTTTTGTAGCCATAACGCTTTCTTTATAGACATAACCTGAGACAGTGCAGTGCATGTATTTTATATATTGTTTTCATTTTTGTGCATGAATATCGACGGCAGGTGCGGCTAACCAAACAGGGGATGCTTATTCCTCCCGGACACATGTTCCCACCTCTAGCTTGCTAGGGGTCCGTCGATATACAATATAATCTAAAGCGAAAAATATTTCAAGCTTTTATTTAAGAATTGAATGTTTATTTTTGCCATTCCATTGGATGATGAAATGTCAGTTGTTGTATAACAAATTGTGTAAAACCGCGTAGCGTAGCGAAGGAGACAGGAGACCAACAACAAGGAAGACAAACGTACTCTCGCTTGTATAGTAAAAGCGGACAAACAGATCAAGACAAAAAAACAGCAACATGGAAACACGGAAACATTACTACATGTATCTTATAAACAATCTACTTAGTGCAGTGCTGAACTGAGTACTGAAGACCAGGAGCCAGTTTTACGAAAGTACTTTCGAAACATTTAAGGAATTTTCGTAACTCTTGATCGCCTAGTTCTTCTTATATTCTAAAAATCGCGATGTTTTGTTTCCAAATTTGCAATTAGTATGTATTAATGTTATCACTCCCATGTCGGGAGTTAGCTTCTTTTCATATGGTGGTGGTTTTTGTTTGTTTCTTTGGTTCCTGTTTTATCCTGATTTTGTATGCCTTCGGTTTCTGATTTTCTGAATTATCGATTTTGTGCTACACATGTATATACAGGGATATGGTAATTATCCATATTTGTCATTAGAATGTACAACATAATCTAAAGCGAAATTTTTTTCAAGCTTTTATTTAAGAATTGAATGTTTATTTTTGCCATTTCATTGGATGATGATATGTCAATTTTCGCATTTTACAAATTGTGTAAAACCACGGAGCGTACCGAAGCGGTTTTATGCAAAATTTATGATACGACAACAGTTACTGACATTTCATTATCTAATAAAATGGCAAAAATAAACATTCAATACTTATATTTACCAAAGATATGAATTTAATCCAAATTCGTACAAATTCTAAGGGAAAATAAACTTTCGTAACGGGGCGTATGGAAATATTAAACTTTTACGAACTAGTTCCCTAACGTCAAAAATGTTGGAGTGGGAATCAGCAAGCCGGCATTTATTCTGGAAAAAAGTATTTCCCCCTTCAGAACCTTAGCATGTTTTACCTATTTGCACTTACTACTGTACTGGTATGACGTAATTTGTGACGCGGTGTTAACCGAAGGCAGCAGACATGACAGCTGAAAGTAGAACAAGAAGCGATATGTGTTTGGATTTATATGGACTTTCAGACAGCATTTCTTGTACTTGTGTGTTATGTGTGAAGAAAAACCATGTTATTAAGATCTACAGGTATCGGAATATCAGCTGTATATTATTCCTAGGGAATCAGAACGAAATCGGGGTGAACAGTTTGGTAAGTCGTGATCGCGCTGTAGCTTTAGCTTGTATTTTCATATGTATTTATCCTAAATTCATGCGTATTTGAATACGTTTAGTGAAAACAAATACAGGACAATATTTTTTTTCATGCATTTCTAGTAGGTCTATCATAATTTGCAGGGAAACACGAGAAACCCGTCAACGAACTGCCTTTCATGGTACTTGTTGCAGTTTTCAAAACATGTGCGTAGCAACTGATGTAATCACTGCAAACAGTCACAGTTTATGAGTCGACATATTGAACTTTTTCACGTTTTATCGGATTATTTGATAATATTTGTAATGTGTATTTAATGAAAATATGCGTTAAACAATTCATGTTTTCTTTTTCAACGCGTAAGTGTGAAAGAAGTTCCGGTCAATTTTGACATTTTATAATCTCATAACGTAACTCATAATAAATGTAATCAGCTATTCAAAATGTATAGAAACAGATAAACAAACACAGTTGGTAATCATTAAATGATGAAGGTTACGAAAAATTCTAATATTGTTCGTAAGTACCTTTGTAAAACAGGCACCAGTTCTTTCATTTCACAGATTGTAAGCATTCCTTTTTATCAATTTAGACATACAATGTATATTTTTAAACTAGGTATCTGTCAATTTCCAATTATCACAAGGGCGAATATGAAAGATAAACTGCGATCGGAATTTGTTTGTATCTAGGTCAAAGTCAAAACGACTAAAACGCAATCCATACACAAGATCTAAATTTCAATCACGAGTCAGACTATTATGTGCATTTGTTCATTTAAATATATTTTTCTTACAAAAGATTCGCAGTAATCGTATCATCGAAGTTCTCAACTTAGAGGAATATTTCATTACTGGGAAAATGGCAGTCATGGTCATGAACACAATTTTGACATTAAGATCAAAGGGGTAAAAATATTATGTTGTTTAATATACACGTGCAGTGCTAATGACATAGTGATTAAATCTTCATATGAATGAAAAAATTGCAAAATTTATATGATATCTACCATATGCAGTGCATTATTCACAGCTCTTTACATTTTGGCGTAAATCTTTAATCTATTCATATGATCTTAATTTGATTTTAAGGTTCTTTTTGTATAAAACGAGTTAAAACAGCATACGACAAAAAGGCAATGCCAATGAATCACAAAGACATCAAATCGTATATACAATCTCCAGGGTCAGTTGCAAATGCTGAATATTAAGAGATCATTCCTTCAATTTGCATTTTCTTTTCCAAAAGGGACAAATATTTTCAAAGTAGGTTTATGTCTCTCTCCAATGAGATAAAGAAGATCCTGACGACGATATCAGCATCACTCTCAATAGAGCACCAATAATATCTAAATAATCACAAGGTCGAAGTCCATGCACGAAAACAATATCTAAAAACAATATCTAAATAACCACAAGGTCGAATATAAATAGAATCAGGAATTGGAATTAGTTCCGTATTTCGGCTACATGGCTTTGTGACTGAAAGAGTACTTTGCACACAATATTTAAACTTTGATTTTGTAAATTAAGACATTTTGAATATATTTTATTATACATTATTCTTTTGCGTCGATTCGCAGTCATTGTTACATCTGAATTTTCAACTAAGAGGTATACGTGTATATCATTACTTGGAAAAGCATAATGTTGGCCAAGGACACAATTTCGTTATTTGATAAAGTGGGTAAAAATGACATAAATTTAATACACATGCAGTGCTAATGACAAATTGATTAAATCTTCATATGAATGAAAGAATTTTAAAATTAAAGAATATCTACCACATGCAGTGCTTTATTCAATGTATGATACATTTTGGCATAAATCTTTTTTTTATCTAGAATTTAGGAATAATGTACTTTTGAACATCCTTGTTTTCATATGATATAATTCCGAATAACGGATTCAGCTGCAGCCGCTTAATCCTGAATATTTAAATGTACTAATAAGAATGCCAAAAAGAAATCCTTTGGATAAATTAAGTCAATTTAGTACAGTCAGTGAATGAAAATCAAACACGAAAGCCGTGATTCGATTAAAAAAGTTCAAATGAAATTTCTTTCGGTACAACTTACACAATCAACTACAATACTCGACAAAGAAGCAAAGTTAATTCCGAAAAGAGATTAGATCAGGTACCCGGGGGAAATATACATCTGCTATTTACCAGGAACAACCGTCGCCTGTATCGTTCAAAAAAGTCACATCAGGTAAATTATTAAATCCGGTGTTGTGGAATGCTCTTACCTATTATATCGGGTAGGATATTATAACGTTGAATAACTTCATTAATTATATCCTCCAAAAGCTGTTTAAGTAACCAAGTCAGTCGCTCACAAGGGTATTCTTTTTCGGTATTTCTTTGGTTAAAAGAAAGAAGGGGTTAGTCACATAACTTTGGTACGAATTCGTTTGAGATTGAGCTTGCTCTTGAATAACGTTTCAATTACGATATGATTACACCACTTGAGCTTCGTTCAGGTGAGCTAAAAAGGAACATGTAAAAAGTCAGATGATGAGCTCGTTATTTTAAAGGCACGCGAATTCATCTGTCACCAAGTTGTCACGAAAATAAGGTCAAGCGAATATAAAGTCGTTACTGTATTGTTTTCATTTTCGTGTATGAACATCAGTCAGTCTAGCTTGCTAGGGGTCGTCGATGCTCAATTTGGTACTGTATAAAGAGTGCTGTGTAAAATATCGTAAAATTCTGTGCAGCGGTTCCAGAGGAGAAGTTGAAAACGAGTCAGCCAATCGTAGCTTGTTGCAGCCATCTTGGATTTCCAAATAACTCGAAAAACAAACTTGGTAGAGGGCATTGAGTACTTGCTCCCTGTGAAGTTTCATGAAATTATGCCAAACATTGGATGCTTATTCCTCCCGTGCACCTGGTCCCACCTTTAGCTTGCTGGAGGTCCGTCGATGCTCAATTGTGTACTCTATTGTGAGTAACGTTGAGATTATCGCCAGGATCTTCTTTGGCTCATTTACTACAGGAAACGAGTTATGATAAGGTACCACCAGAAAATAAATGATGAATATTGACAAGATATAGATCCTAACATAGAGAACAACATGAAAAATTCAAAAAGGGCGTACAAAATCGTCATTAAAACAGGAACCAAATCGAATAAAAAACATATGACCAGATATTGGAGTGAGACAATGTGCCTAGGAAGAGCCAGCATCCCCTGTTTGCATGCAACATACGACAATTCGACAGACATGTCACATCCGGTTATTTCCACTAGACAAGTAACTTCTGTTGTTGGATGGTTTCAAAGGTCTAAGGAAAAATATCATTTACCATTCTGACCAATGATACCTTAAGTGTGCAAAGAAATCCTCGTTGTGACCATAGAACGTCCTCAGTGACCATGTTAATCAGTCATAATTGTATCCCTGACCGAGAAGCTTATCCGAGAGACGCTTAGGCCTAAAAACAAAATGTGTATATTTTGTACTTATCAATTGAAATATAAAAACGACATATGAAAGCGATGACGGGAATTTTCATTAATAAATTACAAAAAAAAAACACCTTCACGATAGACATTGTATACCTTTGATTGATCATAGTTTACTTTTTCAAACTGATGCACGAACCCAATGAGGCAGCAAAAAGAATTAAAAGTAAATATTTTTATTTCCTTTCAAGAAAAAGTCATGAGAGAGAACATTGTCTTCATATTCATTTTTAGATATTGAGGCATAGGATACAAAGTTTTTATATATTATACCGTTACTATAAATGAAGATAAATTGTATTTTGTTAATAATATAACTTTACGAAATATTATTTATCGTGTCATTTCAGTTTAATGTTCAAAGTATCTCATACATCTGTAGTTTCAAATTTGTCTATATATACACCACCAAGGTTGCTCTTATATTCATCAAAAACATTGCTCGGTACATCTGTGTCATAAAGGTGGATGTTTTGAATGGCTTCAAGTTTGGAGAGTGATTCGAATAAAGCCTCCCAATCACACTCCGAGGGCATTTTAAAATCTTCAAGCGTCAAGTCCTTTAAGACCGACATATTTTCAAAATTCAAATCATACTTATCCAACGAAACAAAGCGAAAGTCCACTTTTGCAAGTTTTTCCAAATTCGCAATTTCTGAAAGTACTTTAGGATCATATCCTTCATCGCGGTTTCGATACATAGAGCTTCCACTATATCCAAGGTTTTGTAACTGGCTTAGTTTAGGAAGTACTTGTAGAAGCTTTTGTCTGTCTTCTTCAGCTTCCATGTACGTAATGTGTAATATTGACAACTGTTTGTAATCCGGGAGACTTCCTAAAAAATTACTTAAAAAAGGTGTTTTCTGACTTCTCTGCGGTTCAGAATATGCACCAGTCTTCTTCGGATGTGCATGACGCAAAAAGCCTAATTTCGTAGTGTTTTTCCGATAGATTGAAGGTATGCGATATTCAAAATCGATCATTTCATCTTCTTCTGACTTAAGGAACAATATTCCTAAAGCACGTATTACTGCTTTTGACTCCTCTTTGGTTATCAAATTTGCCAAGATATTATCCCTAAATGCAACATTGGAGAACCCTACTGTTTTCAGGTGAAACATTTTTGGACTATAGTCATCAATAAGTCTACATTTCCCATCTACGTATCCGTCTATATAGATAGATTCAATAGCTTTGCTTTCATCCAAAAAATTCTTCACTTCGGTATTGCTTATTCCTTTTGTCTCGTTATTTGGAATACACACCATGTTCAGTGATATGATGTCGTTCGGATGAAATTTCAGCACTTTAGCCGACTCCCTGATGGTAGGTACGTCTGTGTCCGTGGAGAGTAATATCACATCGGAAAACGAAAATTTCAGAGTGTGTCCTTCGGCTTCAAAAGCTTCGATAGATTTTGATCCCCTCACTTCTTTATAGCATCGCAATTGTAAATTGTACAGATGGAACACTTTATGGTAACTTCTACTGTTAAAGGAAACTCGATATTTATGAATTTCGTCGTCGTCATTTGTCATGTTCTTGATAAAACTTGATAACCTGCATCCAACTGCAGGGGACAATCAACTTAAGAATATAAGAACTGGCGTATATTCTATGGTTTTATCAACGTTAATTAGTACGTCTTCCATAATTGTGTCAGTATCTGTTTCTTTTCTTCCATACATTAGGTACAGTGATGCAAGAAATTCATGAATAGTTTTATGGAGAAAGCTGATTCTTATTTTGTCCTCATGGAATCTTCCTGTTGTCTCACTGTTGATCACTAGGCCTACTCTGAGAAACAGATCAACCATCTCCTCATCCAACAGTTGATTCAACTGGTCCTCGCTGAATACTAAAATAGACTTTTCGGAACATAAAGTTTCGAATGCCACTTTTCCGAGACGTGTTAATTCATGCAAGTGTTGGGCAACTTTTGGAAATTCTTGTAAGGAAATACATTCCGTTATACGACTGCTGCCAGGAAGCAACAATCTAGGCAGCAATTGCCCAAAACGATTCCACGTATACTCTGACAACGTTCGGACGAACGTTGAAATCGAGAACTCCCCTCTGATCCCTTCAGCCTGTGCTTTTCTGGACATTCTTTTGAATAAAGCTTCAATAATTGAAAGATAAAACGTCGTCAGAGTATTGCCCGTTTTAACATCTTCATACAGTGTTAGAATGTAAAACACTGTAAGCATTGGAATGTTCATTAAGGACTTTATCTCCGTCGGAGCGTAGGAAACGGCGTTTTCTACATATGCCTTTCTTTCGTTGAAATCATCAAAAGTCGTTTTGTTCTGGAAGTAATTGCTCAAAATGTTTGTTGTAAGCTCTTTCACACCGTCCTCGTCGAGACCATTCAGTCGGATCACTCTGTCGCTATTTGGATTGCAAACTTCTTCAACTTCCATGAACTTCCAAGATCGCATTGAAATCAAAATTGTAGTTCCAGGCATATTTCTGCAATTAGGTATACATTTATCCAATAGCAATTTCTTTTTGTCGTCAGATTTGTTCCATTCATCAAGCCCATCTAGTAGAACAAGACTCCTAAATTCACCATTTTGGAGGACCATTCTCATATCGGCTAGATTTTGTTTCGATAGACGGTACCGACTGTATACATCTTGTATCAGGTCAATTAGGTTTTCACTTTGAATAGAGACGTCACGCATTTTGATGAAGAACAGAAAGTCAAACTGTTTTAGACATCTATTCAAGTCCGAAATTTGAGGCCGAGTACCTCTTTCTCTCACTGTGTCATTATTCCACGCCTGACACCATGATTTTGCAAATCTTTGACATTGTACGGTTTTTCCATATCCGGCTTCCCCAAGCATGAAAATAAAACGTGCAAGGTTTCCTGATTTTGTGGTAAAAATCTTATCCGGTGCGATACATTGAAAGTTGGAGTCTTCACTTCTCATGGAACATCTTTTGTCGTATTCATCTATTATCGATACAGAAGCGTAGATTCTATCAAGATCTACTGCATCATCCATTCTGAACGAAAGAATCTGAATTCTGTCTGCTTCTAACTCGTTGATTGAAGCAACCAAAGACCGCAAGTCCTCTATACCTAGAGGAGACAGAGATAACATTGGTCTAAAATGAATGAGTATATTTCTAATTCTCATTTTACAACAAAACTACCCTTACAAATATAAATGAGTAACAGACTTTTTTTTCTGTTCTCAGTTGTCTCTTATTTAATATTTTCATTGTCTGAGGTTCATCTTTCATGTGGTTTTGAAGTACATATGTGTCTATTGAACATTATTCTGGTTTTATCAATTTTCAACAAGCTAAAATTAGTATTTTGACAAATGTTGACCAAAAAATTAAAAAAGGGTTTCTTTGCTTTTTTCAGTCTAATATGATCTTTTGGCAAACTAATCATTAGATTAATTTACCATAATCTGTTTTCTATGATTTGAAATATAAGGTTCTTTTCATTGAATGAATAATAGATATTTATCAATCTTAATATAATTTACCTTCTTTTTTCACTTTGCTCTTAAGTTGGTCAAGGTAAAATGCTTCCCGCTCTGGATCCATCGATGCTCCAAGCAAACTATCTACGTCATTTTTATACTTGTTTCCGTTATGAATGCATTTGTCAATTGATTTAACTGATCTCTTTATATCCGACCAATGATCAATAAATTCTATTTGAGAAAGACCGCTGCTTGAAGAATGCCCAACCTTATTTCTTATTTCTCGGATCCTGTCAATGCACGCTGAAAGGGAGAAATCGGTATTGTCTGGACTATGTCCCCAGCCGTTTCTATGGGGTTGTATGTTGCATATATTTCTAAGTAAGAGGTAAAGCAATGACACATCCATATCACTGTAGTCACCAGTGTAGTGTCCGGTTGAAGGAAAGATAAGTTCTCTCTGTGGTGCTGTGAGGCGAGGCAGATTTTTTCTCTTCTCTTGAATGACCCGTGGAAACGATTCTGGCGGTACATGATGGCGAAGAAGATCACGTAGTTGATCCGTGCAAGGACATCGCAGAACATGACATACCCTGTTTAGGTTTGTTGTCTCCTGTGTTGGGGCATATGCAGAACTCAACATTTTGGTAGGGCTTGCATACCCTAAAGTGTAAAGATATATGTTATTTAAAAATATATCCATCAAGCCAGCATGCTTTGACAATTATCTTAAATTGACTTTTAAATATAACTTCTTAATACTGAAATAGAATGAATCTTCAACAATTTTAAACGTCTTCAAATTCAATGGCATCATTTCTGGAAATTTTACAAAAAATATTGTCAACTTCTTTCGCAGCTACGTTAAGGCACTCCTCAGAAATGACGTCTTCAAATATGGCGCGAAATGACGTCAACCTCAGATTTTGACGTCATCAACACGGAGTCTATTGTCTGACGTTAAACTAACTGAGGATACAGCCTTTCAATCTAAACAAAGTGAAAGCAAGGAAATAATAATGATAAGATCATAATAAATTCTCTATATTATATTATATATTATTCTCTATAGGCCAAATTTAAAGACGGGAGAGAAAATACTACCGACGACAACTTGAAAAAAAGGGGCATAAAAAATTAAAATGCTGGAAGTTTCTAAGTAAGGTGGCGTGCGTAACATTCAGATTGGACTTTGTCGACTATAAATAATTGTACGGCATGCGTTTTCTTTTTGGTATTCTTATAGATTGTAATTAGAATGAAAAAAAATAATGATATAAAATTTTCACGTTTCCCTGTTTGTTTTTTTTTTCTCTCTCTCTCTCTTAGACCACGTAAATTGAATATCACAAGCTAAAATAAAAATTATAATTTATATGTTAGTAACGAAATGTTACAGAATTAATCATCTCTTTCCTGATATCACACATTTTATCTGTACTGTACAAAGCTCTTTTAATAAGTACAAGCATATACGATATACGGAAACAATGCCTATTGATATCATGGTGCCTCTCACTGAGTTAACAATTAAAAAAAGCAAGAACTTCGTAAAAATTTTGAAAAATAAACTTATCATTCTGCCAGGATCGAACTCGCGATCATGGGTTTTGCAGTCCTGCGTCATCACCATTACGCCACCGCACCGTTGCGTCTAAATGACGCAATTGTAGAATAGATTTCACTGATTGCCAAAGATTTAATCTTTTCACTTTTTTGATTGAAATACGATGAAATTTTCCTCAATTAAACAACATAGTATTTATTTCATCTTCTCAGGTAAACATTTGTGTTTAAAGGCCACAAAACTATGAGAACGAAATCGGCGAAGTCGACCTTGATTGTTATAAACTACGAGTTGCTTCCCTTCGCTAGTCACATATACGTTTGAAAAAGATATCGTCGTAGGGTGATGGTATAAAATTGCATGGCGCAGGCTGAAATTACAATGCTATGTGTTGGGGTCGCGTTAAACTAGTCCGATAGATGGTTGTCCTCCATGATCTAAGTAGGCACTTTGTCGATTCTATCTATGACTATTTAAAATATATGACAATACTCGGAGTTTAGTGCTGTTCTAGTCATTTTTTAGATAAAAATCGTCTGTTATTCCAAAAATATAAAAAAGAAGAAAAGTGCGCACTTGAACTCATAAATGGCAATACCTACAAGGTATTTTGGTAGTAAGCATAGGACTGTAACTGCAGGAATGGCGTTGCGCCAGCTCGTTTTTTACAATTCATTGTTTGCCTGTTATAAATAGTTGTCTTGTGACTTGTGATGTGGCACATGACATCACTATTGACTGAATGTGCGGTACAAGATTAGTGTTAAACACTGATACCAAATACATAAAGAAATTTTATTGGAGGATGTCCTTTTTTCATTATTGAAAATGTCTTTTAAAAATGTCACTAATATTGCAACGTAAAAACGAGGAGTGCCTTAACGTAGCTGCGTTTCTAATTCGGACCAATAGAGCCGCGCACTCTCTGTATTCTAAATATTCAAATCTAACTTCAAACAATTAAAGAGGGCGCTACTGCAATTATTTTTGGTGGCTCCGCTGGAAGCATTACTTATGAGAATTGAATATTCGAAACAAGTGTCTGGTGCATGGAAATTAGTTTGGATTTTTCTTCAAGAAGGTATAGAGTTGGAACCCTTCGACATTATTCGTATAATGGCTAATTAGTGTGTCCCTACAGGACAAAGGACGCTTACACTCATCAAGGAAGTGTAAAGGTCTTTTTAGGCTAAAAAGCTATTCCTGCATATTATTAAAGAAATTTAGTAAAATTTGTACCATGTCAAAATATCCATATCGTATCAAAATTACAACTGTTAATGTTTTGTAGACAATTACCAACCTGACATGACCCTAAGTTGCTGTAATTGTTCTTTGGTTTCATCTGTTGGTATGTCGCCCCTCTGCATGTCGATATCTTCACCACTCTGAGTTTGACCATGTATTTGTTGATCTGAAGAAAACTCATTTGAGTTACATATATAAATACGAAATTTATTCCTGAGGGTTTTTTTACATTTTAGCATAACCTATCGCTTAATTATACTAGGGAAGACACCGAGGATCAAACATGTCATGTTTGATTATGCGTACTTTCAAAATAAAATGTGACAATCGATTTCATCATATATTTGACATTGTAGGGAAACATAGTCTTTGTCGTATCTGTCTATCTGTATATTCAACCTTCCTAGGTGTTATCTTCTACTCTCCTCGAACACCATGTCTCGGAATATTGTTTATTCCTGCGTTCGATACTTCTCAACGAAAAATATAATGATTTCATGATTTTGCTTTACCTTCTCGACTTTGAGACTGATTAACTTATGAATACTTCTTCAATGTTAATCTTTATAACCCTACATCAGAATTAATTCATATTTCACAGAAAGTCTGGATAGATACGATTCTTTTGGTCAAAAGTCACTCAAGGTCAATCATCAAAGATCAAGGTCATGTCAAGGCTAACAATATTTTTCTGCATTACAAATGTAAGAACTTCATTAATTCAATTATTTTGTCGAAATGGCATGTAATTTCTTAACTGATAGAAGATGCACGTTCTTCCATTTATGTAACGGGTTTACAAATTTTTTTGTGTTAATGAGGAATTATTTTCCCAAAGAGAAATGCTCCACATAAACTCAGAAGCATGTATAGATATAGGCATTATATATGATAATCGCATAATAGTTTATAAGAGAAGGGAGGGGATCTCCAACAAGACCTTGTTGCAGCACAAACAGCAAGACACCAAAACACCCGATGGAAAAACACAAAAGACGAGCATACTATGAGACGGAAAAGAGACATATTGATTTTGAAGACGTTAAACATACCACATGTAAACATCAATCACAAAAGACTATACATAAACCGAGACCAAACTTTGAAATGCCATTTGCCACGCAAGTAACAAATGGTGTGATTATCCTGGATTAGTGCGCACAACCCTCTCACTTCTCCAATTATCCAGAGGTCTCGAAGAACGTACAATTGTGGTGTAAAACAACCTCCTCACTGTTAGATGACCTCACATAAACAAGCAACACAAATGAATATGTAAATGGATATAAAAAGAGGTCGTGTGCAATGCAGTCATTTTCCTCTACATGACAAAGGATACCTCTACATGACAAAGAACACTTACATTCATCAAGGAAGGGTGAAGGTCATTAAAGGCTACACAAGCTATTCGAGTATATAACTAAAGAAATTTAGTAAAACATGTATCATGTCAAAATATCCATATCATGTCAAAATGACAAATTTTAAGGTTTTGTAGACAATTGCTAACCTGAAATGACCCCTGGTTGCTGTAATTTTTGTTTGGTTTCATCTGTTGGTAAGTCGCCCCTCTGCATGTGGATATCTTCACCACTTTCAGTTTGACCATTTTTTTGTTGATCTGACGAAAAATCATTTGAGTTACTTATGTTAATACGCAATCTATTCTTTTGGAGTTTTTTCAAATCATTTTAGCATAACCTATCGCTTTATTAGGCTAGAGAAGGAAACAGAAGACAAAATATGCCATTTAACTCATTTGAAAATAAAACAGGTGCATCACTTTATACCCCCACCATTTTATGGGCGGTGTATAAATATGATACATGATTCATCTCATTTGTCTTCTTAATTCTTATTTCTCCCGACATCAGTTTGTCTCTTTTGGTTCAAAACTATTTCTCTTTTAACAGATGAAAACGTACACGCCTTAGCTTTTGCATTTATACATGTTATACTTTTGCTTTGTATTAATGTATATATCAGTGAATGACAGTCAAACATAATATACGAAATCAGAATCCAAAAATCACTAGTAAGAGAGTGTAGACAACATAAAAATTCCCGAAAAAAAAAAGATTTTTCACGTGAGAAAACAAAATATGGACAAAAAAATTTTCGACATAACAACATAGAAACAGGAAGGTTCACCCTATTAAATCGTCCAGAGAATGAATGGATTTATTGTAGATGGCGCTGTTAAAATATTAAGTTCTGTATTACAAATATTTAGAAACATTGAAACACATTATCATCGCGTTATTCTGCCGAAGATTATCTGAAGTATTTTTATTCGGAAATCAATCTACAAGTATATGAATTCATATTTCTCCTGGATAAACATGAAGTCTACATGCCCAGAGAACAGTATTCTTGACAAAAATCTCAAATGTTATGTAACAGACATGCATGATTAGGATCATAAATCTTTTTACTGACAAACCCCCCCCCCCCCCCCCGAACCCTGATACTTATTAGACTAATGCATGTAAAAGGGAAATTGTTATATTTTTATTTGTATTGTTAAGCGATTGAAATAATTGCAGTAAATTCAATTTCATTATTTATTTCAAATCAAAACAAGCACAAGACACATCCTGCATTTCACAATAATGCGTATTGCTCAAAATTAGAATTCAATTTAACTTACCAAAGTACCCAAACAAATCCTCCCGATCTATCGAAAGCTCTATTTTCGCTGTTTTCAGTGAAAAACAATCCAAGAAATCCTCAGTGATCAAAATCTCCTGTACTTCTTTTTGCAAGGCTCCGGTCTTATATTCCGAGATAAGTTTTTTCATGTTGTTAATGGATTCAAATGATAAGAAAAAGTATATAGAACCAAAAAGCAGTTTTCTAATAGATGCGCCCTTTTCTGTAATCCCCATAAGTAATGCGATGCGGGTTTTTAGAAGACGATTATAATTTTTCCAAAAATCTTGACAAGCATCAACTTTACGTGTATCCCAAATGTCTTCGTTTCTATCTCTTTGATATAGTACATGTACATCATCGTTTTTCTCCTCTACTGTATTGTCTCCTCCTTCCAGATAATAGAATAATCTAAAGAGCTTGCTCGATTCATCTAACGATTCCGTTAAGCAATTGCAGGCATCAGTATATTCCCTAAATAAATCAGGGTCCCTTATTATTTCATCTGCAACTTTAAACAACGATCTATTTATTCTACTAATTTGTCGAATAGCATTGTCATATTGTGCATTCTCAATGGGAACAATTTCACGAAAATCAATCCTCATGATCAGCTCTGTAAAATAATATAAATGTATCGTGACAATTCTGTCTTTTCGATTTGACATGTCTACGTTCGATTTGTGCAGGTATATGACGTAAAAGCATTTTGACGTCATCACATTCCATTGAAAACGTCAGATACCTGCACAAATGGGAAGTAACTCTGTATTTCGAAAAGACCGAATGGTGAATGTTAAACCACAGATAAAATGAAACTTCTCGATCTTATTATAAATAATCATTCAGATAATCGAAAGATGGTTCAAAGAAAATCTTGCAGTCAAACATTGTTCTAGAAAAGTAAATATGTCAGCAATTTCGTACCAAAGATGTATGTTCCAAATATTGTGTTCTTATAAATGATTCATAGGTGTCATTTATAATGAATTTCCATGCAGTAAGATATTGTTTGATTTGATACCAATAATATAGAATTGATATTCTATTCTCTATTGTATTATAAGGAACACTGCGAGTTTTAACCCTCTTTATCGTTTAAGACTGTGTGGTTTCATTTCTATGATTTTGTATTTAAATACTCTATCTAGATAACAATTTTGATTCCTATGTTTATAAGAAATGAAATGAACTGTGTTGTTTGAATTTCTGTTAGGTTTGTAAGTAATGAGACCAGAAATTACCTTCTATCCGTATTGCTTCTTCTCTTACATTCGGCTGCCTACTGTTAAAACCTAATCTTCTTCTTTGCATGTTTATAGCCCTCTCTACGTATTCGATTTCTTGTATTAAAGGGGCACTGAAAGTGACAAGTTTTTTCAAGACATCATAGCACCCAACCCTGATATAACCTTTTGCCACTAGTTTTTCAAGAAGTTCTGTACTGTCGTTACTTTGGATATCCGCTGGAGCTTTAAGATAAGATCGACATTTGGCTCTGAATTTTTCAAAGTTTACACCACGATTTACTCCGTGACTTAGATAATTGATGGCAACTGTCTCATACAACAAATCATTGTGTAATCTGTTTATCTCTTCATCATCCATATTTGATGCAGCCCGTTCTGAAAAATGCATGAAAATGATAAAGTTATCATTGATGTGAAAACAACCTTAATTACATTCGATAATTTGTAACTACAAAGACAACGACGTTCTAAGTGAAGGCGACTTTTCAAGACCCTACTCTTGAAGGAGTATTTGCGATTGACTGACTTCGTCATTGAAAAATTCTTGGGATGTTGAACTATCTTTTAAGCTGGAATGCTCGAAAGTATGTCGTAGATATTTCACTAGCAAGCACACCCGTTAAGTAGCACAGAGGAACGGATCAACAAAATTTTAAAAATAATGAACATCGGACTAAATAACTTCAAGAAACCACAAGGGTACAACAAGACACGATATCACACTCATCTAACATGTCTAATAAACAGGCAAATGACAAATATGGACAATGACCATTTCCTATTACACACAGATGTCATAATCTCACAGATCATGTTAGAAGATAAAAGGTATCATCACAAAAAGTATGGAATACAAAACCTCATTCGTTGCAGTTTAAAAGACTTCGAAAGACAACAATGCCCATACTGAAAGCCCAACTACAATTGTATGTCATCAAAGAACGGAGACGATCTCCAACAAGGCCCGGCTACAATACCACCAGCAAAATACCCTAGGTAAATTATAACAAGAGCCCCAGGAGGGCACAACGCTCACCTGATACCCATGCACGCTCTAATTGACATACTTGCAATGTTTACTGATAGTGCCAGTACCAGGATTTGAGCCCGAAACCTTTCTAAAAAGATTTTTGCCGGATGCAGACAAGATTATTTTTTGACAACCTTTAAAAGTACAAACAAGAAGAAATAGTCACATTTCGAAACTTTATCTTTTTAATTGATTTCAAAAGACGGATAATGCTATCCAAAGTCATATGCCAAGCTAGTATAGTTCAATTATTCCACATCAAAAATTAAATCATTTCGTAAAATTCCACATTAATGTTCAGCAGGTGATGAAGAAACAGACAAAAAGAATAAAACAATGAAATAAAATGAAAAGCTTAAGTTTATTTAAAATTGAACATCAAACCTCTCAATACTGATAGCTGGCATGCCAGAAGATAGAAAAAAAACAAAGATTTTTCGGTTTTGCCTTTATTCATATTAAATTATACTGAAATCTATGAATGATAGCTTTTGAATAGTATTGATTTCATCTTAATACATGTAACAGTCAAAATATGTTAATACGATATTAATTCAAGTGAGTTGTGCAGAAATTTATTTTCCAAAAAGCAGTGTACGGTGTTTCAAACCTCATGACCCAGTGAAGCCATTTGAACAAATTATTTTCGGTAAATATGCTGAAATGCGGCGCTTCTCGCCTATGCATATTTCAACAGGCGTATTTCAGCATACGCTGTTTACCAACTCAATCAAGTGGTTTTGCTAGGTCTCGCAGTTTGATTCACCATACTCTGGCGTATGCTGCTTTTAGGAAAAAAATAGGCCCATGATATTGTTAAGCTTGTCCAACTAGCAGACCTATGCAAACATAACAATGCACATTAAATACACATCTATTCAAATACCATATCGTTTGCATGATAGATTTTATTAATCTCCTGAAATGTATCGCAATACGAACAGCCTGTCAGGGTGGGTGATCTCGCAACGCAGAATAATTGATTTTTCTATATTTTCTCTCAAAATAGATAATTAAGTACAAAAAGGGAACGTGATGCACTGTAATACTGCCCTATACTATGAATTGCATCCAAGATAAGATGGATATTAACTTTTGATAACGCAGAAACACGATCGGCGTTCAACTTTCACTTTCATCTGATCGTTTTTCTGCTTTATAAAAGGATATTACCTCTCTTACTTCGATTAAAACTCGTAGCTAAGGCATCCTTACACTGACTCACATTCCCCTTATTGTGAAAAATAATTTGTATTATACGAAATGTTAGATAAACCGAATGTTCTGCGTAGGGAGATTACCCACCGTGACAAAAGGGGCGTGATCGAGGTATTGAACCAATCAAATTTGTAACAAAATATATATGGCGACTTTGTTTGCCATAGATACAGAAATAAAACAGAGAAAATAATTATTAAATAGGGAAATTGATACATTTACGAAATATGCATGTATGGAAAAAGTTTACAAACATCTCAAAAATAAATTCAGAGTATATTTTATATTTGATTGCGTGTGTGGCTGAGTAACATATTTCGACGTACGAAAACAAGCACACAAAGCCAAACTAAAAAAAATCATGAAAAATCTAAAAGTTGATATTTTGACAAAATTCTTACACAGTTTCATTTCTAACGATAGATATAAAAAGAAAATGAGAAAAAAAGAAACTTAAAAAGACCCCAAAAATTTTGTTTGGGTCCCGCCGGGGTTTGAACCCACTCCCCATGGGTCCATTGGGCATGGAAAACATACATTATACCTATGCACAATCTTAAAAAAAAATTCCTTAAAAATCCAAAAGTGGATATATTGACAAAATTCTTTCACTTGTAGGGAACCATGAGTACCTCATACCTACTAAATGTCATGATAATCTGAAGAGTGCTTATAGAAAAGAAGCAGAAAATGTATGAAAATGACCCCCCTTCCTTTTTACATAAGAAAAAAATTCACAAAAAATCAAACAATTAAAATTTAAGCATTAAAAACACATCAAAGCATTAAATAAGTTAAATATGATAAATATGCAGTAAATGAGTGAGGAAAATCATACGCTTAATGACTTATTTAAAGAAATGATTTAAAAATGTGCATTTCTGACTAAGTCCGAAAAGACGTCAAAAACGCGTCAACAATTTGACTTCGGAGTGTAACCAAAAATAACAACAGTTCTTAAAACATCTCTCTAGATCATCCTGATGTTTTTGGTTTGTCGATATGTGCTTCCGCTCTGAAGAAGAAGTTTGTCAAAGGAGGGTACCCACCATGACCTTCTTTTGCCTGTGGTGGCGCCACCTGTTGAGGGATTTGTACAAAAAACAACAACACTAGTAGGGGACCATTAGTACTTTATACCTACCAAGTTTCATAAAATCCCTACAGCCGTTCTTGAGAAGAAGTCGAAAATGTGAAAAGTTTACGACAGACACAAGACACACGACGGACGACGGACAACGGACGCATCGCTATGACAATAGCTCCCTTTACCCTTTGGCTCAGGTGAGCTAAAAACACAGAGAAGACATTCACAGCAAGATACACAAAAGGGCCAATGACTAGCAAACATGGCATCAAAACCAGACACAAAAGACAAAAAAAAAAAAAAACACTAACGATACCAATTGGTAAGTGATGTCGACTTAGGACTGTCATGTGCTACGTTAAAATGCTGAAGTTATCCGGATTACCTGCGCACATCCCACCACTTTCCGGTTAGATAATTGGCTCAAGGTACCAACTATTAAACTAAAAGTCTGGAAATATATTATAGAGTCTGAAATGAATGAAAGTCAAAATGAAAATGCAAAATCAGAATCATTTCGGATAAAATCAAGAAACTGAACTCTATGTTGTAGAATCTGCCTTAAATTCATCGGTACTTTACGCTCTTTATAAGTAATATAAAGGGTATAATAGGTATGGGATTTAAATAGTGAAAGAAAAAAAATCAAATTCAAGGAATTGTGATTCCGCGCTTTTGGGTGTTTGTCTTTATAGAAATGCTTACAGACACCCCCTACTATTTTAAATTTTTCATGATACATATATATCTCATGTATTATCAAAGTTCTAAATATCAAAAGATTAAACTCCAAGAAAAAGTCAAAAGGTCTAGCTTTGCCACCATGGCAAAAATGCACATGTGAAATATGAAACTCCTACTATTTACCATCCAAAATTTATTGTCGATGTTGAAGTTTTTAAATGTGGGTGAATCTCCAAGGACGAGATCACAAGTTCCGAATGTTGTTACCGACGGAAAGGTCTTGTCACAAGGAATACAAATGTGAAATATGAAAGCCCAATCACTAACCATTCAAAAGTTATCGTCAAGGGAAAAGTTTTTTTTTGAAAAAATAGGTTGAACTCCAAGGTCAAGGTCACAAAGTCAAAAGTTTGGTATCCATAGAAAGGTCTTGTCACAATAAATACACATGGGAAATATAAAAGCCCTGTCACCTTCCATTCAAAAATAATGGTCAAGGTTAAAAAATCTGAAAAGTAGGTCAAACCTCAAGGTCAATGTCACAAGGTCAAAATTGTCGTATCCATGGAAAGGTCTTGTCACAAGGACTACACATGTGAAATATGAAAGCCAGATTACTTACCATTCATAAGTTAAGGACAAGATTAAAGTTTTTCTGACTGACGGACAGACGGAAGGACAGACAGACAGACAGACGGGACGGTTTTAATGTCCTGCGCTTTCGCGAAGGCGGGGACAAAATATTTTGGACAATACGGGCTAAGTGACTCCAAAGTACACGTATCAACCAAATAAATCAAGGAAAAAAGGGAAATTATTGAAATATCGAAAGTCTTTTACGTTTTCTCTATTCATACTTATAAGTTCTGTGCTGTGATTGCCAAATGTTAAATGTCTTCAAATTCAATAGCATCAATCAGGAGATAAATTTGCAGCATGGGCCGGACGTGTTCGTTTTGGGTACTTACCCCTCGTCAGTGATCCTCAATCTTAACAATGTTACATGACCAAAGAGTGTAAAAATTATTATGTTCAAAAGTGTACATAAAACAACAAAACCAACGTAACAAAACTATCGCGTTATAGATTTTTAGATTGATTTTGTGAAGAAAAAAATCACTGTCGTTTTAGCCTCTGCTCTAATTGCAATGCTAATGATATTGATGATAAATCAATTTCTTGAGTCACAATGCAAAATCTGCCTAGGATTGCAAACATTTTTATATGACTTTATCACTGACGAGGGTTAGATAGCCGAAACGTGCATGTCTGGTCCATGTTGAAAATGTATCTTCTCTAAAATGATGCTAATGAAGTTGAAGACATTTGTACCACTTGGTGAGTGTCACTGCTGGTGGATCAAGAATCCCTAAGAGCACATGTAGCCAAGTTCGATCAATTTCGGTTGGTCGTTTCTTAAAACGCATTTGAAAAATTTCTGTTTACAAAATTTTCTCAAATTTCTAAAACGTAGGTTCTGCAGCATCATATCCTAGCCATCTTGCTACGTCTTTTTCGTTAAGATTGAGGATCACTGACGAGGGTTAAATACTCGAAACGTGCATGTCTGGTCGATGATGTAAATTTATCTGCTCTAAAATGATGCTAATGAAGTTGAAGACGTTCAACATTGTTAAACATATTTGTTTGTAGCGCGCCGTCACTTAAACCATAACATCATCAACCTCTAAAAGCGTGAAGAAAAATAACTTTTGATGCCCGTATCCAAGGACTCAAAGTGGGCCTATGTGCAATTTTACACAATCGTTCCCATAGCAACGGGCTATTTCCTAAATGTTTTAAAAAATTCTTTCCTGTAATGAAAGATCTACTTGAATACATTAATTAATTTTCATCACTTTGAATTAAAATTCAATGATCTAGTAAAAAATTGTAAAGATTGTCCAAAATTGCTTTATTTTTAGCGATTTGAGGTCATGTTGCCATAGCAACGAACAGAGACTTTGTCCAAATGTGAATGCTTATGTCTTATTTGCATAAAAAACTAAAAAATGTAAATTATCGTTGAATTGTGAAAAAAATGCCAAAAATACTATTTTGATAGGGTACCTGTGTTGTTGGTATGGAAACATATAGATAAGACCATAGACCCAACATTATTATTACTTTACTTGAAAGAACAATGATAGGGTACTGATAATTCATCAGTATTTGTTTTAGATTATGCTGCATAAATGATGTATGTGACTTCAAAAACGCCCGAAATGTATTTTTTTTTCAATATTCAAAGTCCGTTTCCATGGCATCCGGATGTGATATTAATAAAAGTTTTAACAAAGTTTTACTTTGTGGTTAAGACCCAACCTTAGGTACATATTTTATCAAGATCTGAGACGTGCCGTACCATGCGTCATAAAAGTGCAAATGCTTACAGAGAATAGCTATTAATTACAAAAAGACTTACAACGAAGTCATTAGGCCTCCTGGGAGTGACTCTTATGAATCTTCGAAAAGATTTTACATTTAATAGATGCGTGATACAATTCAAAGGCAGAAATTCAAAAACTTAATGCTTCAGATAATAATATCCACGGACGGTCGAATTTTATAATCATCTTCAAAACCATGATAATTTCTTTTCAGGTCATTTAGATTGTTTTGTGACAAATTTCTATGTTATCACAAGGTGATCAATCGATTTGAAGGCAGTTTCAAAGTGTTTACATTAGTATATTAGTCATAAACAAAGTCTTGGACAACGCGTATGTCATATCGATTGAATTCTGTAATATGAATTTCTTTGTATATTGCCAAATAATAGTAATCTTTTTGTTCAGAAACCTTTATTAAAATTAAATGTCTTAAATAATACCTTATAATGATTTCTTTAGTCAGACCATGTATCATTATTCATACATTTTTATAAATTGTATCCAAGGACTGTCTCTTCCACTGAATTGCACACGTGTTAGTGCCCTTGTCACCTGGTGTGTATCTAAGGAGTTTGTATGAAAACATACGGGTGCTTTTTGGAATAGGTAGCATTGATTATCAGTAATAATATTCATAGATAATAAAATAACAAATAATCTGAGGTAAAAACGCATTGCACTTTGGAACAGAAATGCCAAATTTATGAATTATATACTAACAACCGTCCCCAATAGGCCTAGAATGTAGGATCACTGACGAGGGTTAAGTACCCAAAACGTGCATGTCTGGTCCATGCTGCTTTATCTATTCTTAAATGATGCTATTGAGTTTCAAGACGTGTAGCATTCGAGTCTCCTATCGCATTTACGTTGACAATTTTGATGCTATAGCCTTGGTCTTACGGGAAACCTTACAGTAATTTGCAATGAATAAATTAAATGTAGATAGGACACTGACTCGCCCAGTATTGAATCTGCCTACTAGAATTCCTTTATGAATGATTTTATCAACCCCCTTCTTAAGGTAGAACATCCCTTAGGTCTCAGAAGCTCATAATTACTAAAAACAACTTTGCCAATATTTTCATTTCCATTTATTCAAAGCGTATGTTAAATTTGATATACAGAAAAACATAATTCGTGGTTTCATGATTGGAAGCGATGATAAAAAGTAAGAAAAATTTAATTTAACTATGTGTGTTTTCCCAAAATCATATTAGTTTGATAATCTGAACAATATTCTGAAGAGATTAAGGCACGGTCCATTTGATATTCTGGGGGGGGGTCTTGGGTTTCTTTCGAAAAAAATAATTTTGCTCTGAATTTTGATGATAAAAATAAATTTGCTTATGGTGTGACAGGAAAAAATAATCTTGCTCTTACAAGTAATCTGAATTTGAAGAATAACCATAAAATTCGCTTAAAATTCCTGAAATTTTTTCGGCTCGCTTCGCTCGCCGCAGTTTTTACTTTCTATGAAAAATTTTTGGCTCGATTCGCTCGCCATAGTTTTCTTCTGTAATGGCAAGTTCATATTTGAAAATATCAAAAGAATGCATGTTACTGAAACAATTAAAATGCTTATATACATTATCAATATAATTCATTACTATAATAGATGCATGTATCACCATAGTGTCTGATTTTATATACAAACTTGGAAGGAGAATTTAAATAAGTTTTTCACTAGTTTTCATTTTTACATGTAAAAACTTGCATTAGGCCCTTTTACATGTTACATGACCTTTTATACATTTTGTTAACTAAACATTATATATCGCATATTGTAAAAACCTTTCACCTCTCTCAGTTTAGATGTGAATACAAGTTTTACATAAAAATAATGTTTGGAGTATTTTTAAAAGTAAAAATAAAGAATTTCTATTGAAAAACACAAACATTCTTAATATTCACATCAATTGTTATAAAAAAATTTCCTTGCTCCAACTTTGCGAGAAAAAAATAATTTTGCCCCGGTCCGACAAAAAACCAAGCCCCTCCCCAGAATATCAAATGGACCGTGCCTAAATAGGGTAAAAAGAAAGGTCAGCAATTCTGACTTGAAGGAAACTCTACTTTAAATTCGCACATATGACGAAAACAATAGTGAAAAGGGCAAAAATAAGACGAGGTGAAATTTTCGTTCTCATTCACTTCTTGAATAAAATTATTAAACAATTTTACTGCACAAGACACGTATGTCGGATAGTAAATAGGCATATGAGGTATTTTAAGCCAAAGTGATTTTCTAATACAGCCAAACTTAGCACACTCTAGTTTTATGATTTGAATTTAGATTTTAAGTATCTACATACAAAGAATTCGCGGCTCCAAATCCTGTGAAGGGTCGATCCAGTAATATAGTAAAATAAAATCAAAGACCGAATCAAAATAACATTTGGTGGGATGGTGCTGGTATGTTAATCCCTTTAATTACAATGAGAAATGACATTTTCTAAAGTAGCAAAATGATGTGTAACTTGTAGAAATAAACATCAAAGAAGTACTCAGTCCGAAAGTCGAGATACAAAGAAAAAGCATTAGAATTTCCATAGGAATGTTTGTGAACCTCGGACTTAATAAAATTCCAAGGTGAGACCAGGTACTCGGGGAGAGTCAGCGTCTCCTGATTGCATGCATCACCCGTCGCAACAGCTCCATGAAAATGGTCAAATTTGGTAATTGTCGCAATGTACATATTGATGTACAAATCAAGTAAATAGTTCTTGTTTTGTGATGATGACAGCCATCAAATCGCAATCAAGAATGTCACTGATCATTCTGGATTGTCATATTGATAAAGTGGCTAAAAGACATTTCCTTTTAGGCAACAGATCTGGAAAGAACGTTCTTAAATACACTTGAAGCATTCAATCATGGGGAACATATTTCACTGCTCCACACTGCTAGCGGACATAATTACATATCTTTTATCTAATTCGAATATCGAAATGCTGATTCCAAAATGAACTAATATGTGTCCTATACTCTTACCTGATTGGCTTAACTGTAAACCTGGTTCTAGCTTGTCTATCCACTGTCCATACAAATCACTACCTTCATAAGTTTTCTATGTAAACCCGTTCTTAGATCCTCGAAGCATGCCTTCTGATTCAAGAATCATTTCATTGTGACGAAAACGTTTGAAAGCTATGATCCATACTTATTTTCTTGTGAGCAAAAGGTAAACATTTTAAAGATGAATAGTAATATATCACATTACCGATACATTATTTTGTCGTGCACCCTCTTTAGCTCCCATCGATAAATGTATTTTGCAGACCAGGCTCTTTAAATTTAAGTAATAAACGGTACCTATGTCAATTATGCACTTAGCGATTTTATCTCCTTAATTAAGAATACCCCCTTAAAGACTTGAAGTGCAAATTCTTGATCGTTGCAAGAGACAAAAATGTCAATATGTATATATCAAAATCATTACAAAGAAATTTGACTAATTGTAAAAATACATTATAGAATCAAGTTCTAAAGGAAGGCTAACAAAAGAAAGACACTTTCTTTAAGATATTTATGTATTACGTAAAAACTTTACATGTGCATTTTTGTAGATATTGTTCTCATTTGTTCATCACCGACGGTGTTGCGGCTAGCCAAGCAGGGATGCTTACTCCTCCCGGGCACCTGGTCCCACCTCTAGCTTGTTAAGGATACGTCGATGTTCAATTTGATGCTGTTGAGACTGTTATCAGGATCTTCTTGATCTCTTTAACAGTTCGTGTAGGGCCTGCTTCCTTAAAAGAATGTAAGTCATTGATAGATATTTCATAAATCGCATGAACATGTATCCAATATGATCAACATTTGATTGTACATTTTTGAAGTTGAATAAGGATGTGAAACAAGTCCGATTTGATTGACAAAATACCCGCTTCTCACATAATTCCAATTATATATGATTAATCATTTTTGTAATTAAAAGGGTAATAATTTCAATTAGCAGAATTATTGGTATATTAATAGCAGTTCTCTGTAAGGACCAAAATAATTTCAATAGCACGTGGAAACAGCATGTCTCCAATTTTGGAGATTTTTGGTGTTGAAGGTGTATATGATGTTCTGAGACAAAAATAAACTTTCTTTTTACAAATTAAGCTTTCGTTGCCATGGAAACCATGTTTGAAATTTTACGCATCGGTAGAATACTTGTAACATGGCATTTTCACAAGGCTCGTTTCCATGGTAACAGCTATTGTAGTCAAATGAAATTTTCTTAATTTTTCTCTTTATATCTTTAATAGTATAAAAATTACACAAGAAGAATGTTTCTGCCCGCTATTCTCTTTGTCAATATGCTCAAAATGCAGGCAAAAACCTGTTTTGAAGAGGCCCTTTTTAAGACCGAAAAAGCTCCTAATTTATCATGATTTCGCTCAAATTTAAGGGCAAATAATCTGAAATGTCAGGCTAACTTGATTTCTACTGCCAATTATCTTTAAAGTTTAATCCTTGATCTTTAAGAAAATGTTAAAATTTGAGTGGGACCTCTTCACAATTTTATTCAAAAGGGTAATAAAAAATGGTTACCATGGTGACATTCTGGTCAGTGCTATTACACATAGAGTAATTTACTGGTAAATTTTCAGCTGTCCGTTATATATTTTTAAGCATTTTTTATCAGTGCATATAAAAGAGCATTATTGATTAAAAAATCACCTTAAATTTTTTCAAGGTCACAGGACCCAATGTCAAGGTCATCTTGAATGTAATTCACAAAATTTGGCAAAATTCTGTGATTTTTCAAAAATATGAGAGGCAGTTACTCAAAAATCATGTGGTATTGAGTAAAACAAACACATACATAGTGATTTTGGATATATCCCCTATTTATTGACCAAAGTTGCAAAAAATTCAAAATCAATGACATCCTTGATTTTTAGCTAGTATTTCATACATACATATAAAAAAAATTGAGATTATCATGATTTTTGTCTGGGGCTTATTTTTTTAGGAGAAATGTTCTGAACTAAAAATTGTAATGTTTTTCCATCTATCGGTCCTAATTTTAGAAAGAAGTATTTTTGATACAAATATATGGCAGTCAAGCCTAAATTTAGTAACAATAAATAACAACAAAAATGCAAATTTTATTGAAATTGGAACCTATATTTTGAATTGACCTTGAACTTAGAGTCAATGACCTTGACAAATTTTGGAAGTGCTCAAATAAAGAATAATTTCTTCTGTTGTCCTTACATAAAGCTTAAGCAATATAAGTTATTTAAACCATGCTAAAAATCAATTTGAAAAGATATAGTCATCATGTGTCAAATGAAAAGTTGCCATGGCAACCATTTTTGACCTCAAAATGTAGGAAAACAAAACAAGGTCCCACTTATTTTTTTCAGTGATGATATTTGTCACATGAAATCTGTTTTGTTCTGACAACAGTGATGGTGTTATCAGCCTGACATTTTGTGTTAATTTTGCTTAAAAATGTTAAAAATTGGACAAAATTAGGCCTTGATTTTGACCTTATTTTATGGCAATTTTTGACTGACTTTGATTTGATAGGATCCGGCTAATTGAAAGAAATGTCAAAAATTTGTTATTTTTTCTAAAAATAGAGGTTTTAAAGATTATAAGTTGTTAATACCAATTAACTCTGACAATGGTTTCCATGGCAACATAATAACCAAAGATAACTTATTTGACAATTTTTTTAGAGCTATAAATAGACAGACCTCGTTTCCATGGCAACCAGAATATTTATTTTCAAAAAATTGTTATTTTTGTATTCAGGGCATTATACATACCATTTATAGAGAAAATCATGAAAATCCATGACATGCTGTTTCCAAGATATTTTGGTCCTTACAGAGAATTGATATTAAGTACTCCATATGAAATCATCTCGCTAGCGACACAAAGGCAACACGAAGGCATCAATCTGCCTTAAGCGTGTCGGTCCGTCCGTCTGTCTGTTGGTCTGTCTGGTAGTCACACTTCAACACAAGCTTCATAATAAGATGAGAAGACTCTATACGAATGAATGTCAAGGTTACCTTCAAAGTCAATATTCATATAATAAGGGTCAAACATCGACAGACGACATACATGTTCTTGAACATATTTTTTATCTTCTCTATCGGTCTTTCATTTTCATGCATTAACATCGACGGCGGGTGCGGCTAGCCAACAGGGGATGCTTACTCCTCCCGGGCACCTGGTCCCACCTCTAGCTTGCTAGGTGTTTGTCGATGCTCTATTTGATGCTCTATTGTGAGTGTTGTTGATATCTTTCTTAACTCATGTTTTTCCCTAAATCGTAATAGCATTTCATAATTCGTTTTAGAATTAATTTGAAAAAGGGTTCAGAACATAATTATTCAATATATGTCTGATAATGTTTTTTCTTGTTTCAGATATTTAGCACCATGGTTCTTTTATATAATTCATAAACATGAATGGAAGACAATTTACACCTGATAAAAGACTTAGATTCAAATTCATGCAATGTAGTGATTTATATCTGCCTTATTACTAAGCGATTGAGCAAAATACCAAGCATAAAGGGTCTTTTTGATCACTAATGTAATTAGTGAAGATAATCAAGATAGGAAATCATACGGTCTAGAATGTCAAACGTACTCAAATGCAACAGTACGTTGGTATGCTCCTCAGGTATGGTGTTGAAATGTCAAAAGATTGATTCTATCAATAGTCTAATAGTCATTATGTGACATCTTATTCTCAAAATGAGAAAGTTCCCTTCAGAAAGACATACATGAAATTTATCTGTCTAATATCTTCTTTTTTCAAAGGTTATGGCATATATAGCTTAACGTTGATTAAAAAGAATATTTTGACGTTCTTGTCACCCGCTTTCGTGAAAGCGAGGGACAATAAAACAGTACGTCAATCAAAATAACTTTAACTTTGAACGGTAAGTGATTAGGATTTTATAGTTCACATTTGCATTTCTTGTGACGAAACCTTTTCATTGTTACAAAAATGATTTAACTTTGTTATTGACGAAATACGGTACCTTGCTCTATTATTGTTAAGATTGGTCTCTAATTACATACATACATCGGACTTAATCAGATTAGATGTTGTTAACGAAACATTCACTCGGCGGGATTAATATAAAAAGTTATCAATCAGTTAGGTAAACGCCCACTGTAGTATGAGCTGATAGCTTCAAGGCTCCTACAAATTTGGAAAACTTTTACAGTAAATAGCAAAAGATAGAAAATTCTTTGGGATCAGAGAAATCAGATTAGAAAGATATAGGTTTAAACAGGTTTCACTGTATATCCAGATATAAAATTATTGCTTGAAAATGCAGGAGCTCTACGCATGGAGATGTCCATGAAATGTGGATATTTACCACATCCCTATACATATTACAAAATCAATAATTAAGAACTTTTAATGTTAGAGCTTTAAAGGTGTTGATATTACATCGGAAAAGTGGGAGGGTTGTGCGCACGTAATCCAGGATAACCATACCTTCTGCTATTTCCGTGGCAGATGGCCGTCCTAAGTCGGCACCGGTTGCCCATTGGTCTCGTTGGTTTATGTGTAGTCCTTTGTATTTGATGTTTCTGTGTTGTGCGTTGACGTTCCTTGTCCCTTACACGTCTCTTTCTGTGCTTGTCTGCTTTGTGTTTTTTCTTTGGGTGTTTTGGGGTTTTGCTGTGGGTGCTGCAACCTGGTGTTGTTGGAGATCCCCTCCTGTGTTTTAACTTTATAAAACTATGCTAAGGTGAGGACCTGATAAATTCTGAGTTTATAATTGAAATAACTATATACTCTCTTATGTTAAACGTCTTCAAATTCGATAGCATCATTAAAGAACAGATGAATTTTCAGCATGGACCAGACATGTATGTCTCGGGTACTTAACCCTCGTCAGTGATCCTCAATCTAAACAATGTAATATCGCCTGAAAGTGTGAAAGTTTTGTCAGAAATGAACCGAAAGACGTAGCAAGATGGGTGGGATATAATGCTACAGGACCCACGTTTTAGTTTCAAGAAGGCGTTGAAAATACGATCGACCTAAATTGATCGACCTTGGCCCTCGGAGACTATGAGAAATATCTATCAAGTGATCAAGCCCCTCGACATGTTATCTGCTACATGTATAAGATAACTACAAGTGAGACACAATCAAAGTTCACGAACAATTTGCAAAACATATATAAGGAGTCATATTTGTATTTAGATTTAAATGACCTGACGATTTTGTTATGCATTCAAATGAGTTAAAGAAGATCCTGACGATAATCTCAACAGCACTCACAATAGAGCACCAAATGGAGCATCAACGGACCCCTAGCAAGCTAGAGGTGGGACCAGGTGCCCGGGAGGAGTAAGCATCCCCTGTTGGCTAGCCGCACCCGCCGTCGATGTTCACGCACAAAAATGAAAATATATTAAATACATGCACTGTCTATGGTTCTGTCTATATAGAAAGTGCTATGGCGACAACATCAGGGAAAAATATTCAAAAAACTTACTGTCAAACCCCTCGCGGGGAACTTTTTTACGAGCTCCACACGGCAAAGGGCATAAGTGTGACACAAATGAGTTAAAGAAGATCCTGACGATAATCTCAACAGCACTCACAATAGAGCACCAAATGGATCATCAACGGACCCTTAGCAAGCTAGAGGTGGGACCAGGTGCCCGGGAGGAGTAAGCATCCCCTGTTGGCTAGCCGCACCCGCCGTCGATGTTCACGCACAAAAATGAAAATATATTAAATACATGCACTGTCTATGGTTCTGTCTATATAGAAAGTGCTATGGCGACAACATCAGGGAAAAATATTCAAAACACTTACTGTCAAACCCCTCGCGGGGAACTTTTTCGGATTCCGCACATTCCGTTCCTACACGGATAGAGCCATGTTTGTTATCCTGAGGAAACAAGAATTATTAGTAAGACATTTTCAAAGCAGACACCATATTGTGCTCTTAATGTTTTGGTGTTTTACTGTTGATGCTGCAACGGGGTCTTGTTGGAGATCTCCTCCCTTCTCTTAATTTTTACAAAAGGATTACATGATGCACTTACTTATTACAATTATTCGATCATTATCAATATCGATACATTATGTACAATCATGTAATTAAAATATGATTTTATATCTATAACTAAGTATGCTGAAAAGAAAAGAAGGAACCTTCATCAAGATGATCGAAGGTTATCCAACTTGTTACCTTTGTTTCGCTGGGTGGTGCAGGATGGTCATGCTGGAGAACATCCCCTTTTCCTTCTATAACAGCAGTTCAAATTTATTCTAATACACCAGACGCTTGTTCGATGAGTGAATTTTCATCATGCAGTGTTACTTCATGCCATAGTGATTTTCAAACAAGCAAAGATTAAGTTTATTGGCGTCCTAGTACATGTATCTGTTTAGTAAGAGTGGGCGACTTCAAATTCCCTGTAGATTCAATTCAGTGGGATGATTTTATAAAATCTGTGTCCGACGAACATCGACCACAGCACTCACAGCAAATCGCTGAAACATCCATATGGGAAAAGTCAGAGACGGCATGTTCAACAAGAGACGGTAAAAGACACGATGGACACCAAAATAAAAAATCAAAATACAAGTTTAGTTTGAATACATTTTCAATGAAAATCACATGAGTCATGCTCAATGTAAAATGCAAACAATAGTGTATATTTAATAGAATTATGAAATATTGAAAATGAAGCTTAAGTCTGCATTAATTTCCCTCATAATATCAATAATATTAGTTATAGGATTTGTTCCTGTTATACTTCCTACTCAAAGTAGGTGGTTAAATTAAAAAAAATGTATGACATGAATAAACCCTATAACGAATTTATCATGCCGAGAACCATTAAGTAACGGTTTTTTTACGTTTGAAAATTTACTGTCCTATCTCTGCGTCAAGGTAGGATACCACGTGACCGTAATACTGCGACGTCATTTGCTGGAATTAGTACGAGGCATAATAGAAAATAATGGGGTTCGTTCCATTTTCCCGAAATTAGAAAAAAAAACATACCATTCAGCATGAGGTACAACTTATATCCACGATGTCAAAGTGTGCGTGTGGGATTTAGATTTTAAGTAGTTACTAAAAAAGGATCAAAAGAATAGTATTGAATACAAATAGAAAATGCTGCGGTAGAACGGTCAAGGGATCGACTTTCGGATGGGAAAATTACCAAAATATATCATAGCTACGTGGAATTTATACAGTATTTCATGTTCTGGTTTTCTTCCTATTTCGGCCCGGATGATCGTTTGTAAACTCGATCTATGTATTAAAAATATATATATTATCAACGTATTCTTCGTGTTTATTGTTCCACTTGATTTGGATATTTCCCTGTTGATGGGTGTGTGTTTTTTTAACATATTTGCAGCCATACGCGCCTTGCATGCCGATATTTTCTCACTAATTGTCACGGATCTTTAATCATATGATGATCAGGTAAGCAAAGTGGCAGCGTGCTTGCTTCATAGATCTTAGATTCCCAATATTCAGCTCAAAGTCGATAACTCAGGAAATCACAAACCGAAAGCATACATAATCAGGATTAAACAGGAACCAAAGCAAACAAACAAAAACTTCCACCACATGAAAAGAAGCGAACCTCCAATATGGGAGTGAGACCAGGTGCCCAGGAAGAGCTAGCAACACCCAACACCCAAAATCTAGATTCTTATTCATACTGTTTGTTTCACGCATTCGTTCACATGATTTCTACAAGCATGTATAACGACGATATTCATGCCGCAAACCGACTCACTTGACATACTTTAAAATGTATTCCTACGTAAATTTGCATGTTACAAGCTTTAGCGCACTTTTTGCGTATGACGTCATGCTTCCCTTTGTTCTTTGCTCCTGTGACGTCATACTGTGACATAAAACTACAAGGTATGAGCTTGTTAATGGCGTTCTTCTCCACATGAAAACAACAGAGCAAGTAAGTTTATCATTAATTAAACTTTGATTTTTCGCCATTGTAATAATTAAATACGAAGCAGTTGTATTTCATATCTTGCAGCGCTATAATTTCTGTTGGTCGTTGTTAGTCCTCCGTAACAAGGACAAGCCCCGTCGGTATAACTGCGTTTCCAACTGTTTATCCAACATATACCTGTCGGAACCACAAAACACAGTACGTTTATCCCCTAATTTGGCGAAGGTTCTTATGTTGGACTATAATGTACTAGTATCACCAAACCAGACCAGGAGTTTTCCCCAGGTGCTTTAAATTCTTCTTGTCTTCATCTCAACCAACGTTTGGCATTTAGTTAAAAATGTTTTATTTGTTTGCTTTGGTAAATGACTTGAAATGAAAGTCTTAAATATTCTCATTAAGTATCTGATCATATTTTTTTTTACAATAATTTGTTGCAAACAATTATTCGATCGACCCCAATTTTGAAAATACTCGAAGGCTTAGCTTATTCTTTTGCATAAGGTTAAGGACATGTTTAGAATTTCTTTCTTCATATGCTTTAAGTTTTGATTTCATATGTTACTGATGATATACCAATTGTAACTGTTTGTTGTAACTTAGACACAATATTAAATTTTCAATAATGATAACGTAAAATATGTTTCGTATTTGAAAAGTCTAAGAGGATGAAATGATGCTTATGAAAAAAAAAAAAAAAAAACAAAACAAAACAAAAAAACAATGATCATAAATGTACCCGAGTTGTGTAACTGAAAACGAGGGAGAGGTGATAATCTTCTACACCTGGTCCAGTTTATAATAATCGGATAAGTTTTATTAAGCGAGAAGCAAAACATGGACATAAAAATGCTGTACATGTACTTATAATCTTCAGCATCTATTTATTCTCTCTTTTTGAGACCTGGGACCAAGTGCACATCAACTCTTACATGTTCGTAAGCACTCCTGTTCGCAAGAGCTCGGTTTCTTAGGATATCATGTCACGGTAAGTATCATTTAATTGATTATTGCTCAAAAAATGAGTTTTGCTACAATTTCAGGAGTTTTGATAAATAATTAAAAGTAAAACGTACAACGTTGGTCAAATTATAAAATATCTCAAAACTTATCAAAAACTATTACATAAGTATTGATTTATCATCTTTATTTATTGATGGCATACGCAACTTTATGACTCAGTTTTCTCCATTATATTTAATATTTTATAAATCCGAAGAACTTCCCTATGTATGTCGAACGTCAATAGGACATTAATAAACAGTTACAAATTAACTTTATATCTCAAGCATTAAAAGAAATATGATCACACGGCTTAGAAATCTTTTCTTTTTTAATGACATTTATTTTGATTTTCTTATAATTGATATCAAAATTTGAAGTAGTATCAAAACAAAAGGAGGGGATCTCCAACAACACTCGGTTTCAACATCAACAGAAAAACTCCAAAACAGCAATTGCAAAACACAAAGCAGACACCCACAAAAAGAGACGCACAAGGGACAAGGAACAACAACTCACGACATAAAAACATGAAACATAAAAGACCACACATAAACCAATAGACCAATGGACAACCGGTGCCAACTTCTGACGGTCACAAAAGTAGCAGACGAATTGGTTTTCAAAGAAAGTACAATTATAATGTAAATTAACCTCCTGACCAGAGGATGAGCATATTAATGTATGAGGCCCAAGAAACACACAGATGGGTATGTAAATGGATATAAAAACAGAAGGCATACAAAACAAAGGAGAGGATCTCCAACAACACAAGGTTGCAGCGCCCATTTGAAAAAAAAATCAAAAATGCGTTACTAGTTCGTGAGAGCGAAAACCTTGACCTAAAATTTTATTGGTATAAATGTAATTTGTAAATTTCTACTATGAAATCCAAAACATCAGTACATGCTCTAGCATACAATTTGACCTGCGAAATGTAGATACAGTATGACGGTAGTCTAGTAACATCACCGTTAAGAAAGGGAACATTCACTGTGATGAATTCAAAGTCATCTCTTTTTTCATACACATTTGTATGAATCTCTCCATGAACAATATTGATATTTAGGTCCGAAAATGGTTTTCCTGTGTCTGTAACGTTTGTATATGTGATATTCAAATACGTCAAATTTGACTATCTCATTTTACGTACTTTTTTTTCTTTGTTATTGCTATTACGCTTGCCTTGTGGGTTTTCTCCAACTGAAAACATATTATTTTCTGCTATTGCATCAATATCTGTCTGTTTATTAAAAAAGAAGATAATGTAGAGCTGGTAAAGTAGGGGTTAGCGCATTGTACTACAAAATAGGTCGTGGGTTCGAGTATCACCATCGCTCGCCATTACATACCATCGTGAACGTGGGCAAGGTACTTTACACTACATTGCAATCTCTCCTGGCACACGAGACTAACCTGCAATGTGAACGATAAACATAAGCGCCTAAGCGGCAGCTCTGCTTTAAGGTATCTGATGTACAATAGGGTATTTCCCCATGCCTACTATAAGGCACTATTAACTATATATTTTCTGAAAGTTTATAATGCCCACTTCTCAGAAATAATCATTTTGAGGCCAGAAAAACAAAGGGGAACAACTGATGAAATATTTAAATTGTCTATTTTCTCAATGTTACATATATGCAATATAACAAAGTTGTACAAGAGATTTCCCCTTTGATATATATATAAGCCCTGAGAGTCTTATATTTGTACTCAGGGCATCATTACCTTTCAGAAAATATATAGTTCATAGTACCTTACCAGGCCAAAATGTTACCATACTTTACAATGGAGATCATTTAAACGCTATGTAAAATTACTCTATTGTACAACGGATACCATAATACTCCTTAAGGAGTAAATGACATGCTGGTACTTTTATTCAGTTTTAGGATAGATATCCTTTAGAATTGAATCAGTTTTATCTGTTTGTACGTAACAATGGTGTGCAGTGACATTGTTTAGACAAAAAATAAAAACCCCGAATTTTTTATAATTAACAAAAAAAAAAAAAAATAATAAATAAATAAAATAAAAAAATAATTATAATAACTAGATGGCTACTGTTGCAAGCAACAGACGGATTCCTCCTTTATTAGACAATCCTCGGAACTGAAGTGTTAAAATCCGAATAAAGAAGATGGAAAAAAAATAGTTGCTTTAGTACCTTATACACTTCAGCAAATAAGTCAAAAGAGTTTATGTCTAACTTGGGACTATTATTTATCAACGAAATAGAGGAAAAAGATAATAAATACCTTCCATGTTTACGAAAGCTTTAGACTCCATTTATCAATTTTATAACCTTTAGAATTACTATCTCAAAACAGAATTGCACAATGATTTGTCAATGAGAAAATTTCTATTTATAGAAAATGACAACAGCATGTAATGCTATCAAGAAAAAAAGGAAACAGAGAACAAGAATGAAAGAATTATCTTTCTTGGACTATGTTAAGTTCAAATAAGAAGGACTACTAATTGTGTAAAGAATAAAGAGTATGGGACCAGAACTGTAAATTCTACATAAGTAAAAGTTTGTTATGACTTTAAGAATGATTATTTGACCTTGAACCAAGGTCACAGATAAAAGATAAGTATTGGAAGTTATTCTCATCAAAATTGATCTTAAACTGATCAAAAATCAATATTTTATCAACCAAAGTATGTTGTGACCTTGAAATCGAACAAATGACCTTGGGACAAGGTCAAGGTGAGAGGGCTTGATGCAAGGAATATTTGTGTAAATTTAACTTTCAACGTCAAACTGTTTTTGTTTTACATGCAAGGTTTGTTGTTACCTTGAGAAGGAGAATTTGACCCAAGGTCAAGGTGAAAGGGTTCTGCTTAACGATTATGTGTATGAAGTTTGAACTCTCAAGGTCAAACCGTCTTTGTTCTATATGCAAAAGTTTGTTGTGACCTTCAGAAACAAAATTTGACCTTGAAACTAGGTCAACATTAAATGACTACCTATAAGTAACCTCTCATCCAAGTTTCAACGTAAAATCTCAAAAACTGTAGAAATTTGCACTGTGCCAATTTAAAATTTTCAACTCGTAATAGCGCGAAAACCGTAAATATTTCATCGAGGATGTAAGTCTATAAATGTTTGCAAATTTTCCAAAGACCAATATAAGATAAATTTCGCTCAAATCGTGCGGTCACTTGATGAGTTATAAGAGTTTAAAGATTTGACCTTTGATGACCTCTAGCGGGGGCATTTGTGAACTTTTCGACAAGAAAAAAATTGAATTGAGTTCTTCTTATGCTCTTTCACATGGTATTTTCCACTTTATCATATATTGCGGTACTTTTTTTGTAAAGTGTCTGGAACGTTTGGGGGTAAGAATAATAATAAGAATAAACAAAAGACAATACAATAACAGAAAGGATTCCGACGGAAGTCAGAATCCTTAATAAATCGAGTGCGTTGAAGAAACGATCAACCGAACGTGCATGTCCGGTCAATCCTGTTAATCTATCTGGTCTTAAACGATGCTATTGAATTTGAAGACGTTTAACATTTGAACTACTTGGTGAGTGTCACTGCTTGTGGACCAAGAGTCCCCGAGGGCACATGTAGCCAACTTCAATCAACTTCGGTTGATCGTCTGTCTCTTCAATGTATTTGAAATTTTCTGTGACAAAATGTCTTGAAATTTTTAAAACGTGGGTCATGTAGCATTATATCCCACCCATTCAGCTACATCTATTGGTACATTTTTGGACATAATAATTTTCACACTTTTTGGGCATATTACACTGTTTAGATTGAGGATCAATGACGAGCGTTTAGTGCCCGAAACGTGCATGTCTGGTCCATGCTGTTGATTTATCTGGTACAAATGATGCTATTCAATTTGAAGACGTTTATCATTGGCAACATGTGTCATGTTTTAGATATTGTTTTTATTTTCATACATAGACATCTACGGCGGGTGCTGCTAGCCAAACAGGGGACGCTTACTCCTCCTGGGCTCCTCTAGCTTGCTAGGGGTCCGTCGATGCTCAATTTGGTGCTCTATTGTGAGTGCTGTTGTGATTGTTGTCACGATCTTCTTGAACTTATTTATACAAGAATAGGAAACACAATTCACAGGGCGTGGTTTATTGTCCAGACTATTATGTCCCCGAGGGCACATATAGCCAAGATCGATCGGTTGATCGTTTATACAACGCACTTGATTTTTTTTTTGGGTTGGTTATTAATCAAAATTTCTTGAATAGTCCTGTAGCATCATAACCCACTTTCGGTACATTTTTGGACATAAGACTTTGTACTCTCGTTGGCAACAGTCCATCGTTTAGACATAAAACGATGGTTATGTAGTTCTTTTTCATGAACAAAGTCTATATCGAAACGTTATGTTTTATCGTGTGTACTTACCAATAACAAGTGATCTAGCTTGTAATGACTTTAACCTTGTTTACATTTGTAGTTTGACAATAATTGGTAAGTTTGGGGATCTTCCCAGTTCTAAAACATTTTAAGAAAACTTTTAAGAGAAATTCGCCTTGCAACTCTACCCAAATTGAACCACATACAACATTGATGTAATTTCTAATGACAAGTGAGTAGCCTCGTGTCGAGGCTTTTGTTCATGCAAACATTTTTCGTCTTGTGAACTAATCGTTTCATTTTGAAATTTTAGGGCAACATTTCAATGTTGACAGATATGCTTATAAAGGACACTGGATTTCCACGAGCACACAGCAAGGGAAGATCTGAAATGCCATTTGGCTTGACAAACATTGTATATTAAAGTATTTCATGCAGTAGACAAAGGTAAAATATATAGATTTTTATAAATATACAGGTACATTTATCTATGTTATCTTTCGAAGCTATTAACTTATACATTGTAGATTTTTACAATATTTTGTAAACACCACAGCAACTGGGACTTTAGGTTTTTACAGTAAAATGCATAACAGAAAGTATATGTCGACAGAGCGCGGCTGCTGAGCGTTTCGATTCTTTTAATGTATTGTACAAACACCGTTAGTTTTTGAATTTGAAGACGTTTGCACCCACATGGACAAGGTAACTCATACATAAACTCGCACTCCAATCGGCCCAACAAAAAATCGATCCAGCAAACAATTGGTTGACCAGTATTGAAATATATGTTCTATTTAAAAAACAAATCAGTGCAGCATATACACATGCCATCGACTTATGCCTCATCAGTGATTCTTAGGGCCGAAAAGGAGGAAATCCAAATTATATGAATTATGAAGAGCAAAAGTCTCACTTGACCTAAACTTGAATGCTGAATATGAACCGAAGTAAATAACCTCTACGTGCATAAGGCAGACTTATAGGGATTTCTTGGTAAAGAACACAAAGAATTACTTCAAAAATAAAGCTTAATTCAAACTTGATATCATTTTAAATTTTCATGGCAAAAAAAAAATAATAAAAAAATAAACGCATATTCAGATGTACATGTAAATCCGAAAATCTATACGTACATCTGACATGAAGTCTTCGCTTAAGGCGTGCGTTTAAGATAAATATGAAGACTTCATAGTATTTTCGATTGTCAATATAACAATATATGTTCTATTATCATGATTATGAAATGTTTTATTGCAAAATATGATAATCTAATTGTAACAGAATGTTATGTCAGAAGACACTAACGATAACGTGTCACCTTTAAAATATAAGCCCAACCATGCATGGTTTATCGTGAATGTTTTTGAAACATGTAGCCAAGTTCGATCAACTTCGGTTGATCGTCTGTCTCTTCAACGCATTTGAAATTTTCTGTTACAAAATTTCTTGAAATTTCTAAAAAGTGGGTCCTGTAGCATCATATCCCACCCATTCTGCTACGTCTTTTGGTACATTTTTGGACATAATTTTCATACTTTTTGGCCATATTACATTGTTTAGACTAAGGATCACTGACGAGGGTTTAGTACCCGAAACGTGCATGTCTGGTCCATGCTGAAAATTTATCAGGTTTTAAATGATGCTATTGAATTTAAAGACGTTTACCATTTAGTTCATTTTCCTTCCATCTACTTTCAGGGTATTGTACATCAGCGTAGAAACAGATATGAATGCTTCCTCAATAACTGCCTTGGACTATGTCAAAATTATACAGAGGTTACAACAAGCAGGAGCCATTGGAAAATTGAGCTTGCTGAGGTTTTATCTATATACGGGAACTAAAAATGACATTTTTCTTGTGTTCGGGAAATCGTTCGTAGGGTGCATATACCTTCTGTTTCTTACTCTAATGATGGTAGTTTTTAAAAGGAAACAGATGGTGGGCCTTGTTCAGGTAGTACTGTTCATGACTAATGTTGTTGAGATTGCACCTTGGGTACTATCTCTTCCATTCAATATCATGTTCTGTTTCTTTTCGAAGATCGACGTACCAATACCCTACCCTTGGTGTATTATTTATTACATCCTACAAGACCCACTACCCTCAACGATGCATCTTCTATCTCTTAACTTAAAAATCCTCTTAGCAGTCAACCGACTTTGTAGTGTAGCTTATCCATTTCAGACGACAACATGGTTTTCCAAATCTCGTTGCACCGCCTACTGTGCAGTTATATGCACAATTTGCACTTCGTTTGGCCTCGTAATCAATTACCAAATGTTTCAGACAGAGAAGCAAAAGACACTTTTTGACATTTGGGAAGAAGGAAAGTATGAATTGTACTCCGCGTGCCGATTGGATAGCGTTACTTTTGTTGGGACAGAATTCACCATTTCAATTTCCTTCATATTAGATACCTTAGGATATTCCGTTCTCATAGTGACAACTCTGCTTCTTTTTTCAATGAATCTGGTGATCATTGTCAAAATAAAACGTCTCGAACGACAACGAAAAGCTTTATCCGAGATGCCGAAAAACATTTTCAAAAGAAACAGTAACCGCGTTCAATTACTTAACAGAATAACAGTATGGATCTTGACAGTTGTCATTGTTATTGAGTTGCCATTGCTCTGCTTGAAAAGTGTAGGCTTTTATGAGGTTGCATACGCAATGATTCAAAGAAACACTGAACATCTTAACGTAGGTCAAGGGAAGTCTGCAAGTTTGCTTCAAATTTGGTTTCTAGTGTATACCCTCTTAGTTCCACTAGATATGGTAATATTTACAGCATTGAGTAAGAAAGCCAGACAAGGTTTGCGAGAGTTTCTTTGTTCAGATTCTTGCCTGGAAAAATTTGATAGTTTCACTTAAACTTTGTTTCTAGCTAGGTTTGCATCATTTAGTAAGAAGTCAGACAAGGGTGTCGATAGCTTCTTTGCTTAATTTCTTGCCATAAAAAATCTGTTAGTTTCACCCTAAGTTGGTTGCTGATTTATACCCTCTGATTTCCTCTAGATATGGTACATTTTACAGCATTGAGTAAGAAAGCCAGACAATGTTTGAAAGAGCTTCTTTGTTCTGTTTCTTTACATGGAAAATTTGCTAGTCTCATTCACAGTTGGTTGTTAGTTTATACCCTCATACTTCTTGTGGATACGGTTGTATTTACAGCATGTGTGTGTCCTTGATGGTTGACTAGGAGTCCACGAGGGCACATGTTGCCAAATTCGATCAACTTCGGTTGACCGTTTCGATCGATGGTAGCCATAACACTTTCTATTTATCCTCAGACAATGCATGTTTTGAAAATATTGTTTAATTTCATTTTCGTGCGTGAACATCGACGGCGGGTGCGGCTAACCAAACACGAGATGCTTACTCCTTCCGGGTATCTGGTCACACCTCTAGCTTACTAGGGGTCCGTCGATGCTCAATTTTTGTACTCAATAGAGAGTGCTGTTTAGAGTGTCCTTTGCTCTTTTTTTATCTCATTCGAATGCATAAGTAAATTGCTGTTCAAAAATTTTCTCAAAAATTCCTGAAGTGCGTACTTTACCATCATATCAAACCCATCATGTTACATCTTTTAGTATTTTTGGACATAACTTTCACAGTATTTGGTAATGTTTCATTGTTTGGAATGAGGGTCAATGATAAGGGGTAAGTACCCGAAACATGCATGTCTGGTCCATGCTGCAAATTTATCTGTTCTTAAGTTATTCAATGAATTTTAAGACGTAACATTGAGTAAGAATTTGCAAAGGTTCTCGTCGCCCCAGGGTGCGTTTTCTATTGTGATCACCGCTACATAGTAATGTTGTGAACTTTCTTGTCTTACTGATTTGAAGCCACCTTTTTGAAACTTGTCTGACCTCTAGCCTCTGTGTTTTAGTTCATGTAGTGCTTAAAATTCTGTTTCGCTGCATGGAACAGTCTTTGTATTTTATGTGGCTGAATGGTGCAATGGGCTAAGTTCTTGATGTTAATTGTAGGCTTATTACTTTATAATCATCAAATCATGTATAGATATAAATATCTATATGATAAAAATGTTAATGACAACTTGAATAAATTTCAACCTTATTGACGATATTTTATTTTCTTTATCTTTAATGAATGAATAGATAATATCATATCCTTTGGTTAAAAGGAAAAGTTAAAACAAAGGAGGGGATCTCCAACAACTCCAAGCTGCAGCACCCACAGCGAAACCCCAAAACACCCAATGCAAAAATCACAGAGCAGACAAGCACAGGAAGAGACTCTTAAGGGACAAGGAACGTCAACGCACAACACAGAAACATCAAACACAAAGGACCACATATAAACCAACGAGACAAATCGGCAACCGGTGCCGAACCAGGACGGCCATCTTCCATGCTTGTTAAACTTCGCTAAACTTCAAGCAGTAAAAGCCAGAGAGGTTGTGGGTCTGAAAATATTAAATACTTTAGCAATCAAGAGTACCGTGCCAAGAACCTTTGACACCGAAGATGAAACCTACCCATGGCCAATCCCGTGAAGGGAAATGTTATATGACCCCGAAAGAACGGTGTTATTGTGATGTTTATCTTTGTTCAGGGTCATGAAACACCTCAAGATCCTAGGTAGAAGTACTATAGACAGATGAACCTGGCCGTATAATAATATGTACAAGAAAATGATGGGAATATATAAACTTACTTTCTGCTCCTTTCCTTAAGCATATCAGCGACCTTGTAAGTTGAATGTTATATTTACTCATCATCCATAACGTGTCACTTTAAAATTGATTTTGGGGGAGAAAAAAATACAGACTTTCCTTACAGGGCAAAATTCCTATAATATTTAAATAGGGCAGTTCCGCCTACAATCATCATGTGTGATAATTCTCTTATTCTATGATCTCATACCGCGGCCAATGAGAGAAACTCCTTCCCATGGTTTGTATTGTAAATTATCTAAAGAAAATAAATAAGCTTTAAGCTTCCTTTTTGGTCCTGCTTGTTCGGATGTTATAACTTGCATCATTTCAATATATTCAAACTATACTCCTGAGAACGGCGCCGCAATTAAAGCACAACAGGTCTACCTACAATGCAATCCGTACTTGCGCTGAACTCTGGAGATTATACAGTAAACTTCGTATATAACGAAGCCCAGGGGCCCATTGATCCAAATTCGTTATAACGATATTTCGTTGCATGCATTTTGATGCTAAATATGTTTCTTTGGTGTGGACGTTCTAAATGAATGAAAACTTAAGACCGGTATTCAATAGCTATGTTGTGATTTATTAAGTATGCTTTCTTTACAATTGACATACCGATATAGTATTTAATGATTGGCAATCAATTCCTCATGTGTATACAACGCATCTCCTAATAGGTAATTAGCGTGGGGATGACAGAAGGGGAGAGCAATTATTTCATAATTAGTAATTAATTGTCCGCCATGTGTTAATTGGAAATACCTAGAGGGCATTTCGTTACATCAGGTGAAAACAGTGAAGAAACTATGACCACGGGACCACGAGATGGCTTCGTAAAAGCCGATAATTCGTTACATACAAATTCGTTACAAGCGTACAAAAATCAATGGAGGCTAATAGGACTTCTGCAGGGACTTTCTTTTTACTTCGTTCCAAGCAGAATTTCGCTATAAACCTGTTCGTTATAGGTGAAGTTTACTGTACATTAAATTAATAGAATCTAACACCACGTTCCTGGAGAGAGAAAGAAATCTCACTCCGAGTAGCCATGCGTATATCTGTGGGATTGTGCTCTCCGTATGTTTGTCCTATTTTCCTTTCTCTTAGGTTTATGTTGTTGTTTTTTTAAATTGTAAGCCTTTTGATTGTGATTTTTGGGATCTAATTTCGAGTTTTGTGTTTGATTTTCATTTACTGATAGTAGGTCAACAAAAATCTTCATAAGAATGTGAAAGAAGGGAGGGGATCTCCAATCAGATCCTGTTGCAGCATCTATAGCAAAACACCAAAACACCCGATGCGAAAACACAAAGACGAGCACAATAAGAGACGAAAAAGAGACATACAACATATAAACATCAAACACAAAAAAAACATGTGAAATTGTACGAACACAAAAAGGTGAATTTGGGTCATAGGAAGGTGAATATGGATAACAAGAAGGATAACTTTATCATCAAAGATAAACTGAACACACAACACACTAAAGCTATTTAAATATTACCTATCAATCAATAAATCATTGTCAGATATCATATGTAAGATTGTAACCATTTAACAATTATTCCAGAGTTCATTTTCTCCAGATCCATTAACAGTTCACCTACACGTAGATCTTTCGATAAACAAGCAAATTTGATTGAGGCTATTGTTTCCAAAAGATCACCTCAACAACTTTCAAGACTATATTGTTCGTGAAGAAGAATCAAACTGTATATCAGTTTAATAGTAGACTATAAATGTGACCTTGATCCACTTTTGGTGTTGATTCTTATTGTGCTTGACACTTTCTACAAGTCTGACAGAGGCCGGTATATAATGCACATCAAGTAGAGTTAAAATATTACATATAGATGCAACTTCCAGACAGACAGACTGAATTATTCTGTTTACTTGTACATCATACTTAGGTCTCAGGCTCAGCTGATGGATGCTCCTCACACACAACTTTGATACCAGAATGTTGACCGAGTGTCTTTGACTTTCCCGAAATGATCGTGAATGGCGTTCAACCTAATATGACCTTAAAAACCTTTGTCTAGCAACCCATATTCTACATTCAATCTGAACAAATCATCCCTCAAAAGTTATTAATTTAACACTACCTCCCTTTTGGAACACAAGTTATCATCAACATAATAGAAACATAGTGTCATCAGAGATGAAAGAGCTCACCTTGATGGCAACATTACCTCCTGACCAGATTTTGTTCCAACACATACATGAGCTCGCGGCGGCAGAGCACGGATTGTATTACGTACGCCCTCTTTTTATATCCATTTACATATTCATCTGTGTTGTTTGGGCCCCTGCGTTTTGCGGTCTTGTTTGTGTGTTGTCATCTGACAGTGAGGAGGTTGTTTTACACCACAATTGCACCTTCTTCGAGACCTCTGGGTAATCGGAAAAGTGGAAGGGTTGTGCGCACGTAATCCAGGATAACCACACCTTCTGCTATTTCCGTGGCAGATGGCCGTCCTAAGTCGGCACCGGTTGCCCATTGACCTCGTTGGTTTATGTGTAGTCCTTTGTGTTTGATGTTTCTGTGTTGTGCGTTGACGTTCATTGTCCCTTATGCATCTCTTTCCGTGCTTGTCTGCTTTGTGTTTTTGCATTGGGTGTTTTGGAGTTTTGCTGTGGGTGCTACAACCGGGTGTTGTTGGAGATCCCCTCCTTTGTTTTGCATCAAGTATCATCGAATGATTCAAACAACAAAGGTTTGGTTGATAAAGGGCTTGAAAATAAGCTGGAAATGAATATGTTCACTGTGTTTGGTTGATAAAGGGCTTGTAAATAAGCTGGAAATGAAGATGTCTACTGTGTTTGGTTGATAAAGGGCTTGGAAATAAGCTGGAAATGAAGATGTTCAATTAAACCTACCTGACCACTCAAGCGTAAAATATAGGTTCAGACAAAGCGGCCATACCAGCATTGTAGTCAGCAATGCATCCTCAGATGCATCACCCACACAACTTGGGTTGATCTAGGACTTATTATAAGAATGAAACGGACCTCTCAAATTTGTATTTGTAGCAGTCAATGTAGTAAGCATCCATAGAAGCATCATACGCATTGGTTTGGTGGATTGAGGAGTTAAAGGAAGCTGGGAATTGAGGTGTCAGGTGTGAGGCACCAAAGTGCAGATGCCAAGGCCGATGCCAGGGCTATGGCAAAAGTCCCCTCTACTTCGGCTAGGTTATCTAAAAATCTTAACTTGCGTAATAATTATATAAATATCAGAAGATGCATTCTTCAGTAAAGACAAAATCTCAAGACCATTTGACATAGTTTTAAAAGAATTTCTTCAATTTTTATGCACGAATAACTGTTTCTAGCTGTAAAATGACCTTGTGTTGACCTTTGATGTATGCTCCCCCTCTTTTGGTACCTGCATATAAAAGAATATGCATGTAGCTTTCTATCATTATCCAAAAGGGCAAGGGGTGGTAAGGTGGTTTCTAGGCCCAAAATCGTTGCTAATTCCAAAGATTTAAAAATATTGAAATTGACACTAAAATTGGTAAAAGGAAGCTTGTCTTTAATAAATTCAATATGAAAAATGATAAAATTTCATTTTTTCGTTAGAGTAATCCCCCCTTGAAATCACCTATGAAACCGGAAATGAACAAAAATTCAATATATATTCACATGCGATAGCAAAATTAGACTTGGCCACATCAAAACAACAAGTTCATATTTTTTCTGTATATCCGTATAAGTATTTTGTAAATGCTGTGAAAATATGAATCTGTTGTTTTCATGTGGCCACATAGAAAACGGAAGGAAATCAATGACTGTTACCATGCGAGCGGGTCGTTTTTGAAACAGAAAACACCTTTTAACTTCTATAATACAAGAATTATTTGAGTAAAATCGATACAATTAAATAGATTTTGTTCTGTTGTTATTGATGATATTGATTATTTATTCCCACATGCACGAAATCAAATAATACGGACAAAAACGTCTTTCAAATGTTTATTATCCTCGTTACGTAGCAGATATTCAGGACGACGGAATGACGTCATATTGAATATATGACGTCATATATGTTCGCGACTTTGATATTGCTTGTATTTTGCGAAAAAAAAAAAATAAATTCAAAGTGATCATTTCATATGCATATTGAATCAAGATGACAGAGTATCTAAAAGGGTACAGTCGGCATTTATAAATAAATGTCAAACTTTAAGCCAGAATCAACGAATTAAAATATTTTAAAGTAAAAAAAAACCTGAATGAATTAAAGAAGATCCTGAACAAACGAGCAAGAAACAAGAAAAAGGAGAAAAAAACTAAACAAACAACATCAACACCCCCAGCACACACAAAAAAAAAATCAAACAAAAAAAGTATTATATTAAATGAAACGCGGTTTTACACAATTTGTGATGCGACAAACTAAAGTTCATACTCCAATAAACTGTCAAAATTAAACAGTCAATTCTTATATGAACGTGTATTTTGAACAAATCAAAATGCGTAGATTCATGTAATCGTGCATATTTGGAAATTATATCAAAATGAGAAATGAAGGCCATGTAACATAGACACTACCGCGTATGATTTGCCGTCCACGAGATGTACTTATTTTTGCAAATTCAGGGGGAAAATATCTGCCGTGTCTCATTTTCGACTGAGAAAAATCTTTTTGTTTTATAGAAAATATCTTGTCAATATTAACGAAAATTGTATGTTACACAATACCGTGAAATGACGCGACGTGTCCGTTTGGACAATTTTCGTTAATATTGACAAGATATTTTGTATAAAACATTTTCAATAAAATAAAAAAAAATAAAGAATCATTATCTTCATTCGGGGAGATTTTATTTTAACATCTATTGATAATTTCAGTCAGCATACAATCAGGGCGTTTAGAAAGTAGGAAATATCCCTACTTTACGAACAGCAAAACGTACATACTGAAATATTCAATATAATTTTAAATTCAGCTCTCTTTATTTCGTAATTTTTCTAGTCAGAGCTGAATCTTAATTAGACTGTAAAATGATGCAAGCAATACATGTACATTAGAAATTATTGAGTGCTGAACTGGAAGGTATTATAGGTGGCGCTATGATAAACAATTTTATCATATCGATCCCTTTTCTATGTAAAAACAACGAGTGTAATTATATAACCATGCGGTGGCGGATCTAGGGTCTCAGAGAAAGGGGGCCGATAAGACAAGTTGTAAAGAAAATTGTTCATAGAAAAAAGGGAGATAAAAATCAAGAAGTCTTACTGAGCGATACTGTAGCCAACGCATAATTGAATTATTTATTTATTTCAATATTTTATTTATTTATTTTTTATAAGGGGTGAATCAAAAGGTTGTGTTGAAATTGAGACATGCGAGGTAATTCTTGAAACTGGCGAGCGGTAGCTAGCCAACGAATAAATAGAAAAAAAAGATTTATATTAGAAAAGACAATGTTGACCATCACACAGAGGGTATCGGAGCCCACTCATACCCCTCTATTCGCAATTCAAATACATTAGCGAAGACATCACAATGCAAAGTAAGCTGAAAAAAGTATCAAATAGTGCCAAATCATTGTGCGAAGGGGAGGGGAGCTTCGTTTTTTTGCTTCATCTGGGCTGGTCTTCTGGGATTGAATCGGACGAGAAAAAAATTGAGCCGGAAAAGGGGGAGGGGGTTGAAATAGGGTCTGCTGAGTTACCGGAAATACACATACTTTTTTTTGGAACGAGTTTGGCTGGTGATATTGATAGCATATCTACACAATTAATAGCATATTATTAAATAGTATTAGAAAATAGCAGCAAGTTATCTGCGGACAGCGTTACATTACGATGTGATCGTAACGTCATATGACGTCAAAATCAGTGTAAAATATAGCAGACCATCCTGTCTTCAAATTAGTGTAGAATCGCAACGGGATGTTCGATTCTCAAAATTTAAATTGATTTATACTCTGTAAATCCTGTATTTTCATTGATCAATGTTTGTCCCAGTTTTGACATTGGGCCGATTTTGGCTCTTACCGCCCCTTGCCCTTTCAGACAATTTGGACAAGACACAAATTAACTTTAAATGAATTTCTAAAAAGAAATTACAGAAAATGTTATTTTTAGCCTGGAAATAACCTTGAGCCTTGATGATTGACCGTAAGTGACGTTTATCCCAAAGGATCTATACTAAACACTAAAGAATACTTTTGTAAAATATGATCAAATTCTGATGTAAGGTTAAGGAGATATATAAACACTTGGACTGATAGATAGACGGACAGACATGGCATTGACTATATGCTTCCCCAAATCTCATGAATACATCTGGAAACCTTAGTGTCTAAGACAGGCAGACAGACAAAATGTCTCCTCATTTACAATCAATAAAAGTCTCTGATTCATGATACAAACTTATTGTATCTTGGTGTATAGACAAACAAAACTGACAGATGGGATTTTTATTCAGACCTTCATTATACTGATGTACATGTATGTGTCATTGATTAAAATACACATTCTTGAACACAGCTCAAAATAAATAAATACATTAGAATTATGTACACATACATGAAAATTAATACTACATGTCAATTTGACATCAAATTTTCTGCATCTATTAGTATTTTGCATAATAATAAATAAATATAATACATGTATACCAAGCATACAAAATAGTACAACATTTAAGGTAGAAAAAAACTGAGTAGAAACAAGCATTATTTCAGATATAACAACTACCTAGCCGAGGTTTATTGTCCAGTAATTCCCCGAGTTGCATGAACCAATAAAATTATTAACGGACCGCGAAGCAGCGAGGTGATAATTTGATTTGCTCATTCGACTCCGAGGAATTACTGGAATATAAACCACGGCTAGGTAGTTGTTATTTCTATTCTAATACATGTATATTCTGATTATAACAGACGACAAGACTTAGTATAGTGTATGTAGTTTTCAGAAAATGAGAGCGTGAGAGTACTATGCGTGTGAGAAGGCGTGACTTATCTGGCCATGAATATGTTGGAGAATAGACCACAGGCGAGCTCTATAGCACATAAAGGAAGAAAATCTCAAGTCATATTAGAATTTGTCATAAAACTGATATTCATTTTTTGTACCATATGATCCACCTCAACTTAACCATCTACACTCATCCCTATTGTGGGTCTCAATTTTGTAACATTGACATCGTGATGATCCCTTGGTCCTATATTCCTGAATTTGGAAAATCTTAATTTCCTTCATTCTGAATTATTTCTACTGGTACAAAATAACCCTTCACTCTAACCTGTGTCCCAAATATATATTAAACAGCTGTCTTTGAGAACAAACATTTGGAGCTGACATTATGATGTTATGTTACTAACATTATGATGTTATGTTACTAACATTATCATGTTTTGTTACTCTTCGTCGATAGAATCCACCCTCACGACAAGAGCAAACATACATTATAGAAAACAATTATGTTTTGTTTCTTTTTATTTTCATAAAATACACTACTGTAAATTTCTTTCTTTTCATCAGTACAAATTTTCGTCAATTCTTAAAAAAAAAAACCCAACTTCGTCAGTACTTAAATTTGTCTTTCAAGGATTCCTAATAAAATTAATTCATCTGTTCAGATATCAACCAAAAACAAAACATTTAAATCTGCTATCAGATCCATTGCAAGTGTGTTTGCCATTTATAACTGATCAATTCTTGGCAATTTGATGATAAGAAGTTTGAATGTAACACCTAGCTTGTTGTGATAACATTTCATTAGGTCATTTGAAGTACATTTGTATATGCTTCTTTGTATTTTTATGTATTAAGTGTCTTAGCTTAATTTTTTTGGCTTACAAGCTGTAATTTTTTAAAGTCTCATCTTTCATGGAGAATTGTTTTAAATTAAATGTAGACTCTATTATATTAATCCTTTCCCTATACATGTTATATGTTATGTATACATGGTATAGCGATTAGATAATAATTAATTAAATCTATTACAATCTAAAAAATTTTGTCAGGAGTATATTTCTATTTGTAGGTAGGGCTGGGACAATACTCCGATTTATCGATGCATCGCGATATTTTATTATGCAATCCAAGTATCGATAGACCCCAACGATACCAAATTAAATTTTACAAAAAATACATGTATGTGTTCGAATTGTCCAGATTTTTGTCTGTCATACCAAAAACGATAATAACGACTGAAGAAAACAAAAGAAGTTTGGAGAAAGATAGTGTAAATAAATATAACATGTTAAATAAAAAAAAAGCTACTTGTATTATAAATAAAAGAAGGGAGGGGAAGTATGAATAAAAATACTATCAAATAGTTTTTATCAATTTATTTAGTATCGCGATATCCGATATGTATCGTATCGTATGTCAGGTATCGTGATACGTATTGGATCGGCTGGGTGTAGTATCATCCTAGCCCTATGTATAGGTACATTATTTCATCAAAGTAAGGGACTGAGGATAATGACCAAAATTGGTACTTTATGAAAAGAAACAAAATACAGAATTCTTAGGTCAAATCTGACTTACATGTACACACCATTCAAGTATCCCAATTAAAATCTACTGTATACTGGTAATTAACCAGATAATACAATGTAATATACCATTAGTATAAATATCTATAAAACATGTATTCTATGCAAAGTGTTAAACATGCTAAAAGGAGATACAAAAGACAATGACAATGTCCTCATACAAAGGATTTGTATAATTCATAAATTATCAATACACATACTTACATTGTATGTGTACATGTATATTGTACATACACGTACGTCAATGAAAAAAATAGTCAATAGAAATACATATATGATATTGAAACAATTCATTGTCCTTATAGAAAACGTGTTCCGTTACCGTAGAAAAAAAAACTTTTAGATAGAAAAAACTGCAGGATCACAAAATTGTGCCATCTCTGTAAATTAGCAATTATACAGTGTATCAGGAGGGATAACTCCAAAATTAAACCATAATGTAGGTGCATGTTACTTAAAGGAGTAAGCTGTTAATCGTTTTCCATACTAACTTGTATTTATTCAAAAGGTAAAATGTCATTAACATGTGTTTAGTAAATCTTAAGTAAAATTTGGAAGTATTTGAAGTGTCAATGACATGTAATTATTTTGATCTTGTGTCTATACATGTACATATACATGTAATAATTTCCTCTTCGTGAATTTGACCTTGGAGTATCACCTCCTTTTACAAAGTTTGAAGAAAATAATTTTTTTATCTTTTAACAGTAGGGCATTTATAATTATTCTAATATTATTCTAAAAATTGCATGTGTTAAACCTGTGACAAGAAGATTCTGTTGATCATGTACGTTGATCATGTTAATACCAAGATGTTTTGACAATGTTTTAACCTTGATTATGTTGATGACTTATCTAAAAGATAAACATGATCATCTATCTGCGCTTATAATAAAATGACCATATATTGAAAATATTACCTTCGACTTTGTAACCTTTACTTCAAAACTGAAAAAAAAAACTACTCTAACCTTAAACATGTTAAAAAAGCTGCTGTAAGGAGCATAAAGTTTAACAAAAACATTCAATTAACTTTCCAAATAAATTGAATCTAAATCATACCAACTTGTGGTTTCAAAAAGTAATCAGGTAATACTATAAACATGATAAAATACAACAATCATAATTCATTTATCACATATTCTCTTTAACATGAACCATCATGTGTTCTTCAAGACTAGATTGTGACGGATAATAACCATGACAAATAGTGCACTGAAGTAGATTTTCAACCTTATGCTTTTTCATATGCCGTTTTAATTTATACGCGCAGTAGAAGCTTTTTTCACATATCGTACATGAGTGATGTCTTTCGCCAGTATGAATTCTCTCGTGCCTAGCCAGAGATGACGAACGTGAAAAACTTTTATCGCACAAGCTACATTTATAAAGCTTGACACCTGTATGTATCCACTGGTGACTCTCGAGTCTGTTTCTGAGAGTAAAACTCTGTCCGCAGATGTCACATTTGTACGGTTTTTCGGTCACATGTGTTCTTTGATGAACGTGGAGATGAGACCTTTGTAGAAAATCTTTCCCACAAACGCCACATTTATACGGTTTATGCCCACTATGCACGGCCATATGTTCTCTCAGATACTGTGCCACAGAGAAAGCTTTATGACACACTTCACACACATGGGGTTTTTGGCCTGTGTGCATCCACTTATGCCTTTTCAGGGATGAGGAAGTTACGAAACATTTATCACATTCGTCACATTTAAACGGCTTATCGATCAAATTTTTCAGCACGTGTTCTTTGAAATTCATCTTAGGATCGAGTTTTCCTTCGGCAGTTGCTTCCTTGAACTTCCTCTCAGCCTCGTGTAACCACTGGTGCCTGTTGTAGGTAGATTTATTTGAGAATCCCTTATCGCAGTCCAGGCATTTGTACGGTTTTTCACCCGTGTGCGTCATCATGTGCATTTTCATATGGTGTTGACGTATGAAACTTTTCCCACATAGACTGCACTTGTACGGTTTTTCGCCAGTATGTATTCTCATGTGCCTTCGTAAAGATGACGGTAGCGAGAAACTTTTATCGCATATGCTACACTGCTGGGGTTCTGCAGTGTTGTGTGACTCTAGGTGCTCTTTGAAATACGTCTCCTGCGTGAACCCCCTACCGCAGACGTTACACTGAAATGGCCTCTGAATATTATGGGTCCACTCATGGCGACGCAAATTGGATCGAAATGTAAAACCCTTCTCGCAAATCTTACATTTATATGGCCTCTCTCCAGTATGGACTCGCAGGTGAGCGCGATAATTTCTTTTCCGATGAAAAGTTTTGGAACATTCAGTACACTGAAATATTTTCTCCGGCTTGTGAATTTTCTGATGCTTTCTGAGGTATCCAGCTCCACAAAATGTTTTCTTGCATGCACCACATTTGTGGATTCTCTCCCCTTTATGTTCCGTACCAACCGCCTTTTCTTCTCCGTCAACCTTTTTCTCTCCTACCTCTATGGAAATGCTGATCTCACAAACATCGCACTCAACATCCTTATGCAGCATCTGATGACGTCTAAAATTGAATTTAAACGAAAAACTCATCGTGCAAATTTCACACTTGAATGGTTTCTCACCTGTGTGTACAAACATGTGTTTTTCAAGGTGTATCTTATGAGCGAACCCCCTACTACATTTATCACAGTTAAACGGCATCTCACCCGTATGTACACGCTGATGCACGTTCAATTCTTTTTCAAAGTTAAAACTTTTATCGCAAACCGTACACTTAAACGGCTTGTCAGCCTCATGATACAATTTCTTATGCTTCTTCATGTTACTTAGTCGAGTAAATGTTTTATGACATACGTCACAGGGAAAAGTTTTGTCTGTTACTTTCAATTTCTCCACAGACGGAATTTCTCCATTTGTACCAGTTGTCACACCTGAACTACCAAAGTTTGATTTCCCTAACTCATTGTGATGATTTAAAAATTCAAACATGTACGGTGCTTCATTAGTTGCTTTTCCCTGATTGACTAGATTCACGCTTTCGGCCACAACTCCATTCAGGTTCTCCATTAGCTGATTGGTGTAAATCTCCAAGGGATTGTACATTGGTATTTGGAGCATATCTACAATAAATAAAAATTTCATATTTCAAAATCATTTTTTTTTCAATAACAAGTTACTTCAAATTTTGGACATTACCACATTCTACATGTTCTATGGAAACCAGAGTGAGTCTAAAATTGAAGAAAAGATGTTTTAAATAATTATGATTTTTCTATAGAAATTTCATTCTATCATTATATCATTGTGCAGTTATATCAGATACAGTCTAAAGTAAGAAGTGACTCTGTATATATATCAACAAAGATGGAATCCACAAAGGAAAAATAATAATTTTTGTACAGATCCAATACAAATACATAGTGTTCTGCATACACACAATCATGGCAAACATCTTTAATAAATATCACAGAATTGCTGTACAAAAAAGGTATTCTGAAGTTTACTTTTGTAGTTGAGAATAACAGAATAATTGCATAAACAGCACAGGTTAATACATGTACATTCAAGTTTAAAATTTGCCCTCTGATAATAAATCACTGTGCAAGCAATACTAAATGAAGAAAAGTATGTGAAAATTCAAAGTAATCTATGGCAAGATGAAAAATGCCTGTTCAGTTTATATATAATTAGAATATCTAGCACTAAACTCTCACATATCCAAAACCTGAAATTACATTAAGAAGTAAAATAAAAGTTTCAAACGGCTTGAACTCTGTGGAAAGCTTAGTGCAGGGATGAGAAAGGGTGGAGGGACTCTAAACTAACCTTTTCTATGCATTCCTAGACTTTCTTCTTGGGTTGCTTTACTAATTGAAGGGGGATCTGTAGCCACATACATGTCTCCATCAACTGGTACCACCTAAATCAGTAATATATACGATGATAATGTAATTATGATGTAATAAAATGATTGCTATCCTTTGTAAGATGATCAGGATTATCATCAGGATTATCATTAAGATTACTATTATTCTTTCCTCAGATTATCATGATAATTTACATTATCAACATAATAAGGACCATTATCATAATCATTTCTCAGGTAATTATCATTATCAATCATAAGATAACAATTATCATTTGTAAGATTATCCTAGCTATGATGTTCAGCAACATCTGTATGATCATGATGATACCCTCTATATTTGATAACATACTCATGATACTGTGCCAATCGATAATAATTGATAATATATGTCAAGATAGAAACAGTGATGTAAGAGCATTATTCATAAAAACAAATTCTCAAAATTTAACAATTTGACAGAATTTCTATCAATATTAATATTGTATATCATGTATATCATATGATAAAAAATCTCAAGTGACATTTCTATTTCATAATTATGGTATTCATGAAACTCGTAAAGTGACCTTAATCTCCTCACCAATTTTGCAAGGCTTTGGAATGTAATATCACACAACTCATGTCATAAATACCGTATGAAATATAGAAAACCATTTGAGATTCTCTATTATATATATCAAAAAACTAGCGGCAGCACTTCTTACGTGTGTCCTCCTCAATATATCTGTTGGTAAGGAGGGCTCCCCCATACTTCCCTCCTCCTCCTCCCCCACCTCCTCCTTGATAGTGGGTGTGGCACTTGGGGAATTCCCCACATCCACAAACTTTCCCCTTGCGTTAGCCATACTGTGGGGGTACCTTGTGCTGTTATCTTCATCTGATAGTATGTACTCATATTCTTCTTTCTGCTTTATGTAATCTTCATCTAGCTCTGTCTCTTCACCGCTGTCTTCGTATCTTTCATGGAATTGTCCATAACTTTCCTCGGGTGGTTTGTGTATGACTGCCTCATTTGCTGAGCTGTATTCTGCTACCTCGCTCCCTTCCATTGTTCAGTTTCCTGATGAAAAATAACACGAGGAATAATTATCATGGTATTCTCTGACAATCGATGTTAGCATTATTGATATTCACATCTTTCAGAATAATTATCATGGTATTCTCTGACAATCGATGTTAGCATTATTGATATTCACATCTTTCAAGTTTTTTTTTTAATTTTGAAAATAAAACTATAATGAGTTTGGTATAAAAACATGTATAATGCAGGACTACTTCCGCTCACTGCCCCTGCAGAAATTGTATCGGAAAAAGAAGCTTTCATCGTGAGATATACCATAGTCCATAGTCTCTTACGGGCCACTGATTATGACTTCATAGCGTAATAGTGTGCTTATAGGCATGGTGTTGGTCATTTGGGGATCCCATAGTTAGCACAGGGTCGTGGGTTTCTGATGAGGATTGCAGTAGAATACTGCACAAAGATAAAGTGAAGAAAGTAATGGTTACAGATATTATTTCCCGTATAAGTAAAAAGTATAAGTTTTTATCATGACTCCATCCTCCATCCCACCACGATAGTTTATTTTAATTATGGTACATTAATTTGGAATATAAAATGTATACATTTTCAAATGAGCTTTAATAGTGTCCCGTCTGCAGTCTTCATGAAAACTTTTTTTGACCACTAGCCAGCCGGGCTAGTGGAGTGCCAAAATCTACTAGCCACCAAAAATTTTCACAAGCCATTGAAGAAAAATCAAAACGCTTTAAAGACCAATAGTTTCCTCAACTAGGTCCGTTGAATAGGCAAAAATTCACACATATATAGAGTATACATAAAAATCGAACAAAGTTAAACCACCACCAGATCATTACTCTGGCGGATGTCAGCTACATCATTATCAATAGACTCAATTTTACAATGAATGCATGATATTATTTGTATATATAATTTCACATACTAGTACGCTTTTGACTGCAGAAAATGGACACAGAAAGAAGAATATTTAAATTTAAATCATACATGCTTAAAGGCTGGCCATTGCTTGCGGCGCTTGGCCAATAGTTATAAAATTTTCGTAAGAATTTCTTCATTGCAGTGTTCAGTCGAGATTTTTTAATGTTAGATATTTAATTAAACATGTTATACTAAGTCTTGCATATTAGTCGGTACCGTAAAATAACCTTTAACGCCGCGCAAAAAACAATGCACTGAGGTTACGGAAATATTTATCTTGTATCTTAGGACAATATTTAATTTTTAATGAACAGATTTTACAGGAAAACTTTATAATATTTCATTTTAAACATGTTCAATAAAATAAACATTTCATACTGAACTTGAGCGATAAAAGTTGAGACCTAACGGGTACTTTTTACAGAAAGTAGGCAGCCATTTTACCTTAAGTATAAGACGAGAAATCGCCAGCCATCGGCCCTTAATGAGAACACTGCATTTAATTAAAAGTCACTAGCCAGTCGGGCTAGTTCAGCATCAATTTTTGGTAGCCCGAGGATATATTTGGTAGCCAGGGCGGTCGGGCTTGTGAGTTTTCACGAAGACTGCATCTGCAGGTATCGAAATTAACTTTTACTTGTATTGCCACAAGCTAAAATAATTAGCTTGTGGAAGAAATTTCACATTAGTGACAGGCGGAATGGAAAATGTGGCCGGTCCGGGAATCGAACCCAAGACCTTCTGCTTACAGGGCAGACGCTCTTACCGACTGAGCTAACCGGGTAGGACTCCTGAACCGTCACACTCCACCCCGCCAAATTCTGAGGTTTCCCAAATTTGTTAACCGGAAACCTCACAAAGAAAGACAAATAAATCCCTGGTTCTTCGCCATAGTTGCCCTAAACCACAAGCAACTCATTAGGTTCACTCTCACGGCACCAAATACTGTGACAGGCAGAATGGAAAATGTTGCTGGTCCGGGAATCGAACCCAAGACCTTCTGCTTACAGGGCAGACGCTCTTACCGACTGAGCTAACCCGGGCACGATTCCTAAACCGTCACAACTTAAATCCAAAATCTACAAGCTAAATTCAATATTCAATGAAAAAAAGAATCATAAATCTATGTAACTATCTTCATAATGTGTGAATTCAAGCATTTTTGTTTAATTTAAAGGAAGATGATGTTTGTACAGCCCACCAACTTTCCAAATGATAAACAATTTGTATCAGTGTTATCATCATGATCATGGTTGTATGTTACGGCAAAAACATATTTTTCACATGGATTTGACACGTACTGTCTGAGTGTTGGTAATTTCTATGGTTGAACAGTGATCAATGATTCGATAAGAAATATTGTAATAACAGATAATTATGGGCAGAGCTGAGTGGAGATCATAATATGTGAAAAAGCCACTGGCAAACTTTTTCGAGTTCCTTATAAATTAATTTCCTACTCGCAATTCCCAAATTTCACTTGCATTTAGAGGCCTGCATCTAGATCTGTATTAAAAAAAATTGGTCTGTTTATTTTCTTGATGAGAGAGGCGTAGTCCCGTTATCTGTTTTTGCCTTCCCAATCAATGTCACTGTCCAGACTTAGGGTGTGATTAACCTGTTTTAGGGATTCAAATGGATTATTATCATGAAGATTCAAATTCTACACAATGATGTAAGATTTTGTCCATTATACCACAAAAAGATTATTGATTTCTAGTATCAGTCATGGCCGACGCTCATGATCCCTGGCGTCTTTTGTTTGCAGGTCTGACCTGGAAGCCGGATAACCAAGACAAAAAAATCCCATGGGAAAACACAGTGGATTCAATTTATGTCATAAGATTAAGAATAAAACTCCAACTTACACCTTTGTATAGTATTATTACTTGAGAGACATCAAAGAAAGTGTAAGCGTGAAAAGTAAATGGCAGCTAATTATCCGGCCTTCGCCTTCCCATGTCTATTTTTAGTTCTTAATCCCCTTCTGCGCATAGAAAATTGAAGCAGCGCAATGTCCTATAATCGAAATTGCGGTCATCATCCATCAGAATGGAATCTTGCCTTTTTGAAAACACGAATTAATGTGATTTTTTTTATGAAACGTCGGATGATTTTAAATTTCAACTGTTTGAGCTAATTTGTTTGCTTTGTGTCAGACATGATGCGAACGCATATTTTTGTCAAAACTAGATAGGACGAAGAGAGAAAGGGGGGGGGGGGGGAGGAGGGGGTGTTGTTACCTCCGAGCGGACGTCACAGTCTATTTAGGATAATGTTTTCTGACTTTATACTTACTTTAATCATTTACAAAAGGGAGACCCCCCAAACTGATTTTGAGAAAAATAAGATAAATGATAAGAGAATCTAAAATGATTGTTTTTGGGCCATCGAACGTTACCTCGACTCCCGTTAGATACGAATATCATGTATAAATAATTTGTTAAATAAAAAAAACAAAAACAAAAACAAAAAACAAAAACAAAACAAAACAAAACAAAACAAAACAAAACAAAAACAAAAACAAAAAAAAAATGAATAAATAAATAAATAAATAAATGAAGAAATAAAAATAAAATAAATGAAGAAATAAAAAAGATATAAAGAAATGAAATAAATGAATAAAAAAAAAGATTGGTCACTTTGAAATAAATGAGCCCAAGGGCTTCTAAGGAGAAGGGCAGTGACGGCACATGCCCTCCCCCCATGTTTGTGCCCCCCCCCCCCCCCTTCACTTTTCAATCACAAAATTTTATGATTTATCAACATTGTTGAAAATAGCAACATTTTATACCATAAATCTACAATTTTCGGTTAATTTTCAAAATTGTTCTTCGGCTCGCTACCGTTCGCCAGTTATTTATAGACTTTGAAGTTTCTGAATAATTTTAGCTATTCTGATCCATCTTTTATACATATTATTTTTTCAATGTACATGAAGAAAATTACATGTACTTGTTAATGATAGAGGGTACAGAAAGCATTTTCTGATAATTCAATATTTTGCTCAGAAAAACTTCCTGGCTCGCTACCGCACGCCAGACATGTATTCATATAATTAAAAACAAAAATTTAGAATTGCACCAGAAATGTTAAAATTTGTGCATACAGAACATGAAACATTACTCTCTTTTCTATTTTTATTTAGTATTATTATTATTATTTTTTTTTTTTTTTGCTGGTCAGAAATTTTGGGATGTTGTGCCCCTTCACTTTTTCAGGCAGAGCTACACCGTTGGAGCCGAGGAACCTGGCCGACAGCGCGGTCGTAAGCTTCTACGCTAAAAGTTCAGACAGATTTTGTATTAACTTCCACAATAGACTATTGATAAATAATAAAAATAAATAGAAAGAAGAAATAAATAATAGAAAATAAAATAAGATATTACAAATACAAATTAATTAAAACAGAAAATCAAATAAAAAAGTTGTAGAAAGTTTTTTTTTTTTTTTTTTGATTTTTGAGGAATTTATTTTTTTTCAAACTGAATTTATTAGCTCACATCTCTATTTAGTAAGAGAATTTTTATTATTGCTTTTTATATTTAGTTATAGAGTTTATCATTAATCGAGCTAATAAATACAATTTATAGAACATTCCCTTTGGAATATTATACCAGATTATAATTTTTTTAAGTTGAATGTCAAACTTGTTCGAAATCAGGAATGATATTATTTCAGTCGCTCACACCCAAAAAAAGGTTCATCTTAAAATTGATTTACTATGAGCGCTCCCGCCGGCACCCTTTATTTATTTATCTATTTATTATTTATTTTTTTTTTTTTTCAAATTCAACTAACTTTTTTTTTTTTAATTAAAATAATTATTTGGTATTACCAAATCGGTGACAAATGGAGTCTTGTTTGTCATATAACTATGTAGTATGCATAAAACTTCCTTCCGACGTAAGGACAGGAGGTGATCAGGAAGCAGCTGTACTTGACTGGCGGTGACTTTGTATAGAACCAGTGGCGGATTCAGGGGGTGCAGAGGGGGCATTCGCCCCCGGCACTTACCCATTTTTTTTTCAAAAACAGGTATATTTTGGCCCGTTTTCAGTTAAAATCGGCAAAATTCGTCCCTTGACTCCCCGGCAAAGGGGGCACTGGATCCGCCACTGAGAACTGATGTATTATAAAACATTATTACATAAATATTTCAACATCATATTTTCGATCATGTTAAACAATATAAAGATATTTTGAAACAGTTCTAAGTCGTCATATCTATATTTAACTTACCATTGTAAAAATCATAGAGTTAAATGTTCCTGTCATACTTCCCACTCAAAGTAGGTGCGTAAATCGGAGGGGGTGAGGCCGATGGTTTGATAAGAAGTATGACAATTAATTTTTAAGAACGAACCCTTTAAAGAATTTATCATGCCGGGGTCCTTTTGTAAGATTTTCTTTGTAATATTTGACGTTTGAAGATTTTGTGACGTAATTCCGCGTACGAGTAGGCCACCGCATGAACGTCAAACTGCGACGTCATTGGCTGAAATTAGTGCGAGGCATGGTAATTATCAAAATATAACATGTGATCTAATAACACTTTGAGTGGGGGGGGGGGCGGACAGGCGGTACCTCTCTCCCCCTCCCATCCCCTTACCTCCCCCTCCCCTTACCTCCCCCCTCCCGCCGCCACCTCCATCCCGCTCATTTTTACCCTTCCCCTCCCGCCCCTTCCTCACTCCTCCCGCCCCTTCCTTCCCCTCCCTCCGATTTCCCCCTTTCATCCCTCCCTCCCCCTTTCTCCCTCCTCCCGCCTCCCTTTCACCCTGTCCACCCCTTCTTTAGTACATTGTAGTCCCTTTCATCTCTATCACGTGGATAGATTGTGCTTAACGATAATCAATAACATTTGGATTACGAATGGACAGCACGTCATCAATGTATCTGTATGTTGAATAGTGTTGTGTCTTTTTGCGATTTGGAGTTTGTATGATGTCATTTATGTGTCATTTTTCTTGTGGGCTTGTTTCGCTGGGTGAATGCAGAGTGGCCATACTTGAGATCATGCCCCCTTTCTCTGAGTGGGTAGAAACCATTTGATTTTTAGAGGGGGGGGGGGGGGGCAAGAAGACTTTGCCAAAAAAAAAAAATACCCGGATGGCCTGTGTGTCATGAAATAAGTACAAATTAAAATGGAAGAAACTTTATGCAATTTGGGGTGAATTAAGCAGATTCAAAAGTCGTTAGCACCGATAGCCTGTCTCCAATGAGTATCGTTTTAAAAGTGAATAGATTATAGGTATCATATGCCATTCAAGAAATTAAAATGAAGTGATCTGCTGGCAAGAGATGAACTGTGTTTGAGGTTTGATATTAATATGGCCGAAAAATCAAGCTGAATTATTTGAACTTTAGAGTAATTTTCGAATAAAATTTTCAGGCTCTTAAAATGGTTGAAAAAAAATTCCGACTGGCAAGAGTTCCCCCTCCCCCTAAAAATCAAACGGTTGCTTCCTAAATGCTCAGTGATTCTTTCCTTGAGAGAGTAAGGTCTGAACAAATTCGGCTTGGTATGGTTACAGAAAAAAAAATCAACAAGAAAAGGGCACAGTTGGACATGGTTACCATTGGAATTCCCACAATTGAAAAAAAAAACCCCAACCATACCCCCAATTTTTAGACACTTCAAAGATATTAAGGTAGTGTAATGTTATCGATCAGAAACGTCAACATCTTGATCATACTAACCTTTACGTCTGTGTACTTATTAAAAGAATCAGGATCTCCTTATAAAATCAGTTTTATTGAAAATGTTTGCAATGTACTTCACTTAAATGCACAAGTTTTTACAAGTGTTTGTGTACTTAATCATCATTGGTCAAATCCGTAATTCATTTAATCATAGAACACACATTGTCAACTAGATTTTATTTTTACAAACATCGAAATTTATTGAATTCAATCACTCTTTTTTTCATATCAAGTTTAGTCGAATATATACATAACAAGATATATTTTTCAAAATTTCAGAGCAAGATTTATAGAATAAATACAACAATGTTACAAAAATCACCAAAAAAATCAAGAGGCCCAAGGGGACCCCATAGCTCACCTAATTTGCAGACAAAGGAATGATAGTGGGCAATTTGGTGAAGGCCCTCGAGTACTTGCTTCCTATAAAGTTTCGTGAAATTATGTACATCAGTCTTGGAGATGTCGAAAATGCGTAAGCAAATCAGATTCCTCGGTGGTCATATTTGTAAGCCAATCGGCACGAAAAACACTAGCTCTGTATGGGACCTTGAGTACATGTACTTGATTCCTGTATGTTTCGAGAAATTCTGTGCAGCGGTTCCAGAGAAGAAGTAGAAAATGTGTCAGCCAATAAGAGCTCTCGGCGGCCATATTTGTTGACCCATCGACATGAAGAACACAAACTTAGTAGAGGTTCATGAGTATACATTTGCTTCCTGAAGGGTTTCGTTAATTATTGTGCAGCCGTTGCAGAGGAGAAGTCGAAAATGTGAAATTGCAGTAGATTGAAATATTTCTTCCAGAGGGGAGGGATAATACAAATAAAAACACAAACACTCAAAAACACAAATGTTTCAGTGTTTGTGTTTTTCTTTGAGAATGTAAAATGTTTACACCGGACGACGACGGACGACAGACGACGGACAGCGCACTATGACTATAGCTAACTCTCTTGAGCTACGCTCAGTAAAATATGAACCCTAACAAAGTAAAAGAAGAAAATCCCAAAAGAACCCAAACAAACAAACTCCTTCAAAAAACATAATTTATCATGAACACGTAAAAAGATTTCCTTAATTCATAACAATCAAGATTAATTGAATTCAATTGCACGACAAGATTTTTCTTTAATCTATTGAAAGCATAACAAAAAGTAACCTGTTTTTTTAATGTCAATTCATAGTGCAAATATCAAGTATTTGATATTCTAAAAGAATGTAATTAGGTATTAACATTGGTAAAAATTTATAGAGCACCCAATTACCATTACCGTACATATAACTGTTTAATTCTTCTTTGTGAACTATTGCTTTTTAGATTTGCATGCAAATATGTTTGGTTAATTGAAATTCATTAAAATTGATAATTTCTTCCAGTTTATCTGTGTCTCGAATAATCATTTGAGTATAATCTTCAGAGAAAATTTGAAAATTACTCATTCAACAATAAAACAATAACTGGAGGAAAGCGCAAAACACTTTCAATTGATAAAACACATTTTTAAAACTTAAAATTAAACCTCCTTCTCTATTGTTTCCATTTTTGTGGGTCACAATTATAAAAGTTAACATCAGACATCATATTAAAACAAATACATATACATTTCTAGGGAAAAATTGTTTGATTTAAATTTGATATATACAAATCATGAGATGTGCATGCAATGCACAATATTAATACGATGGAACAAAATTCTCCAATCATAATGATATAAATACTTGAAGCGTACATATGAATTATTAAAACATGATACACCAAATTCTGTATAAATATTATTTGAGTGATCATCTATTTGAATGTTCGGTTTACGTACATATTTCAGGAGATCGATAAAGGCACAATTTAACAAGAAACTGGATACCTTATTGGATTGTATATTGAATGCATTAGAGTAAACAAAAACTTTCAAAAGACTCTATTCTGTTTGTCTAAAATAGATTGATGGTATAACATATCCGTTCATATTAATCATCATCGTAGTAAACAAATATCAGCGCCATCTTTAAGAAACTTTCCAAACGGATGATTACGGTATTAGAAAGGATAGGTCTCCAACAAGACTCGGCTGCAGCACGAACAACAACACACTAAAACATCCCAAGTGAAAACACAGAGAAGAAACATACAACATGAGACACAAAAGAGGACCAGGAACAGCAAACACGACATCAAACATCAAGCACAAAAGACCACACATAATTCAACGAGACCAATAGGTAATCGGTGCCGGCTTAGGCTGGCCATCTGCTACGTAGCAGATTGTGTGGTTATCCGGTTATGTGCGCACAACCCTCCAACTCCTCCGACCACTAAGAGGTCCCAAACAACGCACAACGGTGTGTAAAATAGGAAGGAGTCAACAGAATTCCAATCAAGGCGACCTTGTAGCTAGTGTTCGACGCTGGAAAAATTCCACATCTAATATTGAAAGGTAAAGATAAAAAGACTTATTAAATAATTTATGCCGTAACACTGTAAACGTGGTTATTTTAGCTGGAGAAAATTGTATCACTACGACGTTACGCATGAGGGAAATATTTGCGATGTAAACGTCTCTTCGGCCTATGAAAGAATGCAGCAAATTTATTTTTGCGAGGATGCAGAACGCGAAAATCACCCACAAGCGATATTTTCATCGTATTCAAACGAGGAAAGTGGAATTTCCAAAATGAAATCAATCTAGAGGCTATATCCTGTCGATAGGATACATCGAGCATCTATCCGAAAATACGTTGTCGCCTGGTTTCCCAAAATTTACAATCGAGACGGCATGGCCGCATCAACATAATGACGGACGATAGACATTTGAAGTCTTCAGACTCTATACCTTCTAGATATTATGCACCAGACACGTGTAGCGGATATCAGAGCAACAAACATTTAGAGACAATACCCCCCATAAAACATATTGACCATGACACAAAACATATACCTCGCCCTAATACTAAAGTCAACATATACATGGAAGGAAACCAATACCAACTTTTGATGGCCGCCTGGAATATACATAGAAGAAGGTGTAATTATTCGGATTACGTTCCCACAAACCCTGGCGTTATCCGGATATACAGAGCTCTCTCTCTCTCTCTCTCTCTCTCTCTCTCTCTCTATAATTCGTAAGATTGAATTTAAAGACGTTTGACACACGTACATGTACACGGGAATGTTAATCAAAACGTCTTCAAATTCAATAGCATCATTTAAGAACAAATCAATTTGCAGTATGGACCAGACATGCACGTTTTGGGAACTTGACCCTCGTCATGCAGTGATCTTCGATCTAAACAATGTGATATTACCAAAGAATATGAAAGTCATTATGTCCAAAATGTACCGAAAGACGTAGCATAATAGGTGGGATATATAATGCTGCAGGACCCACGTTTTAGAAAGTTCAAGAAATTTTGGTAACAGAATTTTTTGAATGCGTTGAAGAAACCGAAGTTGATCGAACTTGGCTACATGTGTCCTCGGGGACTCCTGGTCCATCAACAGTGACACTCACCAAGTGGTACAAATGTTAAACGTCTTCAAATTCAATAGCATCATTTAAGAACAGATAAATCAATTTGCAGCATGGGTGACAATAAAAAGCGGACATGCAGAAAACAGTCTATGCTTGATAAAACTATAGATTATAGAAAACAGTATTACTTTAATCAAAATCGTATTTTATAACGTCAACGAACACATTTAACGCGAATGTAGTCTGGATCCAAGTAACATTAAAACAAAGAGTTGTGTGCAAAAAAGCACGATAGTGTGAAGTCGATTACAATTTGATCAACTTGACATATAACACGTGTGTGTTGCCAACAAGACATTTCTCATGCTTCTTAAATGTGCCAAGCCTAAGGTCACTACTCCGACCAAAACGGCGGTCACTGTAACGCTGGTGATACTTAGTCCTCCAAGCACTTCAAAGACATCTGAAATAAATTTAATTAGAAATATTGAAATCGAAGTCTCTAGTCAATTAAAGTTGTTTCACTTTCACTTTGAAATATATGTCCCGCAGTAACATTTAATACACCATATGCACATTTCAACAAACATGTATCATCAGTGAAGCCCGAGGCCGAAAGAGAGGGAAACCAAACAATAAATATATGAATAGCGAATTCCAAGCATGTCCTTTGTGTCTCTTTCTGTCCGTGTCTGCTCTGTGTTTTTGCATTGGGTGTTTTAGTGTTTTGCTGTGGGTGCTGTAACCGACCGAGTGTTGTTGGAGATCCCCTCCTTTCTTTGAAAATGTATACCACAGGGCTAGCTAAGGAAAGGGCTCTACCATGAGATGGATACTCCCTCGTTTCAGAATAATTTATAAAATTTAGTCTCAGAGAAAATTACGGATTTATTTCAAGTCAGCACAGAAGAACAGTTAAAAAAGAGAACAATATTATCGGGGAGCCCAAGTGTAACTATGCCAACATAACATAAGCATCGCGTGGGATCGAAACGTATGATGTTGTGATTCCCTACTTAGTTTTTTGTTGTTTTTTCATTATTTGAGTGATGCTGCACAAAACTGATGATACGTTGCAGTAGGACAATGCCTAGTGAGTAAGTTCATATCGTTTATATATCTGTAATGTTTATAGTTTTTGCAAACACTTCAAGAGTTCGTCAAAGGGAATTGTTTTCTGTCGTCGACAAACTATTGAAGTGTTTGCAAAAACTATAAAGTTTTCATATACCTGGACGATATGGATTGATTTATTAAGCACTGCCCTACTGCAACGCCTCATCAGTTTTGTAAAGAATAATGAAAAAACCCAAAAAACTGTGTGAGGAATCGCACCATCATACGTTTCGATCCCACGCAGTGATAAGGGTCTCAATTGAAAATTCATTGGAATATATGATCCACCATAACAATTTATATTTTTTTGTTGGTTTATTTTTATGCCCACTGGTCATCATTGTTCGGATTCTGATTTTTCGAGAAATTAATTTTTGAGGAATATGTTCAACTCTAAATACTTTAATATGGAAGCATATGTTCATCGTGTCTTGAAAAATGTTCAATTCAAAAAGCGCCATCTAAAAAGCAAATTTGACATTTAATATGAAATTTGCATTGTTCCGCTACACATATATCAATAGCTCGTTATAATGAATTTCAAATATACTAAGTCATTTAAAAAACTTAAACTTGTTAAGCCGAATTGATGTAATAGTTATGCATAATTTATATGCAACACTTATATTTATGCATAGCGAATATTTACCATTTTAGGTAGAAATTGCTCTTATATGAATATACTCTACCCTTGTGAAAATGAATTGCACAATTTCTTGGTGAAAAACATAAAAAAAGAGATTTCCCTATTTGTTTATTTTAAAAATTTAAAAGAGTTTTTTAAAAACTGAACGACTTGGTTTTTGGTAATTGGCTTTCTTTTTAGATCATCATCATTTATTTTAGTACTATTTCTTTTGAGATAGCATAATTTCCCGATCTAAGAGGATTCTCTGTTATCTAAATATGAAGAGCCTGTTAGTATTTAGTATGAGGTATTACAACTAACATGTTAAGAATATTTCAATAGCGGATCCAGAGGAGGATTAGAGCTAGCTTTCTGGCATCGGAGTAGGAACACTTTTGACAGACGATAAGTATCTTTTTCAGAAATGTTATCAGATGCGTAAAAGAAAGGAGGGGATCTCCAACAACACCCGGTTGCAGCACCAACAGCAAAACCCGAAAAACACCCAAATGACTGCAAGTACACAAAGCGACGCAAATGGCACAAGAAACGCCACACCACATAGAAATATAAAACACAAATGATTACACATAAAACAACGAGACCAATCACTCTGGCCTTTTTAAATAGGCCAAAATGAAAAATTTATTTTTCCGCACACCCTATCTACTCTAATTTTAGTTGTCGACCATAAACTTCTTCGGGAGTTCGCTTGTTTCATGTGGTGGAGGTTTTGCTCTGTTGCCTTCGGTTTATAATTTTTTGAATTATTGATTTTGTTCTGTGTATTGGGATAGGGTAATCATCCATATTTGTCTCTTGTATATTTTGTCAATTTCCAAAAAGGGAGGGGATCTCCAAGTATCTTTTAAAAAGTTTAGTTTTTCATACAATAAATGTATTTAATGGTGATTTTACCCTTTAAATGATTCTGCTTTTCTATTTCAAAGTCCCTTTTAATTCATGATTTTCCCAAGTTGATAATATAGCGAAACTGAACAAAATATTCTTACCTACCTACCCTATGTTTCTGATCTTAAGAGCGGCAACATACTATTTTTTCTAGCCTACATAGAAATATAATAGTTTAGATAACACAGGAAGTAATGTCGACAACCTGCTGTAGATGTTTAAGTACCATTGAAGTGTCGCAAACACAGGCAAATAAATTTGAACAAGCCATGATTTCATAAAATTTCGTATGACCCATTTTATTAAGCACAACAACGAATTCTCTGATGTGCAACTAAATCAAAGGTTAAATTGAAGTTCACATACAGGTCCATTTGTGCACCTCACTCCAATCTCTGGAATATCACACATTTTTTCTATAAGGAAGCTTCTTTAGCAAGTTTTTATAAGAAAAGAGTGCCAGTGAATAGGTTATAAGTTTATACCTGTTCATATAACAAATACTCTGTACGTAGACTGAAATTTGTAATAAAGAAAACTCACTTTTGCCGATGACTTCTACTCCATAGACTGTATCAAAATGTAGATCCTCTCCCTCTGAGTAAGCCTTCAAGGAACTACAATTTGTTTCTTTACGATATGAAAGAATGCGAAAAGGCCTATATTCTGTCATATCTGCAGCTAAGAAGACGACAAAACTCGTGATTAAAAGCAAAACGGTATATGATTCAGTAGATTGCCGTTTAAGAGCCATTTTTACACTGAGCATGTAGACGTCGTCCTTGTGTTTTCACTGATGATATCGTATGTCTATTTATAGTTGTTTGGTTTTTACAAGTCCATAAATAGAACATGCTTTTATCAACTTTATGTATTTTTTTAGCCAATAAGGTATGAGAAGAATAGATATGGATACGCATTTTGGAAGAAGTTAAACTGTGTCAATTCACTGTGATATTCGCCTTTACAAAAATAAGTATGAATGCTTTAAGGTATGAAACATGTATAATCCGATATCATGTATGAAATACGAAATACGAATACGAAAATTAAGCTGTACATCAGAAATCAGGAAGTATGGAGAAGAAGGAAAATGAAATAATCTCTGCATTGAAAATACAGCACTCATGAAAGAAACGAGGGAATTTTCAACAATACTCGGCTGCGACACCCATAGCAAAGCGCCTAAACACCCAATGCAGACACACAGAGTAGCCACAGAAAGAGACGCAAAACTCCAAATCACACCATAGAAACATGAAACACAATGACCACACATAAACAAACGAGACAAACTCACACTACACAAAAGACCATCGAGGGCAATAGGCAACCGGTGCCGACTTCGGACAACCATCTGACACGTAAGTAGCAGACAATGCCTTCATGAGTCCAAATCAAGGAAGTCAAGTGAAAAGGTGAGCTCAAAGCAAAGATAATGAAATGAACGATATATTTCCATTGCAAAATAATCCGAATGTTCAGCGCCAGTTTAAGGAAAAGGGATTTATATCCTATAATTCTGGTTGTTTATTATGATGTCACGTTTCACTTGTGAGCGTAGGGATAATTTACCAACGTTCCGATACTTTTGACGTCATTGCATTCAATACGCTCATATTTAATGCCTAATGGGTATCTAATATTTAGTACGAATGGATATATAAGAAATGACTGTCTAACTTTGGGTGTTCATGGTAGTATAATTCTGGATGGACACGTGCAAATTTTCCGAGAATCTCTTCGCGACAAGACTCCATGACGGGCCCTTTCCAAACCTCTTTAGAGAAGACAGGTCCCCAACCACCTGCCCTCTCTGAATTTCAGTCGTACTCCATGGATGATCACATGCATGAGCTCGCTATGTACAGCCGACAGAGCACGGACTGTATTACGTATTAATTCTGTTTTTATATCCATTTTCAAATTCATATAGGTTTTTCTTGGCCCCCTGCGTCATGCTGTCTGTTTGTATGTTTACCTTACAGGAAGGAGGTTATTTTAAACCTTAATCGTGCGTTCTTCGAGACCTCTGGGTAATCGGAAAAGTAAGACGGTTCTGCACAATTGATTCGGATAACCACATCTTCTGTAACTTGCGTCGCAGATGACCGTCCAAAGTCGGCAACAGTGGCCTCTCGTTGGTTTATGTGTGGTCCTTTGTGTTTGATGTTTCTATGTAGTACGTTGGTGTTCCTTGTCCTTTTTGCGTCTCTTTCTGTGCAGGTCTGCTCTGTGTTATTGCATTGGGTGTTTTTGGTTTTTGCTGGTGTTGTTGGAGGTCCCCTCCTACGTTTTAAGTTATCAACATAAAAATGCTAACGAGATCTGCTATTGTTTACATAAGGGAATGAAAGTCAATCACAAAACTCTAAATTACCGTAGATTCCGAAAATAGCAATGGAAAAACTTACAAAAATAGAAAATATTACGTTCTCCCTCGAAAGAAAAAAATCGACATACGGACACAGACAATGACACAGTTCAATAGAAGCTATGCATGTATTTTAAGATTGTTTTAATGTTCATGCATGAACATCGACGGCGGGTGCGGCTAGCCAACAGGAGTTGCTTACTCCTCCCGGGCACCTGGTCCCACCTCTCGCTTGCTAGGGATCCGTCATGGTCAATTTGGTGCTCTATTGTGAGTGCTGTTGAGATTGTTGTCAGGATCTTCTTTAACTCATTCAGTCAAATCAACAATCTTTAGAGTCCAATTCAAGTGAGGAATGCATGTTTAGTTGGTACAGAAAAAAGTGTTATTAATATTGAAATATATGTTTTATTATGAAAATTCATGCACTGTATGTGTATTTCGACAAGTACTTTCTCATCAGTGAGGCTGGATAAAGGACATTCATATCACGAATGGATAGCGAAATTCGACAGATGATCTATGCGATATACCAAATGATCAGCTATGGACAGATATACTTATTAATCTAAAAATAGTTGATCAAAGGTAGTGTTGGAAGGGAAATGTTAAAATATAAGCCAAGTCTCAACCAAAATACTGTGAAAGGGGACGATATCCAAGTGGACTATTATAACAGTCCTCCATTAGAGATACCAAAAATAGGAGTTGAAATCATAAATACTGAATCTTTCAGTGATCCATATGGACATTTCAACAAGGGAAAATCCAAATAACGAAAGTATGATGAAGGAAATTAATATATATACACGATCTAAACGTTATCAAAAAGAACCAGATAAGAACACAGATATATTATACACAGGTTCGTGACCTAGATATCTTTTCTTTCATCAAGTGATTTATTTTAGAAAAAAAGAGCGTTCAGATGTCTTAAACAATCTTAGTATATTTAATACTTATATTTATTTAGATTGAAATATCAAAAGTGAGCGATGTCATTTTTATGTTCATACTTGACTCTATGCATGAGCTTTGACTCTCTTTCGTTCGCCCTATGTTTTTATACACCATTTGCTATTTACGTGGCAGATTGCCATCGGCATTGATTACCTATTGGTCTCGTTGGTTTATGTGTAGTCTTTTGTTTTTCATATTTCTATGTCGTGTGTATCTTTTGCGTCTCTTGCTGTGCTTGTTCACTCTGTGCTTTTACAAGTGGGTGCTGCAACCGAGTCAGGTTGAAGATATTCTCCTTTCTCATCCGTGTGAGATGGGCATCCTAAGAGAAAGGAGGGGATCTAAGTCACCGATTACCTATTTGCATTTGCTATTTACATGGCAGATTGCCGTCCTAAGTCGGCTTCGATTACCCATTGGTCTCGTTAGTTTATGCATAGTCCTTTTGGTTCTCTTCCTGTACTGGTCTACTCTGTGTTTTCACATACTGATGTTTGGGTGTTGTACTTTGGGTGCTGCTCTCCTCCTTTCTTATACATATATGATAAAGTGATGACCTATATGATGGTCTGAAGATTTTGTAAAGGATAGGTAGATGTATAATTCTTTTTTATTTTCGCCATGACCAATTGGAATGATATAAGCAAGTAGTTATCAATTCCTCTTACCCTGACATCATTTCGGTTGTAAGATATCGATTAAAAACTTGTGTCTAGTTCATTTCACTATATGTTATTTCCATTCCATTCGAAGAAATTCCGTAACGTATCACTGCAATTTCAGGTGCCATTGGTATTATGCTTTCCTTGATTCTGATTAACATTCAGTCGACGCCGTGGTCTAGTGGATAAGGCGCCGGGCCACGGACCGAAAGTTTGCTGATTCGATCCTCACTAAGGCCACGGGTCGGTCGACATATACTTCTCCATGTTCTGTGTGATATACTTAAAAGTCCTTGTCTTTGTATTGTAAACGTGTCTGTTGGGTTAAAAAAACCATTTCGATTATTTATTTCGATAATGCTTGTTGCTCTTTTACATGGTTTTGCATCCTCCACTTGAACTTAATTGCACCTTCTATTTTTATCTCGCCGGGACGAAAAAGTCCGGAGAGCTAATGCCATACCCTCGGCGTTGTCGTCCGTAGACAAAACTTTTACCTGGGTTATATCTCTTAAACTATATGGGGTAGGGCTTTGATATTTCACATGTATATACCTTGTGACGAGACCTTTCATTTGAGACCATGACCTTGGACCTAGTGACCTTGACCTTGGACTTTGACCTACTTTTAAAAAACTTTAACCTGGTTTCTGACAAAAACCTGTATAGGCGATATATTTGGTAATTCGTTCAATTTTCCGAGATTAGGTACCAATTGCAAGGCCATACAGCGACATAGTTTATCTGTTGATTTCTTTATCTGAACCTTTTTATTTCTGTGCAAATCTGCATTGATTTATTTAAGATAAAGAAGATCCTGACGACAAACTTAACAACACTCTCAATAGTGACAATCCCTATGTGTATAAATAATTTCGATTCTTCAATATGACTCTTGGGAGGTTATTCAATTTTCTAGTGTTATCCCTAAAGTTTCATCTGAATAACGTTATTGTTACTTTTTGTCTCCATCTGTTTGTCCCTTTTTTCTCGTTTGGCTCCGTTGCGAGCACAGTAACGTTGTTGCAATTAAATGGCTATCATTATCACCAACCGTTTCGATGGGAATTCTCTCGATTTTGCTTTGCCTTCTCGACTTTGAGACTAAATAACGGTCAGGTGCTTCTTTAATGTTTATTTATTAAGAAGACAAAAACGTATTTTTGATTAAGAAACATGCGTATGGACGGATTTCTACTTGGAAAATTTTGCATTACATGAAATTCATATCAAATGTACATTTTTACGTGAGGATTCATGTGAAATTCTTGAAAATTTCACATAAGATTTATGTCAACTATATTTATATTATATTCATATAATTTTTTCACAATGATTATCATGTTATCACAAGAATTTTTCAATGTATTGTTCATGTGAAATTAAATTTACGTGAAAGTCATGTCAGAGACTTCACACCATATCAAATATGATCTGCCGTAATAGATATGTAAAAACAATGTTTTAGTCTACTCTCGGTATGTAAAAAGCATGTAACTTGAACACGACCGGGAAGCACGATAAGTGGGGATCCACTTATTTGATTTCCTCTCTCAACCATCTTATAATAATTAGCCACAGTTTAATGAAATATACAGTACACGTATATAATCACATTAAGAAACTTGTGTACATGTAAGAGAAACATAGGTTTTATTGTACTAGCCGCCAAACGTAGCTGATAGCAAATATTGAAAAGATACGAGGGGTAATTGATATGTTGTGAGCCTCGGTTTTCTGGGATGCAGAAGGTATTCTGCTGATGGATTATCTCCAAATGGACAAAAAATTAATGACACTTACTATGCTTCACTTCTGACATCGTTACGGGAAAATATTAAACTTAAGCAGCAGCGGAAAACTCACTAGATAAAGGTGTGTTGTTCCGTCAGGACAATGCTCCTGTTTACAAGTCTGTCACTGCCATAGCTGCCATTTATGATTGTGGCTTTAATTTGATTGAGCATCCACATTATTCACCCGATCTTGCTCCATCTGACTTTCATCCTTTCCCAAAACGGAAAGCAGCTATCTCTTGCACACACTTTCATTCCGATGATGACGTCTTACTTGCAGTGGATGGCTTTCAGACCAGTCAATATAAGGAGTTCTTTAAAAGTGGTATTGAGACCCTAAACACCAGTGACACAAGTGTATATGGACCGAAGCGGATTATGTAGAAAAATAACGCAAAATATCTGATCAAATGCAAATTCTTTAATATGAGGCATACAACAATCAGCCCTCGTAGGTCTTTGAAACACCAACTACCTTCACCTCTTACTTCACATACTTCTTTTAGAAATAGATAAAAGTCATCGCAGTTAGTATGATGTACTAGCCAAAGGATACTTAACTGATAGCTATTTAGTAGAAATATTGCCTTTGTTCTGCTTGTTTGGCTATGGATGGTACTTTTAAAGATGTACCGCCTTTAACATACCAGGTGAATTCTGGGAAATTCAAATATGCGAAGATACTCTACGTTTTCCATCTTGTGTTTGATTTAAAGGTCCTATGCGACATATTATTGTTGCTGTTGGTGCTGCGACCGAGTTTTGTTGGAGATCCCCTCCTTTATTATCAAAATTATAGACCCCCTCATGATGGCCATGGTGGTCTAGATGTTCACAATCGTTCCCAACTGGGACATCACATTTTTGTATTATGGGTATCAAGAGGCTGGTCATTTTTTTACATATAAACTTCATTTCTTTTATAACGTTTAACTAACACGTTAAAAACTTATATGAAGCTATTAAGCTGCAGTACAATATGTGATCAATAGTTTATATGGAAAATTTTCACCAGTTGGTAGTTTCAAACTTTTCGACACACAAACTCCCAAATGACTTTTTATACTCCTGAAACATTTCGTCTTCAATATTTGTGTCAATAAGACCGATTCTGTGAAGAGTTCCTATCCTAGGTATTGATCGCATAAAGTCTTTCCAGTCAGTTGATTTCATTTCAAACATTGCCAGCCAAATAACTTCTAAGTTTGACAATTTTCCAAATTTCATAATATTTTCTGATAAGGAAATTTGACGCAATATTACGAATCGCAGTTTCTGTAGTTTCAAAATACAACTAATGACTGCTGAGTCGTATGCTTCATTAGGCTCTTGGTGGATAAAGCTTCCATAGTATCCAAAGTGGTGTAATGCTTCTAAGTTATTGAGTTCAGGTAACACGTCCAGCAACATTTGCCTATCATCTGGAGCCTCCAAATAAGTAATGTAGAATATAGACAAATTCTGAAACTTTGGAAGTATTTCCAAAAAGTTCTTGACCAAAGGAATTTTCTTCTCCTTCCAAACAATTTTTCCTCTGGTGGTAATGAGCATGCCTTGCGAATGAACCCAGATTTATTTGTGCTTATCCAATGAATTGAGGGCAACTGATATCGATAACCAACATCTAAATCATCTGGTGGTTTTAAGTGTAAAAGTGCCAAGGAACGGATTCCTTTCATTGAAGCTTCGGTCGTTAAAAACTCGGTCAGATTGCCACTGCTGAAAGCAACGTTTGCTAAACCTAGTGTCTGCAAGTGTGAAATTCGTATTGAATCATTGAACAATCTACACTTGCCCCTTACATAGCCATCGATGTAAAACGATTCAACGGACTGACTTTCATCCAGAAAGGTTTTAATGACCTCATTAGGCACACCATCAACATTGCTATCGGGAATACATATCATGTTAAGAGACTTGATGTCGTTTGCATGAAATTGCAAGACACTAATGGACTCTCTTACAGTAAGTTTATCAGAATCATTTGAAAGTAAAATTACGTCGGAGAATGTGAACTTGGGTTTGTGCCCCTCTCCCACAAAGGTATCAACTGATTTTGTTTCCCTGACTTCTCTATAACACCTCAACTGCAAATTGTACAAATAGAACACTTTTTGATAACTTTTATACTGAAAATTAATTCGATAAGTGCAAATGTCTTCATCTTTGTCTGCCAGTTCTTTGATTAAATTTGATATTCCACAACCGACTGAAGACGATAAACCAGATAAAAGGACGAGAATCGAAGAAAACTCTAATGCTTTTGGAATATCCCGTACTTTACAGGCTAGACAGGCTAAGATCTGTGTATCATCTCTCATATTGAAGAGATACAGAGCTGAAAGGAATTCTTGAATCGTCTTATGGAGGAATAATATCCTTATGTTATCCTCATAAAACTTTCCTGTTGTTTGTTTCTTTATCACAAGACCTATCCTAAGAAAAAGGTCCAATGTGTCTTCGCCTATGAGTTCGTGCAAGCGCTCCCTACCAAAATCTAAGGATGTGTCTTGTGAAGTGAGATTTTCGAAGGCAACTTTACCTAGGTTAGAAAGCTCAGTCATATGTTTTGCAAGGTATGGGTAATTCATAGATATACTTGGAATAGTCGGACTTGAATACCTTTCTTCCCTAAGGTTCAATCCAGTTTGCAGCTTTGTAAAATGTCTTTTGAATAAGGCTTCAATCATGGAAAGATAAAACGTGGTCAGAGAATATCCTGTGCTGACATCTTCAAGGAACGAGAAAAAGCAGAAAATTGCTAACAAAGGGATTCTCATTAAAGATCTGAGCTCATTCGAAGCGGATGAAACTGACGTTTGAAAATTTTGAAATTCCTCGGACTCACTATCTTTCTTGAAATAATTGCACTAACATCTTCCTCGAGAGCTGTGGGATATTGTCTTCGCTGATACCATGTAATCGAATCACCCTGTCAACTTTTGGACGGCAAATTTTTTCCACTTCCATGAATTTCCAAGACCTCATTGAGATTAAAATTGTGGATTTAGGCATGTCTCTGCAATTTGGTATGCATTTATCTAAAAGGACTTTCCTTTTTTCTTCAGAGATGTTCCATTCGTCTAAGCCGTCAAGTAGAACGAGACTGCTATATGCTTCACCCTCTAAGATCCATCGTATATTGTCTAAACGTTCCTTTGATAGTCGATATCGACTGTAAACATCTTGTATGATTTCTATAAGGGATATGCTTTCACAATGTACGTCATGCAATTGAACAAAGAACAGAAAGTCAAACTGTTTTAGACATCCAGCCAGATTCAGATCTAGATACTGATTTTTGGAAGTCTCGTTTTCATCTTTCCATACCTGGCACCATAGCTTTGTCATTCTCTGACAATGTAGTGTTTTCCCAAATCCAGCGTCTCCGAGCATGAAAACAAATCGCGCTGGCTTGTCTTGTTGAACAAAGAACATTTTTTCTGAAGTTACATTCCTAACGTCATCGCTACTGCTCGAGTTGCTATTTCGAGTTTCTGTTTCATCTGTTATTGAAACTGGGACATAGATACTGTCAGGATCTACAGTGTGATCTGTTTTCAAGGGGAGGGTCTGTATTCCGCTTGCCTCCGAATCATTTATGTCAATTATTAAAGTCCGCAATTCTTTGACATTAATATCCATGCCACCTATTTGTAAAGATAAATAGCATGATAATTAAATAGTGTCTTGTTTTTTGTTTCCATCTTCAAGTTATGTATTTCTGCAGATGTAGAATGTTTACACGCTTTTGAAACTGACCGAGATCCTATAATGTTAATTTGTGACTACTTGTAAGACTTACAGAATATCATAGATATTTATCAAGAATGAAATAAATAGTCAGGAAGTCAAATTTGAATTCTTTCATTGTGATTCCATTGTGCCTTTTTTGCACGTCAAAGAGAATGAAAACAACATCTGATAAGTGTAGTCAATTATGACAATATTTATAATGTTTTGTAAATATATATCAGGAAAAGTGTCGGGAAAATTAGCTTTTAAATCACACTTTAGAGACCTTATTTTGCTATTCTAGGCTTTCATTTTCGTTTCTTATTATTTTTAATTGTCATAAGTGGCCAATTTGAAATGATTTGGCAAGCAACTAACGACTTTAAATGGTACCGCGTATATCGCGATTCACCCATTTCAAATGATAGTTATTAAAATTCCCATCTAGGCATTATTGCGTCGTCGGTTCAGGATGCAATTTCGAATCATAATATCTTACCTAAACCATAATTAAGTTGACTTTCCATCAGAGCCACTTTATTCGTTGTCTTCTCTGTAGTTTCTTTAACTTCTGTCACTTTCTCGATTACCTTGCTTACTTCCGCAGTGAGATTACTTAGCTCCTAGTTAATGGAAAGATAAAATGAAATGGAATACTTGAAATTTTAAACAAACATTAACATATAAGCTATAATGTGATACATGTTTAAGGGGATATCCAGTACCGAAAATAGTGCTTTAACTAGACTTGGAAACTTCAGCTGGTCGATGTATCAACACAATTTATAAGTCAATCAGAATCTTCATTTCTTAGCCACAAAACAACCCAAATGAAAATCAAATGACACAAGTATGAAACACTGGATGTGGCAATTTTTTGTCAAGCTGATGCATTTTGTCATTTCGGCTGGTCATGCTCAACTTTTTGGGGTCACTGATTCAGATCTGTGCTTGGAAGTTCTCTTCTGCTCACACGGTGTCTTGCAACACAACATCAAAGAATTAGTCCAATTCTTTATGCCCACAATACCACCTTGCCGTAAGTCTTTTGCAAATATAAATATCAAAATATTCTAACACGAGATGCAGCATCCACAGCAAAACGGCAAAAGACCCCGAGCAAAAAAATGAAACCAACAAAACATCGAGACGACACGCACAGAAAGAAACGAAAAAGGGACAAAGAACACCAAATCACTTCATAGAAACAACAAACACAAAATACATAAACCAAAGAGACCATTGGCATTCGGCGCAAACTTATAACGCCATATGCCACGCAATTGGCATATGATGTGGTTATCCGGATTACGTATGTACAACCCTCCCAATGTAACTCGGCTTCGCTTTTATCTTGCAGTTATAATTTTCGGGAAAACTATGTTGAACATATCAATGTTTTACAATGACAAATTATTAGCTTACCTGCTCCATTTCACCGTACCGTTTCTCGTCACATATTAAGTTCCTCATTTCCTCTAACACTTTGGTATTCATTACTCGATTTTCAAGTTCATCAACCTTCTCATCTGCTTCTTCCTTCGCTTCTTTTGACACATAGACAGCAAGGTTGGTTAAAGCTATTTTCACTTTCGTCCAATAATCACGAAAAGATTGGTTATCCAAATATGCGTTCTTAGCATGTGCAAGCTTGTTTCGTACGTCGCGTATCGTTTCGATATGTGCCATATTTATTCCTGTACATATATTTTGGATGATGAGGCAGCATAATGTTACATCCATGTCCTGTGCGGTGATACTTTGATTAGTGTCGTACTGGCAAGGACAAAGTCCTCGATGACCTCGGATACAAGATGAGGAATTTTTAACATATATCAAATTCCATTGGGATTTGTTCATCGGAGTTGCCCTACTGCTTTTCCCGCAACAACAATTTTGGTACAAAAGATGAAAAAGATCATGTTTATGGTAATCCAGCAAATGATATGTGTTTAGCTTCTTTTGTTGTGCAAAGATATCTATCACTTTCCTTAGAATGAACGGACATACATTCTGCAGTAACAAATATGTTCGTACATATCTCGCCTCATCCTCTTCCTGACTCATTGTTTATTTTGTATGCTTCCAATTGATGTCGGAACCTCATTCACAAAGGCATCATCTTGCATGATTAATTCTGAATACTTCCATTGTTGTGAGAATCAATCTTTAAGTATTGTGTTTCTCTATATTCCATTACACAAGGATTTTTTTCAATGAGTCGCATATAGTTCGTATTATGTATAATTCACAACAGATACTTACATGCCCTTGAAATCGCCATTTTAACCTATACATATTTCCTCCTCTCTCCCAACATGACCTAAACTTGGTTTGTTCACATAAACCCATCTTCTCTTTACCTCATAAGCCTCGTTCATTGTTCGTACGCAATGATCAAAGGATAGTTGTCTATAATGCTGGTCAACAAATACAAAACTCCTGTCAAAATAACCTCAAAGCTAAATGGTAGCATGAAAAGTCTTGCGCTTGACAAAATAAACTTCCTGTATGTACTTAATTATTAATAAAGTTGCATGAACTTGACCTTGCCACAATACATATGTATCTCGCTTATATTTCAATTCTTTGCATAAAAATAGATTACGTATTAATAGCGAATGAGGGGATCTCCAACAACACTAGGTTGCAGCACCCACAGCAAAACTGCAAAACACCCAGTTCAAAAACACAGAGTAGACACCAACAGAAAGAGACGCAAAAGGGACAAGGAACACCAACACACAACATAGAAATATCAAACACAAAGGACTACACATAAACCTACAAGACCAATGGGCAGACGTGGCAGAGTAGCAGACGCCGTGGTTATCAGGATTACGTGTGCACAACCCTCCAACTTTTCCGATTACCCAGAGGTCTCGAAAAATGCACAATGGTGGTGTAAAATAACAAATAATAATTGCCACTTGTCAATATGCATAGGCTTCCATGTATAGAGATAAATATAAAAGGATTGTAAATCCGCGTAATACCTTTGTACTGGTGCATGAATATTGGTTTGAAATTTTCTTCAAGAAGGTATAGAGTTGAAACACTTCCGTATTATTAATATAAACACTTATTTCTTGATGCAGTGTGGAGCAGTTAAATCGATCCCCGTGACTTGACGTTTGTAAGTGCATTAATTACTTCTTTACAGCTCTGTTGCCTGTTTTGGTCCTTTATTAATGTGACATTATATCTATTTTTTTGCTATTTCGGAAACTTGTCTTTCAAATATCATCGAAATTAAAGGAGGTAAACATCTAAGCACCATCCCTCCAATGATATTTTGAACATATATTTTATTTGGATATGCTACTGAATCGACCCTTCAGGAAATTTGGAGCCGCGCATTCTCTGTGAAGTAAATGCACATATCTAAATTCTGAAATAACACCAGAGGGCGCTAGTAATATGAATTTGGGCTGCTTATTGAAAGCTTTTTGGCTGAAAGCATCACTGATGATAATTTACTATTCTAAACAATGTCTGGTGCATGAAAATTGGTTTTAATTTTCTTCAAGGAGAAAGTTAGAACACTTTCGTATTACTAAACGAAGAATGAAATGACAAGAATGGGATGATACTTGAAATAGATTAAAATAATATAAACAAATTTTGAAGTATCATCCACATCGAAATCATCACTTGGAATTCTTTATTATAATTGATTATAAATCGTATAAATTTTATGGTGTTTAGAGGGCGTCCTCTAGAATCAACAACGAGAGGTGGAATAACCTTGAGTTTTGACACAACTGTTGGCATTGCTAGCGCTACGGTCGTTGACACAGTATTCACAACATATTCCATGGTTGCATTAGATGAAGGTTACAGTGGTATGTTGTGTACGGAAAAGGTAAGTATGATTCTAATGGAATAATTGTAGTGTCGTCTGATGCCTTGCATAAATGAGTTATGCATTGATACGAGTAGGTCGAAAACTTGCATCTACAAAATGTGTATGGATCAGGAAATAAAAGAGGCAATGAAGTCATACCGTCGTAATGTATCCCTGTTCCATTTCGTAAAAAACATAATGGCAGTCTGTACTGCCATTCAGGGGAATGTGAATAATCGATTGCTTTGCAGGACATTTCGAGAACTGATCTCGTCTGTATGATTCTCCGGGCCCGAAACGTGATCGAGATAACCACATCTTCTGCTATTTTCGTGACAGATGACCGTCCTAAGTCGGCACCGGTTGCCCATTGGTCTCGTCGGTTTATGTGTAGTCCTTTATGTTTGATGTTTCTGTGTTGTGCGTTGACGTTCCTTTCCCCTTTTGCGTCTCTTTCTGTGCTTGTCTGCTCTGTGTTTTTGCATTGGGTGTTTTGGGGTTTTGCTGTGGGTGTTGCAACCTGGTGTTGTTGGAGATCCCCTCCTTTGTTCCATAACCGTTCAATACACCAAGTAGCTGACATACGAAATACATGTATAGAAAATGCTGCTTTAAAGACATCCATATTAGAATCGGTTATTATCAAGAATATTTCTGACTTATGAGAATTGAATGCCATGAAAATGATTGTTAGGTGCAGTGCATTTAGCTTGAAAGGTTTATTTCAATAGAAAAGGTTGGGCTTCATCTTCATTGTACATGTATTTTTGAAATTATTTTTTTATGGATAATCGATTTTCCTAGACACTTCAGCTTTTTCAATAGAGCTACCGATGAAATTTCTGATGTTTCATAAACATGATAAAAGAACTAATCGACTCTAGTAAAATATCTAGCCCATACAAACAGAAAATAAAGTTTAAAAAACTCTACGTAAAATAGCTTCATACGCATACAAATATAATATAATTTTGAAAATAAGTAAATTATTAATCTTGTACTCGGATTTGCGAAGTAAGCTTTCCTTTTTACGCGTACCACAAAACGTTCGTTTCAGAATTTGGATAAAGCTTGTAGAAATTGTTTCGAACTAGAATTTGGTATTGTAGACATGATAGAGGGCGCTAGGAATTTATTTCATCTTCTAGCATTCACTTGATATATTAAAGGACAGCTTTCGAATTTCCGTAAATGCACGTCTGACGCAATTAAATGGATACTTTCGAACACATATTATATGCCAAAAGTATCTATCAAATGACACCATATATTAAAAATGAATAAAAAAAAACAAAACAAATAACAACAACAGAACCCCCCCCCCCCCCCGCAAAAAAAAAAAATGAAATAATAATAGTATTCAAAAATTTAAGGAAAAAGAGAAAAATAATAATACAACGTACATAGCTTTTTTTCCTAAAAAGTATAGGATTCTATTAAAGTCCTTTATTTGAAAAAAATTGTCTTATAAATAATATATTTTGGGTTCTTTTTCTGAAAATTCGTATTTCAAATTTTGTTATTGCTTCAAGTAAAACTTCACACGTACAAACTGTGTTTTGCGACATCTTTTTCAAAAGTGTCTGTAAAAATAATTCGGCACGCTTTGCTCGCCACATCATCTGTCTATATTATACACTTCATATAATTAATTTCAATGCCTCATTTTAATTGATTTAGATAGTATGGAGTGAAAAGGGAATCCAGGAGGCAAATGTTCTGTCAAATTGCTTAATTTATTTTGCATTTATGTTCGAAAAGTCCTATAATAATCCTACTTGACTAGAAAAACTCCACTATTTGTCATATATTTCCACATTACATATACCTATATTCCTACATTTTTATAAGTCGCTATGGCCCTTGATAATAATGAAATAAAGCAACAATTAAACAATAAAAATTGATAAACCAAATTCTGAAGTTGTTTCCATTCTGTTCCCCGTCGTTCATTTATGTTTGACCTAAAGTTAACCTAATACATTCCAAAGAAGATTAGGCTTAATCTTACATGCACGAAGCTTCAGGAAGTCTTAAGTATTGATTTCCAGCAAATTTATAATGAAATGTTATATCTACTGGCACGATAATTTATATGACCATTCTATAGTTATAAACATGGAGGAAGAAACAATCTGTTATCAGTATCAAAGTAGAGAATGCAGGGCAAAATTATTAGAATTTCCATGGGAACAATCACATAAAGTTTTAAACGCTGTTCTGTTCAATTGTTTCCATTACAGCTTGAATATTATCAAAAGTTTGCTAAAAATGTCTAAACATTTGATAAGCAAAGTCATCATATATGTTAACGCCTCTTCATCTCCGAGCCCCGTAGGGCTATAATTCATAACAATGTAATCCTTAACTCAGTCCTAATTATATATACATTGTACCAGTATCCAATATATGGTATTTGTTCCTACCTTATACTACATTCGACAACTTTTCGAATTGCACCTTTAAAGATTATAAATTGGCTTTACCTACATTACAAAATCTACATTTTACACGATTTTGATAAACCGTGTGTGGAATAAATCATGAAAGAGTATCTTTCTCTCGTTAGTGGCTTTAATGAGCACGTCACAATCTCGAATTCAACTGGTGAATTTCTTTAACTTGTTTGCATCACGTAATGTGTGGTCCACGTGAGTCCCACATAGCTATCTCACATGGGCCATCTCTGTACAGGCATGTATGTACTTCAATCACTTTGTGCCTTGTATCCAATATTATTAGAGTATTGTACGATCTTTATTTGCTTTACATATCATCCAATATGTTTCTAAAACGTGATCCTGTAGCATCATATCCCACCCATCCTGCTACGTCTTTCGGTTAAGGAGAAAAGTAACTAACTCCTTATACGGCCTAGTAAAATTTACAAATATAAAGTAGTTCATTGGAGACTTTATGCATGGGAATTTTATTTAGGAAGATTTTGTGTTGAAAAATCCATTAACCTGGATCGCTATCGGAAACTACATTTAGTGCAGTACATGACGGAACCTTTTATGATCCTACGATTCCGGCATTTTTTTGCAATTTTCCATCATAAGACACAAAAATTTACTATGAACAGAAAGCGGACCCAACACAAAACATATCTTAAGAAAAACTATAATTGATAAGTAGTTCACAAGAGAAAAACCGTGTTGGGTTATCATTCTGTTCATTATTTCCGAAGACGATATATAAATGTAAAAGACGATGATTGCCCTTTGTTTTGCGTCATTCAGGGCAAATGACATCAGAACATGACGTCATACATCACGCGCGTGACGTTACGAGGGTTCAGAGTTATGACGCCGTATTTTTCTCAAACATTCAACATTGCAAAAAGTGATAATTTATAGTTCGTTTATCAAAAGCATTTTTCGTCGAAATTATAGGGCCTAATTCCAGAGCACCCTGTTTTCCCGGTTTTCTCTAAAATATGATAATGTCATCTTCCAAAAAGATATCAATTTTATAGTACTCCTTTAGTCGTAACAGAAAATACCATTGTTTTGGCTGTGCGTCAGTTAAATGAGAAATAGGACGGAAAATAAAAAGTCTACGGGGATTTTCTATAGTAAAATCGCTGAGAATGTGTGACGTCGGAGGCTTTGACGTCACTGTTTACTATTGTTGACACGGAGAACAAGATGGCGGCGGCTTGAAATTAACATGGGAATTTCCCGTAGACATTTTATTTTTCATATTGCGGTTTGAAGGCAGCTGATAGGGTAAGTAGAAGTTAATTTCCAGTTACGACTAAAGGAGGTCAATGCTCGGAAACAATACTTTATAGCAAAATTCTTCAGACGACAGAATAAATCGCCAAAACAGGGTGCTCTGGATTTAGTGAACAGGACAGTAGTCCAAAGTTTATAGCATGCATAAAATTGTATATACGTGGGCTGTTCCGAAAGTTCATGGACAACACCATTTAAGGAAAGATCTGTAAAATTTGATAAAAGCCATGTTGATTTCCTTATAATATGGATAATTTTGAATACATATACGAATTTTCATTACGATTGGTCAATAATAACCTTCCAAATGCCCTTTTGAACAACGTAAGGTTCTAGGTAACGGAGCAGCTAATAAAAAGTAACGACGTCGTCAGATGTCCACTATAAATTTGACATTTTAAAAGAAATAACAACACCTCTCATCTGTATAAAATTTAAATATCTTTTCATGTATATTGATAAGGAAGATATGTTCTATTTTCTTCATGTGCATTTCTACTTTTGTATCATATTGTGCTTTCATCTTTGAATCATTCAAAGTCAGGTCACCATTAAGGGAGAAAATGGCATCACTTTACTTATTTTCGTTTACTTTTTTGTTCAACTCCAACCAGAATCGCTTGCCTATGTATCTAATCATCATAAAAACACATTCCTCTTATTCTAGCAGCATTGGTTTTATGTATTTTGTCCATATCAAGATGCATCCATCAGCTATTAAGTCTCCGTCTGTTTTATTCAACCGAAATTCAAAACTGAATGACTGTCTGATGCTCCGGAAAGAGCGCTGACGTCATTTTTGGTTGATTTGTTCCAAAATATCATGCATAACTCATCATAAAAGTTGTAAATCGGGTCCAATTTTGTTAAAACTTTGCAGTTTTCATAACAAATAATAGTCTTATTGATATAGAAAGTTTAATTGATAGTCAAATATATTTTCTTTTATTCAGCAATTTAATGAAAGGAGTAGGTTTATTTCAACAACTTAAATTTTACTGCTCCGTATTCTCTACCCTTCATGTATAAAGGTGACAATTATGTCCTTTTAGCTTATTATTTTAGCCTGATATTTTTTTTTGTTTTCTCTTTCTGAATCTATCCCTTTCATTTCTTGAAAATTTCATTCCATACGACTTCAAATGTGATTTTTAAGGCATGTGTCCACGAACTTTTGGAACGGCCCTCGTATATCATTACAAAACGTGAAACGCTCATACATAAAATCGCCGTTGGTAGAATGTAATGTTTCAAAGAATTATGTTAAATCTTGTTTATCTAAAACAGTACAGAGTGATTGATATAGAATTTCGATACTTTGCACATTTATTACCAATAACTAGAACTCAATTTTGCCAGGTGTCCGATCCATGTGATCTACAATAATATTACAATGAGTGACTGGTTGACGTTTTGATGTACGGGCCCCCTTTTTTCACCCAAAGTTATTGAATCAAAATACTCTTTTTATGCTTAATCTCTTTACTTTTTGGGGAAATTTTCTTGTTAAAGAAGCTGTTTTTCTAAGAAAATATTCCATGATATAAATTTGATTTTAAAAATTTAATGTTTTTCTTTTATGATTAACTTTGATGCCCCCATACTGCTGTAAGCTACATATATGTACATAGATAAGTTGTATATACATACATGTATGGATGACTGAATTTAAAACAAAATGAATACTTCATACCTTAAAATTTTCCGACTCGCTACGCTCGCCAGTCTACCTTAAAGTTTAGACTAAGGCAAATGTATCAAGAAACTCTACATCTTGTACATGCAGCGGGAATGAACACCCCCCCCCCTACACACACACACTTCTTAATTATATCACCAGTCTTGAGATTCACGTTTGTCGTCTTAGAAAAAAAAAAATTTTTTTTGGCTTGTCAATTTTTCTGTGAACAATTTTCTTCGAGCTGAACCCCCCCCCCTTCTGAAATCCTAGATCCGCCACTGATAACGTTGCACTTCAAAAGGCACAGCTTGTCGATAAGTTAGTGACATCGGCGAAACTCCTGTTACACTACAGTGGTTGACAGCAGCGTATGCCAGCATAGAAGGCCACTAGCTAACACGCTGAATGATCGTTGTACATGCTTCAGTGACGTCTCACAAGAAGCTATACGCTGTCGAACGCTCTTGGATTAAAAATAATATTGTCTGCACAAAATTGGCAGCGTTAGCGTACGCTCCGGAACATGCTCATGAAATAAATTTGACGATAGTCAAGCGTTTGCGCAATGTGTTTGTAATATGTACGGAGCGTTCTCTAACGACTACCTGGAGTATAAATTATGTAAACCACTTCAGCGCAAAGAATATGAAAATTCTCATACAACGCTCAAAAATGCAATCAAACGTCCTATGAACACTGCGCGAGTTCCGCATACGTCGAGATCGCTAGAAATGCGGTGGGAAGACCTTTTCGGGCTGCGGTTATTTTTAGAATTTGACCTTTAACCCCGCGCATGCGCAAATCGTGGGGGGGGGGGGGGGCAAGACTTGCCCCCAGTTCAGTGTAAACAAAGCGCTTCGCACTGTAAACAAACACGAGAAAGCTCGAATCACGTTATACATTGTAGTTTTTTTTTAATTTATAGTTAAAGTATGATTTTTATGGATTTTATAATTTATAGATCATATAACTTGATGATTTTTACTATGCTATATTTTTAGATAATCCAATTTTCATGGTCGAACCTAGCGAGATTCCGAAGGGCCGGGTAAACCATGAAATTTTTTTTTTAAACCATCTATTTAGCTAATCCGGCAATTTTTAAAAGTAACATCCCAATTAATAAATCGTTGTTTTGACAAGTACACACATGTCAATTAACCATGCAGGGAACGTAAGCGTCGTTACCTGCTAGGTGTGAAAGTCATCAGAGCGTGTTATCGCCCTGCGGTCATTTCAAGGATAGGGGGAGGAAAAATAAGATTTAATAATCTTAAAAAAATGAGGATGAAACATCTGATGAAAATGAAGAAAAAATAAAAAAAAAAGATGTCTTTGTGAAACACGAATGCCTCCGTCGGCATCTTTGTCATTAAAATTTGTAAAAAAAAAAAAAAATGCAGGGAACGTTCTTAACTTTCACTCCCAAAACATAAAAAGACTGAATTTGTTCGTCTTCTAAATTTGTTTGATAATGAAAAGTGCATTGAAAATATTGTCCGAAAATTAATCTTCATCTGACTGAGAATAAATAAAAATGGAAATGGATGGCTGCTTTCAAAGGGATTCTTCCTATAAATTATAGAAAAAAAAAAGAGAAAAATAAATGTAAAAGCTAAATGAAATAATTATGCAGCATTTCCTCCAGATGGAATGTAAATAGTTTGCAATGAATGAGCATTCTTGTCGTTTTTACAAATGATCAAGTTCAAGGAGCCAAACATTGTGTATTTTAGATAAATTTGTTTTTTATTGAAGAATCATTAGAGGGATATAGAAAAAAAATCAAAACAATCAACAACCAAAAAGCCCAATATCTACTAAATTAGATGATTATTCTTTCCAATGAGGGAAGGGGCAGTCCTACGATCACCTCCTTATATAGTCAGATTCATCTTTATGTGCGAAAAAAAAAAAAAAAACAAAAAACAAAAAAAAAAAAAACAAGGAAATATTTCAAATGATAAAACTGAGAATTAATTGTTTTTCGTATCATGGCTTTAAGTTTTACTAAGCTTTAGATAAATAAAATTCATTTCTTAAAAAGAATTTCAAAAATTTTTCTGGGACCTTTAGGCGGCTATCAGTTTTTTTTTAAATCTTCTCTCTCAAAACAGAGCACAGAATTATTTAAGCTTCAAAGAAAAAAAAAAGATGATAATGAAGATATAGTACATTGTATACACTCTTGCTCCTAGAATTCGTCCATCTCTTTATAATTTCCAAAACATGAATCTTAATCCGCCGAACCCCGGTTTGAATTCTTGTTGAAATTTGATGATGTTCTTTGTTGATACCGTTTTATAAGTGTGCGATTACGTAAAATGAATAAAAATGATAAGAAATTCATGTTTGAAATTTTATTTCTTTAGCATGTTTAGAATGCTAAAAGAAGCTGTAGAACAGGAAATAGTGAGAAAATATCTCATTCAGTCCCCAGCGAAAATACTTTTCATCAATGACTTGTACGTAAACAATGCAAGATAAGTCGATAAATGTTTTTTTAAACAGTTGCCTGCTGTTTAGGAATTTGTGTTTATTAAATTAATTAATGGCTCTGATGGCTGTCGATCAAATATCGCAGGTAAACAAGGCTTGGGGTATTAAACTGAGCTGACCGGACGGGGCTTATTTTCACCTAAGTAATTAAAAGAGTATACATCTGGGACGTTCTGGCCAGGTGATATAATCTATGAAAATTACAGGTAATGAGTATTTCACTCTAATTACTAATTGCATGCAATTCATAGCCTATCTATACTAAAACTTATTTGACTCGTCTCATTCGCTTGATTTAAATAGCTCCGTCTGGTCAGGTAAATTTGCTACGATACAAGTAGAACTAATGCCCTGTTTACACGACGGGTTTAATGCGCATTCTAATATGACTTGATTCTTTTTCCCTATTAAGACAACAGACGCGAGCCGGGCTCTATTCTCCAATATAGGCCCTATAGCGATAAGCCACGCCTACCTATTTTCTGAAATCAGATAAACCGGCAGGAACTGGTTTTTACCAAGAATCGAAAGGTCTAAGTTTGGTCATCATTAGAATAGAAATGAAAAATGACAAGCCGGGCTCTATTGTCTCATAATGCCCTTGGTAAAACGCTCGGGCATTATGAGACAATAGAGCCCGGCTTGTCATTTTTTATTTCTTAATTAAATCGAATTTAATGCGCATTAGATTTTAACTGCGTTCACACGAGGAATCTAATGGTGAACGCAAAGCGAATCTAATTCGCATTAAATCTGGCGCATGCGAATATGATTTACTAGAATTCTACAGTATATTTCCATCATAAGTGGGCAATTTTAATCACCCTTGGACCTCGAAACATAGAATAAGAGGTAAAAATACTTGATTTCATTCATAATTAACCCTCTAAGTAACTGTACTGCGTCTCTTAACTTACGTAACTAACATTATATTATGACGTCATTTTATCTCACAATGACGTCATGCAATGCATGCATAACAGTAGGGCGGCCAAGCCAGATTTGCGCGTGACGGCAACCGTTGCTAAGAACGGCGCATTAATATCGAACGAAGTTCGCGTCGCCGTTACTAAGCATTTTTTCGAAACACATTCACAGCAGAAAAATACTAATAACAGCGATGCAAATTGATGGCATCGGATTTTTAAAGATTAAACAAACTCTCTAAGATTCTATGTCTCTAAGTATACCCAAAATGTGATGTTTTATTTTGTAAATTTGTCGAAAATCAGCTGACAAAATGACAGCAGTACTCTTAACGTTCGACTCCCATGCCCCCTTCCTCGCAAATTGGGGGATCGTTTTCAAAAATATTAAAAAGTGGTTCTGTAATTTTTTGATATGTTGTGGAGAATATATGCAAGTGTTCAATTCTCAAATTTTATGAAAATCGGTGAGGGACCATTTTTTTGTACCTCATTTATGTACCTCGACATGCTGCACAGTTTCGACAATTTCGGAGAAATCGTCAATCGACCGAACGCTTCGACATCAGAAATTCACAAAGCAAAATATAAATTCGAATTTACCATTCTAGAAGGAAGGTTGTTTTAACCTTTTGATGAGCAAACATTTAAATTGTAAAAAATATCACCAGAATTCAACAGACCGAAGATTTTTCCAGCGACCTTCCTAATTTCCTCTGATCAAGTACAAAACTGCCACGCACAAGGGAAAAATGACATTTTCTTGGATATGCCAGACAATACATCCACAATTTGAAATATACTCATTGTATCCGAGAAAAATACATATAAAAATTCCAATTTTGTTCTGTTTAATGCGCAGGAGCTTTCAATAATTGGAAAACAAAAGATACAAATATGTGATTTTTTTGCAAGGAAGCTTATATTTACTTTTTTACTCCAGATAATCACTACAAAAGAAATAATCATGAATAAAATAATAACAAAAGAATAACAAAATAAATAACAAAAGAAATAATCATAATAAAATAATAAAGAATGATCATGACAGTTGAATTTAAATTCCTATTATCATGAAGAAGAAATTTAATTGACCGATTCATCCTCTGCAAGAATTCACAAAAAATATTTTTTTAATTTATTATCTCACTATATCTGCCATTGTCCAAGATTCACAGTCATTAATCATGTTAATTGTTTTCTGAAATGCTGACAGGTCTTGAACTCTTCCATCTTCTGTGAATAATTATCCATTTGTATGGTATTTTTGCACACTCACAATTCACAAAGAAGAATATGATGACATATGCACAATCTTCAAACCAATTCGAAGTAGAATATGATATCAATATACTATAGTACAGAATTTCCAATCAATAATTCCGTTTAAATGCATGCCTTCCATATAATAAGCCACTGGGTGATTTTCAGACAGCAAGATTTCTTCTTACAAGTTTGACCTGAAAAATTAATACATTTTCAATTAGTTTTAAGTCATTCATTTATTATTTACTCATTTATTTATTTGTTTATTTTGATACAATTTCACTAATATATAATGCATAGTCATAAACTGAAAAATTCATAATGATTCATAAATTGGACTTAAACTGTATTAATCCTTTATAACTATTTGATTGTATATGACAAATATGGATAATGACCATATCCCTGTCTACAGTTCAAAATCGATAATTCAGAAAATCAGAAACCGAAGGCGTACAAAATCAGGATAAAACAGGAACCAAAGCAAACAAAAACAAAAACCTCCACCATATGAAAAGAAGCGAACTCCCGATATGAGAGTGAGACCAGGTGCCCAGGAAGAGTAAGCATCTCCTGCTTGCATGCAACACCCGTCGCTTCAATTCGGTAGAACTGTCACATCCGGTTACTTCCATTTGGAAGATATAGAGTACAATCTTTGGTTGGATGGTTCAAATGGTCTATGACAGAATATCATCCACCATTCTGGATAGTGGGACATCATAGTGTATAACGAGTTCCCCATATCGACCGTAGAACTTCCTCAGTGACGATGTTAGTCGGTCACAAACATATCCCTGACTGAGAAGCTTATCTGAAAGACGCCTAGCTCTCAGAGCAAAATCCGTATATTTGGTACTTGCTCTGGCATAGCGTATCAACTGAGATATGAACACGCCATAAGCAGGCGATGAAGGGATGTTGCTACTCAGAAAAGGAAAGTTCGTAATGCTGAAATTGAAGTCGTCACGTTTGTCATAGAGTGAGGTGTTCATGTGACCATCAGTGTCGTAGGACAACATTATGTCCAAATAGGATGCTGAATTATTTGTCTCTGTAGTTTCTTTGACTTCAAGCTCCGAAGGATAGATACTGCTCAGGTAATCCGCGAATTTTGGATTATTGATGGACAACACATCGTCTATGTATCTGTAAGTGAAGTTGAAGTCAGAAGCTAAGTATCTTTTCCCTTCAGAGACCAAAGATTGAATGAATTCAGATTCGTACGAGTAAAGGAAAATGTCGGCAAGGAGTGGGGCACAATTGGTCCCCATTGGAATTCCGACAATTTGCTGGAAGACCTTTCCTCCAAACACCACAAAAATGTTGTCGATCAGGAAGTGTTATTCATTTAGCAATCATAAATTTATCACTGGAAAGAATAGTATTGATAAATTCAACACTCAACCAATGGAGTTCATGGAAAATTATTTTTAATGACTTGAACTACAAGATAATCAAATTATATTATGATATATTATCTATCTAGAAATTCATAGTTTAAATTACCCATGTTGTATTTTGCATGCATATGTGAATGTAAATGTGAGTAAACCCCCCACCCCCTCCATCAATCTCTTTTCTCTTTACATTCTGAATAAAAAAAATATATTTATGATATCATGTATACTTGTGAATGACATAATTTATTTTTTTTAAATACAAAAAAAAAATGCTTAATTAGGCCCAGTGAGGTGTGTGTGTGTGTGTGTGGGGGGGGGGGGGGTAGGCTTGGTTGGTCAAAATATAGGCACATAAATGAACTTAATAACCTGATCAGTTCAGTGATTGAAAATTATTACTAATCTTGGTAGTATTAGTAAAGTGTGTGTATGTATGTGCGTGAGAGAGAAAAGATATTTGTTTACAAATTTGTTTATTTACCTTGAGCTTGAGGAAAAAGTCGATGTTTTCAATGGTTCCTAGATTAATTTCGTCATCGAGGCATCGGCCTAGTATCCATTTCACTATAAAAACAAGCAGCTAAACTGAAGAAAGTACATGTACTACATGTATGTGAAGTACACAAGTCGTACCGTGTTTTTGCGTCATCAAGTTTACATCACACCGACACTGCACTGGCACTGCACTGACACCGGCCTTCGTGAAATCGGGTTGGACAACACAGCTTGAAATCTTCATTAATCTCTTCTTAATTGCAAATCCAAGGTTTGAATTGAGTTCACGAGATAAAAATCATCCAACAGCTATACTTTTTCATACATGAAATACTTTAAACTCCGAATAAAGTATATTCATTCATGTTTACAATGTGACACACGTTCAATGTGTATTGGGTGCAAAATCTGCGCATGCCGAAACGAAGCTAACACCAGCTGATTTCAAACGGGAATTATTTCAATATATGAAAAAGTGGTTCTGTAATATTTTGATATTTGAAAGATGCCGATGTGAATGTCATTTTTTGAAAATATTATAAAAATCTGTGAGGGACCATTTTTTTGTACCTCATTTTTATTTTCTACTTTTTGGGGCATTTTTTCCCGGGAAAATTTAGCCAACTTCAATCATTGATTTAGTAATTAAAATGTCAGGTTTGTCTAAAATAAACTAATTGAGGGTAAAATATATAGCTAAAAGCAAAAGTTCGTCGATATTTTACTTGCTGAAATAAAAAAGTGTGATGTCCAGAGCTTTCGGCAAAGGACCAAAATTTCTCCGACGAGAAAGAGTGCGTCATGCATTCGCGGACTCACATTTTCCTTTTTACGCCGCACGTGCAAATCCGGCCGCCCTACTGTAAGCCCAACTTACGAAGAGGTAAATTATTATGAGCAAAACAACATACAGGCATGCATTCGACCCTTTTACTATCTAAAGTATACGACTCTCAGTGCAAATGTACCAAAATCTAATGCGCATTAGAATGTGTCGTGTGAACGCAATGCGAATCTAATTCGCATTAGAATAAAGCGCATCAAATCTAATGCGAATTAGATTTAATGCGCACTCGTGTGAACAGGGCATTATATTTTCTAGATAGATAAATTATCTTTATTTCACATTCTATTGTATTTCTAAAAAAGTTTTCACTGACTTAAGTTAAACGAGATATTTTAACACAGGATCACCTAAATGGTGGACTAAAAATGATTAATTTAGAAAACTTTATAACCTCTTTAAAATGTTCATGGATAAAAAGAATAATGGTGGGGGGTCAATCATGGTTCCCTATCTTTGAATGCATATATGGAAAAAAAATTCATGTAAACTCTCTAGCTTGGGAGATTCATTTGTGAAAGATCTATAAAGAAAAGTAAAAATCCTTTTTGGCATGACACATTCAGCTCATGGCTCAAGATCATGAAAAAACAACTTGACACACAGATTTATGTTGACTATATTTATTCACTCCCTGTATGGTTTAATTCATTAATTCTTATAGATAATAAACATATCTTTTATGAAGATTGGTATTCCAAGGGTATTAAAATTCTTGGAGATTTTTTTGACAAAAATGGATTCTTAAAGAAACATGAGTTTGAACTCAAGTTTAATATTTTAATATATGGACAGAGCTAGCTCTAATAATCAAAAACAAAACTAATTTGGAAATAGAGATTGAGCCAAAAAAAATTCTTTTTGGAGAATCTTTTTCTAGAAATAATATTGCTATTAATTTCATCTATTTATCAACTAAACAGTATATTTATATAAATTTAAAGAAAAATAAACTTGTTAACACTAGTCAACTTATAAATGTCATAAAATTAAAATATAAACTTGAAAAAACAATTGCACTTCAACACTTTAGACTACATCATTTTTATCAAATTTGGTCAAACTGGCTACCTTTTTTTGAAGATACTTCATAACTTTGTTTTAGAATATATTCATTGTGATTATAATTCCCTTTTTATAAATTATCCATGCAGCTTTTTCACTGACATACTAGAAGTATAACGCTTGTCACAAAGTAAAAAGGGAACCAGATTTCGGGTCGTCGTATCTCTATACAAGGGAAATTGACACCCGAAATTCAGGTGTTTTTCTACTTTTACATAAAAAATTACAATAGAAGACGATAAAAATTAATTAATTAAGACGTAAAGAACATATTTTTATGAAGGTCAACTCATGTCATTCGCGCTATTTGCATAAATCGGCGATGTTTGTTTACATAGCTGTATAAGGAATTCATGATTCTCGCCCTACACATTATTGCGCATGCGCGAACGTACACGATGCATGATGGGATCGAAAATTATAAATATTCAAAGCGCGTGAAAAGGTCTTATAACGCTGTTGTTCGCTATTCATACGTAATAAACACGTTACATACACGCCAAGTAAACGTTCTGCAGTCGCTATTACATGTTAGTTTCGCGATAGGCAAACGCTCTGAGTCTCAGAAAGCGGCTTTCTTTTGATCTTGTATAAACGACAACACCGTTCGGCAGAGTGTGGCAAGAAAAAGAAAGAAATATTGAATAAAAAAATACAAACGGTAACGTTAATTGTCACACACTGTCCAGAACGCTGTAGTTTTATAGGACCTAAGTATATTGGATACCAATACTCAGTGGTGTCTGTATTTTCTGTTAAGCTCACGTTTCAATACTTCATTATTTATAGTAAGCATAGTAAGAATAGCCGGTATTACTAGCCATTCACTTAATTTTTTTTTAGAAAGACGGGGAGTAGCTAAACGTACATAAAACTTTAGTTTCACAAAACGCTTTGTAAACGTACATATAACGTACGATCGATAAAAGCTTAGCTCCCCTGCATCCATGTTTGCTTTTAAAAGAAGATTGTGGTAGCTCAGTATTTTGGCAAAGTACCGATGCTACGGTAACCAAACTTGCACATGTGATTCATATTGGGATGCCAATGTGGACCTATACATCGGACGCAGCATCTGACCTACTTGCTTGAATAATTATGCCCAAACGTTAGCGCATCACATGACCTTGATTGCCTGACCTCGTGAGGTCAGGCACACCTAGATTTAAAATGCATGAAACAAAACAAGACTTCAATGTGGCTTTTGCATGTAAAAATGATGAAAGCGCTGTTTACAAACATTCACAAGATCAGACAAAAACAGCATTCTCTTTTAAAGAGTTATAGCTCTTTTAACATGTACTCTTATTTTTACTTTTTTAGGTCGCAATGTATCTAGGACTAGGAGGCTGAGTGGTCAAGGAGTTAATCTCTCACGCAGACGACCAAGGTTCGAGTCCCGAAGCGGTCGTATAAGGGATGATTCCTGGAAAGTTTTATTTCGTTTATAAACACGCGGTCACTAATTGATTTTAATTATCAGCTCGAAAACGTGGGAGTACATGCACAAAATCGTGGCAAGTTCTGATGGTAAATGTAGTACATATTTATTGCACACGATCGATAGCGGACTACTTGACAAATCAGAAGCCCTCATTTTGTTTACATCAGATACACGTGTTTTTTGTTTTTTTATTGGTGGGTGGGGGACTTCTGTACATTACTACAATGTACGGAGTTATCAGGAATGTATACTATACTGAGTTATTGTTAATTTCCACGTGTTCCTGTTTGTTTTATTTTCCCAAGGGTCCATCAAGTCAAGACTACCGGATGAGGAGGGTCGTTGTTATTTTGTTAAGGTCAGGCAAGCTTTTTTGAAAAGCTAATACTTGTATTTTAAAAGAATAGATTTAGTAATTGAGATTATTTACAAGGATGTGGCGACACCTATTTATAGCGCACTACTCTCCAAGCGACGTAACTATGTTATGCAAAAATCAATAGTGCCCGGTCGGGGCACTATTCTCTCATAGTCCCCGCGTGCTTATCCAATAGAATTCCAAAGATTTATAATGATGTACTGAATATGTATTAAGATTTCCTTGAACGCCCAGTTTGACCTGCATCACTCAACGTACCTTAAAAGAGTTACGCACATCCAAAATGGAGACAGATGTCAACGGTTAATTTGTTTTCTCTCTTACTTTCAGATAAATAACACTTATACATAACAACATGCTGAACTTATGAAGTACAATATTATTTGAATTTTATCTGAAAGTAACGCAATAAATAGAATGTTTCAACACACCATCATAATTTATCAATTCAACTGTTGACCAATACTACGACATCATGTATAATTGCGGTTTTATTCAGATGCAGATATTGGCAGATGAAAGAAATTGTGCTAATGTGATTCTACATCGCAATTCGTAACTTTATAGCACCTGTTTTCTGGCTAAATGAGTTGGATATGACTTGCAATAGAAATGCTTCTCACAGATCAATGCACTAATTGCTTTTTCAAGATACAATGTATACCCATCAATATGTTTACTTAACAAGACGTTTTATGTGACGTCAACGATGTCATTATAAGTAAACGCGACGTTGGGGTGGCGTCATTCAAATAGCTATAGCTTCCTTATTTATCGAGATATTTTCAAAATTGAAGCAATACTATAATCAGCAAATGTTACTCTTTTACAATGTAGAATATTACCAAATTTTGAATCTAGGCCATATTTGGTAGTTAGTGACTTTTCTCCTTTTTGGACATATTAATTTTCACACTCTTTGGCAATATCACATTATTTAGATTGAGGATCACTGACGAGGGTTAAGGATCCGAAACGTGCATGTCTGGTCCACGATGAAAATCTATCTGTTCTTAAATGATGCTATGGAATTTGAAGACGTTTAACAATTGAATACCATTTCCCCCTGAGATACCTAATGGGTCAAGGTCAGCGTTATATGCATCTAACATATCCACTTATATAACTTATATAACGGGATCTGATTGTCGTTATTCGGAACGTTTCATGTACGTAGAAATCTACGTCATATACAATGTAGTGATATTGTCGATGTAGACCATTTACTTAGTGGCATTTTCTGTTTTTGCCTATGCTACCTCGAAAATCAATGAGAAGTATTCTGTCAGGGCGCTCAGTTTCTGCAAAATCGGCCGCTTTGTGGCGGATGCCTTTCGAGGATTATCATCAATAATCCTAGAAAGTCATTATGGAAGAATTTTGCTTTTAAACCTCGCTTCATTCTTTGGTTTCCAGACGATGAAGCCATTAATTGGGGTTTATTATTAATTCGTATTGACCTTTTCGTCTTCTCCTCTGCAACCGCTGCACAGAATTAAGCAAATCATTACAGGAAACAATTACTCAGCGTCCTCTACCAAGTCTGTGTTTTTCGTGCTTATCGGTCAACACATGAGGCCGCAGAGGACTCTGATTGTATGACATATTTTCTTCTCCTTCTCTGCAATTGCACAGGATTTCGCGAAAGCTTACAGGAAGCAAGTACATGTATTTTGAAGTCTTCTATCAAGTGTGTGTTTTTCGTGCCGATCGGTCAAAATATATATGGCCGCCGAAGACTGTGACTGGCTGACGTATTTTCTCAACCGAAACAGAATTTCAAGAAACCTTATAGGAAGTAAGTACTCAAGGTCCTCTACCAAGTTTGTTTTTTTCCTGTTAATCCGTCAACAAATATGGCTGCAGAGGACTCTGATTGGCTGCCACCGCTAAATAGAATTTCACGACACCTTACAGGAAGCAAGTACCGATGGTCCTCTGCCAAGTTTGTAAACAAATATGACCGTCGAGGACTGTGATGGGCTGAATCATTTTCTACTTTTCCTCTGCAGCAGCTACATAGAATTTTATGAAACCTTACAGTAAGGAGGTACTCAAGGACCTCTTCCAAGTTTTTGTACCAATCGATCGACAAATATGGCTCTCAGGCGCTCTGATCAGTAGAAGGAATTTGACCACTTATATTCCCTTGTCTGCAACTCAGTTGAACGACTTTGCCCCCTTGAGCCTCTTGTTTTAGGGTAACAGGATATAGTTTCCATAATTTTAACCATTTTATTCAATGAAACAATCCTGCTATCATATTGGTTATGATTAGTCTCATAAAATCTAGTTTTAATAGCACAACAACCACATCGTCAAGTTTTGCAATATTTTGCATTATGAAATCAGCGAGCGAGTTTGTCATGTCATCATGAAACGGGGTGAGAGTAGAGGTGACGACGGTGGTAGCCACATGCTACTGTCTAAACAGGAGGTTGCGTGCAGCTGTGTTCAAATTTATCATAAAGGATAATGCGTTCGAATGAGTTTTGTCTGTGCTGGATCTATTTCTTCTTCGTATAACACTCTTTCCTAGTTGAAATGGAGAGACATCAACGTTCGGACTTAACTCTCTTGTAACAAATTAATTTTTATGCAGTACAAAGTTATCCTTAATCTTCAAAAGCAAAGAAAACATGATGATTTGAAATGCTTCATTGGTATGTATTTCTAGGTACCTGGATAATATTCTCACTATCGACAATCCTGTCCTTGAAAAGTATAAAATGTTATTTATCCACAAGAATTGACTCTAAGCAAGCCAAACGTTACAAACAAAGAAAAATCATTTTTTGGACCTAAATATCAAAATTTTTAATGAAGAGATTCATACTTTCAATTATGTATGACAACAGAAATGATTTTGGATTCAACATGGTAAACAATTTCTCTAGCTTGACATTGAGATTCCTAGATTACCGCAAACGGTATCTACATTTCACAGCTCATCCGATATGCTGGAGCATGAACTGATGTTATGGATTACATTCGAATCAATTTACAATCTTTTAAGTCAAGGTTTCCGTTTTCACTAGCTAGTGTAGACTTTCTAGAAATTTTTCAAAAATTATTGTCATTTTCGTTTGAAATTCAAACCCATACAACCGACAGAGGATATTACTTTGGGCATTTCAAAAACTTGCATTTTATAGAGACATAATAAGCAAAATAAGAATGGTCAAAGGTAGACAGAATTACCATCAAAATTGTGTTAGAATCATCAAACGCCTCTGGATACCGTGGATATGATCCTTCTGTCACCTGACATACACTTGGCTTGGTACTGAACAAAAATCGTACCAGCGCATTTTAAAGAATTGCAATCTAACTGAATGTGACAACATGACGCAATGACGGGCCCTGTCCAAACCCCTTTTAGAAGACAGGGTCCCGACCACCTGTCCTCATTCTCTCTCTCTGAATGTCAGTCGGACTCCTTGGTTGATCACATGCATGAGCACGCTACAGCTGGCAGAACACGGACTGTATTTCGTATGCTTTTTTTATTAGTAGGGTTGCCAAACTCGGCTCTTGATTTGATATCATACGGGCGGGCGGGCGTCAACAATTCGTTTCAGGATTATAAGTCATGTATGATACATTCTAGTGCGATGAAACTTCATACACATACTCAACATGAGTCAAGGATGACCCCTATTGATTTTGGGGTCAAAAGGGCAAAGGTCAAGGTCATAGTACTCCGATGCTTGAAAATGATTTCCAGATGATATAAGAGGGTGTATTGCACCTATGATAATGAAACCTACCAGAAATGATTTCCATGAATAAAGGATGACCCCTTTTGATTTTGGTGTCAAAAGGTAAAAGGTCAAGATCATAGTACTCTAATGTTTGAAAATGATTTCCGGATGGTAGAAGAGGGTGTATTACACCTACGATCACGATACCCGCTAGAAATGTTTCCCATGAATCAAGGATAACCCCTATTGATTTTGAGGTCAAAAGGTCAAATGTCAAGGTCATAAAACTCAGATGATTTAAAATGGTTTCCGGACTATATTAGAGCCTGTAATGCACCTATGATCAAGAAACTTTCCATAAATATTTCTCATGAATGAAGGATGACCCCTATTGCTTTATGGGTCAAAAAGGTCAAAGGTAAAGGTCACAGAATTCTGATGATTGAAAATGGTTTCCGTACCATATAAGAACCTGTATAACACCTATAATCATGATATGTTTTCCATGTATCAAGGATGACCCCTATTGATTTTGAGGTCATAGGTCAAGCTCATATCACTGATGATCGAAAATGGTGTCCGGATAATATTTGAGCCTGTATCGCACCTATGATCATGAAATGTTCCGGCAATGTTTCCCATGAATCAAAGATGACCCCAAGTGATTTTGGCATTCAAAGGTCAAAGTCATAGGACTCTGATAATTGAAAATGGTTTCGGGACCATATTTAAGCATGTATTGCACTTATGATCATGAAACTTGTCAGAAACGTTTTCTATGAATCAAGGATGACCCCTATTGATTTTGGTATCAAAAGATCAAAGGTCAAATTCATAAGACTCAGGTAATTGAAAATGGTTTCTGAATTATATATGAATGTGTATCAACCTGACACGTGCCTGTGATGTTTCCCATTCAAGTTTTGCAACTCGGCACTTTGCATCTTGGATGCATTTTCAGCTTATATCCATTTACATATCCATGTGTGTGTTTCTTGGGCCCATGCGTCATGCTGTCCGTTTGTATGTTCATCATACAGTGAGGAGGTTAGTTTACACAAAAATTATGCGATCTTCCAGACCCCTAGGAAATTGGAAAAATGGGAGGGTTGTGTGCACGTAAGCCGGATAACTACACCGTCTGCTACTTGCGTGGTAGATGACCGTTCTAGGTCGACATCGGTTCACAATTGGTCTCGTTGGTTTATGTGTGATCCTCTGTGTTTTTTCCTCACCCAGAGTACTTCTTTCACCTCTTAAATTTAAATCCCGTAGACGTATTACACCTACTTCTCCATCTGCAGGCTCTACATTTAACAACAAACATAGAGGGTTCTCAGCAGTTTCAACATGCAAAGGGAAAAGATGCGGTATGTGTCCGCTCATCAATTGCAATTCCACAATTAAATCAAGTGTTAACGGGCAGACTTCTAAAATTATGATTGAAAACGACATCGATTGATCGTACCAAGATGTCATTTATGTTATAACATGAAACGCTAGGGGATGTGGCGCCCAGTATGTTGGAGAAACAGGTCAGAACTTAAAATCTTGTTTTAGAAGTCATTCGTATCAGATAAGAAACTCACATCACAAAAAACAAAGACATTTCCTTTATAATCACTTCGTTAAATACAATCTTTCCATTTCGGATATAACTATTACACCGGTTCAGTCTTTTTCTAAACTTAAAAATCTTAGTAAAACGGAAAACGCCGACTACAAGCTGAACTTGCCTGGATCACAAAAGTCCAAACTGCGTACCCCCTTGGTTTAAACGATCAAATTTATGGACAAGGAAACATTTCCTCGACGTCAACTAGTATTAATGTATTTTCAATCCGCCCAAACACTAAATGGAAACATAGGTCTCACGGAAGACGACGAAACCGAAAACTCAGAATAATATCTAGATTACACCGTACCCTCAACGATCTTCTGATCATTGCACGCAACGGCGGCAGACATGAACTGCTTCATGCTCTCTCATCAGTTCCAGCAGTCCAATTGAAATCTATCTTGGATGAAGCACTGGTTGCATTCTTAAGAAATACTGATTGATTCAGACTTGATATCATTGTTGCATTCGCACAGAATAAACTTTATCCAATTGTTAAAAACATCCCACCTAAAAAGCGATTCATAAAAATTTCATTTATTAATAAAGGATTCGATCTTCTTAACATCTCTAATATTTTTCGGGATCATCGTGTACAAAGTGCTATTCCTCAATATTTTGAAAATTTAGAACCTCCTCTTATTTGTTACAAATATAAGAGACCTATTCGACATTTCGTTTTTAACTACAACAAAGTTACATCAGATCCTAAAATACTTGAATCATGTCCTGCTTCTTGAGAATGTGCAACATCTGAATATCTATATAAACCAGCTGGTCATATTATTACAGGTGACTTTTCAATTATCCAAGACAGGCAGCTCCGTGGTCTTCTCAAATAAGGACCTAAGTATAGAATCCCTTCCAAGATAGATTTTATTAAATGTCGCGAAGTACTAAAGGAAGCCTTAGATAACTATACCAAACGATGGTGTAAATCGGAAGGAGTCGAATCGCATTCTCTGAATGACTGGAAAAACCTCATTTTGGACATAACTGACATTCGAATAGACAACTTCCACAAAAATCCTCATCGTAAATTACGTAATTTACATGAAAAATTTGTCATCACTCCTGCAGATAAAGCAGCCAACAACACCATAATCATTTGAAAACTTTACTATATATCAACTTTAGTTTCGGAACTTTCGTCTACAAATACTTATATTAAAAGCAATGAAAGTGTCCCTAACATTTTGAGCAAACATAACAGTGAAATTTCTTCATTCAACATCCCTATTTCTAACTTGGATCTTCCTACAATATACTGCATACCAAAACTGCACAAATCTCCTACAAATTTAGATACATTGCTAAGTCTAGCAACTGCTCAACTACAAGTTTGTCTAGAAATCTGACGTCAGCCCTCACGGCGGTAAAGGAACACGTTGCAAAATATTGTGAAACTGTTCTTAACAGGAATGATGTAAATTTATTTTGGTCTATAAAAAAATCCGGGGATGTGATTGACAAAACGAAATCAAGAACATTTCAAGGCAATACGATTTCTTCATACGATTTTTCAAATATGTACACCACGCTTCCTCACAACAAGATCAATGATCAATTGTCCAAACTCATTAAATGGTGCTATAATCGAGAGGGGAAAACTTATATTTGTAAATCTGAATCAAAGGGTTTCTTTTCCGCTACAGAATACAAATCATACAAGTCATGGACATGTAGCGACCTGTGTAGTGCCTTGTCCTTCCTATTGGACAACATTTATGTAAGATTTGGTGAGAATCTCTACAAGCAGGTTGTAGGGATTCCTATGGGTACAAATTGTGCGCCTCTTGTTGCAGATTTATTCTTACATGTATACACATATGAAAAAGAATTTATTCAAAATCTTCAAAAGCAAAGAAAACATGATGATGTGAAATGCTTCATTGGTACTTCTAGGTACCTGGATGATATTCTTACTATCAATAATCCTGTTTTTGAAAAGTATAAAGATGTTATTTATCCACAAGAATTGACTCTAAACAAGGCAAACTTTACAGACACAGAAACACCATTTTTGGACCTAAATATCAAAATTGTCAATGGAGAAATTCATACAAGTGTATATGACAAACGAGATGATTTTGGATTCAACATAGTAAATTTCCCCTGGCTTGACGGTGATGTCCCTAGATTACCGTCATACGGAATCTACATTTCACAGCTCATCCGGTATGCTAGAGCATGTACTGATGTTTTGGATTTTCATAATAGAAATCTACAAATTACAAAAAAACTTTTAGGTCAAGGTTTTCGCTTTCACAAACTAGTAAAGACTTTCTGGAAATTTTACAAAAATTATGATCAACTTCTTTTAAAATTCGGACCCATACAAGCAACGGAGTATATTACTTTAGGTATTTCACAACCTGCATTTTATGGTGACATAATTATCAAAATAAGAAGGATCAAAGGTAGACAGCATATGTATCGAAAATGCGTCAGAGTCATCAAACGCCTTTTATACCGTGGATATGATCCTAATGTCACCAGACGGACACTAAGCTTGGTACTTGACCAATATACAGTCTTGTACGAGCGCATTCTTAAGACTTGCACTCTGACTGACTGTGACGACGGGACTCCATGACGGGCCCTGTCCAAACCTCCTTAGAGAAGACAGGACCCCGACCACCTGTCCTCTCTGAATGTCAGTCGGACTCCTCGGGTGATAACATATATGAGCTCGCTACAGCCGGCAGAGCACGGACTGTATTACACACGTCCTCTTTTTATATCCATTTACATATTCATCTGTGTTGCTTGGACCCCTGTGTTTTACGGTCTTGTTTGTGTGTGGTCATCTAACAGTGAGGAGGTTGTTTTACACCATAATTGTGCGTTCTTCGAGACCTCTGGGAAATCGGAATAGTGGGAGGGTTGTGCGCACGTAATCCAGGATAACCACACCGTCTGCTATTTACGTATTAGATGGCCGTCCTAAGTCGGCACCGGTTGCCCATTGGTCTCCTTGGTTTTTGTGCAGTCTTTTATGTTTCATGTTTCTATGTTGTGAGTTGGTGTTCCTTGACCCTTTTGCGTCTCTTTCTGTGGGTATCTGTTCTGTGTTTTTTTGCATGGGTGTTTTGGGATTTTGCTGTGGGTGCTGCAACCTAGCTGCTATCCCCTCCTTTCTAATGTTTCTATGCATGATGTGTGTTGATGTTTCTATGATGTGAGTTCTGTGTTTTTGTATTGGGTGTTTAGGGGTTTTGCTGTGAATGCTGCAGCCAAGTGTTGTTGGACATCCCCTTTTTTCTGACTCCTCTTCTAAGTTTTTCTACGATTTTGCCTTTTTAGGTACATTTGTGGACACGGTTTTAGATTTCACCTTTATCTCAGCAATGATATCAATACTGATCAGTTTAATATGGCCATCGTTGATCCTGACAATAGTTCACATTCCTTCATATAGGAACAAAGGAAATGATCAAAATGATTTTTACCTAAAAAAAATTGCAAATGAAATCAAAATCACTTCTTTCAAGTGCAGCATGTCGATATTTCGTATCACTTTGCTTAATCAAATAACACGGAAGTGTTCCAACTCTATACCTTCTTGAAGAAAAATTGGAAACCAATTTCATGTACCAGACACGTGTTTCGAATATCAAATTCTCATCAGGGATGCTTCCAGCCAATGTGATTTTCATAATCTTACATGTGAAAGTTTACACCAATTTTTACTTTCTGTCTGTTTGTGAAATTTTCGTGCCCATTTAAGTTTTCTGTTCGTACATGAAGTATGATTATATAGTTTACTATCTCGAATGTTGGGGCGAATTGAAAGATAACCGGTTTGTTTATCCGGCAAGGTCAAATTCATACACAAGTACACACAAGAAGTTTAATTTGTCTAGTGTCTAGGAGTTTCAATTTTGAGAGGATTTCTTAGTCATTGACTCTCATCAAGACGTTTACATTTATGGTTTCATATTGATAAACATTGAAGAAGTACGAATAAAGATGATACTACAAAGGTGAATATTGTCAACAAATTAGATTTAGGTCATGTGCAGGACAAGGAAGAAAAATTTTGTGCGAAGTTTAATATGGCGATTTGAAGAGCATGTTTACTAGTACATGTGACACTCGTGTTCACTGCATAACGCTTTTCTAATGGAATTCAAACAAAATGCAGATGGAGTTAGATGAAGTATTCAAATGATAAAACAAATGTTACGTTTGTGGTGAAGGTTCCGACGTAGGAATATAAAATGAGTGAGAAAGAGGATGAGGCAAGATATGTACGAACATATTTGTTACTACAAAATGTATGTCCCTTCATTCTGAGGAAAGTAATAGATAACTTTGCACAACAAAAGAGGGTGAAAACATACGTATTGCTGAATAACCATAAGCATGATCTTTTTCATCTGTTGTACCAAAAATGTTGCTGTGGACACAGATGCAAAGAAACTTTTATGCACAAGTCACAATGGAATTTATTATTTGATAAAAACTCATCACCTGGTTGTCTGGGTCATAAAGTGATATGTCCTTGTCAGTACGACATAAATCAAAACATCACCGTACAGAACATGGATGTAACATTATGCTGCCTCATCATCCAAAACATTTGTAAAGGAATTAATATGGCACACATCGAAACGATACGCGACGTACGAAACAAGCTTGCACATGCTACGAACGCATATTTGGATTACCCTACTTATGATGACTATTGGAACAGAGTTAAACCAGCTTTAATTGACCTTGGTAGCAATGTATCAATAAAAGTAAAAGAGGAAGCAAGGGAAAAGGTTGATAACCTGGCAAAGCAGGACATGAGTACCAAAGAGTTAGAGGAAGTAAAGAAGAGTATCGATGAAGTGAAAAAAGTAGGTATTTATTGTAATGGCAATAATCCGGAAAATTAGTATACATATTATTACTTATTACTATAGTCTCTTTTACAATATCTGCAGTAAAAAAAAAATATGCTTCGGATAATTCATTATCTAAACACAATTCATTCATCATGTTCATCGAAAATCCATACATCATGAAATTCTTCCTACAATTAAGAAATAGCTTGCCTTGGTTTTTTGTCCAGTGATACCGAAAATCACATGAACTAACCGTGGTTTATTGTCCAGTTATTCCCCGAGTTGCATGATCTTGGTTCATGCGACGAGGGGAATAACTGGAAAGTAAGCCATGGCTAGCTAGTTATTATTTCTATTCTAATATATTCTGATTATAGCAGACGGCAAAACGTGTTGCAGTATATACGTAGCTCTCAGAAAAGGACAGGCCGTCATAAAATCAATTTCAGAGTATGCGCGTGATTAGGCTTGACTTACCTGACTATGAATGTGTTGGAGAGAAGACCAAGGATTAGATGTATAGCGCATATAGGGAGAAAATCTCAAGTCATATTAGAATCATCAATAGATGTCACCATTTACTTGAATGTATGAATCTAAGAACTGAGCTGAAAATAATTTATCAATTAATATAAAGCTTAAGGATATACTTTACAACTTTTCAGGAATTTTCTGAAAAAGTGTCAGAATTGGAAGAAACATTCACAGAGAAAGTTACAAAAGTTGAGGAAGATTTGAGCCTGACATCTGAGAAAGTTACACAAATAGAGGAGAACATGAGTCAGGCATCTGCAAAAAACGAAGAGGGCATTAACACAAACTTTGAGAGAGTAACTCAGTTACAGATAGAAGTTGGACAGATGCAAAGTCAAATTGATGCATTATCAGGTAAGATATTGTGCTATAAGAATATAGTTTATCATCTCACCATGCTTTCTTCAATTGTGTGTTTTATCAATCTAATAAAGATTCATTTCTCTTCATTCTGTAAACTACATATTAATGACGACCGCGGTCGTAATATTGTGCCATAATAAGTGTGCACTGCAAAAAAAAATTTGCACCAGTATATAAAGAACGGTATTCAAACAGATCCATGTCGTTTAAGTCTTCTGGACAGAAATTTGTAAATATTATATACCAGCCCGAACTTCAGGGTTCCGTATTTCCTTATTTCTTCCTTATATTTCCGTATATTTTACATGGAAAATACCGTATATGGAAAAATATTGATGCAAATTTTAGAGGAAGTATGAACATTATATGGAAGAAATATGGAAAATATAGAAATGTGCACTAAATTTCAATTGCCTGTAAGGGCAAACATATTTTTGAAAAAGCATATCATGTATTATATAACTTTGATGAAAAAAAAAATATATATATGAATTTCTCTATACTTCGTTTGTTCAATGCACTAAATACAAAAATGTCGGTTACTTTTTCATATCTCTAAACAATAATGAAATAAGCTATTTTTGATTATATGTTGCTTCGGAAAGCCATTATAAAAGCTTCGTTGTATTACCAATTTTAATCTTTGAAAACTTTTTAAAAAAATTGAAGTTTGATATTTCTTTCAAATAGCCGATCATATCAAATAAAATCAGTGAAAATTGACATAAAAAGAGTTCATCTAAATGCCTGTTATGTCCAATATTTACCATTTTTAAGCAAAAATAACACGAAATGTCAGCCTGATAACAACATCACAAGACCATCTCAGAACAAAATATATTGCATCTAATAAATCACTGTAAAAAAGTAGGAACCGACGCAACAAATTACCGTCCGAAGTCGGCACTGGTTGCCAATTGGTCTCGTTGGTTTATGTGTAGTCCTTCAAATGTGTTTGGTGTTTTTGTGATCATTGTCCCTTTTGCGTCTCTTGTTATGCATGACAAATCTGAGCTTTGAATGAGTTGTCCTCGTGTTTTAATTGTTGTGGATGACGCAACCGACTGCTGTTGGAAATCCTCCTTTCCTACCAAACTTTCTGCCAGCGGTCTTCCTCTTTGATATAGCCGGTGTTTAATACTGTTTTGAAACCAGTTGAAAGAAAATAATGTGAAACTACATTAAATGAAATAGGAGACAAGAGTTATTTTATGTTTATCTGTATCAATTTGAAACATTTCAAATTTGTGAAGCGCCGTATTAATAGTCTGCAGTAAACTTGAGTGTTGCTGACATAATTAACTGACCGTGATATTTTGCAGCACTTTTAGAAAAAAAAATAGCAAAAGCAAAACCGAAGTTTTCATTTTCTCTTCAAATCTTCATGTATATGATAAAACAGTTATAGCACAGAGAATTCGGTCGATGTGATGATTTATGGAGTGATTATACCAATATCAACCTTGGACTTCGACCTCTGTCGTTATTGGCTTTATTACTCCATAAATCATCATATCGACTTCATCACTGTGCAAAAATTTTATAGTATTTCAATTTATCATGTTTTCAAATTTGAATTACTGCGTAAAAGTTTTACCATTGGCCACGTGTGATCCGAATCATCATCGTATTAAACTGCTTCTGGTAATATCGACGCGTTTCAGAATAAAATGGCAGATGGCAACGAACGGAGTGTTGTTGTCATGACTAAGCGTGGTATTTGGCTGCATTTTTATACCCCCGCCATAAAATGGTGGAGGTTTATAGTGATGCACATGTCCGTCAGAGTGCGTGCGTCCCACCTGTGGTTTCCGGACATTTAAAGGAAAACTGTTACAGATAATCAATTAATTTAGCTTTTACACCAAGAAATACAGGTCAAGTTCGAATATGGGACATGTCCCTCAATTGCGTGCAGAGCTATGCCCCTTGAAACTTAGAAAAATTCAAAACACTGTGGTTCCTGGACATTTGAAGGAAACCCGTTATAGATAATCAATTCATTTTTTTGATTAAGTTTTTTCAAAGAATAGAGGGCAAGTTTGAATATGTGTCATGTTCCTTAATATGGTGCAGAGTAATGAACCTTGAAACTTAGAAAAATTCAGTAATTTTGTGGTTTGCGGACATTTGAGGGAAAACCGTTACAGAGAATCAATTCATGTCTTGGTGTAGCTTTTAAATTAAGAAATACAGGTCAAATTTGAATATGGGTCATGTCCCTCAATCAATGCAGAGTAATGCACCTTTAAACTTACAAAAATTAAGAAAAAAATTGGTCTCCGAAAAAATGACGGGGGTATATTTATAGTGATGCACATATCCATCCCTGTGTGCGTGCGTGCGTGCGTCCCACCTGTTGTTTCCGGACATTTAAAGGAAAACTGTTACAGATAATCAATTAATATTTACACCAAGAAATACAGGTCTAGTTCGAATATGGGTCATGTCCCTCAATTACGTGTAGAGTTATGTCCCTTGAATCTTAGAAAAATTCAAAAAATTGGAGGTTTCCGGACATTTGAAGGAAAACAGTTACAGATGATCAATTCATTTCTTGGATATAGCTTTTTAACCAAGAAATACAGGTCAAGTTCGAAAATTGGTCATGTCCCGCAATTTGTGTGCAGAGTTATGCCCCTAGAAACTTGGAACAAATTAAAATATTTTGGTTTCTTGACATTTGAAGGAAAACTGTTATAGATAATCATTCCATTTCTTGGATATAGCTTTTACATCATGAAATAGAGGTCAAGTTCGAATATGGGTTATGTCCCTCAATACGTGCAGAGTTATGTCCCTTTATACGTAGAAAAATTCAAGAATTTGGTGGTATCCGGACATTTGAAGGAAAGCCGATACAGATAACCAATTTATTTCTTGGATAGCTTTACAACCAGAAATACAGGTAAAGTTCGAAAATGGGTCATGTCCCTCAATTATGTGCAGAGTTATGCCCCTTGAAACCTAGAAAAAAGCAGTATTTTGTGATTTCAAAACATCCAAAAGAAACCCCTCACAGAGAATTAATTGATTTCTGAAATTAATATTTTATACTCAGAAATTTAGATCAAGAACCGTAATAGGCTATGTTGCTCAATTTTGTGAGATTCAATGTCCCTTGTTTTGTGATATCCTGAAATTTAAACATGTTAAAGGAAAACTACCTCAGAAAATCAGTTCATTATTACAGAATTTACACCATGTGGAGCAGTACAATTTTAAATATAGGTTATGTTGCTCAATTATGTGTACACTTATGCCCTTTACAACTACCATATGTAAAGTCATAGTTTCAGTAGCTAGGTTATATGCAACATACGCCTGACGGGGAATCATTGATCCGAAGATCAACAATAAATTTCATTTAAATCGACAAAATATGAATAAAATAATTCAGGGTAAAATGTTATAATACAGAACGTTTTATCTGAACAAACATAAACAAAAAAATAATGCTGAAAGCAAGCAGTGCTAGAAGGCAATCAATTTATTTTTTCGAATATTCATGTATATGATGAAACAGTTATACAAGTATCACAGACGATTCAGTCGATATGATGATTTATGGAGTGATAAAACCAATCAATATCAACCTCGGCCTTCGGTCTTGTATGGTAGCAGAAGAATGGAACAGATCAAATTTTGTTTTAAATGAATTTAACTTTTAGTGCATGCAAGTTTAATTGTAGTATGATTTTAATAGAGGATTTATACAATAATGGAGAAAATCCATTGTTGAGAAACTTTATATCATTTGGGCACTAAATTACACTTTTTATGTTTTAAAAACGATATCAATTTTTGAAGCCCACCAGAGCTTGTAGTTGAAACTCGGATAAAAATATTTAAATTTTCCACTCTATGTGGTTTTTGTATCCCTTTAACATTATGAATCTATTATTTACAGTTACTTCAGTTAAGTCATTATTATAGTTATTATTGATCTTAGTTCTAATATTGTAACCAAGACAGGTAATACATTTTTTGTTGTATCAATGCTTATGTTGTTATGCCGATGTTAGACAGTAAATATGATATAAATATGGACTTGGTATGAGTTCAAAATGCGAACATATTGCACATATACGACATAAATAAAACATAAATATTATACATATTCATCCCTTCCGTTTTGAACACCTTGTACAGTCATGCAGTGCCGATATACCCCATTTAATTTACTATATAATGAAATAAAAGAATCATCTTTACACAGAGACTGATAAAATACTACAAATAGACGCTGTCCCATACGAAATCAGACGACCCTTTCAACTATTCATGTATTTTACCTGCTTCTACATTACTCCAAAGAATGCAATTATTGGCTTAATCTGCCTGTATAATTTGTTTTGATCGTTTAAGAACCCCATATATTCAAAAATTAATTATCTCAATTTGATTGTTTATATGTTTTAGAGAATCAAACACAAAATCAGGCAGTCAGAGAAGACACAAAAAGGGAAATAACAGGTAATTAAATACAAATTTACTAGTAACTAGTCTGTCAAGTACACCTGATGAGAATTTACTGTCCAAAACACGTGTTTGGTACATTCAGATTGGTTTGAACTTTTCTTCAAGAAGGTAAAAAGTGAGACCACTTTCTATGTTATGTATCAAAGAAAGGAGTGGATCTCCAACAATACCTAGTTGCAGCACCAACAGCAAACACCCACTGCTAACACAAAGAAGACACGCACAGAAAGAGACACAATAATACAAGGAACGTCAAATCACAGAGAAACATCAAACACAAATGACTGCACATAAACCAATGAGACCAATGGGCAATCAGTGCCAGTAGCAGATGGTGTGGTTGTCCTGGATTACGTGCGCACAACCGTCCCACTTTTTTTATTACAAAGAGGTCTCGAAGAACGTAAAATTTTGGTCTAAAATATACATTTTACACTACAGTAGAAGGGCCGTATAAGTTGTTCCAAGATCTTGGGGCAAATCACTTTTCTCGAAGATCATAGTGAAGAGTTAAAACCATTTTTAGTTTAATTATAGTCATTCATGTATATAAACAACAATGATGAAGAATGATTGGATCTGATAAAAACGCAACGCTTGTGTGGATTCATCTTCCAGCATAGTCATATTGAAATATATATGTTCTATCGCAAAAATACGCTTGTCAACGAACAATGTTTTATCGGTGATATATGAAATGGAAATAAAAACAGTGAAGATCAATGCGAAATTCTTAACGTGACCTAAAATGTATACAAAAGTTCAAGCAGGTTCTGTTGAAACATTTCTGACAAAAAGTTCCAAGAACATTTTTAAAACACTGTGCAGTTGTATAGAATGTTTTAAAAATGTTTTAACAACATCTATGAGCGCTGAATAAAATGAAATGTTTCCAGAAATGTTTCATTGATATTTCTGGAACCATACAAATGAGTTAAAGAAGATCCTGACGATAATATCAACAGCACTCACAATAGAGCACAAAATTAAGCATCGACGGACCCTTAGCAAGCTAGAGGTGGGACCAGGTGCCCGGAAGTAGTAAGCATCCCCTGTTGGCTAGCCGCACCCACCGTCGATGTTTAAGCACGAAAATGAAAACAATATTTGAAATTCATACACTGTCTGACTTTATGTCTATATAGAAAGCGCTATGGCGACAATGTCAGGGAAATATATTCAAAACACTTACTGTCAAACCCCTCGCGGGGAACTTTTTTACGAGCTCCACACGGCAAAGGGCATAAGTGTGACACAAATGAATTAAAGAAGATCCCGACGATAATCTCAACAGCACGCACAATAGAACACAAAATTAAGCATCGACGGACCCCTAGCAAGCTAGAGGTGGGACCAGGTGCCCGGGAGGAGTAAGCATCCCCTGTTGGCTAGCCGCTCCCGCCGTCGATGTTTAAGCACGAAAATGAAAACAGTATTTGAAATTCATGCACTGTCTGACTTTATGTCTATATAGAAAGCGCTATGGCGACAATATCAGGGAAATATATTCAAAACACTTACTGTCAAACCCACACAAACAAAATCACGTTTCTATAACATGTACTGAAATATTTTTGTAGTATGTAGTATTGTCGTCACCAAACGGGACATGCTCTACATCGGCATGTACCTCGAGTGTTACATGCGGTCAGGAGACGCTGACTCTCCCCGGGCACCTGGTCTCACTTCAGAATGTTGTTCATTCCGGGGTTCTAAGCCGTTTCGATGGGAATTCTCACGATTTTGTTTTGCCTTCTCGACTTTGGGACTTAGTGACGGTTGGGTACTTCTTTGATGTTTATTTGACATGTTTTTAAAACATACTTGTGATAACTGGTAATTAATCAAATGTGGTATAAAAAAAAATGCATAAGTGCAGTAAAACAAGGCGAAAGAAGATACTTAGTATGTATAGCGATGATCTTCTCAGTATGGCTATAGAGACTAATAAATTAGAATATCATTTGTCTTCTTCAGATTGTCTTCTTAAGATATATACTAATGTTTGGTATACAATACAAGTCCTCATTATGCCCCCCTTCGAAGAAGAGGGGACATATAGGTTTGCCGCTGTCGGTCGGTCTGTCGGTCGGTCGGTCTGTCGGTCGGTCCGCGACATCAGTTTCCGTTCAATATCTCTGGAATGGATTCACATATTGAAATGAAATTTTCTTTACAGACTCATCAAACAAAAATCTAGGTCAAGTTGATATTTTGGTCCGATCAAAAAAATTTTGACAGAGTTATGCCCCTTGCACTTCGAAAAATACCAAAATTTCAGGGTTTCCGTTCAATATCTCTTGAATGGAGTTACATATTGAAATGAAATTTTGTATACAGACACATTAAATGAAAATCCAGGTCAAATTCGTATTAATGTCCGATCGAAAAAATTTTGACAGAGTTATGCCCCTTGCACTTCGAAAAATACCAAAATTTCAGGGTTTCTGTTCAATATCTCTTGAGTGGAGTTACATATTGAAATGAAATTTTGTATACAGACACATCAAATAAAAATCTAGGTCAAGTGTATATTTGGGTCCGATCAACAAAATTTTGACAGAGTTATGCCCCTTGCACTTCGAAAAAAACCAAAATTTCAGGGTTTCCGTTCAATATCTCTTGAGTGGAGTTACATATTGAAATGAAATTTTGTATACGGATACATCAAATGACAATCTAGGTCAAGTTATTATTTGGGTCCAATCAACAAACTTTGGACAGAGTAATGCCCCTTGCACTTCGAAAAGTACCAAAATTTCAGGGTTTCCGTTCAATATCTCTTGAGTTGAGTTACATATAGAAATGAAATTTTGTATACAGACACATCAAATGAAAATCTAGGTCAAGTTCATATTTAGGTCCGATCAAAAAAATTTGGACAGAGTTATGCCCCTTGCACTTTGAAAAATACCAAAACTTCAGGGTTTCTGTTCAATATCTCTTGAGTGGAGTTACATATTGAAATGAAACTGTTACCTTATACCCCCATAGGTTGTATCAATGCAAGTATAAAGTTCTGACGGACTTTAATCACAAAAGGGGTAGGGGGGCATTAATGTTTTACAAACATGACTTTTAACTTGTTATAAATGGTTTTGTCTCAATAGAAACGATGCATAGAAAAGTAAAAAGAAAGTATCGATCTTCGAACAAGTTCATAGATATCCATAAGAATGCATATTGGATATTTTAAACAATGAAATAGGACATAAGATATAATTTCATAACATCTCCCTAAAGTCTTGTCTTGTCTCTTGCCCTAACAACCAATTTAATATTTCTAGTAATGATGATAGTTAGGATAGCATGTGCAACATACATATGAAAAAAATATAGATCTTAACGTTATGTCTCTTGGCGTTGTTTCAAATTCTAGTACTCCTAAAAGCTCCAAAGACCAAATATCTTTTTCCCTTAAGGTGGGTCCCTACTCGTGAATTTAACAGATGAATTTTGTTTTTTAAGGTTATTTTCTATACATTATAGTCAAAATGACATAATGAACACAGACATAGATAGGTAATTTTGTTTTCATTAAAGATACAGTATATTAAAGAAAGGTACCCTAACACTTAAAAATTGAGAAATATCAAATATCCATCATATGCTTTTGAACCCTCCAAATTCGGTGATGATACGAATATGTTAATTTGTTTTGTTTTATTTTATGATAACAAGTCATATAGAAGAAATACAACACATAAAATGATATTGTAACATAAATCTAAGTATGATATATCTCCAAACATTAGGGTACCCCCTTATAATTTCATAACAATTTTGACCAAGAATATGTACTAAATCTAACTTTTTGCATAAAAAAAACAGATGGATTTTTTTCATTTTGTAACATTTCATAAAATTATGTATGTAGATGAAGAAAAAATCACATACAGCTACAAAGTTTTTGAAATGATCAAGGTATGGCTCCAAACATAGGGGTGCCCCCTTATAATGTTATCATAGTTTCGACAAATAATATATAGTATATCACATTTTTGTGCAAAAACAACAGATGTTATTTCTTCAAATTGGATCATTTTATACGATAATGTATATAGATGGTGAAAAATCGCATACAGGTATACAATTTTATGAATGATCAAGATATGGCTACAAACATAAGGGTACCCCTTATAATTTCATCACAATTTCAACTAAGAAATTATACTATATGATTGGTGTGGACATTGATATATTGCACAATCTTTTGCTTCTTTTGGCATTTAAGATCTTCTGTCTGTGTTTTTCAATGCGCTGGCTCGTCCCTCACCAGCCATTGTAAAACGTTATACGCAGACTGCTGCATATAAGGAAAAACCTATAACGGTTCGAGTAGGGAGCCACCTTAATTTTTCTTGGATGAAACACTTCTATATTCTCTATAGGGGACAACTCTGGTTACAACCCAGATAGCATGACTAGGTTGGCCCAACGTTGGCCCATAGTTGTTGACTTACGTTGGGCCCATGTCGGCAGCCGATGTTGGCCCAATGTAATTTTGCTCATCGGCCCCTGGAAGCTGGTTAAATACTCTTCACAGTGTTTTATCAGGTACAATTAATCAAAGAACAGAGAGTTGTTTAATATAGTTATTGTTAAATACGTTTGGAATTTTGAGGGAATTTGGATCGCAATTATCGCATCTTGAATCCTTTGTCATGATTATCTAAAAGTGTAATATATTGATCATACTTATCATTAATGAATGTGTCAACAATCTATTTCTTTTTTAAATCTAGACCAGGAGGCCAGTAAAAATAAAGCTGTGGCTATTGAAAAGAAATATCCTAACAACAAAGCTGATCCCAATAACCCCATTACTACATCGCAGCCTTAAGAAAGAATTACCTATAGAGCAGCTGTACGCCCAAGTTGTCATCCGTGAAGATCTAAGTTACGTACAAAGCACTAGAGAGGTAACAGATCCTTATGATATCATTACACAGGATGGGGGTGTTACATATTTGTTAGGTGATGCCGCATACGGTAAGACAACTTACTGTATTTGGTTATTAAAAAAATGGTGTGATTCTCATCAAGACGATGGATCGGGGAGTGAAAAGGAAAACGATAAGTGGGATGAAGCGATGAAGGCAATTGACTTTGTCTTTCTATTACGTTTACGTAACGTAAGCCCAAAGCATGTCTATATAATTGACATGATCTGCGAGGATATATTCAAAAGGAGCAACATAGACAAAGAAATTCTTCGGCGTTTGTTCACATCTGAAGAATACAAAAGTCTGATCTTAATTGATGGACTTGATGAGTGGAATCCAAACGAGGAAATCCGACTTTTACACAAAACACCAGATACGATGCACATGTCATATAATGTATCGATTCTTTTTACAATGCGAACATGGTTGTTTCCCACAATAATGGTTGAATCCTGTGATAATGTGGTAGAAATACATGGTTTGAGCGAGGATGGAATCGGCGAAGTGATAAAAAATGTCCTTGTCAATTACTATAAGTTAGAAACAGAAGAAGAATATACTGAAGCACATAAAGCAATTACAAAAGAAATGCGAAACGAAAGTTTGAAATCATTCATGAGAATTCCACTGTTAGCCGTAGTTTGTGTACAAATATGGCACGAAAAGAAAATGATTGGAAAAGGCTTGTCAAGTCTCTTTGCTGCTCTCATTAACATGCTGATACTTCGGGCGATTGAAAAGCATGGACTTAAGATTGAGCATGACGATAGAGTAGATTCTAGGTTGCCAAAACTTTTATCTGAAAACGAAAATATTAAGAACAATATCACTTTGATTTCAAAACTAGGAAAAGTGGCATATCATCAACTATTACGTAATAAAACAAGCATTGTTCTTGAGAATAAAACGATAGAAAAGGAAATTGGCGTCGACACCAATGAATTACAGTTCCTTCTTCATATAGGGCTGATAAGTAAGAAAGAGGAGCCATGCGCGATAGGAAAAAATATTCACCTAAATTTCTTTCACAAAATTGTCCAGGAATTTCTAGCAGTAATATTCATAACACATGAAGATAGTGTTGACTCCTTAAGTGAACATTTGTCGAATGTGAAAGAAATTCTAGAATTATCAAATGTTATCATGTTTTCATGTGGAATAAGTCCGCATCTAGGTTCTACATTATTAAAGAAAGCCGTTAGCGTGACCGATATGGACGAGCAGATTAAAAGATACAGACTCACACCATCGATGCAGGGAAATGAAACCATAAACAAGCTTTACAAACTACAACTGATTTGGTACAGAGAGTTCAAATTCGGACAAGAAATGGCGGCCACCACAGAAACCTTCCATGTATCAGATATTTACCTGTCTATTAATAGTGACTCTGAGACGGTAGAAGCTACAAGGGAGTTCCTGTCCTCTTCTAACGTCAAAATCAGATCACTTCACTTGGACAACGTGCCTTCAACTGGAGAGTCCAGTATTTCAGACACAGTACTGAATGCTTTCCTTGCAAAAACAGAAAGATCAGGATCACTCGTCAAGCTGTGTATCTATTATGTAAAATATACTGTTAGGTCTTTGGACATGATAAGTGGACCGTCGTTAAGAACTCTCTACCTATCTAATATTCAGGTACCACACATAAGCCTTAGTGGTGAACTTTGCCCGCCTCTTCTCGCAGAGATGCCGTTGTTGCAAAATATTGTGTTTTCTAACGTAACTTTGGGTTTCAGAAGACTTGGATTCAATGCTGGTAATGAATGTTTAGAAAAAGCTATGTTAATGCGTGCAAATTTTTCCGAGGGACAGTGGGAGGAATTTGTAAACTCTCTATCAAATTTAAGGCGTACATTTGAAGTTGAGCTTTTTAATACAAATATAGATGACAAGTCCCTTAAATTTGTTTGCTCCTCTCCGAGCTTCAAAGTGTTACGAAACGATTCAGGTAAGTTTGGAAATTTTGTGAATTTCACAAGAGTGTGGGAAACATCTGACATTTTTGAGTAAGGGAAATTACTAGTACATTTATTCTGCATAAAACCGGCATTTTCTTATTCCGTCCAGACCTTCGTCTAAGTATTTCAAAGTACTATGCATAATCTTCGTCGCTTTTGTACATAAGCGCGAGATGGGATAAATTTTCAGTCAGTTTGATTCTTGTTCCTGTTGCGTCTTCTTAGAACTGACTGCAGTACGTTTATTTGGAAAATAAATATTTTGTACTCCCTGAGTTGTCAGTAATGTAATCATGTTTTGTTTTAAATTTCTAACATGTCGTGATGGACTTTTCTCATTAATTTTCTATTTCGTTCTTTTATAAATCATTCAGACATAATCTTTAAACAATATGATGAATGAGCTAAAACATATCACGAAAAAAACTATTTCCAGGGGTTTATCATCATCATGATGAAGATGTCGTTTATTTGTGAATCGAAAAAATTAATGTTCCTAAACGGAAGACGATTGTTTGATATAATATCATAGTAGTTTTAAAATAACAGTATAATAAATGAATATTTTTATGTAGTATGGTACTTCAGTCGAAATAGTTATTCTAAAGGGAAGAAATTGTGACAATGACCATATCCCAATGCATAGTACAAATCGACAACTAAAAAAAACCACAAACCGAAGGCACACAAAACAAAGACAAAACAAGAACCGATGCTAACAAAGAAAAACATCCACCACATGAAAAGATGTGGGAGTGAGACCAAAATTCATGATATATATTTTGGACGGGTTCATTTATTTGTTTGGTTGGTTTTGTTTTTGTTACTGATTAAAAATTGTTGAACTGGAATTCAACAAAATTAACTTGTTATGTATTCGATAAAACTTGATATGAAGATGATGAAAATAAAATAATTTAATATGTATCTAAAATCTTGTTATGCATTCAATACATTTCGATGGGAGTTTTTTTTTTTTTTTAAATATCTCTAAATTGTGTGTTCAATATTTTGAATTAATAAATTAACCAATAGTGAATTAAAGTACACTGTTATAATATTCAATAAAAGTTATTTCATGAGGAGAAATTTTGATTCTAGTAATAGATAGACAGAGATAAAGGTGATAAAAATGTTGATGTTTCTTTTCTTTGGTCTCACTTCGGAATGTTGTTCATTCAAATTTAACAACTGTTGCAATGGAAATTCTGATTAGTTTGCCTTAGCTTCTCGACATTGAGACTGAATAACTGATAGGAATTACTTTGATGTTATATCAGCTCAAATTGTAGGAATTCAAATAAACATATTTCTCCGTGACTTCACACTTCGCACATTGAAGAATCTGTTGCGTAGCTGCCATTCATGTCAACCAGTTCCATCGGAAATCGTTATTGTTTTTTTTAAATCCAAACTTGATACATGTATCACATAACAGTTAACATAAATAACACCAAGTGAGCTACATGACTGTCTTACGTCTTCAAATTCAATAGCATCAATTAAGAACAGATAGATTTTCAGCATGGACCAGACATGCACGTTTCGGTAACTTAACCATCATCAGTGATCCTGAATGTATTGCCATAGCGTCCGTCAGTCGTAAACTTTTCACATTTTCGACTTCTTCTCCATAACGGATGAAGGAATTTTGATGAAACTTGGTAGGTATGAAATATTAATGGTCCCCTGTAAGTGTTGTTGAATTTTTTTGTCCAGATCCATCAACAGGTGGCGCAATTATCGGCTAAAGTAGGTCACAGGGATACTCTCCTTCGACAAACTTTTTCAGAACCGAAGCACGTATCAACAAACCGAATTATCTGTAGAGATGTCTAAAGAAGTTTTTCTTTTTGGTTCCACTCCAAACTCAAGGTTTTTTTTCGTTCACAAACTTCTTCTTGTTTGATATGCATAGTTAACGTTGTTTTCAGATGAACGCTCATGGCCCTCTTGGGCCTTTCGTTTCTTTATTTCAGTCTTAGGAAAAGTGCGAAGTTGGAAGTACGAAGTGCGAAGTTCGTCACGGTGAAAAAATGTCTAATGGGAACCGACTGTGCTCCACTTCTTATTGATATGTTCTAGATACTTAATCGAAGCCGAGTTAGTTCAGTCCTAACTTTCTCACCGAGTACTCACTCTCTCACCGGATACAGCAATTCATTCCAACATACAGATACATGTCCATATATACATTGATGACTTGTTCTCAATATGTAATCTAAATATCACGGATTACCTTAGCAAAATCTATAATCATTAGTAGTGAATTTCTTAGGGTTCTCCGTCAGATTTTAACATGACACCACCCCATAGCACCACAGAAACCATGTGGTGCAGTGACGTCATAGAGGTCAGTCCATATCTGACCCTATACACTGTCTGGAAATGACCTTTTAGTAACCATTGATGACCCCTACATCAACTCCGACCCCCGCCCCACAAGGACTTGACACGATGTACCCTACATTACAGCCCGGGGGTAGATCGGGGTCATTGGGTACAAAAATACAAAAGTTATCGTTGGTATACCGTGTGATATATCAAATGAAAGGTCTCGAGGAGAACATTACAGTCCGGAGGTAGTTCGCGGTCATTGGGTACAAAATACAAAAGTTATCGCAGGTCTACCATGTGACATATCAAATTAAAGGTCTCGAGGATTACAACAATACAGCCCGGGTGGTTCGGGGTCATTAGGTACAAAATACAAAAGTTATCAGAAGTATACCGTGTAACGTATCAAATGAAAGGTCCCGAGGAATACAATACAGCCCGGGGGTAGTTCGGGGTCATTGGTTACAAAATAAAAAAGTTATCAGAAGTAAACCCTGTAACGTAAATGAAAGGTCTCAATGAGTACAATACAACATGGTGTGGTTCGGGGTCGTTGGGTACAAAATAACAAAGTTATCAGAAGTATACCGTATTATGAAATATCAAAAGACAGGTCTTAACGAGTACAACACAGCCCGAGGGTGGTTCGGGGTCATTAAGTGCAATACTACCAAGTTATCGTATACAATCAAAGGTCTTGACGAATACAATATAGCCCGGGATGGTTCGGGGTCATTTGGTGCAAAATGACAAAGTTATCTGAAGTAAACCATGTGACATGTCAAATGAAAGGTCTCAATGAGAAGAATACAGTACGGGGGTTGTTCATGGTTACTGAGTGCAAAATAATAAAGTTTTCATCACTCCAGGGCCAGAATACGTCAGGAGGACAAATGTTTCAATATTCAGCAGCAGCAGCAGCAGCAGCAGCAGCAGCAGCAGCAGCAGCAGCAGCAGCAGCAGCAGCAGCAATGTTTCAATATTCAGCAGCAGCAACATCATCATCAACATCATCATCAGCAGCAGCAGCAGTAGTAGTAGCAGTAGCAGCAGCAGCAATGTTTCAATATTCAGCAGCACCAGCACCAGCACCGCCGCCGCCGCAGAGAGATCAAGGATATTCAATGTTGAATATAAAACACGTCTCAAAAATTGTCATTTCAAATTGTACTTTATGCGGCGATGGCGATGGTGGTAGTGGTTTGTGGCGTCGGCGGCAGCGGCGGTGGTGGTGGTGCTGCTGCTGTTGGATATTGGAACATTGCCGTAACAGTTGCTGCTACTGCTGCTGCTGCTGCTGCTGATTATTGAAACATTGCTGCTGCTACTGCTGCTGCTGAATATTGAAACATTGCTGCTGTTGCTGCTGCTGAATATTGAAACATTTGTCATCCTGACGTATTCTGGCCCTGGGGTGACGAAAACTTTATTATTTTGCACTCAATAACCCTGAACAACCCCCGTACTGTATTCTTCTCATTAGGACCTTTCATTTGACATGTCACATGGTTTACTTCAGATAACTTTGTCATTTTGCTCCCAATGACCCCGAACCATCCCAGGCTGTATTGTATTCGTCAAGACCTTTGATTTGATTCATCACACGGTATACTTCTGATAACTTTGTCATGTTGCACCTAATGACCCCCGAACCACCCCGGGATGTATTGTTCTCATTGAGACCTTTCATTTGATACGTTACGCGGTATACTTCTGATAACTTTTGTATTTTGTACCCAATGACCCCGAACCACCTCCGGGCTGTATTGTAATCCTCGAGACCTTTCATTTGATATGTCACACGGTATACCTACGATTACTTTTGTATTTTGTACTCAATGAACCCGAAACACCCCCGGGCTTGTAATGTTCTCCTCGAGACCATTCATTTGAGATATGTCATACGGTATACCTACAATAACTTTTGTATTTTTGTACCCAATGACCCGATCTACCCCGGGCTGTAATGTAGGGTACATCGTGTCAAGCCCTTGTGGGGAGGGGGTCGGAGTAGATGTAGGGGTCATCGATGGTTACTAAAAGGTCATTTCCAGACAGTGTATAGGGTCAGATATGGACTGACCTCTATGACGTCACTGCACCACATGGTTTCTGTGGTGCTATGGGGTGGTGTCATGTAAAAATCTGACGGAGAATCCTTCAGAAATCCACTGCTATCATGAATTAAAGACGAATTGAACTACTGAAAGCATAAACTCTGCTTATTAATTAAATACCATGCTTACTTAATTGATGGCAATAGTCACCTAAATACTTCTTTATATTACACATGTGACGACGTCTACATAAAAAAATCCTTTTCATGGTAGTAAAATCTCCAACATGATGGAAAAATATGATGTTTAGATATTTATCTACGTCTATACAAAGCCGTCACCAGTCAAGAGCATTTGTTTCCTTTCATCTCTTGACCTTACATCAACAGGAAGTTTTCTGCAAATCTTTCATCATATCTTACACTTATTTATCAAAAGGGTAAATCTAGCAGCATTATAAGCGAACTTGACATAAAAATGTCTGTCCTAGATTAATGTCTCAACTACTGATATTCCAAGCTTTTTTCTGTTCGTCGTGTTTTGAAGTGGTATTTTCATGAAATTAGAGGGTTTAGTAATATTAAACGTCTTTTTGTTGGCCTTAAACTTGTTTGTATGTGTAGACTGAATTTCTGGCAGAATATTTGCGGTGCCACTCAACATCTTACTTAAACGAATAACCCCTTCTACTCTTTGGCAGGTCTTTTTTCTGACATACTAAGTTTGTCAAATTATTTTAAAGTAAAAGGGGATATAATTTGTTGTGTGCTACCCTCCCCCATAAAAAAAGAAACACCTTTAAATCGCATCCTTCGCCTGATACATTCTCTATCATATATTTCATTGTTTGAATTTATGATAACCGAAGAGGGTTAATTATACGAAACGTGCATGTCTGATGCATGCTGAAAATTTACCTGTTCTAAAATGATGCTATGAATTTGAAGACGTGTAATGTAGCGATTCAGACACAAGCGAAAGTTGAGCCTCATTGGTTTTTGTTTTAATCTAACTTTGTATGCCTTCAGTTTATGATTTCCTGAATTATCGATTTTGTACTGTGTATTGGGATATGGTCATTGTCCATATTTGTCATCTTAGTGGATTGCAAGGGGGTGTTTTGTTTCGAAAAGTTATGACAGAGGCGTCTTCATCCCAGGATTAATGTGATCTTTTTCTTACATAATTGACTAAGAAGTTAACTAAGATGTAATAATATATTTCAAAGACGTTTTAAGGGGTTTGCTTCGCTCACTATTATATGGAATAAAACTATAATCTTCAATCTCCTATACAGACTGAATTAAGAAATATATATTCTCAATTATTTTAAAAATTGTCGGCTCGCTACTCTCGCCTGACCTAACTTAAAACAACTTCACACAATTTTACCTATCTTGTATTCAAGTATTTCAGTTTTCAATCCCTCCCTTCTTTTCAAAATCTGGACCCACCTTTACGTCTTTGACCTTGTCTTTAAATTTGAGAATGAACACGACCGCCAAAGAAAATTGTTGAAACATATCACAGTAGGATAACATTAAATAGAAATAATGCTGTAAATTAGCGTTCCGAAGTGCCTTGAAACCACCGGTTTTCACAAATTCTCCCTTCACAACAACATTAAAACCTCTCTAGCTATGTACCTGTCTCATAACAAAGAACATTTCAACTTTCTTGTAGTAAAGAAGCAGAGAAATATTTTCTTTTTAACGGTTCTCAAAACTATTTCGCAAAAACACTACAACTTATCATACTCCGTAATCAAATATGTTTAGGATATTTTGAAATGTTTATTTTGTCTGTCAGTCCGTCTTTGGTAAATCACAACTCTATGAATACAGCTTAATTCATTCTATCGATGCATGAAAGTAAGATATATTTATTAGCATGTTTAATAATGTACTTTTGAGACCACCCCTTATTTTGTTTCCATAATTGTACTGGTATACGTAGTACTAATGAGTTAAAGATATCCTGACTATAATCTCAACAGCACTCACAATAGAGCACCAAATTGAGCATCGACGGACACCTAGCAAGCTAGAGGTGGGACCAGGTGCCCGGGAGGAGTAAGCATCCCCTGTTGGCTAGCCGCATCCGCTGTCGATGATCATGCACGAAAATGAAAACAAATGAAAAGCATGTTAACTGCTCTGTCTGAGGCCATTTCTATATAGAAAGTGCTATGGCGACCATGTCAGGGAAAGTATTCAAAAAAGTTCGTTGGTAGGGTTACGTAGATTATTCGAACAACTCTATTAAGACAAACAAGACTCATTTTGTCATTATATTTGGCATTTGATTGTTCTAAAGGAACAAAGGGCTGTTGTGCTCATGATTCATCGAAGTATTATTTTTTAGTTTTAACAACCTTCGAGCGACTGAGATAAATAAACATTAAAGAAGTACCTATAAGTTATCCAGTCTCAAAGTCGAGAAAGCAAGGCAAAATCATTAAAATTTCCATAGGAAAGTTTGCGAAACTCGGAATGAATAACATTTCGAAGTGAGACCAGGTGCCCGGGAAGAGTCAGCGTCTCCTGATTGCATGTTAAATGTCTTCAATTCAATAGCAACATTTAAGAAGAGATGAATTTGCAGCATGGACCAGACATGCAACACTCGTCGCAACAGCTCCATGAAAACTTGTCAAATTCGGTGATTGTACCGATGTACATACTAATGTACATATTGAGTAAGTAATTCTTGTTTGGTGATGATGACAGCCATTCAATTACAATGCAGAATGTCATTGATCATTCTGGATATGGGGGATCTAATATGCTTTTATTATGTCCCCGTAGCGACCGAAGAACTTCCTCAAGGATGATTTCAGCCGTTGTGCAATATAACCCTGCATGAACAAGTAGCTTACTTTCAATCAATCACTCAGGCGGAAAAAATGTTCGATGCAGCTCCATCTTCAGGTGAATCCTTGATGCAAGTTTAATGAAATCTATCTTGACCTCAAGACAAAACCTTGGTTAAAAAACTTATTGTGTCCTGGTCAACAAATTTGATATAATTCCAATCGATGCATGTTCACAAATCTAATGCTTTGAAGTCATTGTTAAGATTATGGATTGCCGACCCAAAACATGCATGTCTGATCTATGCTACAAATATTTCTGTTCGTAAATGTTGCTATTGAATTTAAAGGTTTTAACATTGATAGGTACATGTATGATTAATATATATAACAAAAATACACACAGGCCTCCTCCAATATATACCCCCCCCCCAAAAAAAGCTCAGAAAGGTGTCATTGATATAAGTATTTCATTCTGATAAATATCCTTCGTCGTTCCAAACTTGTACTTAGTTTTCGCAAAGAAACTTATGATCCTATCAGTGACCTTGAAATCTGACCTTTTAACCCCAAAATCAACAGATATCATCTAATAAGTATCAAAACTAGATTTGCATAGAGAGAAGGGTTCCTGAGTTGTCATCCTATGAGTCATACATGATTTAAGTCCATTTTTTCAAACAGTGACCATGAACTTCTGACTCCAAACAACAGACCCTTTCATACTATCTGCATTACTGAATTTGAAGCTCAGTTCTGGAGGACAAACAATAAAGTTAAAATAATTTGATTGTTGCAAGACGTTTTTCGTGGAACAAACGAAACAAGATTCCGCACTTAAATAGAACAATAAACGATTGATCCAACCCCCCACGCAGATAATGCGAAAGGGTCTATAGATATATCATCCTCTCTTGATATCTTATCATCCAAACTTGTTTCCTTAAAACTATCTGAAAACCAATATTTCAAGTGTATTTTTTTTCTCCAAACAGCAGACTGACAAGTCAATAAGGTTTCAGTTTCCCTAAATTATCTTTGAAAACGATTTTACATAACAAATATTATGGTTATCTTGACCTTTGACAAAAATAATATATAACATCCCCTTCTTTATAAACTTGTATTGATCCATGCAGCCTAAAAGGTTCGGAAATCAAAAGTTTGACATCATGGACGGATGGATTAACCAAATAGTCCTTGTTGTAATAGTTTTACGACTAGAAGTCTGTGACGAGACTGTATTTCATTTGGTTGTTTTGTTTTATTCGCTCATTATCAATGGTAAATTATACATACATTTAAATATCTATTTCCTTTTTTTCAACCAAAGACCATAGGAAGCAGGCACTCTAACATAGTATAAGTACAACAACATGTCCATTAGACTGCAACTAGAATATCACCCTGGTATAATTCACAATATACGAGATGTAGTATTTCAAACAAGAATACTACAACTACATGTATTTTCCAACGTCATAGGGGCCAGGGTCTGCTAGACTAGTTCAAATGGACAATCAATGACACAACAAGACTACAGATCCATCATACTGCATAAAGAATTAACTCTCCATCATAAATAGCTAAAGGAGAGTTGAGAGCACAATCATAATAAGAAAACATTGAGTCATCAGAGATGACAGCGCTCACCTCGACTGTGCCTACATTGCACAAAGAATTTCCAGATGCATCATCCACATAAGTTTGGTTGATAACAAATTCCAAGAAGGCTGAAAATGAAGATTCTAATTTTACCATACCTGGTCAATCAAGCGTGAAATATAAGTAAGATGCAGCATCTGTACAGTGTATTACAGTAAGCATCCTCAGATAAATCACCGACACAAGTTTTTTTTATTGATCTAGAACTTAAAATAGGCCGGAAACGGACCTGTCCAATTTTACTTAACCTGATTACTCAAACTAGAATGTTGGTCAGATGCAGCATCTGTACCATGCATTGCATTAAGCATATAAAGCATCCTCAGATGCATCATCCATACAAGTTAGGTTGATGTAGGTCCTAAAGTAAGGCGAGAATGGACCTGTCCCATTTTACTAAACCTGTTCACTCAAGCATGAAATGTAGGTCAGATTCAGTCCGTGCCATGCATTGTTGTAAGCATCCTTAGATGCATTAACCACACAACTTTGGATGACCAAGGACTTATAGTAAGGTAGGAATGGACCTGTAACATTTACCTAACCTGATCACTGAAGCATGAAATGTGGGTCAAATGCAGCCTTCGTACCATGCATTGTAGTAAGCATCATCAGATGCATCATCCATACAAGTTTCGTTGATGTACGACTTATAGTTACATGTAGACAGGAATGGACCTGTCCCATTTTACCTGACCTGCTCACTCAAGCGTACAATGTGGGTCAGATGCAGCCTCCGTACCATGCATTACAATAAGCATCCTCGGATGCATCATCCATGCAAGTTTGCATAAGTAAGGACTTATAGCAAGGCTGGAATGGACCTGTTCCATTATACCCAACCTCTCACCATAGCATGAAATGTAGGTCAGATGCAGCCTCCGTACCATGCAATGTAGTAAGCATCCTCAGATGCATCATCCATGCAAGTTTGGTTGATGAAGGACTTATATTAAGGCGGGAATGGACCTGTCCTATTTTACATAACCTGCTTACTCAAGCATGAAAGGAAGGCCAGATGCAGACTCCGTACCATGCATTGCTGTAAGCATCCTCAGATGCATCATCCATGCAAGTTCGGTTGATGTATGACTTATAGTAAGTCGGGAATGGACCTGTCCCACTTTATCTTAGCTGTTCACTCAATCGTGAAATATAGGTAAGATGCAGCCTCCGTACCATACATTGTAGTTAGCATCCTCAGATGCATCATCCATGCAAGTTTTGTTGGTGTAGCACTTATAGTAAGGCGGAAATAGACCCGTCCTATTTAACCAAACCTGCTCACTCAAGCATGAAAAATGGCCAGATGCAGCCTCCGTACCATACACTGTTGGAAGCATCCTTATATATAGATGCATCATCAATACAAGTTTGGTTGATGTAGGACTTATAGTAAGGCGGGAATGGACCTGTCCCATTTTACCTAACCTGCTAACTCAAGCGTGACATATAGATCAGATGCAGCCTCCTCAGATGCATCATCCATACATGCTTGGTTGATGTAGGACTTATAGTAAGGCGGGAATGGGCCTGTCCCATTTTGACCCGACCTGCTCACTCAAGCATGAAATAAGGCCATATGCAGCCTCCGTACCATGCATTGTCTGTAAGCATCCTCAGATGCATCATCCATGCAAGTTTGTTGGTGTAGGACTTATAGTGAGGCGGGAATGGACCTGTCCCATTTTACCTTACCTGCTCACTCAAGCATGAAATGTAGGTCTGATGCAGCCTCTGTACAATGAATGGTTGTAAGCATCCTCAGATGCATCATCCATGCAAGTTTGGTTGATGTATAGGACTTAAAAGAGTTAGGAGGGAATGAGCCTGTCCTGTTATGCTAACCTATAATGCGTACGCCTGACGACGGGGCGATAGCATAAGCCCCCCTCCATTTCGTCGATGTGACCTAAAAAGGACTACACCCATTTTCTAAGACCCTTGGGATCAGAGGCTCAAACAAAATATCAGGTGAACATCTAGACCTTAGACCCATCATATTGCAAAAAGAATTAAGTCTCCATCATTTATAGTGTCAGAGGAGTTGCGAGCACAGGATTACATAGAGTTATATGGGAAAAAAAATGACCACATCCATTTTCTAAGACGGGGGGGGGGGGGGGGGGGGGGTCAGGGGCTGAAATAAAATATCAGGTGCACAACTAGACCACAGACCCATCATACTGCAAAATGAATTAAGTCTTCATCATTTAAAGGGTCAAAGGAATTGCGAGCACATAATTACATAGATTTATGTAGGACAAATGACCACACCCATTTTCTATGACCCTGGGGTTCAGATATCAGGTGCTTAACTAGACAACATACCCATCATATTGCAAACACAATTATGTGCCCATCATTTATAGTGTCAAAGGAGTGGCGAGCACAAGATAACATAGAGTTATATAGGACAAAATGACCACACCCTTTTTCTAAGACCCTGGGAGGGGGGGAGGGGATCAAACAAAATTTCAGGTGCACAACTATACCACAGACCTAAAAATGTATAAATAAAATGTATTATCTCTCCATCAATAATAGCTTCAGAGGAGTTATATATAAAGAAAATCATTCCAAGGAATGCATGTGTCGCCTGCGAAATATAGTGACACTTAGGAATCACTTTTATATAGGGTGTGACATCCAAGTGTGACAGACAGACGGACAACAGACAAAGTGATCCCTAAGTGCTGCTATGCTTCGCAGGTGACACAAAAATGACCACAACCATTTTCTATGTCCCTTGGAGTCTGAGGAGCCCAAACAAAATATCAGGTGCACAACTAGACTATATAACCATTATACTGCAAAAGGAATGACATCTTCATCATTTACAGTGGTAGAGGAGTTTAGAACACAAAGTTACATAGATTTTCATCACCTCGCCCATTTTCTATGACCCTGGGGGTCAGGGGCTGATACCAAATGTCAGGTGCACAACTAAACCACATACCAAGTAGGATGCAAAAAGAATTAATTTTGAATCTCCTATAGTTTCAGAGGAGTTGAGAGCACAAGAATTGTTTACGGACGGACGGACAAAGGCCGGGGTATCGCATAAGCTCAACTGGTCTGAGACCAGTAGAGCTAAAAAAAAAAAACAAAAACAAAATTGCAAATTACTTTATAATTTTTATTGTATGTACTCATAAATATTACAGCTTAATGTACAGATGTTCACTAAACATTGAATTTCATCTAATTTAGCTTTAACAGAAGAATTGTTGAACTTTGTTTTACACATAGAACTTCTTCAATATTTATTGTATATGTAAACCATTTGAAGTGAATTTCTATAAATCTCCTCAGTCTTAGAAGTTCTAATGAGAAGCAAACAAAAAAAAAAGGAAATCTTTACAATTTTGCTTGCCTTATACCTTTTCCCTAAAAAAATCAAAAGCATTCATGAAAGTAATGTTTTTCTATTTCACAAAAATGATTAATTTATCCGATTCCAATTTAACCTATCATCACATTTCATATTGCACAGGATTTTGAATATATCGATCAACCCTTAAAGTTTCTTTTACCTGCCCATTTGAAGTCGACTCACCTTGTAAGTATAATCATGTACACGTATTCATAACGTAAATTGTTTAAGGTCTAGGTTTTTCTGTTTCTTCCTGTACAATTATAAGAACACAACCCTTCTGATGACAAACATTAGTACACATGATGTGATTATTGGCACTGTTTTTGGTGTAAAATGTTAAACGTCTTTAAATTCAATAGCATCATTTAAAACCTGATAAATTTACAGCATGGACCAGACATGCACGTTTCGAGTACTAAACCCTCGTCAGTGATCCTCAGTCTAAACAATGTAATACGGCCAAAAAGTATGAAAATTATTATGTCCAAAAATGTACCAAAAGACGTAGCAGAATGGGTGGGATATGATGCTACAGGACCCACGTTTTAGAAATTTCAAGAAATTTTGTAACAAAAAATTTCAAATGCGTTGAAGAGACACACGATCAACCGAAGTTGATCGAACTTGGCTACATGTGCCCTCGGGGACTCTTGGTCCACCAGCAGTGACACTCACCAAGTAGTTCAAATGTTAAACGTCTTTAAATTCAATAGCATCATTTAAAACCTGATAAATTTACAAAAAGCTGATTAATGATATTTAGGTCAAACTCCAAGGTTAAGGTCAAAATGCTGGTACCAATAGAAAGGTCTTGTCACAAAGAAAACATTGAAAAGCCCTGTCATCTACTAATTTTCAAGAGTCATGGAAATTTTGCAGGAAAAACAGATGGGAAACTTAAAGAACTGTATCATACAAAGTATGCTCCGGAATATCCAATATTGGGGACATAAGAATGTATTAATATTAGAGAAAACACTTCCCTTTTACTTTTGAAGGAAGACCAAAAGAATTTTCTTTTTTTACCAAGGTAAAATTTAACCATGTTTACTAAAATAATTTAGAGAATTTACAAATAAATTAGCAATAATTTTCAAAGTGAATCATAAACATTTATAAGTTTATATCACATTGAAATTTAAGTGGAATCAGTTCAAAGTACAAAATAGATGAGATATATCCATACTTTTAAAACATATTACATCAATACAGTATCATGTAAATTAAAAAAAATTCCACTATAAATATGCATACAAAATGTATCACAAGTCTTAGCTAAATGAATAATATTGTAAAGTAATAATGTACATTGTATAACATTAAGGTACGAAACAACATTCAAATAATTATCATTTCATAATTTTTCCCTGGAATATTATATCCCTCATACACATTTCCTATAGATTTATTTTCATATTATATGGTCTCATTTAGGGACCATAATTACAACACTTTGTAAATGTTAATTGTATTGAATAGAGTAATGAAGAAACATACAAATAGTGTGAAAAGCATTAATTTTGAGTTGTATAGATAGACAAGCTAAGGTATCTGAAGCCTGTTTTACAAAAATACTTACGAAAAATTTTAAAGAATTTTCGTACCTTTCATCATAAAATAAAAGCTTCAAGTCTTTTTCACTCTAGATTATGTTGTCCTTTTTCATAGCCAGGCTTTCTACTCTACCCTTATGAAAAAGTAGAAAAAAAGTAGGAGTAGTCATTGAAAAAAAGTAGGAGAAAAATAGGAAAAAGTAGGAATTAATAGGGGAAAAGTAGGAATTTTTCCATCACTTTTAGCAACAATTTTCAGTAAGTATGACACACAAATCACAGTAAGCTATGATTGTAGACTGGTAATGTTCATCTTTGAGGAAATCACAAAGAGAAATGAGGACAGATTGATTCTTTATGTAAAATTTACAGAATGGGCGAGCGAAGCGAGCCCGAAATTTTTTAAAAACATTGAATCAGATGTCGACGACAAGTGAAGCAAGTAATTTTATACTATTGAGATGAAAAAGTAGGAATAGTAGGAGGTTTTGAAGAAAAAGTAGGAAAACATAGGATCAAAATAAAAAAGTAGGAAAAGTAGGAAATAGTAGGAAAAAGTAGGAACAGTAGAAAGCCTGCATAGCATTTCTAAACACAAAATACAATTTCAGAAACAAAATATCACAATTTTTAGTTTATACGAAGTACTAGGCTGTCATCAGTTATGCAAATGCCTTTAAGTTTTCGTAAGTATTTTTGTAAAACAGGCACCTGTTGTTTTGTTGAGTTTTAACACAAATGCAATTAAAGACATGGAAAAAACTCCTAAATACACAGATGTTGATTTAAGGAACTTTTTTCTCAAAATTGAAGCTTGTCTTTGAAGAGATTTTGAAAATTTCAATAGAGGTATGGAACAACAGGTAGGCTAAGCGTTCAAATGACCTCATTTTCCTCTGTTGGAGTCTGTTGAAAAGAGCAGCATGTTCTGATAACTTTGCAAGAACTTAACATGAAAGAGAAATACTAACAAATATAATATATTAACTATCACGTAATTTTATGGTTGAAACATGTACTATAAATGAAAATCTGTAAGCTGTGGTTTCAAGGGGTGCAAAGAAGAATATATCAACCAAGAGGCATTTGCATTATTTCATCATTAACATGCATTAATTCAGTAGTTGTATGTGCTAAGCCATCACTGACATATGCCACTTCATCACTCAGATGTGCTATTTCTTCACTTAAATATGTCACTTCTTCACTACCATGTGCTACTTCATCATTAACGTACGTCATTTCATCATTAACATATGCCATTTCTTCACTCACATGTGCTATTTCATCACTTGTGTGCATTGTTTCATCTTTGGAATGTACTTTCATGTGTGTTCTAAGGTTTTTAGCTGAAGCAAAACTTCTCTCGCAAAGGGAGCACGCATAAGGTTTTTCGCCAGTATGAATTCGCTGATGACGATTACGCGAAGACGTCTGTGCAAATCTTTTATCGCATATCTCGCATTTGTACGGTTTTTCTCCCGAGTGAGTTTTCCGATGGCATCGTAGGTGACATTTTGCAGTGAAGTCCTTATCGCACAAGTCGCACTTGTACGGCCTGTTTCCAGTATGCACGTTTATGTGGTCCAAGAGATTTTGCCGTACTGTGAAACCTTTCCCACAGACATGGCAGTGATGAAGCATTTCACCCGTATGAAGTCGTTCATGCCTTTTCATGGAAGAAAGCAACGTGAATTTCTGCCCGCACGTTTCACATGTGTATGGTTTTGCTCCTGTATGGACGATCTGATGCTTTTTGTAATTTGACTGATTGCCGAACCCCTTACCACATATTTCACAAACGTACGGTTTTTCTCCAGTATGAACCCTCAAGTGGGTCTTCAAATTTTCATTGTGGGCAAAATTCTTCCCACATATGTTGCAATGATAGGGTCTTTCATTGGTATGAACTTTTTCATGCCTTTGTAAAGAATTTAGAAGAGAAAAAGTTCTCCCACATATGTTACAAGCGTATAATTGATTTTCTTGGTGTTTTATCAAGTGTTCCTTGAAATGAGTCAGCTGTATAAAGCCTTTTCCACAGAGTTCACACTCGTATTGTTTTTCGCCTGTATGTTTCATCATATGCTGTTTCAGAACGGATGGAGTATAAAAATCTTTTCCGCAAACTTCGCATTTGTATGGCTTTATACCCATATGTATCTTTTGATGCCTGCGGAAAGATGTCAACAACGTAAAACTTTTATCACAAGTCGGGCATTTGTAGGGTTTATCCACGATGTGACGAATTTGATGTTCTTTCAACTGTTTTAATTCGGTAAAGCCTTTATCACATAGATTACATTGGTACGGCCTTTCACCCGTATGAGTGAGCTGATGTTTAACAAAATTACACTTGAACGTAAAACTGCGATCGCAAACGCTACACTTATACGCTTTCTCACCGGTATGAATAACTTTGTGTCTCTTGAAATTATATTTGCAGGAGAAACTTTTCTCGCAAATCTCGCACTTGTACGGTTTTACATCAGAGTGTATGACCATGTGTCTGTCAAGGCCACTCTGTTGTAGGAAGCATTTTTTGCACACACTACACACATGCAAACCTTCCCCCGTGTGCCTCTTCTTGTGCTTTCTTAATGATGACGCTAGTGCAAAACTTTTTTCGCACATATCACACTTGTGTGCTTTCACTAAGTCTTTCTTATTATTTTTTTGGTTTTGCAAGGCTAACGATGGGTGCACAAAGTTATCTTGACTCGTTTCGTAGAGTAATGGATTGGCAGAATTAATGGTATTTTGATAATCTTGACTGGCAGTCACTTGGTCTGAGTATCCGTCATTATAAAATGGCTCCGATTTTATAAGACCCTCATTCGGATCTAATGAAATGTTAGAGAAAATGTTCTGTTTCGCATTCACCACTAGTTCTCTAATTTTCTCCAATTGGTTTGAATAGTCCTCTGACTGGATGAACCTAATTGAATTTTGGTTACCATGGTTATGGATGGACACTGAAAAAGAGAAATACACAACATTTCACACACCAGTAAGACAGAATGCTACTGTTTAAAAATATTGTAATGTATATCTTTGAAAAATTAATTCAATTTAAAATGTTTTACACCAAACCTTGTTTTTACAATGTTTGGCCCATACAAGATTTTAACATGCCTTTACACTTTTAGTAAAGACCTGGCAGATATGACCTTGGTTCAAGGTCATGACAAGCCCTCAAGTCCTGGACTAGTTAAATTTTGCAAACAAATCAAATTGTGCTCAGTGACATAAGCCCTATTGATCATGTTACACTAATTATGATGTCTTGAAATTCTACGGAAATGGTCCTTAAAGTCTTAAATGATGATATAAATTTGACTTTACTATACAATTTTCATGACGTCATAATGGTTTTACGTCATATACTGTCTCAAATTGTAAAATAACTGTATTCTGCAGATACTCAATAATTAGGTAAAAACAAATACATTTATGTAAGATCACATGTAAAATTTACACACGTAAAACTACATTAGGGCTGTCACAATTCACCGTGGTTCTCCATTCACTGTGGTTTTTGACGACGACTGTTTGATACACGATACGAGAAGAGGCCGCATCGTTGATTTACAGTTCCTTTTTGGCATTTAGTTTTATCTTTAAAAATTCAACATGGCGACGCTCGACGCTGAGTCATCAAAGATAACTTTAAAAGATGCTCCTATTCTCTAGTCAATACAATAATTCTCAAACGTTCAAGTTATGAATGATCTTAATTTGTTGTTGTTAAACTTGTTTTATTGAAATATCTGATGAATTACAGAAATGGCTTCATATCTACATTAAAAATGATGTGTCGTGATATGAATTGTATTGTGAGTAAATATCGCGATCGCGTATCGTATCTTGAGCTTAGTTTATCGTGACAGCTCTATTATTCATGTACATGTACATTTCTTACCAATCTTACCTGCATTTGTTTTGCCTATCCAAGTAGCTTGAGGAATCTGGTTTATAACTTGGTTTTCTGGTTGCTGGTTTGACACTGGTTTCTGAATTAATACTCTTTCTACTTCTCTCTGTTTCTCATAGGACTCTTTCCCTTCTTGCATCATTTCAAAATTGTTTAATTTTCCATTGTTTATGTCTGGTTTATGTGTGGAAGCATCCACATTCTCTGACCCTGTCAAATAGTCATCCGGTTTCTCTGGTTCTTTGTGGTTTTCATAACAAGTTTTTTCTGGTTCTGCCTGGTTATGGAGGGAATTATTTGGTTTTTCATCAGTTTCCCCTTGATCATTAAAGCATCTTGATATATCAATGGTTTCATATGGTTTTTCATCTTCCAGCTCATTGGTTTTTGGTTTGGATTTGAAATGGTTACTTTCCTGCACTGAAGCGTGTAAACCATTTCTCATGCTATACTCTATTGCTTCAATGTCTGAATGTTCAGTGTTTCTCTCCTCTTCCTCTCCATTTTTTGGAACATCTTTTCCTATGCGCTGTCTTCTTTTTTTGCCCTTACCAAAGACCACACGTGGTTTAAATTTGGCTGGTCTATAAATAATGTCAGTGCTGGTCTGAAAATAAAAAGAAAGCTTATCGTATCCCAAAAAGAAAGCTTATTAATGAATATTATTTTGTACGCTTAATGTACAGTTACATTGTATGATGGAAGAATGACAAAGGATCAAATGGATTGCAGCAACCCAAGATCTATGAAAATCAACAATATACCCCTGCAGGCAATACATTGTAACGAGTACAGTCAAGATCATAAGGTCAAACCTTAGTGCAAAAAGAAGGGTATTGTCAGAGGGAATATATGCATATGAAACCTTTTGACACCAAAACTATTGTGCAGTATATAGTTATACATTAAGCAACTAATTTTTACCTTGTGAGGATCTGACTTGCTAGTCAAAAGCTCTTGGTTTAACTCTGCCCTCTCTCTTTCTGTACATGGTTTCGAGTCTGAACCCTCCTCCTCAAAATCGAGTATATATTCTTGTACGTTATCTTCCATGGATGTATCAAATGCATTGTTACTCGTTTCCATCCCGAAATTGCTTCTTTTTCATCTGTGTCTGCATTAATCTACCATGATTCTGTATAAAAAGGAAATCAAATTCACATTTTTATCACAAATGCACCTTAGATTAAACGCTACATACAGTCTAAAAGCACATGATATTGTATTTACATGAACTCAAGGCAAATTTGCTATCATCTTATCAACATATCATTCGAACTTCAGTTTGCATGATACATGTAAATGGACAACAAAAAAGTATCAATCATGAGAATTGCAAATCTACATGTATGTTTTGGGATGATTTTTTTTTTAGATGACCTTCCAGAGCTTACATGTATCCTCATACTTCAGGTTTTATTGTGTCTTACAATATTTCAACCTGGCTGTCAGACTGCCTTCCTTTACTTTTTAAGTTTCAGGGTATATTTTTATTGAAAAATATTTATATTTGGTTTATACATTGTATTTCACAAGTCACTCTAAATGTAAAATGCCTTATTTTAACAAAGAAGTCCGAGTACTTGCTATACCTCTAAAGCTTTCCATTATAAAGTAATGCTGACATTATCGATTGTGTAAATGCCGAATCCCGACACAGTCGTACCCTATTTTGGCCCTAGCTATGCCACTGAAGATCTTCTGTGGGACGATTTATCTACATGCAACAGTAGGGCTGAGTAATGCGGGTCAAATGTTGTACTGTAGTACTGATAAATTGCAATTTTTGGAAAAATATTGCGACATATTGCAATATTTTATCATGTTTATAGCATCGAGATTCCTCATGATTTTCATTTTCCTACCTCAATTTTGCTTTCAAAATTTGATTAAAAATCTGAAAATGTCATCTGACAGTCACTCCTTCTATAATATTCAAATCAACCATACATGCATGGATATCCGGTTGAAAGATATCAAAATCTATCCAAGTATTAATGTGATAATCATGATAATTCTGCTGGGACATCATCAAACACTAGTGGACAGAAGAGCATAAAGTCACCGGGAAACGTAAACTTCTTTTAAAGAGCCCTTCTCAAGTAAATGACAGGAAATTAAGGAGAACGTCCATTAATTTCAGTATAACAATGATTATCTACTTTTGTCCTTGACATGTACAGTGTTTTGACATACACTCATAAAGGCCGAACAAGCATTATTTATTTTTTTTAATCTATCAGGCTGTGTAGCATGCTATGCAAAGTATGCATAGTACGGAATACACATGTGAATACACATGTGAAATATAAAAGCCTTATCACTTAAGGCCCCTTCACATATAGACGAATCCATATAAGGAAGCCTTGCGAATGAGTAAAATTTGTCAACATTGACAAATTTTGAACGAAAACGGTGTTGAAAAAATATGATCATAACGAAATGCAAACGCAATGGAACTGCTTATTGCGAATAAGAAACGAAGCACTGCAAATTGTTACGACTTCGCGCTTTGATACGAACGCTTCCGAAGCTAGTCGCACCTGTGTTTAACAGACATGACAATTTCTGTAGACTTACAGATGTTAGTACAATTATGCCAAAAGGAAAGGGAAAGGTATGTGTAGAGGATCGGGAAGGAATTAAGCAGCCAGAAAATCGGCCTAGTAGTCCTAATCCATAAGAACTATGTGGCTGTTTTTGTAATATACACTAAACATGAAAATAAATTTCATGAACTATTTGTTCAAAGCCAATTATTAATTTTTTATGATCACCGATAAAAGCTGGTCTTTGAGTCGATCATTTAGTCCACCTCTCTATCTGTCCGTCTGATCTCATACATGTACATCCTTATATAATATGTACATTGTATATACATCAGAATTTGATTTTTTTCAGAAGTTTGTTCATTTGGATAACGCCACTTTGGGTCAAAGGTCACTTAATGTCGTTCAGAAGTCAAGGTCACTTTATAGCTAATTTATAGCATTTACTTCATAAAATATTTCAAACATTCATTAAAATGTATTTCTTGCCCAAATGATACGAAAGAATATATATACAATGTTAGAAAAATACATCCATGTGTTCAATAATTATATAAGAGTTATAATTATATCAAGGGGATTACACTCAACTTCTTATGTACAGGCTGTTCATATTAACATCATACATGTATATCGACAAATTGTTTTTGATTGTGAGCTTTTTGACATGTCACTTAAGGGCAATTTCTTAAAGATCAAGGTCATTTGTTAACCAATGATGATATAGGATATGAAAATACTAATTCAGCAGACTTCACAAAATGTTTTGCATGATCAGAGCTTTCCCTCAACGGTATTCAAGGTAATTTTAGGATTAAAGGTCAAGGTTATAGTTATGAATTTGTCGTTTCAGGTTATTAATATGAAAAATTAATTAACAAACACATGAAATTCTTATTAATCTCTTAAAGGTTAAGGCCACTCAGAAAACAGAAGTTCATTAAGATTGAATTGTTTTGGGGAGATAGTTTTCTTTATCAATTCTAATTCTTTTTTTCTTTTTTGTTTTGGTTCAGAAGCAGTGATATGCAGCGAAAAAGTCCAATTTCTTAAAGGTTCTAGGATGTTCTCTCCTGAGCTCAACCATGAGTTGATCATCAATTCCAAATTTGCGCCACATGTCATAATGCAGCCATGGTCTTCTCAAGATACGACCTGTTCTGGCTTCTCTTCTCCGTCTGATACGGCATCTGATATAATACTGATAGATGTTAAGTTGTTGCCGTAGCACTTCCTAACAGGCTATTGCAGTCGTACACTGAAGAACCAGACGTTGTGAATCTTCCATTTGAACGAGTAATTTCCAGAATAATTTCCTTTTCACAGTAAAAATAAATAAATTTGTAAGATGTTTCGATGAGCTTTCCTTGCTATTTGTATGCAGTGGTAACCCTTCGTAAAGATTATTACTAAAATGTTTTCTGTTCGTTTCATATCGTCAACCTATCGCAATAATTCGTTTTATTCGCTGATTGAATTATTTACGCATCGTCGCTATTCGTTACAGGTCGCTCCAATAAGTAAAATTTTCCAAAGATGCGCTTGCAGTCGCCTTGAATGCAAATTCGTTGTGTAATATGCAAAACAGTAGGTCACATTCTAGTCCTTTGCGAACACTGATGAACATATAACGAATACATACCGAATGATTAACGCATTATAATGAATACTTTGAATGATGGGACGAAAATTTTATTTGCTGAGAAATTTTGAACATGTTCAAAATTGAACGACAAACAGAACTAACCGGAACAATTCAAGACGCTCACAAACGAATCCGCACGAAGTCGACAATGAAGTATAACGTTGATATGCAAACGGAAACAAATTTTGCAAAAACCTTATTCGCCAGTTTGCGCAAGTTGACGTCTGAGGGCTTTCGTCCATATGTGAAGGGGCCTTTACCAATTCAAAAGTTATTCCCAATGTTAAAGTTGTTGTAAAGTAGGTCAAAGGTCAAGGTCCAGGTCACGAGGTAAAAAATTTTGGTATCAATGGAAAGGTCTTGTCACAAGGATTACAAATGTGAAATATGAAAGCCCTATCACCTCCCATTCAAAAGTTATGCTCAATGTTTAAGTTTTTGAAGAGTAGGTTAAAGGTCAAGGTCACGAGGTCAAAAATTTTGGTATCAATGGAAAGGTCTTGTCACAAGGAATACACATGTGAAATATGAAAGCCCTTTCACTTACATGTACCATTCAAAAGTTATGCCCAATGTTAAAGTTTTTGAAATGTAGGTCAAAGGTCAAGGTAACAAGGTCAAAACTTTTGGTATCAATGGAAAGGTCTTGTCACAAGGAATAAACATATGAAATATGAAAGCCCTATCACCTCCAATTCAAAAGTTATGCCCAATGTTAAAGTTTTTGAAAAGTAGGTCAAAGGTCAAGGTCAAGGTCACGAGGTCAAAAATTTTGGTATCAATGGAAAGGTCTTGTTACAAGGAATACACATGTGAAATACATGTATGAAAGCCCTACAACCTCCAATTCAAAAGTTATGTCCAATGTTAAAGCTTTTCGGACAAACAGACAGACAAACAGACTAACAGACAAACAGACGGACAGGCCAAAAACTATATGCCCCCGAATCTTTGATTCCGGGGGCATAAAAATATTGTCAAAAACCGTTTTTTGAAAACAAATACCAAGGTAAGTATTGCGAAGCCTCGTATCACAATATAACCATACTTGCCATTGTCCCGGCCTGGACAAAAAATGTCCCGCATTTTCGATCGAAAATATCTGTCCCGGCCGGGACACGGAAAATCCCGATTTTTTGGCGTTTCATTAAAATAAAAAAAAAAAAAAAATCGGCGTAATCATGGTAATATTGATTATTCTTTGTCGATTTCAGTCATTCCATCTTTTCTTAAACTTTCATTGTTTATTTAAACGTTTCCAATTATCTACGCTATATACCCATATACAGTAATCAGCCGATAATCGACCTATGTTTTGATAGTCGATTTGAAAATTTCAGAACCTAGAAATGTCCTTTCCTATGAACTTTTTTGATGATTCTTATCTATGGGATAGTACTGAACGATTCTAGCTTGGTTGCCACTCTGGCAACCTTGGGCAACTCTTTTTATCAGCGGAAATTCAAAATGGCCGCCAAATGCCTTCCGTCAATAGATGAAATTAAATTCTTTCTTTGAATATTATGTGTGGCACATCAAATCAGGGGTTTTTAGGGTCAACAAATCGATTTCTGATGTCATTTTTACAATTTGAGTTCATTCATGACTACAATTCAAGATGGCCGCCAAATGCACACCTCATTATGGTACAATGAGAATATTTCAATAAAACTTTCGTGTAACACATCTTATTTGTAGTTGCAATGGTCATAGAATACATTTATTTTGCGGTTTGGTTGTTTTCAGCTAACACATGCTTCTGGGACAACTCTGCTTATCATGGGAAATTCAAAATGGCCACCAAATAGTCTCCTACTACTGTGTAAAATGTAATAATTACTTGATATATCAAGTATAGCACATCTAATCAGGACTTTTAAGGGCCAAGAAATCCATATCTGGTGTCATTTTGCTTATTAGTTCATTAAAGGCTAAACATAATATGACTCCTCACTTCAATATTCACATTTCGTTACGAATTATTGTGGTGCATCTTATTTGTGATCCCAAAGGTGGTATAATCCATGTGTAATTTCCTTTTGTCAATATGAGCTTACACATGCACTTTTAAATAGATTGGACATTCTCAAACCGTAAAAGTGCAGAATTTTTTTTTATTATAAAGATAAAAATAAATTGCAGATATTGTACATTTTAAGAAAGGGTGATAAGAGTCGACCTGAAGCAAGAATCAACATCATATGGCTATGAATTGTCCAAATATCATGTCAAATACTTAAGTGATTGTCCTATTTGAAAGTCTGAAAAAGGAATTCAAAGGAGCAAAGTTCTTCCAGGATTTCTGCATGCTCTGTATTCTTGATATAGATCATTTCCCTGTCACTGTTCTTTTGACTTATGCTTATGTTCTGTTCTAGATTCATTTCAAACTGGTCACATGACTACGTCTTACTCTTCAACCAAATACTCTCTGTGTTGTAAGAAAACATTTGGAATGAAAACCTGTTTAATATATGATATAGAAACAACCTTCAAACTGTACGGAACACTGATATCCAAGACAATTGCTTTCAAGATAGATTTTACCCACTTGAATTTTACATGCCAAAACATACGTAGTACCATTTCATGTTACCACACTTGAAAATTCCTCAAATTCAATTTTGAATCACTGTAGAGAAAAACGGAGGGAATCTCCAACCAGAAGTAACAATTATCCTTTAAAGTTAGATGTAATGATAGCAGATGAAAGTTTGAAAGACCTGTCCATTTACAAACTTAACCGACCTTATGAAGAGAAAGGAGAGTGCGAACCCTGTTACTATTGGGCAGCCTTCTTAACATAGGAGAATACATCATGCATGATTCGGACAATAAATGCCCATTAGTGGTACTTCCAGCCAAAATGATTCAAAGAGGCATATATAATTAATGTTGTTTTGCCGAATTTGAAGACATTCTATTCTTACAAAGTTCCATTTTAAGTATAAATAGCTAGGATAGAGATGCGAGGTTCAGAATTTCATTGCAAAATGGTACATGTCATCATTAACGTTATACATAAATATAGTAGATAGCTCAACTCAAAATAAATCACACCGAGGGACTGTTTTAGAGAAAACACCAAACACTTTCCTTTGCATTCTTGCCTATTGAAAAAAAGCTATACAGGCCAAGCAAAGAAATTGTCATGATGGTCAAAATAGCCAAATTACCTCGAATTTCCTTGCTTACTCTAGAATCCACTGCGTCAAACAAACTGGTCTTATATCAACATGATCAATAGGGAAACGTTTATTTTTGTCTTTTGAGTACCATTTTAATCAAACAAATGACATGTTTATCTTTGCATTACATTTTGACGAATCCTAGTCTGTTAAAGCTGAAACCATCCAAACATATATTTCACTCTTATTCATTTTTCATTATATAGTAAGTCTTATGAAATACTAGCTTGAGATATTTCTTTTTACATTTTACTCAGTGGTAGGGGACTATTTGGCGGCTATGTTGAATTTCCTTTGATGAAAAAAGTTATCCTACAAGTATGTGTGAACTAGAAATAACCAAAACAGCAAAATAAATGTATTCAAGGATCATTGTAACTAAAAATAAGATGTGTAACACTAACTTTTTACTGAAATCTACAGATTGTGCCATAATGAGATTGAAAGGCGGCCATCTTGAATTTCTAGCCTAGAATAAGCTCAAAATGTCAAGATGACATTGGAAATGAGTTTGTTGACCTTCAAAACCCCTGATTTGATGTGCCACACTTAATATTTAAGGAAACTATTAAATTTCACCTGTTTGTGGAAGGCATTTGGCGGCCATTTTGAATTTCCCCCGATAAGCAGAGTCCAAGTAACATGTGTTAGCTGAAAACAACCAAAACAGCAAAATAAATGTAATCTAGGACCATTGCAACTACAAATAAGTTGTGTTACACGGACGTTTTATTGAAATGTTCTCATTGTACCATAATGAGGTTGAAATTTGGCGGCCATCTTGAACTTTTAGTCCTGAATGAACTCAAATTGCAAAAATGACATCAGAAATGGGTTTGTTGACCCTAAAAACCCCTGATTTGATGTGCCACACTTAATATTTAGAGAAAAAAAATTAATTTCATCTATTGGTGGAAGGCATTTGGCGGCCATTTTGAATTTCCGCCGATAAAAAAGTTGCCCAAGGTTACCAGAGTGGCAACCAAGCTAAAATCGTTCAGTGCTATCCCGTAGATAAGAATCATAAAAAAAAGTTCATACTAGGAAAGGAAATTTCTAGGTCGGCCACATGTTATATAAGGCTGTCAAATCGACTATGATAGTAATAGGTTGATTAAAGGTCAGCTGTCCCACAAACGTCGCTAAATACATTCATGCAGCCTTTCTCTTGTTGGTATTTTTAGCTCACAAAACAATTCGATCATTGAAATAAATAAAGCATCATAGCAATAGTTATACGATGTTCGAGTGATACCATTTATGTCAGCCAAGATATTAATTTATTTTTATGAAAAGAAACAACGTGATGTAAAACATGTAAACAAGATTTAAAAAAAAGAAAGAAAATACGGCAACCACGGAACGGCTCTAAAGTAACTATAATACCGGTATGCTCTTTATTATTAATACGTCAAAAAAACTCTCAGTTATTATCAATCAAAGTCAGGGCTTGAAATTCATAGAAATTCCAAAGGAGCCATACGGGCTCCTAGTTCTGGAATTCAAGGAGCCCATACCAAAAATCAAGGAGCCCGTAAATATTCTATTAATTATATAAGATAATTGTTGAAAGCATTTATTGTGAAAGACCATCTTTGACAGCAGTTTAAACACAACATTGAAGTAAATCATTTGGGTCCAAAAAAAGCTGACATTGTTTTTACTTAGCCTAAAATATATGAGGGCCTCCCCCTCCCAAAAAAACCTGAACAAATCCAGATGAATCTTTTTTAAATGTCAGTTGTATTAGAAGCTTTCTATATCGCCCTCCAACTCGTCAATAAAACGATGGTCCGTGCAATATGTTGTGTGTTTGTTGATTAAGATCCATCACTATATTCAAGCGTATTAAAAACATGAACATTGACCAATTTGTTATTTATTCATTTGCGTGAGCGAGACATCTTTCTTATCTTGGAAAAAAAACGACAATTATTATGTAATGACAAAGACAGCAAGGTCGGTTATTATGATGAATAATAAGATGGACAAAAATCAAAATGTAATGAAATCTGATACAGCGTACATGTATTTCTATTTCCGATTTCCCTTCACGCTGAAACTTATATGACACGTGCCGGTCCACGCGATCTAGCCATTACATGTATGAGATGCATGTGAACGTTTTCATTTCGTCATGGTCGTCTTTTGTTGGTCACTCGATAGATACAGACAACACAACGCGTGCCATAAATGCATTATAGATTGATGTGCGCCGTAGAAGCCATAAACGATTCATCTCAGTTGAATTTAAAGCTTCGGGGGGGGGGGGGGGGGGGGGGGGGGGGGGGGCGGCTACGTGACGTTTTACGTCTCGGGTTGAATACAGCGGAGGCTAATTAACCAGTTGTGCGGCAAATTAACGCCAAGGCTTACACACATTTTTGGAAAAAAAAAACGCATGGCGGTCGATGAATTGTAATGGTAATTTTTTCTACTCGCCAAACGGGCGAGTTCAGACGAAAATCTAATCGCCCGGTGGCACTTTCACTCGCCATTGGCGAACGGGCGAGTGGGAATTTCAAGCCCTGAAAGTACGTTTGCTTAGTGTCGTTTTTAATAACCGAGGCGTTAAGTTATCGATTGTGTATTTCATTTAAATCGCCAACGTTTAACACAGGCAGCAGCACAGGTGTTTATTACTTATGTTCAGAAAGTTGTGAATATAAAACGTGAACAATCGAGTAAAAGACTTTTAAAACTTTCACAGAGAAAAATTAAATAGGGTAGACAAGTTCACTGAAGCGCCACTTTTACAAATGCGTCCGACCAGGAGCCATCCAAGTATACGGCGCGCGTTAATAAGATTTATTTTTTACTCTGACGTTCTTTCGTTTGCAGAGGGCAATGATCTAGTGCAATTTTGGATCGCAATATCTGAAGTTCAACCTCCTAAAAGTGTCCCTCTTTATGTCCCTCATTGGCGTTAAATTTGTCCCGCATTTTGATGATTTGTCCCTCTTTTTGTCCCTCTTTGCAATGACAAAACTCCGAATAATTATGGCAAGTATGTATAACGGTACCGTGATAAAACCACTCACCCCATGTAACAGTACCAAAATTATTTTTAAAAAATTAATCCAACAGAAGAAAATTTTGAGACTTTCTTACCTCTATCATGTCTATGTTGTGCTGACAATACTCAATGTAGTTACAGCGCAACAAAGACACTACTTTCTTTATAGTTACAGTGGCAACATGAGAGAGTCGTTTTCTATTCGTCTTTCTTTCATTCTCTGTTGCAGACCGGCCATTCATACATTCATGGCATGAACATAAATTGACTATAATCCTACATGTACCTTGTATAAAGTATATGACAGGTATGTGATTAAAGTAATCACATACCTGTCAACTCTCCCTCTTTTGGAGGGAGACTCCCTCTTTTTGACCTCATCTCCCTCCTTGGCATTCCTCCCTCGAGGGAGACCAAAATCTCCCTCTTTTTGGCCCTATCTCCCTCTTTTGGCGTATTAGCAGAAGAATAACTCTATTTAAAGTAGGGACATTCAGAGCATTTCATGAGAAATTGCATGACAAAATGCAAGAAAAGATATATGAATGCAATAAATTATTGATACATGTTTCACTGTTTATAATGTTTTTGCATTGAAATGTCTGGACAATGAAAATTGGTTTTGTGCAAAATGTCGCAATTCAAAATTGGTTCATGCGCAATATCCCTCTTTTTCAAGTGCCAGGGAGGGAGATTTCCCTCTTTTTAAAATTTCAAAGTTGACAGGTATGTAATCATAACGTCTCTGCCCCCTTTCAGCTGTGCAACTGCTTTAAATCCATGTAATACACCGTACACAGTATCCTGACATTTTTCGGCAATTTTCACTTAGATTGTATCTATCTTGTTTACTGCTGGATCTTAGAGGCGATCTGATTGGCTCCCTGGATCTGAGTCTGGGTCAGGCATGCGCCAGACTATCTGTACTAATAATGGTTACTCAGATCAAGGGAACCAATCAGATTGACTCCAAGGTCTAGCGTTGAAAAGTAAACAAGATGAACAAAATCGAGGTGAAAATTACCAAAAAATGTCAAATTGGAATTAAAGCAGTTTCACAGCATAAAGGGGGCAGAGATGTTATGATTAAAGTATACTAAGTAGGATTATAGTCGATATGATCATGCCATGAATATTTTTGTAGTTTCAACCCCTCAAAATTGATGGAGACTAGACTCAGCAAATCTCAGACATCTTGTACATGTTGTATGAAGTTCCGGTCTGCAACAGAGAGGGAAGGAAAGACCGAATAGCAAACTTCAGAAATCGGAAAATTTAAGTTTTCTCTACTTTGTCAGCAAGTTTTGCGATTAAAATCTATGTAGGGGGATATATCTCGAACTCTCATAAATAACAGTGTATGATACATGTCTGTACGATCAGTGAAAGAAAATAGTTTTAGATAGGGAGTTTGCTATGTTAATTTTAGTGCGACATTGCCGATGTTTAACACTGAGTCTATGGAGAAAGCCGACGATGTCACACTAAAATTAACATAGAAATCTCCCTATTTAAAACTATTTTCTTTCATTATGAGCATAGTATTGGTCATACAGACATATATCATACACCGTTAAGCCACAGTGCACTTAGATCTTTCTATGCTCCTTGTAACTGTGCATGAATTATGCAAATGAGCTTAGAACCTAAACAATGTCTACGTCACGGTGTCGAAGCGGTCATGTTCTGAGAATGACCAATGGGAGATGCGCAAACGTAAAAGCAAGGGAAAAACTTCGAGCTATACCTGCGCGACCCAGATATCTCACGTAAGCTCTAAATTTAGAATTGATCGATACCAAACACGTGTACCTTGGACTAATGTTTTGATTTTTAATGATTTTAAGGAAAATTTGAAGTGGCGGAAAACTTCTAATGGCGGAAAAGGGGGGTAGTGATCTTTTATCGTGTTTTCTGAGGAGATATGAATTTTTATGGGAATGTTATGAATTTTTATTGATCGAGTGAACTCTGCACTGTCGAATGGTACCGGTGTCTTGTAGAGTCCATCTTTATAACTCGGAGTCTAATCCATTGAATTTAAGTTGAAACGTTAAAAATTTGAACATCCGGCCTCTCAAACGGTACGTATCTTTGTTTTATCTTTTGAATATTTCGATTTTCTGCACACCGAATTATCACAATAAACTGTTTTTGTCCAAATAATGGACTTCCAGTTGATCTAAATGCTTCATCAGCCGTTTCTACTACAGCGAAAAAAAAAGGGGGGGGGGGTCATTACAGTACTGCAGTATACGGCTAGATGAAAAATAAAATCATTTCTTAATTTTATCGGCAAGCAAATATTTGTTCATGATTTTGATCACAAATTTAAGTAGATAAATAGAATCATTTCGCCGAAGTGTGATTATACTCGGAATCGAGGGATGCACTCAACGCAGAAGAAGAAGAAGAAGAATTACGTAGTTTCTTAAATACATGTATTGCATTTCAACAACAACACTGCCCTCCCCCCCCCCCTTTTTCACACCAGATTCCTAAATCATGACTATGACAAGTTATATTTGCTTATATGTACACTTGATAAAAGTTAGCTTACTACCAATATTTACTCTGTGTATACTTGTCGATGGTCTGACGATTTTATTGCTTTTTTATTACTATTAAATGGGTTGGACACAGCATGCAGCATAGCCTTGGTCAGCTGTAATTTTCTTTTCTAAAGGCTTTAATCCTTTATAAAATGCGGGAACACAATACCCCAGTACATCATGTATTATCAGTCAAGGGTGCTTCTTCAACAAGTAATCAAAAAATTACTTCTACAAGTAATTATCTGACTGATATCAAATGTACCCATGATTTCACATAAAAAGTTAAATAATGTCTTATTTCCTATGGCAAGTAAGAAAATGCAGCAGTAAAAGGCAAGAGCACTTCCATTATTTTCAAAAGGAAATAACTTTCTCAGAAGAAACTGTTTGAGTTAAGAAAGATAGCCGAAATTGTAGCCAAATTTCACTTAAAAAGTTGCAAATTTGTGCAAGTTTGTAACCTTGTAGATTTTTAAATAGAATTTTTATCCCAATAGAAATAATTTTTCCTTTAAATTCAGACTTTCCTTTTCAAAATAAAATTTAAATACAACTTAAGATAATTGCTTAAAGCTTTACTCCTTTCATTTAAAGATAAGCCCCTTTCAATAAATATTACTTAAACAAGTAATTTTAAGGGAATGGTTTTACCTTGATATTTCTGTTACTGAAGCAATTATTAGTGATATGAGTAGCCCTTATAACAATTAAAAGCTTGAGAACTTTAAATGTGTATGTTACAATCATTACAAACAATCCTTTGCCTGACTTTTTATGGACATCGCAAGTAAATCAGTTACTTTTAGAGGTAATCATTTTAAAAGGCAAAATTAAAAAGTTACTTGAAAAGGTAATTTTTTAAATTACTTGTTGAAGTAGCACCCCTGACTGATTATGTTTTACAAATTCGCAGTCATAAATGTCGATTTCAATACTTCAGGGGTAAAACAGATTTGAAATTAATGTATTCATAAACCACGTGATACATGTTTATGTTTACATTCAGTGTTTACGTTTTGGACTTAGCGCAAACTCAGAATGGGCTAATCAGGGTACTTCCGGAAATGCTTAGTTTGTTAAAGAAAAGATCATCGTGCAGTGTCCGAATTTTCCCTGACAAAGACCCGTCGTGTTTGACGACGAAAGATGAAATACCTACAAACGGGTTAAACGGTCGGACCGTCCATACTCATTTGTCAGTAATACCTAGTTCAAATCCTTTTGAGACCCTGATGGTCCTAAAATATGCTTTCAGAGTCGACAGTTGCCCGACTCGTCAGTCATTATTCCTTTGTCGTTTTCATCCGTCTCTCCGAACGATTTACTTTCCCGCAATTGCAAAGTTGTAAAAATGCGGCTCGTTGCAAGTAAACTGCGCACGGTCCTATCGATGTGCATTTTTTCTTTTGGTTTGAATATCTAGATCAGTTCTATATTCATTTCAAATATGTTTTGATATGTAACCTGATTATGACTTTGAAATAAACAGGAAATCTTAATCTTAAATCAAATGTCATTCGGATTTTCTTGTGAAAAAAAGGGTGCGAGCGAGCGATTTTTTTTCAATGTTACAATTTTTAAAGTGCAAGAGAGTGAAATGTTTTATTTGTGATATAGAGATGTTATACATACTGAAAAAGGAAGCCCAATAGGAATATGGTGACTAGGAAGCCTGGCACATACATGTACATGTAGCAAATACAACTTGCGGTCCGCCGGAACGGATAATCCAACATCCTCCTCCTCGACTTTCAGTGTCATGTTTATGGGACGACACTTTTTCAAACACAAGAAGTAATTAGTCTATATCATTTTTTTTTTCGAAATTTGCACAATCTGAGACTTCTAGAAGCTTTAAGATTAACAAAAATCAGAACCGACCCTAAAAACAATTCTAGTGCTAGAAATTTAGTGGTGCGGGCGAGCATTTCATCTTTATAATATTATTTTTTTGAACTTTGAAAAATGTGGTGCGGGAAATCCAAAGAACATTTATGAATAAAATCTTTTGTAATATTAATGGTACACTGGATTGAATGGTTTTCTTGGTTTTAAAGGGGGGGGGGTGTTCAGAAAAAAAAATTATAATTATATAATTATGTATAAAAATTGCATTTTGTGTAACAGAAAAAAAAAATCTTGCTCTTATGACTTCGTACATGTATATACATATTGTCGATCTGAATTTGAAGAATTTACCTCAATCAAAATTCTTCTAATTTAAAAGTTATATTCCTGAAAAATTTTCGGCTCCTTTCGCTCGCCGCAACATACAAATCTTCTCAATTTCTTTTCGTCTCGCCATCGCTCTTGCTAAATATCTTTTCTTTCATTGTAAAAACACATTATATCAGTCATTTTGTCAAATGTTTGTCCATGTGGATGACACGACTTTCCCAAGGGCTCAAATAATCAGCATAATGTACATGTATAAGAGATATGTAGAGTAATAGTCTAAGAGTACATTTTGTACTAGTGAAGTACGTGTCAAGCTATTCTATGCATGGTCGCTAAACATTATAAAGTCCATTAAATTATTGAACATGCATGTTGAGATAATTGCAGACATTAAACATGAATTGCTTGTGTATGTATTCATCCGTTTGCTACACAGGAATTTATCGCGCTTCCCGGTTGCTTGATGTATACTATACATGTACATCATATCCCATATATAAGTACATCAAGCAACTGCAAGCGCGATAAATCCCTGTGGTTTGCTACATTTAGTACTTGCATGGGCCCATGCAATTTGATGCCAGTCTGTGTCGTCATATTACAGTGAGGAGGCTATTTTATACAAATATCGTGCGTTCTTCAAGAACATCGAGCTGGGTAGCCACAGAAGTGGGAAGATTGTGAGCGTGTAATCCGGATGACCACACCATCTGCCACTAACATAGCAGAATATCGATGGCATTATTTACCTAAGTTGGCATTGGTCTTAATGGATTATGTGGAGTCCTTTATATGTAAAGTGTTTGATGGCATCTTTAATGTAAAGTGTTTTCTCTTTCTTGTCCCAGTTGATGTCTCTTAAAATTGTGTCTGTCCTCTCTGTGTTTTTGAAATCGGGTGTTTCAGTGTTGAGTTCAGTTTGCATTCCCCTTGTTTCTTTGATCGCCAAGCCTTTTCAATGCTGCAACCTTTATATTGGTTCAAGGTCATGCTGCATCCTTAGGTCAATTTACGCAAACCAACCATTCTGACAAATATTATGATCTAAAACCGAAAATCAGTGCTCTACGGCTTTTACCTTTGAAAATACGCTAATAGTTCAATGTCATGACAAAACCTTCGATCCTGGACGAAAATAATGTGAACGTTAAGCTAGCTTGTCTAGAGGGAGGGAAGGGGATTCAGGACCGGCCCACGCATTGGAATTTGGAAAAGCAGGACGTCCAACTAGGGAGGTATACCACTCACCTAGGTTGGGAATGAAGGGCTTATTGTTGCCATTTTGGTACATGCCCCTAAGTACTTGCTTCCTATAAGGTTCTGTGAAATTCTGTGCTGCAATTACGGAGTAGAAGTCGAAAATGTGTCTATCAATCAGAGCACCTAGTGACCATGTTTATTGATCAATCGACCTGAAATACATAAACTTTTGTAGAGAACTGCAAGTACTTGTTCCCTGTAAAGTTTGGTGAAATTCTGTACGGTGGTTACACAGGAGATGATGACAATGTTGAAAGTTTAACCTGTACACCGAATGATGGAAGAACGTTGGACGGTGCAGGGTGCACCTAGGCGGTTATAGTAGTTGACTGAAAAGTGATCAGCTCGAAATACACTTCAGATTTTTGCCTTGTTTGGTATAGACCTTGAGCACTTTCTTTGAAATTCTTGTGAAGTTTCACTAAATTCTGCGCACCGGTTGCATAGGAGATTTTGAAAATGTTAATTTTTAAGTATACGCCAGACACTGGGCAATGGACGGTGCACTCTAATACAGTAGATGATCATTAAATATGCTGTGCCCAGGTGATGTAAAAAGTTTTAGCAGGAATCATTAAGTTTATAGGTCCACATAAGAATCAGGCAGGGGTGATACATCCACAGGGGTGAGGTATCATCGCTTGGTCACAAACCCTTCCTTTCTTCTTTGTGTCTATACAAATGTATATAAATCGTATCAAATGGACCGTGAGTTTAGCCTGTAGGAAGGAAAAAAGAGGAAGCCAAGATCGAGTACAAAGAGAGTGTAGGCCCTTGGGGTTTTATATATAGACATATAGAAGAAAGGGTTTGTATAGAGGAAAGTGTTTGTGACCAAGCGATGATACCTATACCCCTGTGGATACATCCTATTTTTAGCTCACCTCGACGAAGTTGAGTGAGCTTATGCTATAACCCCACGCGTCCGCGTCCGCGTCCGTGTCCGCGTCCGGTTAAGAAGTTTGGGGTAGCTCAGTATCTGACAAAGTACTAATGCTACAGTAACCAAACTGGCACAAGTGATCATCTTTGGATGCTGAGGTGAACCCATGCATCGAATGCAGCATCTGCCCTACATTTTCCGCTTGAGTGACTTGGTTAAGAAGTTTGGGGTAGCTCAGTATCTGACAAAGTACTAATGCTACAGTAACCAAACTGGCACAAGTGATTCATTTTTGGATGCTGAGGTGAACCCATGCACCGTATGCAGCATCTGACCTACATTTTCCGCTTGAGTGACTTGGTTAAGAAGTTTGGGGTAGCTCAGTATCTGACAAAGCACTAATGCTACAGTAACCAAACTGGCACAAGTGATTCATCTTTGGATGCTGAGGTGAACCCATGCATCGTATGCAGCATCTGACCTACATTTTCCGCTTGAGTGACTTGGTTAAGAAGTTTGGGGTAGCTCAGTATCTGACAAAGTACTGATGCTACAGTAACCAAACTGGCACAAGTGATTCATCTTTGGATGCTGAGGTGAACCCATGCACCGGATGCAGCATCTGACCTACATTTTCCGCTTGAGTGACTTGGTTAAGAAGTTTGGGGTAGCTCAGTATCTGACAAAGTACTGATGCTACAGTAACCAAACTTGCACAAGTGATTCATTTTTGGATGCCGAGATGGACCCATGCATCGGATGCAGCATCTGACCTACTTTTTCCACTTGAGTGATTTCGCTTTTAAAAGCCAATATTGAGCAAAGTATAAGTGCTACATGTACCAAACTTGCATATTGGATGTATCTTTGATCAAACTTTCATAAAATGACCTTGACCTACTTTTTCCGCTTGAGTGATTTTGCCTTTAAAAGCCAATATTTAGCAAAGTATAAGTGATACATGTACCAAACTTGCATATTGGATGTATCTTTGATCAATCTTTCATAAAATGACCTTGACCTACTTTTTCCGCTTGAGTGATTTTGCTCTATAAAGCCAAATTTGAGCATAGTATAACTGCTACATGTACCAAACTTGCATATTGGATGTATCTTTGATCAAACTTTCATAAAATGACCTCGACCTACTTTTTCTGCTTGAGTGATTTTGCCTTTAAAAGCCAATATTGAGCAAAGTATAAGTGATACATGTACCAAACTTGCATATTAGATGTATCTTTGATCAAACTTTCATAAAATGACCTCGACCTACTTTTTCCGCTTGAGTGATTTTGCCTTTAAAAGCCAATATTGAGCAAAGTATAAGTGATACATGTACCAAACTTGCATATTGGATGTATCTTTGATCAATCTTTCATAAAATGACCTTGACCTACTTTTTCCGCTTGAGTGATTTTGCTCTATAAAGCCAGTATTGAGCATAGTATAAATGCTACATGTACCAAACTTGCATATTGGATGTATCTTTGATCAAACTTTCATAAAATGACCTTGACCTACTTTTTCTGCTTGAGTGATTTTGCCTTTAAAAGCCAATATTGAGCAAAGTATAAGTGATACATGTACCAAACTTGCATATTGGATATATCTTTGATTAATCTTTCATAAAATGACCTTGACCTACTTTTTCTGCTTGAGTGATTTTGCTCTATAAAGCCAATACTGAGCAAAGTATTACTGCTACATGTACCAAACTTGCATATTGGATGTATCTTTGATCAAACTTTCATAAAATGACCTTGACCTACTTTTTCTGCTTGAGTGGTTTTGCCTTTAAAAGCCAATATACATGTACTAAGAAATATGTTTGAATTGAATTTTGCTGTCACGAGGTGAGCTTCGTAATCTGTGATTACCTATGTTTTGCAAAACTTTTTATTTCTGTTTTGAGACATATGGTACAAATCGAACATGTGATAATGATATTCATTTCTCAAGGAAGAGATGGTGAAGCGAGATCTTTAAAGGAATATGAAGGAAAAAAAAAATGGCGGGAACATTTTCTCTATATGATATAATTCAACCAAATTTGCTACCCCTACATTATAACTTTCTTCACCATTCAAGTACTTGGTACATGTATGAGGAAAATTCCTTCAGAATATTTATCATGTTCATATGGCTGCTGTCAGATCTGAACACATTTCAAGAGAAAAATTTAAAAGTTCTGCAAAAATTCTAAGGTTTTTCAACTGCCTGATCCTTAAGTGGACCTGTACTCAATTTGAATCTATTAAGGACAGCATGTGCTATACAACTATTCAGAAAACTGGCAGCAAAAATACTTGCAAACTTAGTCTAGAAATTTATTATAAATTTATTATTATACATGTACATGCATGTACCTGTAAACATGGTAAAAACAAACAACATTTTAACATGCATTGAAAAAATCAACACTCATTGTCGGACAACATACTAGACTGATATCGTGCATAATAATTATTATAAATATCACGATTTTCAAATTTTATCGATCTCACAAGTTACTCACAGTTTTTTCTTTCGGGTGCACTCGTTTCTTATGACAATATAAGCCCCTTTTTGAACTGTAAACCCTCTTGCATATGTAACATTTGTAAGGAGTGATACCCAAATGTATATTCATGTGATCCTTTAAAATGTGCAACTCTGAACATCCTCTTCCACACTGTTTGCAGTGATACAATTTCTTACCAGAGTGACGTCGGTTTTGATCCTTTCTCATGAAACTGATTGAAGTTTTTTCTTTCGAGTGCTCACGTTTCTTATGACGATATAAGCCCCTTTTCGAACTGTAAACCCTCTCGCATATGTCACATTTGTAAGGTGTGATACCCAAATGTACATTCATGTGATCCTTTAAAATGTGCAACTCTGAACATCCTCTTCCACACTGTTCGCAGCGGTACAATTTCTTACCAGAGTGACGTCGGTTTTGATGCTTTCTCATTAAACTTTTTGAAGTGAAGGTCTGCCCACAGACTTCACAGATGAATGGTTTTGTATCCGCATGTGTTAGATAATGTTCTTTGAGGGAACTTTGAAACCTGAAACTCTTTTCACAAATTTCACAGACGAATGGTTTTGCGTCCGAATGTGTAGCATAATGTACTTTGAGGGAAGATTTCAACCGGAAACCCTTTCCACATTTTTCACACATGAATTTAAACGAGCTTTCAGTACCACTATGAATACTCATATGCTGCACACATTGAGACCTGGTTCTAAATGCTTTTTCACATATATGACATAGGTAAGGTTTTTTCTCGGTATGACATAGGCTTTGATGGTTTTGAATTAGACATAGACTCTTGAATTTCTTCCCGCATACTTTACAAACATATAGTTTGGTTGGTTTTGTGTGCATGATCTGATGACTGTAGAAGAACACTTTATTTCTAAACCTCCTTCCACATGTTTCACACACAAATGGCTTTCTTTGATTGGCTGTATGAGGAACTAGTTTCACCAAAATTTCAGCATCTTTTCCATCTTCAAGTTCAATGCCCGTTATATTCTGAATCTTGCATTCATTCGTTTGTACAATGTCACGTATAGGATTTTTGTTGTTTTGCCACTATCAATAACATCAAAATTCTTCTCTCTCTTACTCTCATTTTCAGATTGATTCCATGACAATTGCATGCAATTTTCAACCGTTTTGTTTTCACTTTGAATTATTTCGCAATTATCCTCTGTGACCTGAGATTCACCGGTTTGGATGAATTTTCCTGTAGTATTGTCCACTTCAATTACCTCGCAATTGAGCTTTTTCAACATGATCAATTCCCATGCCTCTCTTCTTTTCTCCATATCTCTTAATGCTGACACTATGTCACACTTTATATTTCTTTGGCCAGTGCGCTTTCTAGTATCAAGTAGTTCTCTTGCTTCTCTTTCCACCTTATCTCTCCATATTGACATCCAATCAGTGGCATCACCCCTTTCTTTTCTCTTGCAAAAGTAGTAGTTCAGTAGATCATTTAATGCTCTTTCCTCCTTAGTACTCCATACTGACACCACGTCAGGTTCAGTGGTGTCACAGTTCCCTTCCATCTCGATAAAGCGACTTCTAGTGTCAGCCCCAGCAGTGACGGCAGCAGCATAAGCTTTCAATGGCTTGTGGTATGAATGATCATGCAGCCAAGGATAATAGTTCAAACAATAATTATGCTCCTTGCGTACATTGTCAAGCATTTCGTGTAAGGTACAATCTATCATTTTATTCTTTGATCTGTTATTGGTCTAGATGCTGTATGAGGAATATTTTTCCTTATCCTTCAAGATCCAAAAGTTTTTGAGTGATGTCAGGAGGAAAAGTAGCTTCCTAAAGATCCTGCGATGTACATCATGTTCTTGGTCCTTTCTGTTACCTTCAAAAGAAAAGATACATCACATTGATCATCCACTTTGATAGTATTAGTAATATTCAACATATTTTAAAAGATGTTTGTAAATGAAGACTTTGATTCAAGGTTGTTTACCATATTTAAACACCCTCAGTAAACAGGCAACGTAAGTGTAGCATAACCTTGCAATTGCATATTCTTTGCGATCAGCAAAATAAATTTAAGCTGAAGTCCATTGTGACCTTGACATTTGACCCTTGACCTTAAAAATCAATAGGGTCCATCCTCTCCCCATGGGGAACATTTGTGGAAGTTTTGATGTTTCAATAACCATGATGATGATTCCTTTGGCTTCTTTACTGTTCACAAAAATTTTACCGGTATGCCCAAGAGTAAGTCCATTATAACCTTGACTTTTGACCTTGAAAATCTATAACTAAGGTTCATCCTCTCCCAACAGGCATCTTCTCAAGACAAGTGTACGTAATACATGTACCTTAATCCCCCTTGTCGGATATCATACATAAAACTGCGCCTTCAGTGAGTGTCGTAGTGGAGAGTATTTACAACAAGATCAGAGTCCATATTATATCATACATGTTCTTTCATATAGAAGCAATTTTGGGAATAAAATCATTCAAACCCATTAAATAACCATGTTAACAAGCACTTAAATTGCTAGTTAAATTTATACAAATTTTTGGCCTGACAAGTCTGCACTACGACACTCACCGGAGACATAGTATTGCAACAAGGGGAGTAAGGTATTACATACACTTGTCTCGAGAAGATGCCAACGGGGAACATTTGTGGAAGGTTTGATATTTCTATGATGATCCCTTTGGCTTCAATGGTGTTCACAAGAAAATCCAAACACACCCACCCATGCACGATAGAGATGCTATATGCCCTCCGCATGAAGGTTGCATAGAGTGCGAGGGGATAATATCAATAAATCTGTTAAATATACCTATACTGTAAACGTGCAGATTTTCGTGGGGGGAGGGGGGGGTAATTTTCATGTATTTTGCGAATCAATGGACTTTGCAAAATTTTACCCATGTGAAGATAACACTGCAGCATTCTTACAGCGTGTACAGTGGAAGATACGTTTGAATCTCCAATGCCGGTACTTCCCCCAAGCACCACGTTAATGTACAGTGATTTTTTTCACTAGCAAATTGGGGTCGAATTTCAGCCCTTTCCCAATGCCAAATTACTACCATTTTTTTTTAAAGAGACCTAAAATTCTCAAAATTGAGAATACGATTTGATTCAACAAGAAATAATTTTACAAGATATGTCTTCACTTCTACAGGTTGGGGAAAACTTCAAATCGAGCTGTGCATTATAGCTTGATCAGGCTATAATAGCTAGAACAATCTATTGCCTAATAACATTTTTTAATACAAAATTAAACTAAAATCAAAATATTTGAAAAATATTCACCGATTCTATTTGTACTCGATATATATCAAAATTTTTAACAAGACACATATATTCAAATATGGACGATGATGAGCTAGAAAATTTTGAGAAAACGAAAAATTTGAGGTTCCTTATCTCCTTATCTGTTGGTATTTCAATAGGGGTTTGTATACAAAAGTTGTAGTATTTGATCAGTACTAGTGCAACTTGTAAACAAAATTTAATTATCATCATTTTTTTTATTTTTTTCTTCAGAAAAAATAGTTTTATGATAGCTACATGGAGCTATTCGGTCTTTTCGAAATAGAGAGTTACTTCCCATTTGTGCAGGTATCTGACGTCAACGTATTGTGAGTCATCAGACTCTATGGAAACCAGCATGAAATTCCGGGAAACAGGGTTATACTGTGATGAAATATTTCTTCCAGCATAATATTTAAATATTACTTGGAAATTTTATCATGCAATATTTCTTCCCAAGAACTTTTATTATGTATCAAAAATTCAGAAAGGAAATTCTATTATGTAATGAATCTTCCATGATCATAATAAAAGTTCTCATACCATGGAAAATATATTACATAACAAAAAGTCCATCTGGATTTTTTTAATGTTCATAATATATGTTCTGATACTAGTACCATGGAAAAATCTTACACAACAAAAAATCCAATAAACATGATAAACATTTCATATATGTATATAATAATTGTCATTGGAAAAATATTGTAATGAACTTATTTACAAATAATTCAGAGTAAGAAATAATGAATTTTTAAAATCATGTACTGTATAGCTTGAAAATGTGATTCCACAGAATTTTTGTAATGTAATATTTATTCCTGTAAGCTAACCATATTACTGTAAACATTGTCTAAATGTTTGAATTATGAGAAACTATCCGTAAATCAGTCATTCATGTGTTTGAAGCATATACGGAAAAATTGTTATACATGATACTCACATATAATATTTCTTCTGTTTTAACGAGAAAGCAGTCCTTTTGGGCAAGTGAAAAAGAGCAAAACATCAACAATTTTCATAACAACATTTCTGTCTATATAGACGGAAACGTTGTTATGAAAATTGTTGATGTTTTACTCTTTTTTTTTCACTTACCCTAAGGACTGTAGAAAAAGTATTATGAACAAGGAAAAAATATTCTATAATAAAAATTCCTGGGAATTTTCGTTATAATAATAAATCTTCCAGAGGGAAGAAATATTACCGGTATGCGGAAGAAAAGTTCGTTCACAATACATATACATGACATTTTCAATGGAACTTAATGATGTTACAATGCTTTTACGTCAGATACCTGCTTAACTCGTACATATGACTGTAAAATCGAAAAGACGGAATTATAGCCCGATCGAACTATTATAGCTCGATCTGAAGTTTCCCCGATCTGTTCTAGAAACGTTTATGATCAGAGGCAATAAAAATGCAGAGTTTACAAATGAGACCAAAAATCCACAGGACATTTGTCCTGTAGGTTAATGAAATTTCTTAAAATCTACCGGACAAAGCTAAAAATTACCGGACAATTACAAAATGGTTTATTTCAAATTTGCTGTTTGTATATACATGATATACAGAAAAATTCTGAGAGAGACTGAAAAGTATAAAAACTTAACAAAATAAGAAGATGTAGTACTCATGAACATTATTTAAATATCTGTGACACGTAACGGTATCTCTATATTGTCAATGGGTACAATTTTGATACAATTTCTCTAGAATTCATTTACAAAATGTGAACTGACTGGGCATGTAAGCATTATATTGTGGCCATTCATAACCTGTGCCATTGCTGTAAAATGACTAGTGATGCAATGCTAAAAAATATACATGACACACTGCGATTTCACTGAAATATATATCTATAGTTGTAAATGTTTATATGTAGCGTTTTTGGCCTTTTGAGCGTTTTCTTGTGTGTGTTGTACCCTGCGACAAACTTGTCGCGTAGTTTGTTTGGTACCCTTGCATATTGTAAGTGTTGTATAAACAATCTACTTCTACAATTAGAAGTATACCGAGCGGTTATTTCTTCAACAGAGCAGGTGGTCTGCTCATTCTCCGTCACAACATCCAATGCTGTGACAATCACAGTAACGTAGAACACTAAACTAAGTAAATCCAAATGATCCATATTGAAAGAAGAGTCGCAATAAAAGTTCACTAATTTATTAAGTATTAAAGTCCAATAATAATCCATCATGCTATAAAATCCATATCTACACACTACGTATACAATCTACACAATGCGACTACATATTGTTACTGACTGCTACCGACTGCGACTAATGTGATAATGCGACACACTGGCCAGGTGCGCGCTCCTTATATACTCTAGTGGGGCAGCTCGAAGTGAGCTGCCCCTGCAACATGTTAAATGGGCAGCTCCAAATGAGCTGCCCCTCCAACTTTACATTAAATAAGCATTGTATAATCAATTAAAACAGCATTACAAGATAAATATATACATATAAACAAGACATAATCATTATTTCGTTACAACTCCCCCCTCCTAAGATTCGATCCCCTGATCGAAAAGCATAAAACATTTAATCATGCATCAAACGAAAATAATGAATTAGATATCATAAATGCAAATACTACAATAAGGAAAGTCAAATGCAAAATGTCAAATAAATGTTCATGAAACAAATGTTCGTTCTTCCATCTCTGTCTTATGGGGACATTTCTGCACGGTCCATCTGAAATCCTGGTCCAATATTACGGGGATTCCTGGTAACGTCCGTAATGTACATCCTTTATCTCGTACGTCCATGTGACATCTATTATCCTAAGTATACTACGGGGATTTCCAGGCAACGTCCGTAGTACATGCTCTACATTCGTATTAAATAGAGTGCCCATTTAACGAGTACACATAAATCCTAATTATACCACGGGGATTCCAGGCAACGTCCGTGATATACACGTTCTCCAATTGCATGCACATTTTATCGAGTGCATAAAAATCCATTTTATACCACGGGGATTCCGGGCTACGTCCGTGGTATACATTAATCCAACGATGATATTACACATTTTACATAAAATCACGTAAATCCAAATCATACTACGGGGATTCCGGGCTACGTCCGTAGTACAGTATTTTAATCCATCATTGAAATATAACACTAATAACAAACACACATTTTAAGTAATCCAAATATACTACGGGGACTCAGGGCAACGTCCGTAGTACGTCCATCCAACGTTGATAATATCATAAAACACAGAAAACACACGTAAATCCAAATATACTACAGGGATTCCAGGCAACGTCCGTAGTACGTCCACCCAACGTTGAAAATATACACTTTTCTGGGTAATAGCATTACTGGTCCTCTTTTCACTCTAGATAACACACTTTTCTGACGTTTAGAAGTAACTGTCTTATCGCAATGGCAACACGGCTGTTGATTTAATCCACCTCAAGGTCACAAAACTTTTTCGTTTCTCCATCAAAGAAACTTGAATCCACGGGAATCTATCACACGACCCCAACTCATCATCAATCCTAGGAACAGGGCACTTTTCACTGACGGTCCACGCAACACGGCGGCGGTATTCCACTCACGAGCACCATGCAACGTCCGTCTGTATCACTATCACATGGACAAGGGCTTCACTTCTCTCCCATAATGTCCTCATTTTCACATCTCCTATCTGAATTATAGGAACTCTGCGCAGTACTTCTTCAAATGACTTCTCGTCATTTCTCTGTTTAACTCCCGGGAAATCTCCAAATTCATGACTTAAACACTGTCACATGAATTTTTACCATAAAATTGCCTTTGAACCTTACGGCACATCACAATATACACTTCTTTATGTATACAACTTCGACGTCGAATTCTGCACTTAAACAGTCCACTTACATTCGGAACCTGTGCATATAGCACAATATATCACAGTACCGACTTCCGTACACTAGTTCCTCCACTGGATTGAATACACAATACACAATTGCAACAAAGATCTGACCATTGCGAGGGGATTCACATCATTTACTTTCTCGACATTGGTAACGTCGCACGTTGCCGTTCGTAATCATTGATTGCACATTTTGTTCGTTCGTCTTACGTCCACACACTTGTCCCAGTTATACAACATGTATTCTAAAACGTCACATGTATCTGTTTCATATACGAATTCTGATTTTTTCCATTAGGTACCAGCTTTATTTAACGTAGTCTTTTCACTTCCAAAATTATGATCGGCAAGCATCTTAATACACGTTCCATTTAAGATCAATTAGCACTCTGAAGTTGCACAGGTTCACATTGAATTAGGAAGCAACACTTTCCTTGAACTCCTGAGTACACTGTGTGATCATTTGTAAATTGATCACCGAATGCTAACTTCGACACAAAGAAATGATTAATGCATTTTACGACGACTTCGAACACCAGTCAGGTTCGTTGATGCACACCTCTCCAGTAATCTTTGAACGAACTGAGTAACACAAAATTGTGCTTCTCGTGTGCCCTTTATAACTACGTCTGCTTCGTTCGGTGTCGGATCAAAATTCGATTCACTATAGACTTTTCCGACAAACATGTATGCTATCCACTAAATTCATAAATAAAATCACCTCTACGCAGAATTTGCACATCACACGGAAACTCATCACTATGCACAGTTACAAACCGATCACAAATAACATATAAATTCGGAACACAAATTGTGCGCATATAACCCATAATTTCACAATACACATCGCGCACGAATGATACAAATTCACAATACTCATCGCACAAAGATAAGGCAAATTCATAACACATATCGCGCACAGATAACACGTAACTTCGAAACACATATCGCGCACATATAACACAAATTCACAACACATATCCGGCACGGATAACACAAAGTCACACTCGCGAACAGTAGAAAAAAAATAGCACACATATAAATTATCACAAAATTATACACACTATCGCGTTGGAATGGTCACAAATAAATGTCACACGCAAACAAAATCACTGAAAAATGCACATTAAGTATTGCACAAATCAAAATAAAACGGTCGCGCACTTGATTAAAACGCAAAACTTATATACATGTATCATACATGTATATACGCAATCGCGCACTGTCACTGAAAGTACGGTATCAAATCTATTTACCGTACACTAAATAAGAACGAATCGATGATTTCACTGATTGTAATAACGAAATTTACACACAAATATTATACATACGTAGGTCACGGGGATATATATACACTAAGTCACTGAATCCACTGAATCCACACGCAAAACACTAATCTTTTAATACAAACTTTGAGAAAATTGTTTCATTTTTTCCTCCGCAAACTTCATATCGTTTTTCCGAATCCACGTAGAGGCACTGAAATATTGAGAAGCATTCCTCACATTCAACTCGCGATTTCACTTATACTTTTTCTCACAGAATGTACGTATCAAAACTCTGTGTAATCGTACACGCGAACGAATTTTGTCGATTTCTGAATTATATCTATTTTGACAAATCACACACTGAAAATACGCACACCAAACACAATTTTTCATTGTAAATCAAAAGAATAATGCCTGAAATAAACTTCTGCAAATTTAAGAAAATTTTATATTCATATTAAGTGAATAAAAAGAGTGTACTTTACCCGTGTGTAGTTTATTATCCAAATTGCACAAACTAAAAATCCTGCGAATTTTCACAACACAATAAAATCCTGAAATTAATTTCACAGTCACGTAAGTTCTAAATCCTGCGAACTTCACCAGTTGTAGCTTTGGCTTTTATGTGAAGGTTATATCCCACGAGCTGATACAAGCTGTATCCTGTAGGTTGTATCCCACCGCTGCCACCAGTTGTAGCGTTTTTGGCCTTTTGAGCGTTTTCTTGTGTGTGTTGTACCCTGCGACAAACTTGTCGCGTAGTTTGTTTGGTACCCTTGCATATTGTAAGTGTTGTATAAACAATCTACTTCTACAATTAGAAGTATACCGAGCGGTTATTTCTTCAACAGAGCAGGTCGTCTGCTCATTCTCCGTCACAACATCCAATGCTGTGACAATCACAGTAACGTAGATCACTAAACTAAGTAAATCCAAATGATCCATATTGAAAGAAGAGTCGCAATAAAAGTTCACTAATTTATTAAGTATTAAAGTCCAATAATAATCCATCATGCTATAAAATCCATATCTACACACTACGTATACAATCTACACAATGCGACTACATATTGTTACTGACTGCTACCGACTGCGACTAATGTGATAATGCGACACACTGGCCAGGTGCGCGCTACTTATATACTCTAGTGGGGCAGCTCGAAGTGAGCTGCCCCTGCAACATGTTAAATGGGCAGCTCCAAATGAGCTGCCCCTCCAACTTTACATTAAATAAGCATTGTATAATCAATTAAAACAGCATTACAAGATAAATATATACATATAAACAAGACATAATCATTATTTCGTTACATATAGACATGCAGATCTTACTTAGTTGGGACAATGTAATTCTTTTCAACATGTTGAATAAAATCAGTACTATTGAACACTTCACATTTAACCAATGATCGATAATGTCACAATATGACAAATACTTTTTATTCTGAAGTTAAAAGATTGCGTCGATGTCAAGAAACAAATTTTACATGGACTTGTCAATTTGAAAAGCAAATATTGTATATGTTTAATGGAAAATGATGTGTTATTATCTTGGAAAAAAAATCATCAGACATTTTGTCCAGCTCGGAGCCAGAAACTGTCAGACATTTGAAAAAGCCGGCAATCCGGCACTTTTCGTAAACTCTGAAAATGCCCTTACGGTACATCATAAGGGACAAACATGCAGATGTATTTTGATAATAAGCTTTTCCAAATATTCCAAATTTTCTTGATTTTGTCGCGGATTTTTCCCAAATTGAAAGGCACAGGCACCTCTTAAAAACGCAATTGAATGATTGTCTGAATTGCCTCTGACATTTCATGATAACACACTCTACAGTAATTAAAAAAAATTAAAATGCTTAGTGGGAAACGCCCAGTGGGAAATAGTATTACCTAGATAAAGAACTTTCTCTCTCAATCCTGAACTGAACGACTTAAGACAGACAGACAGATCCACCGACTTGAATTTGATTATTTCTCTGTGATATATTGATTTCTCAAACCGGAATTGCTATCGCGCAAATGAAAATATGTGTAAATGCGGCACTTTTATTATGGATGCACTGTTGTATTTTAAGTTCTGACTCTATACTTTATGAAATTCCTGCCGCCATCCTTTTTTTTAGAATTTTGATTGCAGAGTGGTTTCATGGAAATAAAAAAAAAATCCGGCTACGGCCCCTGTCTGACCACAGCCAGTGTACCGGTGAGGTATCATCGCTTGGTCACAGACCTTTTCCTCGCAAGCGCGGATCCAGAGTGGGGGGGGGGGGTCGGTCGGGGAGAGGGGGGGGGGGGTCGGTCGGGGAGAGGGGGGGGGGGGTTCGATCCGGACCCCCGCCCCCCTGGAATCTTCGAAACATTGCTAAATTTTTGTAATATGCATATTTCATAAGATTAAGTCCCAATTCCCCTTTTGTTGTCATAATATTTGAAAAATATATATCATGAATTTGTATTAGAAATCTTTCATTTTGATAATATTTTGCCGTCAGTATTTCAAAATTTTTCTTGCTCGCTTCCGCTCGCCAGAATTTATTACATTCTTGACAGTTGTATATTATTTTCAAATGATTCTGCGCTTTCCTATATACAACACATATACATTACACCTAGGTCAATAAACAAGGGCACAAAGGAAACGAACAGAAACTGAAAAAGACACGAATAGTGAATTTTATTCCAATTCTTGGAAAAAAAAATCGCTGGCTCGCTGTCGTTCGCCATTTGTTGTATTTACATATTAGAACTGACGATCAATTTATTCAATTAATTACTATGATGTGAAAATTCAAAAGTTTAAGCTGTTATCTCGCCATTGCTCTCCAGTCACCTGTTTTATTAATAATTAGAGACAGAACTGACAATCATCAATCAATAACTTTACTTTCGTGCGTTTGCGTTTTTTTTTTTTTTTTTTTTTTTTTTTTGCTCTTCAAAAATTCGGACTTTAGGACCCCCCTGAAAAATTTCTGGATCCGCCCATGTATAACTTTGCGCTTCTAAACTACATGCGATTATAACTACAGAATGGCAGAATGAAAAAAAAAATCAGTAAAGTATTTAAAGATCATCAAGGAAAGCATATCAGACAACAAAGCAATTATAACGTACTCCATCTCCCACTTACGTGCATACACCATCTCCAATCACATCTTACTCTCATCCACGTGTACACAACCCCTCCAATCACGCCCTACTCCCACTTGTAACGTGCATACGACCTCATCAATCACACCCTACTCAAACTTACGGGCATACAACCTCTCTAATCACACCCTACGCACACTTACGTACACACATCCCCTCCAATCATGCCCTACTACCACTTAACATATTCACAACCCCTCTATTTACACCCTAATATCACTTAACGTGCACACAACCCCTCCAATCACACCCTTCTACCACTTGCGTGCTCACAACCCCTACAATCACACCCCACTACACGTGCATACAACCCTTTCAATCACACCTACTCCCACACACGAGCACACAACACTCACACAATTAATACTTTTTCCTCCCACTAAGCATCGTCGGAAACCCACAGCCTTATGCCCTACGATTATCTTACGTAAAGTATAACGGAGAATATGCCGTGGGTTTCTACGATGTCCACAAAGGTGCATTACAAAATGGAATGAAAATCAACATTATTTTATGCTAGTTTAAGAAAGTTTGCATTTATACAATTATTGACTTCTGATGAGGTCTACTCGTGACTATACAGACCTGGTCAGATATTGGTTGACCGAGGCCGAAGGCCGAGGTTAACCAATGCCTGACCAGGTCTGTATAGTCACAAGTAGACCGAAATCAAAATTCAATAATTGCTTTATTAAATAATCAGGATTTTATTAATAATTGCATTGTTATGATACGCGAAGTCAAAGATCTAACACTACAAAATCAACACACGCGCTGCATGGTCACACATGGAGCGTTAGCGGTCAACTCACTCTGAGGTACATTCTATCAAACAGCGTCTCCACCAGTCAGAAATAAGCAAAATTTCTGATCATTTAACAATATCATTTGTGGTTTGCATGGGTAACCGCATTAGGACTTGTGACACGCCTTCAATTAGTAAGTTTAAAGGAGTTTTAAGCTTGTATATTTCAAAATACAAAAAGAGATCTGGCCTCACTTGTATCAAACTTCTCAAATTGAGATTTTCCTCAACCTCAAATCTGCTTGAGGATTCCCTCAGCTGAGTTTTCCTCAAAATCATCTTGTATCAAAAATTTTCAAATCAATTGAGGGGTCCCTCAGCTGAGGAAAGTATTTGAGGAAAGACTTGAGGAAATAGGTTATCGTAGCCATAGTAACCAATGCACAGGGTCTGCACATTTCTCATGTCATCCCAATAGATGTACTTATCCAGGTACTCATTCATGATTCTATTCAGATAAAACCTTTCGGTACCTTTATTTAAAGGTTTTAAGGGTATAAATCTCTACTTCCTCAAAGATGAGGGACTCCTCAAAATTTACCTTGTACGAAAGACATATTTGAGATTATCCTCAACTTGAGGAGAGATGAGAACATTGAAATTTGCCAACTTTCCTCAACTCGTTCCTCAAGTCAAAATCTTAGTTTTCACATATAATATAATAAGAGACGATCTTTTTAAAGTGTATGTTTTGTAAATTTAACAATATAATTTTTATTTTTTACTTAAATCTCTCTTAAATTTGCCTAATTATTTATATTTTAATAAATTCTACCTCTCCTCAAGTATTTGAGGTAGGTATGGAGCTCCCTCAAATATTTGAGGAAAATCTCTCCTCAAATTGAGGAAAATCTCAAATATTTCTTTCATACAAGGTAAATTTTGAGGAGTCCCTCAACTTTGAGGAAAAATTATTAACTTTGAGGAAAATCTCAACTTTGAGGAAAATCTCAACTTTGAGGAAAACCTCAAGTTGAGGTAGATTAATACAAGACAAATTGAGGAAAACCTCAAATATTTGAGGAAAATACTCACATTTGAGGAAAATCTCAAGTTGAGAAGTTTGATACAATTGAGGCCTGATCTACTTTAAACCCGTTCATTCACTACATGTATGTTGAATGAAACATGCATAAAAGTGTATTATAGCAAACTTGTATCAAAGACCCTCCTTGAGAATACATGATTGTACATTTGAACATATTTATTTTAACATCACATAAAAGTTTGTTGCATTTTAAAATTGACGTTGACCAGTGCGCTCTATGAGGGAAAACCCCTCCCCCAAAAGGCATCAAATCATACATTCAAAACCCTTTCAATAATTCTTTAATATAGGTTTGAAAAGACTGACATTGATCTCTTCTCAGAGTGCATGTAAATACATTGTTTCATTTTCGTGCGCGAACTTCAACTGCGGGTGCGACTAGCCAGCAAGGGATGCTGACTCCTCCCGGGCACATGGTTCCACCTCTAGCTTGCTAGTGGTCCGTCGATGCTCAATATTGTGCTCTATTGTGAGTGCTGTTGAGAGTATCGTCAGGATCTTCCTTAACTCATTCTAGATGACCATTTTGTAACCTACTTGTCAATTAATAAAACCTGACTTAACCCGAAACGTGGATGTCTGGTCCATGCTGCAAATTTATTTGTTCTTAAATGATGCTGCTGGTGGACCAGATGTCCCCGAGGACACATGTAGCCAAATGCGATTGTTTCTTCAGTGTATTCGAAAATTTCTGTAATCAAAATTTCTTTGAAGGGCATGTGTCATCATATCGCACCCGTCTTGCTACGTCTTTTTAGACAAAAACATAGGCGGATCCAGGATTTTTTCCAGAAGGGGTCCTAAATTTCATTGGTCTTAATCTTTTTTTTTTATTTGAAAAGCGAAAAAAAAAAAGAAAAATTAAATCTTGAATTTCCACCATGGTGTTCTTGATTATCGATCAAAATATTAGTGAAATAGTCTGGCGAGCGGTAGCGAGCCAGCGAAAAATTTCTCAGAGTTGGAGTAAAAAGGTCAATTAATAATACCATTTGCATTTTTTTTTCAGTTTGTTTATTGTTTATTGACAAAGGTGTAATGTATAGGGGTTGCAAAGGTAAGCATCATTTGAAATTGATCTTGTAATAAAATCTGGCGAGCGTATGCGAGCCTGGGGTAAATTTTGAAATGTGGACGAAAAAAAAAATTAATAAGAATGAAAGATTTTAATACATATTCATTTTAATTTCCTAATATTATGACAACAAATGGGGAATCGAGACTTCATCTCATGAAATATGTATATTTATATATTTATAAGCTTTATCAAAAACTATGCTTCGAAAAATTAAGGGGGGATGTCCGGACCCCCCCCCCCTCCCCCTCTGGATCCGCGCTTGAAAAAAACCCACTCTGGCTGTATTACATTGTTTATAGATCGAGGATCCTTGACGAGGGTTATGTACTCAAAACATGCGTGCCTGATCCATGCTGCAAATTTATCTGTTCTTAAATTGTGCTATTGCATTTGAAGACGTTCACCAATTAAAAACTTTGAAAGAAAAGTTTTGAACAAAAAGAACTTTGATGATCATTTAAGCAAAATATGCATGGGTTTATTTCACACCTTTAAAAATGCATGTTGTATTTGATTTTGAGTATCGAACGACTCAAGGCGAAGCGCTGAAAATGGAAATCAAAAGAAATATAAAAGATATTGGATGAAAGAATTTGAATTATTGGCACAGAAAAAGGCTTCATGTATGTTAACGATCTTAAGTGGTCGAACCCTTGCACATAATTAGCATATCATTACTTACCTTCAAAACGTTACTTTTATGAGAAGAAGAAAGTGATGAAAGGACACATATGAAGCTAGATATTTCAAATGATAATGTAAAAAAAGATATGATGAATATAGCGATCAACTTTAAGCAATACATTCGCGTCAATTTGCATAAATTTCTATGTGGAACTTTTTCATAGTTTCATCAAATGTGCTATACATACTTGAAACTCTCAAAATCCTTTGGACAAAATATTATGGTCCTTAAACTTACATGAATAATTACATGAAAATGAATAACGCTTTCTTTTATTAGTTATATAGGCTTCTTTCCAGTCACACTTCCTTCTCAAAGAAGATGTGTTGTTTGACGTTAAAGAAGATCCTGACGATTATCTCAACAGCACTCACAATAAAGCAAAACATTGAGCATCGACGGACCCCTGGCAAGCTAGAGGTGGGACTAGGTGCCCGGGAGGAGTAAGCATCCCCTGTTTGGCTAGCCGCACCTGCCGTCGATGTTCGCTCTCGAAAATGAAAATAATATCTTTTATACATACACTGTCTGAGGTTAAGTCGATATAGAAAATGCTATGGCGACCATATCAGGAAAAATATTCAAAACACTTACTGTCAAACCCCTCACGAGGAACTTGTTACCAGCTCCACACGGCAAAGGGCATAAGTTTAACAAATGAGTTAAAGAAGATCCTGACGATAATCTCAACAGCACTCACAATAGAGCAAAACAATGAGCATCGACGGACCCCTAGCAAGCTAACGGTGGGACCAGGTTCCCGGGAGGAGTAAGCATCCCCTGTTTGGCTAGCCGAACCCGCCGTCAATGTTCGCGCACGAAAATGAAAATAATATCTTTAATACATGCACTGTCTGAGGTTAAGCCTATATAGAAAGTGCTATAGCGACCATGACAGGGAGAATATTAAAAATGTTACTGTCATGACTCATTAGGCCGAAATAGGAAGTATGACAGGACGAACCATATATTAACGAATTTATCAAGCCTGTTGTAACTTTTATTTTGTAATTTTTGACGTTTGAAAATTAAGCTACCTACTTGAGCGTCAAGGTAGGACACCACGTGAACGTCATACTGCTTCGTCATTGGCTGAAATGAGTACGAGGCGTGATAAAACTGTAGACATGGACCAATTATACAAACAATATCATTCTGTGGTTGGAACATACCAACACAAAATCCTGCTTCAAATCAACTTTGGGATTATCTAATGATTTTTAGGTTTAAAAAGTTCTTTGTGGGACGTAGAGTTGCACAATAAAGAGTTAGCATGACCAACTAAATGCTTTTGCTATCTCAAAATTTGAAAATTTCTTTTTATGTAATCATGATAATGTTAATGTCTATAATCGTGCACCTGAGTTTTCTGTTTAATGTTGTTCAGTTGTATGTCTCGTTATCCACTATTATGTGTTGATGTTTTTCTGTCTGGTGTTCCTCGTTTGTGGTACCCTCTTGGTGTATTCTGCTGCGGTAATTGCAGGGCAGTTGTGATGGAGATATATTTTACATCTGGCTTCTGACTCACTCTAATGTTTTCGAGGTAATATTTAACACTTTTATATTATTATAAGACGGACACAGTGTTAGTGACGAGTATATCCATTTACTGAGGTCCTGGCAAATGGCACATGGGATGCAGGACAGTCAAAGGCAGCCCTATACTTTTCTATTCCTGTGGAGTCCATTATCTAGCCATGTACTTAGACCATATTTGGGTTTTTTAGAAAGTAATGTCTGCCTAAGTGGTGCATTTTGTTGCTACTTACCATTTGCTGCACGACTTCGCAAAGTATAGAGGTCAGTGCAATTTCTGTGTTTTGCTGGTAACTTTAATCGCAACCACTTATCGAAGGCTCCAATGACTTGTAGGCATCGTGATATTCAAATGTTACGTACATCTTCAAATTAATAGCATAATCTAAGAACAGATAAATTTACAGCATGGACTAGACAGGCACGTTTCGGGTACCCGTCCTCAATCCAAACGATGGAATATGACCAAAGGTTGTGAAAGTTTGAAAAAAAAATTACTAAATACATAACGTTCGGAAATTGAAATGACTTTTTTTGTATCTGTTGCAAAATCCTACCTTCTTTTAAGGGTACAGAGAACGATTTAAACACTTGTAGTTATAAAATGCACAGCAAATTCCCGGGTACGTAAATATATGTACAAACCATTCAAATACCCATACTCATTTGTGTAAATATTTTTTTCATTGGTAAATCCAATGAAAAGCTCTTGTTATGTTTGCTTGAGGTAAATATACGATTTTGTCAGAATTTGCCTCAGTTTGCTGTCTTACAAAATCGTTATATTATTTCATTTTTGTCACATTTATCTCGCGCAATTTATTTTACCATACATATATAATTTAAATGTTAAAAATATATATTGCAGGGTGACATCAACGGCAAAACAATATCACTCAGAATAATATTAAACATATTCAAAAGAATATTCTAAATATTAACGATTTACTTTCATAATGAGATTGATTAAATAAAATTAACAGACTTAAAATAGTAAAGGTGCATGAGTATAAAACAGGCCAATTATTTGGAAACTGAATAAATATGATGTATCGGAGAGAATAAACCCATAACGAAATTGAGACAGGAAAATAACAAAACTGGAAACCCCAAGTAATATGGAGACTAAAACAAAAGTCAAGCACTCGGAAACTGATAGACCTATCACGGAATTAGGACAAGAAAATAAAGAAACTGGACAAACCTTAAGTAATTCTCGAAATAAGGAAGTGTCCTCCAACAGAGAGGTAGATGGTGATGTTAAAGAAGGAGAAACAAAGGAAATAACTTCAGATCCGATAATGGACGAGAACGAAGAAATTATGATTCAAAGCAACAAAACCGAAACTACTGCACCTGAATCTAAACATGGAAGGAGATTCAGGAAGGGTTCTAAAGTGCACCCTGAAGGCGAACATATTGCTCTACAAATTCAGGCTAAGGAGGGAACGGAGGGGCAAAATACTACTCAATCGAACTATATTCATCTAGATCCAGAAGAGAAAAGAGTGAGTATTTGATTGATATAAATAAAAATCAGAATTTCAGAGTTCGACGTAATTTCATCCATTTACTGAATATATATATCTGAATCAAAACAGTTAAAATAACCCAATTATATGATAAAATGAAAAAAAAAGATAGAAAAGGAAAAACGAAATGAGGAGTTGTGAATAATTTGAAATTAAGTACAGAAAGAAATTATTTTTGTTTTCCTATCCAGGATCTTGGTGTCAAATTATTGAATTTGATCATACAAAGAGGTAAAGAGAAAGATGTATTGGCATTGTTAAAGAGAGGAGCTCAGGTTGATACAGCAAATGTAGTAAGTCAGATCACAGGGACATTACCCGTTTTATTTGAATTTATGATTTTGACTTTTGAATTTAACGCGATGAACGGATGCTTCCAAATCGTATAAAAACGCATTGTGCAAAAAGAATCTAGTATTTTAAAGATAGTTTTGTTAATTAGTTTTGTTTTGTTTGTTGTTGTTTTATTATGATCTCGTTTTCATATCGTCTAAAACCTAATAACCATGATGTCATTTTCCTAAAGGTCAGAAACAGAAAAGCATACTAAACACTCCATCAAAAAAAAAAAAAAAAGAATTATTCAAATGGAATAACATTTTTTTTTCAAATTGAAGAAACCATCTTTTGAAAAGAAAAAAAAAAAGATTTGAGAATCAAGTAATATTAGAACAATATAAGATATGACAAATATGGATAATGACCATATCACTTTACACAGCACAAAATCGATAATTCAGGAAATCATAAACCGAAGGCATACAAAACCAGGATAAAACAGGAACCAAAGCTAACAAACATAAACCTCCACCAAATGAAAAGAAGCGAACTCCTGATATGGGAGTAAAACCAGGTACCCAGGAAGAGTCAGCATCTCCTGCTTGCATACAACACCCGTCGCCTCAATTCGGTAGAATTTTCACATCCGGTTTCTTCCATTTGTAAGATATAAAGTATAAAAATGAAATGGTCTGTGACAGAATCTCATTCACCATTCTGGAGAGTGGGACATCATAGCGTATGACGAGTTTCCCGAATCGACCGTAGAACTTCCTCAGTGACGATGTTAGTCGATCATAAACGTATATCATAAAATGACAACTATGGATAATGACCATATCCCTGTATACAGCATAAATTCGATAATTCAGAAAATCAGACACCGAAGGCATACAAATCAGGATAAAACAGAACCAAAGCAAACAAACAAAAATCTCCATCATATGAAAAGAAGCGAACTCCCGATATGGGTGTGAGAGTTTAACAGGGATTCTGTTCAACAAGAATGTTTGAAGTAATCGGAACAGAAGCATAAATATGTGACCTCATAAACTGCGGTCTGCTCAACGCCTAAATGCCAATGTCATTAAATACAGGACAATAAAAAAAGAAAGATAAAAGAATTAATAACATATAGAAAGTAATATATAAAAAAGGATCTTTTTCAGTAGTATACATTTCATTCAAGCTAAATGTACATTTCCCCTACCCAGTTCACCCCAGATATGAAAATGAAAGTGAAATTTGAGAAATTTTGACCTAGCTATCGTTCATACGAAAATTGGCTCCATTGTACAAATTTGTTGCCAATATCTGTCTGAATGATATATTAAATTTATGTAGGTTCTCGCCCATTCGATTTTAAGAAATCAACAATACACCATGATATACTGAAATTTATAATTTCCCTTCATGGGCCTCTATCCAGTAATGAGCCCTGTATTGTGCCTCCTGTCTGACGAATATTCAAACTTTAAGCCGTAAGTAAACTCATGAAAGTTTTACACAAATCTTACAGAATAAGATATCCAATAAAAACTATTATGCATACAGTAGGTGAAACCAGTCTCTTTGATTTGTACTAAAGAAAAGTACAGGCTGGGGACAAATTGTGCTGAGCGGCATAATTAGAACTATTATAACTTAATGCTTACGGTGATTTAAAATGTTTGAACATGCCTTCTGTTTTAATAGAACTGACGAATCTTTCTTAAGATTACATAATATTACATGAATGCATCGATACATTTGCCTACTTTTAACTTTTTTTTTCATACGAAGATATTCTAATGAGGCATACTACGTTCTGCATTTTGATATATTTGGAACCTCTTGGTCAATACAGAATTACATGTATGTAAACGTCTTCAAATTGAGTAGCATCATTTGAGAACAGATAAATTGGCAACGTGGACCAGCCATGCACGTTTCGGGTACATAACCATCTTAGATTTACATGGTATTGAGATGCCAGATTCTGGTACGTGTGAAAAAATTTCGTAGCATATTCAATGTTGTCTGAGAGCCATCTAGTATAGATTTTTCAGAGTTGTAAGAAAGAGATAAATAAAATTATTATATTTTCCGATTCTTATTGTGATCTCCTCGACTGCTACTTGTATTGAGTCTCAATTGAGTTGGTGCTGCGACCGAGTGTTGCTGCAGACCCCCTCCTTTCTTTCATATATTTTGATGGATACTTAGAATGAATACAAGCTTTCTATTTAGAACCCCCCCCCCCCCCCCAGAAAAACAGATTTTGAAATGACAGAATTTTGAATTATATGTAATTTTTTTTAACTGAGAAAAACAAAGTTTCGTTGGAAGAAAACTAATATCGAAAAAGGAAATAATGTTAAACAAATATTTTAAAAACAGCAATTAACAGCAAACTGAATTTGACAGCTTTCCCTCATAATTGAAGTGAAGAAAAGGGGTCGACCTTTTTGAGCTTATTTAAGGTTCATATTCTATAAAATTGCTCATTGCATTATCAATAAAATTCCAGGTTCTTTAAATTTCAATTCAAATGCTGTATTAATCTATCCATTATTACAATTTTTGCAGCAGATTGATTAATCAATCAATTAATAAATAATCAATATATTAGTCTTATTCCGTGTACAGGTAGGATGGCAAGCCATACATTATGCTGCTGCGGAAAATTATGTCGGAGTTATCAACGCATTAGTAGAACATATGGCAAATCCGAACTGCTATGACTTTGTAGGTTCTATCTTTCAATATATATTGTAATTTAACTTGGCATTAAAGCTTAAAACTAAGTAATTAACCGTTGCAATAGTTTGTAGCATTTCAAGTTTGCATAAATTTTGTGCTAAGCTGGGTTAATTATCCAAAGATTGTGAATTTCACTGAATTTGGAAAAACGAAATTATTTAAGTGTCTGATTTACTTTTTCTTAAATTACGAATTCAAAATATGCTTTTCATCTCATTAATTTATACCTACGCTGTAATCTCAGGCTGCCATTTTCTGCTCGTCCGTAATGGACAAGAAATTTTAAATTAGAATATGGAAACAAATTCCCCGCCAAATTTAAGCAGCACAAAATTATTTTTGGCGTTTTACAGATAGAAGTTTAACACGTTAAATGCCAAAGTTACATGGTTCGTAACCTTATCCCGTTGCATCTGCTTGTAGGGTTTCAGGACCCCACTACACGTAGCGGCACGACGCGGACAGGTGGATTCGGTAATAGCTCTCGTTGCCCATGGAGCCATGGTTGAAACTAAAGACAGGGTATACTTTTTCATACTTGTTCTTTACTTGTGTCACCAGACGGACACTAGGTTTGGTACTTGAACAATCTACAGTCTTGTACCAGCGCATTCTTAAAACGTGCACTCTGACTGACTGTGACAACGGGATTCCATGACGGGCCCTGTCCAAACCTTTTTAGAGAAGAGAGGGCCCCAACCATCTGTCCTTTCTGAATGTCAGTCGGACTCCTCGGGTGATAACATACATGAGCTCGCGGCGGCAGAGCACGGATTGTATTACATACGCCCTCTTTTTACATCCATTTACATATTCATCTGTGTTGCTTGGGCCCCTGCGTTTTGTGGCCATCTGACAGTGAGGATGTTGTTTTACACCACAATTGTATATTCTTCGAGACCTCTGGGTAATCGGAAATGTGGGAGGGTTGTGCGCAAGTAATCCAGGATAACCACACCTTCTGCTATTTCCGTGACAGATGGCCGTCCTAAGTCAGCACCGGTTGTCCATTGGTCTCGTTGGTTTATCTGTAGTTCATTGTGTTTGATGTTTCTATGTTGTACGTTGACGTTCCTTGTCCCTTTTGCGTCTCTTTCTGTGCTTGTCTGCTCTGTGTTTTTGCATTGGGTGTTTTGGGGTTTTGCTGTGGGTGCTGCAACCTTGTTTTGTTGGAGATCCCCTCCTTTGTTTTACTGTGCAAGATGTGTGTAGAGGTGATTGTCGATACATTGGTTTATAATAATTACAAATATGCTAAACAGAAAACAAAACGAGAAAATAAAAAGAATGGTTCAAAATCTTAATGCAGATTAACTACAAATTATATATGAAATTTGAACATGAAATAGCAAACCTTTGAATTGGAATCAGAATAAGTATCATTTTACGATACGACACAATTCAATATTATAAAACCTAAGAGAAGGGGAATGAAATACCTAAAATACAGGTCCGATTAACTACATCGGGTAGTTTTGTTGATAGGTATGCATTTGCAGCAGGACTTGCACATCCTGCTTTCCTTTGACAGCATTATCTTATATATATATATATGAATGTTGTAGACGATCCATACATTTTATGATCAATGGAATAAAAATAGTTTGTTTCAGCTTTAAAGAAACAGTTCTAGTATGTATATACAAATCAGAATAATTATTTGGTTTCAAGTAAGAATACCATACATTGATCATATTGCAACAAATCATTAGAGTGTAACAAGTAATTAACGGACATCAGATACCACAACAAAGATATCCAAACCAACACGCACATTTGATGTCCCACAATTAGGTCTTTTCGAAATAGAGAGTTACTTCCCATTTGTGCAGGTATATGACATCAACGCATTATGACGTCATTAAATTCAATGGAAACCAGCATGAAATTCAGGGAAACGAGGTTACATATATGACGTTTTCAATTATTGACAATTAATGACGTCACAATGCTTTTACGTCAGATACCTGCGCAAATAGAACGTAGGACTGTAAAATCGAAAAGACGGAATTAATCAAAACAAACAGAACTAAAGTTAACATGAAACACGAGTTACAGTTCAGAATCTGAGTCAGACCAATGTACACTCGGCACTGATAGAATTTTCATGATTTGAAATAAAGGAAGATTTGTTGTAGGAGGGTTTCACACCATTGGAACTGGCTGTATCTGGCAGACATGTAAAAGTTGTAGAAACGTTGTTCCTCTTTGGAGCTGAACCAAGACTGCTTGACTGGGTAAGTAAAATACAAGGAATATAGAACCGATATCTTTAAAATAATCTTAAATAGTATATACTCTTGTGAGGGTTAGTCTCTAATGATACTAATTTTTAGCAAAAGTGAATAATGGACGGTTAAAATTGAATTTCACATACTCCCTCGTTACCGCGCTGTAGTAATTCATTTTTATAGAGTAGTTACCGTGATGAAACCAACTCTTCTCAGGAGAAAATAAAAAAAAAAAAAAAAAAAACTACTGATAAACCGTGATATAACGGACATATTTATTATCCACATGAATAATCAATTGGACTTAGTTTCCCACATACATCTAACCATAGGATTTACCCTTATACCAGAATACAATGTAATATAATCTGGTACCACATTTAGTTCCCTATATAAAATTATTCTACAAACTATAATTAGCGACGCTCTAATTGCCTGTTAACGTCACCGACGCTCCTGGATAAATCACTATATACCACGATTTAAAATAGACCGGGATTACCTCACTTACTTCTGAAAATGGCGACGTTATTTAGTGCGAATCCAATATGAAATTAGAGCATAAAACAGTTATCGACTTTTAACTCAGTATATATGATGTGATATTGACTTACTATGAAAATATTAACCTCGGCTTCGCCTCGGTCAATATTTTCACAGTGAGTCAATATCACATCATATACACTGAGTTAAAAGTCCATAATTGTATAATATCAGTCGATTGTGGGATTGATCAAGTTCCAACCGAGACATCGGCCAAGGTTGGGACGTCGAAAAGTTTATTCCACCCGAGACTGATATTTTCAATCAGGAACTCAAATGTTGTGCTTGATTACCTTTCTCGCACATTAAAACTTTCAAATTTCTCTTGTTTACGCATCAGAATGACTGAACGTCATGCTAATGTGTAATATCACTTCAAATAACGTTCTACGTCAGTTCGTTTCTGACGTCATGAATAGACAAATCAACAGTGCCGGATCGCCAGTGACAGACCAATTTAGGAATAATATAATCTAGCACCACTTTAAGTTCCGGATAGAAAAATATCAGTCGAGGGTGGGATTGATCAAGTCCTAACTGAGACATCTGCCAAGGTTGGGTGTTGAAAATTTAATCCCATCCGAGACTGATATTTTCAATCAGGAACTCAAATGTGGTGCTTGATTATTTTTCTCGAAGCTTTACAAATTTCACATTCTCTTGTTACGCATCAGAATAAATGAACGTCATGCTAAGTGTATGAGCACGTCGAATAACATACTACGTCAGATAGTTATTGACGTCATGAAGAAACAAACAACAGTGCCGGATCGCCATGACCAGATTGAATTGGGAATCAGAGTATCCCATTTCAGAGAAATAAGTAATACTATGCATTTATCAAAGGAGGGGATCTCCAACTAGCTTGCAGCACCCACAGCAAAACCCCCAAAACACCTAATGCAAAAACAGAAAGAGACGCATAAAAGACAAGGAACGTCAACGCACAACACAGAAACATCAAACACAAAGAAATACACATAAACCAACGAGACCAAGGGCAACCGGTGCCGACTTTTGACGGCCATCTGCCACGGAAATAGTAGAAGGTGTGCTTATCCTGGATTACGTGCGCACGACCCCCCGCTTTATGTACCACCTTGAAAAATGCATACAATTTTGATACACACAATTCTACAAAACAAAATTCTTACAGGATTTCATAAACAAATGCACAATCATGTTAAAGTCTACAGCTGTTTCCATTCAAACTTCACACATGTTGATATTCATTTGAAAGTGTTTGATTTTCCTTTCAATTGTGAACTTAAAAAAACTTTAACGCAACAAAACTATAGACTTTGAAACATTTAAAATAACTTATTGGTTCTTCTTTGATGTTTATTCTAGATGTAAATAAAATATGACAAAGTGCTTGAGTAGTTACGGTTTTAATTATTGTCATATAAGAAATTTCGATACTGTTACAGTGAATTTGCTATTAAAAGTAAACATAAGATTTTAGAAACTCCAGGATTAAAAATTCTTCTAAGCGTTTGGCCGCGTGTGATATCCCACTTATTTCGACCTACGAAAACGACGAACGTGACAACTTTGTCGAAAGTTGATATGTAAATTTCCATTGAGTATATCTACTGCAGATAGGAGATTCGAAAAAAAAACCCTGTCTGTGTTCGTAAAACATAAGGATGGTAACTAACAATTTGATTCCTCATAAAATATTTTGTCACTTTCATTTGGCACACGAGTTTGCAAAATGCACAAAATTCATAATGATCACACCGTAACCAGATCTGATTTATAACTAATTAGGATTTATCTTCATCCATGTTACAATTATTAACTATCGTGTGGAGAAAAAAAGCTTGCCAATTGCACCAATGACAAAAGTGGTATAATCATCCAAATCTCAAATGAGGACACTCTAAAACAATCAATTATTTCAAGAAAAATAAAAAGTTAACAAAACTTAGTTTCAAATTTTTGGTATCATCTGCAAAAATGATTTAGACAAAAATGAAATGTCATAATACTTAACATTATAGTTACTGTATTAAGTTCATATATATCAAATATTTTGTCCTTTTTCTATTATAGTCATGGGCGAGGAAAGACGAAATGCAGTTAAAGAAGGACGAACATGAAATTATAAGGTTATTTGATAAGCAATTGCCAAAAGTACCAGGATTTAAATACGGGTAAGTTAAAAACTTATCATATAATTTGAAAATATTTATCCTCAAATCAAGTATATTCCAGCTGTTTTAAAAATCCAACAACTACTTTCTATGAAATCATTATCATTTCATTTGTTGTAACAAAATAAATCATTTAAATATTTTTGAAATATACAAGCTTCAAAGAAAAATAACTTTGCATATTAACGAGCCTTCTTAAATTCAGATCTAAACCTTTTTTGTCAAGAAAAAAAAGTACTTCCGCGGACGCTTTTACACAAGGGCATTTTAGTGACTTTAGTCATTGAGAAGAACATGGGTCATGCGTTATCGTGTAATTGAGAACAATAGTTCTTTGTAATTTCTATTTCTGGAAATTAAAAAAAAAATCATGGTCAACTGCTTTTGAAATTCGGACCTATAAAAGCAACAGAGCATTTAACATTGGGTATTTCACAACCTGCATTTTATGGAGACACTATAATAAACAAAATAAGAAAGATAAAAGGTAGACAGAATTACCATCGAAATTGTGTTAGAATCATCAAACGCCTTTTATATCGTGGATATGATCCTTCTGTCACCAACGGGACACTTACATGGCTTGGTACTGGCCCTATCTACATCCTTGTACAAGCACATTCTTAAGAATTGCACTCCGACTGACTGTGACGACATGACTCCATAACCGGCTCCGACTACCTGTCCTCTCTGAATTGCAGTCGGACTCCTTGAGTGATCACATGCATGAGCTCGTTACAGCCGTCAGAACACGGACTGTATTTCATATGCCTTGTTTTTTATATACATTTACAAATCCATTTGTGAGTTTCTTTGGCCCCTGCGCTGTTTGTATGTTCATCTTACAGTGAGGAGGTTTTTTTACACCAAAATTATTTGGTTCTGGAAGAATTATTCTCATATCAACATTTTTCGAAAATGAGACTTGGAAATTCAAAGCTGTATACAGTATGCTCGAAGGAAAATACTTTTCTTGAATTTACATTTTATGTTTTTTATAGGGGAATATCCTTGGATACAGGTTTCCTGAAACCAGGAAAAATACACGAATTCAAGCCATGCGGTGTCACCTTGTTGGTTAATAAAGCTAAAGCCCCGTTCTTTACGTCTTGCTGCAGAATGCAGTCAGAGTATGCCGACGATAAATCACCTGTAAAGGTAAATTTACAGACTAGAGTTGGAATCATTCTAGCCAATTTCTTTTTCTTTATAGTCTTTTCTCGTGATTCTCGTGAATACTGCTTCATAATATATACTGTAGAGTCAATGTCAAAGGCCAATTTTATTTTACTGTTCGAGTTTATTGTGTCTGAATTCAGAGTGATCAGTCACCTTTTAGTGACACATACGAATACCGTTGCTGGGGACTCTCAAACACTGCTACTGTTACCCTCACATTAACCGTTGAAGGCATGCCTTGTGTAAACGAAACAATCGATTTCGTCTCAGTTCAAGGAAAAATAGGCCATGTGGTTAAGATGTTAAAGAATGAAGAAGACAATGTAAGTAGCTCATATGATTGATCAAGATGCAGAAAAAAGATTATATGTATTCTTTAAGTATTCCTCGTATATATCCAGTGCAAAGGGGTTGACCTAATTCATTCTATTTACTGGTCTCAGACCAATCGAGCTTATGCGATCACCCTTCGTCCGACGTCTTTCCGTCTGTCTGTATGTCAGTAAACAATTTTTGTGCCCTCAACTCCTCTAAAATCATTAGAGATAGAAAATTATTTCTGTTACAATTGTAATTTGTATATGGTCTAGTTTTGCACCTGGCATTTGGTTTCTGCCCTAGACCCACAGGGACATAGAAAATGGGTGTGTACCTATATAACTCTTTGTAATTCTGTGCCCCCAACTCATCTAAAACCATGCATTAGAGATAGAATGGTGATTCTTTTTGCATTGTACTTGGTCTATGGTCAAATTGTGCACCTGACATTTTGTTTCTGCCCTGACCCCAAGGGTCCCGGAAAATAGATGTGGTCATTTTCTCCTATACAACTCTTATGTAATTTTGTGACTTCAAATCCTCTGAAACCATTCGAGATAAAACGCTAATTCTTCTTGTATTTTACTTGGTCTATGGTCTAGATTTGCAACTGACATTTGCTTTCTGCCCTATACCCCAAGGGTCTTAGAAAATGGGTGCGGCCATTTTCTCCTACTTAAAAATATCACCAGGAGAGCTCCAGTCTGATCAGAGACTTCTGGTATTACTTTTGGTTTGCCACTGATGAGGAATCACTAGCCGAAACGTGCATGTTTATGCATTGTATTAATAATTTCTAGAAAAAAAAAACAAGGCTGTTCTCTGTCAGCCTGGTTGACTTTTTTTCCTAATTATTCATAATCGTACTCATGTGTATACATATATAAGGCAAAAGTTATTAAAATTGTGTTTTACATCCGCAGTCAAAAATCTTATAAGAAAATTGCACAAACAACAGGGACAAACATGCATACATTTTCCCCTTAATTAAACTAAATTAAATTAAAGTACATGTTAAATGATAATCTTGAATGACAAAACATATCATTAGTTGATAGATATTTTTCATAAAAGTAAAGTCAGAATTATCCATATCTCATTTCAAGAAAGATTTCAGTCATCCTGTAATAATTTCTTTATATTGATCTTGTGTTTGTATAACATTGTGTGCTTGCATGACGGGAAGGTACGTCACAGTAAAATTCCAGACATATTGTAACAGTCTGGCCGACGGTCGTGTGATTTCTTCTATGTACAAACATCACACAGCTTCTTGTACAGTTCAATAATCGCATTTTAATGGCGAAACAACGTAACATTCAACAATAACATGGCTAGTATTCATTAGTCAGGCAAAATGACATCAACATGGCAATAGAAACAATAAACACAAGGTACTCGGCTCTGGTTGGCGATATAAACATAATTCTGTTACCATGGTTACCATTATTTCATAAATATTCAAAACCCTAGTTGTCAGGCGCTCAATATTTCTATCATAGTGCAACACACTTTACTACTTCTATAATTCTCTTTTAAACATTATTGCATTCAATATTTGTCAGGCTGCATTTTTGTCAGGCTCGAATTTGTCAGGCCGAAATTTGTCAGGCTGAATATCTAATTTTGTCAGGCGGAAATTTGTCAGGAGAGTGCCTGAATGATAAGTTGAAGTAATTCATTCTAAGTTACAAAGTTCAAATTGTCAGTTTCAAGATTCATGGTTTATACCTAGTTAGCTATGTCAGGTTATCGATGTGACTACTACGAGCGTAAGATCGAGAATGGCCAACTCTGATTGCTTTCTCCCTTATATAACCTACTCCAACCAATCAGAGAGCGCCATGGGCCTGACAGTTTCAAAATCCATCCTGACAGAAATTTGTATCATCAAAATACACACATTAACACTCAAGTATCATGTAAAAAACGATTTCTATGTTCCTAAGCAATAAAAAGGTAAAGTTATTCACAAAAATAATGAGACTAGAATACGATAATTAGCACTGCAAAATTTGTGGACTACTTCTCATACGCGTCTGCTCAATACTGCAGTAGTAAACATGTTACACATAGCTATACATGAAATCCTATGAAATACGGCTTTGGATATACTCAAATTTGGCACACTGCTATAATTTTATGAGAAATAATGATTTGTTTATGGACTATTACCTGATATATATCAAATGTAGTTATTTCAATGTATTCAAATTATTGCGCCACTGAACTTCTTCTTGCTGACAAATCAAAATGGCGTCGATCGACAAGATCCGGTAACAGATATCGTAAAAATAATGGGATTGTACACAGTAAACTGAATATAAAAGGGAATTAAGTGGATTCTGTAACAGTACAATGTGTGTGCATTTAACAACGTGAGTGAATTTGGATAGAATAAATAATGACACGAGTGTGACACTGATTCAGACGAAAATGTAAACAAAGTCGTGGTACGAAAATGTGAAAGTTACAAGTTACAGATGAAAATCATGCTTCTATTTACATGTGAATGATCAAAACAGGTAAGGTTAGACTTAGGATGATTAGCAGAATAGATCATAATAATTATTTTCACTTGTAGTTCGAATCATCGATGCTATGTTACAAAAACGGAGGAAATGCAGGCTATCAAAAATAGACAAGTGTACAAAATGCAAACATAACACAGAGCCGAGGTACAAATATAAAAACACATGGCATAGAATAACTGGTTATTACAATATTATATATAAAACAATATGTTTATTACTATAGATTCTACACAACATAGATCATATTTTACAGCAAACAATTGTCACAGTTACATTAAAGCTCTCAGAAGGAATCACACGGTTTGCTCTTGCCTTAAGAATGGAACTAGAAATATTTCTTATTACGGAAGAGGCTGTTGTCATACGACCAAAGAACGAACCTGGCGCTGTGATTGATATCCCAAAGGGAGCTTTTGAGGAAGTAGCCGAGCTTCAATTAATGGTAAGCATGTCATGAAACACTATTTTTGAATCGCATCTGACGAATCATACTTGAAGTTGTGACCCTTTCATTACTAGTTTAATTTTTGAAAGGAATTTAGAAGTCAATTTCATTTCATTGTTGTCTTTTCACTTTTAAGGAAAAGGAAAGGATCTCCAGCAAGACAACCCTGCAGACACCCAGCGAAACAACCCCACAAGAAACTGACACAGATATTAATTTGAATATTATTTCATTCCAGTTCTGCATATGTTGTTTTAGGTTCTTGAAACAAAAGATGTGAATGAAGAAGAAGAATCTGGATCAATTTTGATGACTAATGTGATTGATATGTCTATGAGTGATGAACAACAGCCTCACAAAAGTATAGACATGAAACTACCCATACACAGTAAAGACAAAAACGATGTTCTTGATATGTGTATATTGGCAACCTCCAAAGAAGATCTTGATGGCACAGATGACTGGGAAATTATTGAGGCAAGGCCCGAGGAAAGTGGCAATGCGGTTTTGTTCAAGATAGAACACTTTTCAATGTATGTTTCCTCCTCCTCACCATCATCATGATCGTCATTATCATCATACCATCATACCGTTTCGGGTTTAGTAATGAAATGCAAACCAAGACTACACAAGAATTTTTCAAATCGTTTTGAAAATGTTTTGGTAAACTTTACAGAAACATCTTAAAATGTTTTATCGCCTGATTTTGTATGTCTCCAGAAACATCATTGAAACAGTTAAGAAAACGTTGCAGAAAACGTTGCATAAAAATATATTTATCTCTAAAAACTGCTGGACCCTCGCTAGGATTAAACTTAGCAACGTAATATAATAATGTCGTCAAACATATTTAAAATTTCTTTCCAGCTCTGGCGCCTGAAAGAAGCTTTGTTTTGTCCCTTTATCAATGTTAAACGTCTTTAAATTCAATAGCATCATTTAAAACCTGATAAATTTACAGCATGGACCAGACATGTGACATCATATATATATTTTTTGCCATTTCAGAAACTTGTCATTTAATCGAAATTGAAGGAGATTAACATCTTAGTACCTTCCCTCCAATGCTATTTTGAACATAGATTTTATTTGGAAATGCTACTGAATCGAACCTATAAGAAATTTGGTTTCAGTTACATTATCAAAACATTTTATCTAGAAACAGACAGACGCCAAATAAAGTGATTTCTGTGCGTGTGACGCTATTATTCGCAAATGGCACAAAATGAAAAGAAAATAATCCAGAATGTTTTTTCAGTCAAAATTCAAAACTTCAAGATCACATGATATGCTTAGAATGTAACCATATTAATTTATGATGATATCTCGCTGACTTTTATGTTGCATTATGGAGTATTTAGATAAAGATATGCCGTGATTCTAACTAGATGTTTGCAACAAAACAGCACAAAGGTTTTCAAAATGTGTTAAGGTATCCGTTGTACAACAAATATCAAGTGTATTAAACACTTAGAATCACGGTATATCTATACGTCAGCGAGATATCTATTTGTACACTTACTAATTAGTCAAAAGTTAACTATTCCAAATATTTTAAAAGTTCTAGAATTACATTATGTACTGCTAAATGAAATTTGCAATGTTTAATTTTTCTTAACTTAATTAAAAACTGCAATGTAATAGCCGTCGAATGATTCCACTATTAGAGACTATGATAGAATATTTTGCCGAGCTCTTAGAACATCCGTTTTTTTCGTATAGTTACGCCGGAGCGAGTAGGACCAGGGTTGAAAAGGAGAAAGATGAGGTTGTAAGAGCAGTCCTTCGATCCATTAATAGAACTAGAAAAGTCCAGTTTACGGTGTACATCCAGACGGACAGTTCTAAAAGGGGAGAATTTCGTCTCATTCTGGAGGTCACATCTCCGAAAAGGTCCAAAAAGAGACGGAGTTATTGGAAAAACAAAGGATACACAATCCAGGGGCAGAATGATGGGGAAATTTACGAAGTTGAGGAAAGACAGAAATTTGTGGTATCTCGTTTTAAATGTTTATTCGTATTGAAAATACATTTTTTTTTATCGTTCGGCTCCGCATTTTATGAATCTTTGTGGCAAATTGTGTTGCTTGCAATAAGGAGACGCTGAATCTCACTTCGGAAAGTTATTTGTTCCGAGGTTCGCAAGCATTTTAATGGAAATTCTAATGATTCTGCCTTGCCTTCTCGATCTTGAGACTGAATAACTGATAGGTACTTCTTTGATGTTTATTGTGCATAGCACTTTGTCCTCAGAGGAAAGTCCCTGCGCAATGCATAGCGAAATGATTATGAAAATAATAGACCACAGATATAATTTTAAAATGCGTTCCACACTTATACTTCACTCTGGAGATTGTTCATCAGATTCAGTTGGCCTTTATGTTTTTATAAAGCTGAGTTAATGTATCTGTCTGTGTGTCCTATTTCATTTTCTCGTGGAAAAGTTCTGTTTTATATATGTATTTTTTTCAGAACTGGCATGTCTTTCGAAATTCAGAGTATTTCAATCGTGGTTTGGGAAAAACGACAATGTAAATGAGTATTTCACTATGAGATCATTTAATTCCAACTCCTTAACGTTGCAAGGTCCAAAGCAACAAGAACAAAAATGTAATTAACCTATCCTCAACAAAAGCTATCTACAAATTGAAGTATATTGAAATATCCTTTTTGCATCATACTTGCTTGATTTCAGTTCAGTTTTCATGGCAATATCGCAAATAAAGGAAAAGAAAATGAGGTGTTTCTCGAACTTGAATCGAAGAAAAGTAAGTATTAATTACATCAAGTGTGTTACATATTTAGAATCATGGCATATTTTTACAGAAATAAAGCTAATACACGTACAACAAAACAAAAAATGGTTTCCATAAACAACGGTCAACATGCCGACCGTCGCATAAGCCATGGAAACTTTCGAGACACTATTGATGATTACCGAGATCATTTCAACACTGATTAAATGTGCGAATTGTCTGCATGATCTCCATTTGGACATTGAAAACGTTATAGACGTTCAGATATTAATAATTTTCTAGTCCTGTAGCATTGACATAAAGAAAATCCTGAGGACAATCTCAACAGCATTCACAATAGAGTACCAAATTGAACATTGACAGATCACTAGCAAGCTAGAGATGCGACCAGTAGCCCGGAAGGTGTAAGCATCCCATGTTAGGCTAGCCGCACCCGCCGTCGATGTTCTTGCACGAACATAAATACAAAATCTTCAAAATATGCACTGTCGTAGGTTATGTCTATATAGAAAGTGCTATGGCGATCATGTCAGGAAAGCATTTAAAACACTTATTGTCAAATACCTCGCAGGGAACTTTTTTACGAGCATTATACGGCAAAGGTCATAAGTGTGACACAAATAAGATGAAGAAGATCCTGACAACAATCTCAACAGCACTCACAATAGAGTACTTAATTGAACATCGACGGACCCCTAGCAAGCTAGAGATTGAACCAGGTGCACGGGAGGAGTAAGCATCCCCTGTTTGGCTATCCGCAACCGCCTCGATGTTCTTGGTCGAACATGAATACAAAATCTTCAAAATATGCACTGTCGTAGGTAATGTCTATATAGAAAGTAGTATGGCGATCATGTCAGGGAAAAGCATTGAAACACTAACTGTCAAACCCCTCGCGGGAAACCTTTTTACGAGCTCCACACGGCAAAGGGCATAAGTGTGACACAACTGAGATAAAGAAGATTCTGACGACAATCTCAACATCACTCACAATAGAGTACCAAATTGAAGATCGACGGACCCCTAGCAAGCTAGAGGTGGGACCAGGTGCCCGGGAATAGTAAGCATCCCTTGTTTGACTAGCCGCACCCGCCGTCGATGTTCCCCCACCCATTATGCTACGTTTTTCGCTACATTTTGGACATACCTTTCACACTCAATTGATCTGCTCTTAAATGATGCTATTGAATTTGAAGACGTTTAACATTACAAAAGCTCAAATGCGTGGTGAATCTAAAAGAGGAAAGATTGGTTTGATTTCATAGCCCTATACTGAATATTAAGAGGTTGAAAACTTGTTAAAACGGTGAAACCATTTAAAATGTAAAGAAACGGAAGAAATTTTGATACAAAATAAAGAAATTGAGCAATGCGCCAGTCCTCGCCAATTGTATTTTTTACACAATTTGATAGATGTCTGATCAACCCTTCAATTTGCATACTACATGTACAAAGTTTTGTTGGCGAGGCCTGGAGGGCAATCAAATTTCAGATATTTGTATGTAAAATTCGATGATGTTTTGTTTCCCGTTTTTCAGGGGAATTCAGAATATGACGTCATAATTCATGCACGTGATGTTAAGAGCACTCAAAACAACGAGGAAGTACTTCGGATCCTCACATATTGTACATATTGAACATTGCAATAAGTGATGATTTATTATTCGATTGATAAAAGAAATTTTCGTCGAAAGTTTAAGGTCAAATTGAGGGGTTAGCAATGTGACTCGCGCTGTTATAATTGAAATATATATTCTTTGAAAAAGATGCACTCGTCACCGGAAGGGATGACTTTCCTTTTATCTTATAAAATAGCTTTTACGTCTGAATTTTGATTCCAAGTCGGCACCGCGATTGCCCATTGGTCTCATTGGTTTACGTGTAGTCTTTTGTGTTTCATGTTTTTATGTGGTTTGTCTCTTACAAGTGCGTCTCTTGCTGTGCTTGTCTACTCTGTGTTGTCACATTGGGGGTTTTGGTGCTGTCCTGTTGGTACTGCATCCAAGTCTTGTTGGTTATCCCCTCTTATTTTCTTGTCATCCAAGTCTTGTTGGATATCCCCTCGTTTTTCTGTTTTCTGATCGTAATGCTCATACCATTGCCTAATAATGAACTTTAGTAGAAATTGCTTATCTGTAAGATTGCACAGCCTTATGAGGGTAGAGATTTATTTCATATTACACATGTCATTTTGACTATTTTCTATTTTTATTGACACTGTGTTAATTTGCAGAATTCAAATACCTTCCACTTGACATGGAAGCCAAAGGATTTGGACCAGAATCAACATATTTATTTGGGAAATTAAAAGTAGAAATGGAAATAATGATTGAAGATTCCAAAACAGGCAATGTGGAAGTCGATGAACGTTGTTCATGTTTTCGTCGTAAAACAAAATCAGTTGAAGAAATGACTTTGCGACCTAAGCGGGAGGAAATGCGTTGGCTACATGTCGACATTAGTTTTCCCAAAGAAGGTAAGCGTTTAAAAGGAGAAGTCACCTTAGTTAGTTCAAAAGTGTAAAGAGGTTAAAAAACAAGAGGCCAAAGAGGGCCACATCGAGTTCCAGACAAATAAATGATAGTGGCCAATTTGGTGGAGGTCCTTGAGTACGTACTTCCTGTAAGGTTTTTTTTTTTAATTCTGCGCATCAGTTGAAGAGATGTGGAAATAACCTTAGACAATCAGAGACCTCTGCGTCTGTTGAGCGATCGGCACGGAAAATACAATCTTGGTAGACGACCTTGAGTACTTGCTTCCTGTAAGGTTTCGTAAAATTAAGTGCAGTGGTTGCAAAGAAAAAGTCCCAAGAGCACCAAGATGAAATTTCTTCATTTCAACTCTCTATTTCGAAATCAGACGTACCAACTATTTACTGTCCGTACAAACTTCACAAATCTCCTTACAAATTTCGATTTATTGCTAACTCGAGCAATTTACTACTACAATTTTATCTAGGAATTTGACATCAGCGTTAACAGCACTTAAAGATGATATATCAGAATATTGTGAATCTGCATTCAATAATAGCGACATAAATTATTCGGGCGATGTGATCGACAAATTCAAATCATTTAATTTAGAGCCGAATCTATCTCATCCTACGACTTCTCTAACATGTACACCAACCTCCTCCATGAAAAGATAAAATATCTCTTATCAAAAATTATTAAATGGTGTTTAGATCGAGAGGGTAAAACATTTATATTTACTTCTGACACAAAAAGGATTCTTTTCTTCAGTAGAATACACATCATTAACTCGATCTGAATTATGCAAAGCCTTGTCCTTTCGTTTAGATAACGTATTTGTAAAATCTGGTGACACTCTATTAAGGCAAGTTATTGGAATTCCTATGGGTACTAATTGTGCGCCTCTTGTTGCAGATTTGTTTTTAAACACATACGAAAAAGAATTCATGTAAAATCTGCAGGAAATTTGACCACTTGAAATGTTTCAACAACACCACTAGGTATCTTGATGATATTTTGAATATTGTTAACTCACATTTTGACCATTACAAAAATCAAATTTATCCACCACAGTTAACGTTGAATAAAACAAATAAAGATAATAAAGCTATACATATGTTGGATCTTGATATCGAAATCAATAATGGAGAAATTCAGACAAAGATATACGACAAAAGGGAAGACTTTGGCTTCAACATAGTTAATTTTCCTTGCTGATGGCGATAATACAAGGTTGCCATTCTACGGCATTTACATCTATCAGCTCATCAGATACGCTAGAGCTTGCTCAAATGTTTCGGGCTTCCATGATAAGAACAGACAATTTACAAAGAAACTTATCAGTCAAGGAATTAGATATCATGACTTGTAAAAACCTTTTGGAAATTTTACAATAACTATTCTGAACTTCTTTCAAAATTTGGGACAACTCCAGCATCAGAGTATGTTTCATAGGGAATTTCATTGCCTTCATTTTACGGTGACTTAGTAAACAAAACAAGAAGGATCAAAGGCAGATCAAACTTCAACCACAAATATAAGAAAATAGTCGGTCGCCTGCTTTACCGAGGATATGATCCCAACGTCATCAAAAGAACACTAGTACTGGGCATGATGCAGTTATCTACCAATGTCTTTCCCAACGTTGCACACTGGACAACCGTGTATTACAAAAGACCGCTGCGTGTAACTGTCTTGTTTGTGACGTCACTTACAGTGAGAAGTTTTATGTTTATACAACTATTGTGCATCTATGGAAACCTCTGTGTATCCGGATAAAAGGGAGGGTTGTGCACACGTAATCCGGATTACAACACCATTTGCTTATAGCAGATGGCCGTCCAGAGTCGGCGCCGGGTGCACATTGGTCTCCTTCCTTTTTATGTGTTGTCAAAAAATGTTTGATGTTTCTGTACGTCTGATTGTATTGTATGATGGTTTAGTGATTAATGTCGTGTATTTGTTGTTGTTTGTAGTTTTGTCTGATGACATTTACGTATCTTTTTCTTGTTGGTTTGATTCGCTGGGCGATTGCAGGGTGGTCATGCTGGATATCATCCCCTTTCCTGTTATTATAAGTCTATCTTTGTTCAACCCTTAATTTCTAATAATTGCACCCGTACGAAATGTAGAGCAGAAATAGGCACGGGTTAAGCACGGAACAAAGCAGGAAACAATCGGCTTTTGGCTGATATTGTCTGAAAAGTTGAAAACCCGTGAGTGTAGAACACGTTCATGAAACCGTCTCTATCCTCTTACGGGTTTTAGCTTAACTTCCTATCCATGAAAATAAAACCCGTGCCTCAAGAGACACGGCTTATTTTTTTCTTTCATTTTGAAAAATGTACCTTTATGTACGGCTTTTTTCAACTTATACCATTACAGTACAATAGCATGAAACAGCAAAGTTATTGACTCACTAAGATTTGAATTGGCGCCAAGAGAAACTAAAGTCTGAAAGAAAACAATGAGTTAAGCTGTTTATATCTAGAATATCTGGAATAATCAGGAGTGCAGGATATAACTATAATAGAGTATGTTATCAAAAAGCAATAATTTGCATGTAAATATTCCTTTCATTTATGAATTATTCATTTGGATGAAGAACTAGTCCGAGGGCCCTCAGATTGTCCTCTGATCAAGAGCTAAAAGATTAGAACTTAATGATAATGATGAAATGAATAACTCTATCAAATGTTTTATAAGTAGGAATCATTCATCATTGTCAACTTACTGGCCACCATTCAGAGATTAGTTTCACAATGTGTCATATAAACTTTGAAATATCTAAGATTCATTTAATTATGATGCTTATATTACCTTTCATACTCAATAATAGTTGTTGATTCCTGTGATGTAAATATTGAAAACATGATTAATATTCATAACAAGAAAATCGTAAGAAAGACTTAATTTTAAATCCTTATCAAATTTAATTTACATTTTCGAAGAAAAGGAAATCATTTTAAACTTGATTTCAATTAACTTGATATTCAAATCAAATAAATATAATTTATTTTAATTCATAATTATCTTAAATCATGCATGCGGCCACATTAAATTCTTTCACGAAAGACTAATTTCCAAGCAATTTTCGCCGTATTTTGTCAAAAACGTCAAAATGACGTCACTTTATGACGTCATTACACTTAAATGACACTTTGTTTGGTGATATTTTTCTTTTCATTAAATGAGGTTAACCATCGTATATTTTTATGAGAGACATCAAGTATTTTTCATGAAATCTATTTCTAGAGAAAAATCGAGGGCCAATTCATGGGTCTCGTGGTCCCTTTGCGTTTGTTTCCCTAGCAAGAATCAGCATTGTCACTGCTGGTGGACCAAGAGTCCCCGAGGGCACATGTAGCCAAGTTCGATCAATTTCGGTTGGTCCTTTCTTCAAACGCATTTGAAAATTTCTGCTTACAAAATTTTCTCAAATTTCTAAAACCTGGGTCCTGTAGCATCATATATATCCCATCCCTTTCGCCTCGTCTTTCAGTATATTTAGGACATAATTTTCACAGATTTGGGTCATATTACATTGTTTAGATTGAGGATCACTGACGAGAGTTAAATACCCGAAACTTGCATGTCTGGTACATGCTGTCAATTTATCTGCTCTAAAATGATGCTAATGAATTTGAAGACGTTAAACATTTGCACCACTTGGTGAGTGTCACTGCTGGTGGACCAAGAGTCCCCGAGGGCACATGTAGCCAAGTTCGATCGATTTCGGTTGGTCCTTTCTTCAAACGCATTTAAAAATTTCTGCTTAAAGAATTTTCTCAAATTTCTAAAACGTGGGTCTTGTAACATCATATCCCAGCCATTTTTCTACGTCTTTCGGTATATGTAGGATATAATTTTCACAGATTTTGGTCATATTACATTGTTTAGATTGAGGATCACTGACGAGGGTTAAATACCCGGAACGTACATATCTGGTCCATGCTGTAATTATCTGCTCTGAAATGATGCTAATGAATTTGAAGACGTAAAAAAATAAGGGATTATATGTGTGATATACTACTTCGGGCTCGTTCAATTAGGCAAAATATATATTTCCGGTTTCTGCTGAATTAAGTAGATGTTTGGCGGAATTGGATTCAAAAATCTTACATGGCTAGTTAAAAGGCGATAGATGTAAAAGTGACAATAGCAAGAAATACTTCATTTATGCTATAACTTAAACAAGTAAAGTACGGGCTTTACATGGTAATTCTTATTGTATATTTCATGTGTTATCCGTCATGTTTCAGTAGTATTAACGTTATGTGTTGTTCTTTTTTATGTTAATTTTGAAAAGAACTGATTTTCTTTTTTATGTTTTCGTTGTAATGTTTGTTGTAATGATAAATTTTCAAAATATCTTTAATTCAGAGCCTGTCGTTCCTGGTACAAGAACACAAACTCAGGAAGATTACCAGTCCAGCATTTCTGGAGGCATCGATGAACAGTTCCTTATCAAAGAATATGATAAAGATAATACAAGTAAATAATTGAATAAAGTTTCTACCTATACAAACACAGGGGTGACGTATCATAGCTTGGTCACAAACCCTTTCTTAGCACAAATTATTTCCCCTACAAGTAGTATACACAACTTTTTTTTCAAAATGACATCATAGATGACGGGCGAGACCATTGAGAATCACGTGATCACGCCGCCATTATAACCGTGAATATATTCATGGCTGTTATGGAAGCGCATAGCAAATACGCGTGTAGAAGGAGCTGAAGGGAGGGTGTGGATGAGTTTGAGGATAAAGCAATGACAGAGAGAATATTTACATGTGAAAAAGAATATTGAATCTTAACATTTCCTAGATTATAAGAGAGTATGAAAAAGGCAGGGGGGGGGGGGTTCAGTTTGATTCGAGTGCCGCCTAGTGTGGAACGATACGGTTGCATGTTGGTTTTTTTTCAACATCATGTGCATAAAATGTTTTTATATATAAAACAGTATCATCTTTTTCATTTTAAATTCACTTAACTTCCAGAACAATAACATTTGTAATTTGAATAAAGAAATTCCGTGTCGTAATAAAAAAGTCAAAAGCCGATCCACATGTTTCGCTGAAACATCGGGAAATTTGGATAAAAATTGTTAAATTTCGGTGAAATCTAGTGCTAGTTTGGCAGTTTCTATTTTATGTAAGTTCTCATAAACCATGCAAAAATAAAATAATTAATTAAAAGAAGAAGAAGAAGAGAGATGGAAAGGGATCAGGAAGTGGGGCGCTAAGGGGAAACAGAAATGGTGGATAGGGTGTAAGAAAAAGATATGACCTCACAAATATATCTCTTTTTTAATCATGATTGAACTCCTAGACTAAATACATTAAGACAAGATAACGTATTCCTAAAGTTTCATGAATTATCGGTTACGCTCGTCGGTATATATATATGAGTTAAAGAAGATCCTGACGATAATCTCAACAGCACTCACAATAGAGCCGAAATTAAACATCGACGAACCCCTAGCAAGCTAGAGGTGGGACCAGGTGCCCGGGAGGAGTAAGCATCCCCTGCTGGCTAGCCGCACCCGTCGTCGACATACATAAAGTCTTGACCAATATTGACATCGGTTTGGCCGGTCCTGATAGACAAAATAAAGTACAGACCTATGTTTTCCTTTCGAAATGACAGATGCTAGCGAATCTGTTCGGATATGTAATAGATAACTCCCCAGCCGTTACGAATAAAAGAACGGTAAATAATTAAAAACAAACAAAATCGCCCCGTAGATGTCCATGCGTGTCAAGCACGTCCTCTTTAAAGCCAACTCAGTACTAACAAGGTTTGAACTTCAAGGTAGCATTAACGATTCATTATATCTAACGACAAATACAGTATAAAATCACTACAATACACAAATATTGTATGTATTTCCAATTTGTGCAATATTCGTATGGATCCAATATCATTTTAAGTTCCATATAATAAGGCAGTGTATCGTTGACGACAACTTTCCCGACCGTGCGAGTTTTAGACGATAGTAATTTCCTGAACAGAATAATAACTCGCACCCGTTTCACTGATAAATCGCGGCTCCGATGTGTCTTAATCGTCCTATTCTCGAGTAGGTCCTATCGGAGCCGCGATTTATGAATATGCACGATTTATGAAAATGCTCGCACCGGGTGATGGGAAAGCATTCTAGAGATTTAACTACAGTGACATACACGGCTCCCAATGTTATTGTCATTCAAATTTTTTTTTGAACTTTGCTATTTAAATATTCAAGCCATGGATAATTCGTTACTGCACTGAAGAATCACGAATTTCACTTTTTATAGTTCGTTTCAAAGTTTATCGTTGCGGTTCATTTACCCCGCTTCGATTGAATACTGAGCGATTCTATACATTATCAATTTTGCATACATTTGTACCCATAAGATTTTAATTTTATATTTCTCGATGACAGCAGGAAAACAATGATAATTTCTCGTGTATTAGCTCCCATCCGATTCAATAGCGCGGGGTGTGTGTGTGTGTGTGTGTGTGGGGGGGGGGGGTTGCACACGGTGGCACCTACATCTAAAATTCTCTAACAAGTTTACTCTTTCTATCCTGATTTTTCCCTACCAATCCATTGGCACGCCCCCCCCCCACTCCCCTAAAGTCGTAAAAATAAGGAATTACTTACTTGAAATCGAATTTTAGAAGTTTTCGCTGGCTCCCTGCCGCTCGCCATGTTTCTTTATTTAGAATATTAACCGATATCATGGTTTGAAATAAAATTCCGAAGGTATAAGCATGATATTATTAGTTATACAGTGTTTTACAGGGGGGATACAGAAATATGTCCATTCCATGCTCAATAGCCAATGAAGCAATGTTTCCCCTTCCACGACTCAACCTTTATTTTTATGTTTTTTTTACCGGTCTGTTTCTGATACATGTATATACTATAAGTAATTGATAATTGAAAAATTTCGCTGGCTCGCTATATACATTATATATCATGCGAGATAATTTTCCGCTGGGGAGTGGGGTTCCCCCAAGAACCTGCTACAGGGCTTTGAGGAATTCCACGCCCCCTCTTAACTCAAACCTGTCCCCCGTAATTATATTCTGAATTTTTCCAAAATTTTGATAAATTTCAATATATTAAATGAATCCCCCAACCACAGCAAACTAACATTTTTTTTTCATCAATCACAATACGATATATAAATAAATGTAATTTCAATAGTTTCTGGCCGTTTTAACAGATACATGCATGTACAATATACGGGAATCTTTTTCCCTCTCACTCATACGAAGTGTATACATTTTATCAGTGGCGGATTTAGAGGGGGGGCCCGGGCCCCCCCTTTTTCACCCAAAGTTATTGATTCAGAATACTCTTTTTATGCTTAATCTCTTTACTTTTGGGGAAATTTTCGGCTCGCTTCGCTCGCCACACTCAATTTTTCATTAGCTGTCTATTTTTTTCGTCTTCACTTTGTCTTGAACTTTCTTTGTCATCGTATTTGAACGGATTCATATGTCATATACATATACAAAATTCAAAATTAAATTAACACTTGAATAATTACCAAATGCTTCATTTTCATGGGCCGATCTAACCAGTTTAGACAGGTGGATAGTGGGGTTGCAATGCCCTAATCTTCCCAGCCTTCCCCAATTGGTCAAACAAAAATAGAGGATGGAAAATGAGAGAGATATTGTAATCTTATGACAAAATGTAACCATCTATTCCAAAAAATTTTCCGGCTCGCTCCGCTCGCCAATTTAGATTAATATATATACATGTATGTATATATACATGTGTGGATGACTGAACCAAAACAAAAAAAAAAGAAAACTTCAAATCTTAAAATTTCCGGCTCGCTACGCTCGCCAGTATACCTATAACCTTAAGTAAACGTATCAAGAAACTCTATCTTCTAAATGCAATATGCAGTGGAATAACCCCCCCCAACTTATTAATTAAAATCACCAGTCTTGAGCTTCAGGTTTTGGTCTTTTTTTTTTTTTTCGTCTTCGATCTTTTTTTTTTTTTTTTTTTTTTTTTTGCTTGTCAGTTTTTCTTTGAACAATTTTCTTCTTCGAGCTGAAACTTTGGGCCCCCCCCTTTTCTGAAATCCTAGATCCGCCACTGTTTATGTATATGCATTCATCTTCAGGCGCATAGCCAGCGTACTGGTCCAGGTAGAAGCCCTTGTGGATATTCAAGGGGCAAAGTCTCAGAATCTATTCAATTTTGCTCATGTACAGGGCAGTTTTCTACGTTAATGTTTCTTTCATTCATTTTTTTTTGCAAAACGACGTGGGAGCAACTGCGTTCTAATGGTACGCCTGGTTATGCGCATGATTTTCTCTCTTGTCCATATGCCAATAGGCATTTGTAAACATGTACAACCATTTGGTTTTTAAGAGGGGGGGGGGTGGGGCTTTTGTAAATCAAGCTCGGAATATTTTGCAAAAATATTTTTCTGCATGACTGGCGGAAAAATCAAGCATTCACTGAGGAATGAAAGGAAAAACATCTTTCTCCAGCATCTTCAGCATTATACGTGCTAATAGACTCTCAGACATTTCACAACTGTCAATGATTCAGTTTGGTCAGGATTCTCTGATACTAAATGTTTCAAATTCTTCAATATATACATCACTCTCCAAGTTCAGATTCTTTAATTCCAAGAAAAGGTCAAACGTGTAGTTCAAGGTCACATATTGAATCTAAATCTATCTTAAGTAATTTCCGGACACAATGCATACATATACCATATCATCTATCATTTGCCAGACCAGTGCTGTAGCAAATCCTAAATATTAGGAAAGTAGGTCAAGGCTACTAGATATTCTTACACAAATGTATACTGTGTAGAAGAGTAATGAACTTAAAATATCAATGTTTTTTTAAGATTTATTAAGTTTAATTGTAAATTTTATTCAAAACTCTGAAAATCACTAAAGAAGAATATTATCACTGCAATATGTATATATATATGTGTAATAGTATCATCAATTTACAACATAATACTTTTGTACTTGCGAAAGGATATTTTTCTTTCTCTATAATTTAGCATATGCTTATTTCTTTTTGAAATTAATATTTTATATGAATTTACATGTCTAGTCTATATGTACCTAGAATTTAAAGTCATAAATTGTTGCTATGAAAATAATGAAATAAATAAATCTTTTTTTTCCCCATTCAACAGGTGCAGGTCTATTCTCAAGTAAAAAGTTTTCAATGCATTAAGAGGCAATTTAACCTACATTTAGTACATACATGTACATGTACCCGTAAGCACATGAAAGTAAGCACAAAACATGTTCAATATTCAAATACTAGTACAGTGATTTCTCCAGTGTCTATAGTAAAACTTAAGGATGAGGTAGATGTTCAATCTGATACCCAGAAATGAGGAATTTATTGTCCAGCCATCATGTATGTACAGAAGATGATGTCAGTCTCACTCTGAAAGTAAAAGATGTAATGAATTAAATTGAATACTAGTAACTTCATTTTAATATTATTAAATAAGCTCTAAAATGAATGAATTTTGCATACATTTACCAGAACATGCAGCAGTAGTATATATCATAATGATGTACATGTATATAAATTACATGACATGTAATTGTAAAGTTTCAGTAGTAGTACTAACATACAAATATAATTACAGGGCTTTCGATCGGCCATTCTTAAATTATGCAAAATAGTATCATTTTCCCTATTTATTGACCAATTTTTCCCAATTTGATACATACTGTACATGTACCTCATAGAAAATTCTAAAAAAAGAGAAAGTAAAAAATCCTAAATCCATTGACCAAATCTATCATATTCAATTTTGAAGAAAATACATGTATTGCCAATTTAGAAGTCTCTGACGAGACTGTAGCTCTCCTGGTTGTTTTTTAATTCACTTAATGACAAGTAAATTCTAATATGGCCACATCCATTTTCTTAGTCACTGGGGGCCAGGAACTCAAACAAAATATCAGGTGCACTACTTGAATACAGACTCATCGTATTGCAAGAAGGATAAAGTCTCCATCATTTAGTGTCAGAGAAATTGCGAGTACAAGATTACATAGAGTCATACAGAAGAAAATGACCACACCCATTTTCTAAGACCCTGGGAGTCAGGGGCTCAAACAAGATGTCATGTGCACAACTAGACCACAGACCAAGTCTTATGCAAAAAGAGTTACATTTCTGTCTCTTATACTTTCAGGAGTTGCGAGCACAAGAATTGTTTACGGACGGACGCCGGACAAGGGGGTACCGCATAAGCTCGACTATAACCAGTAGAGCTAAAAACGGGTGTCATGTGTAAGAGCCCGCTTAGGACAAAGAAAAATTAAACCCATGTTTTATTTTGTGGAACATAAATGGCAGAATGCCCTTGTTGTCAGATATATTGTAGAAAAGTATTTCACACTCCAAGGTCAAGGTCTCTATGTAAAGATTCAGGTATTAATGTGAAGGCCTTACCACAAGGGATACACATGTAAGGTATGATAGCACTATCACTTGCAATTCATGTTATGACCAAGGGCAAGGTTACAGGTAACATGGTTAAAGTTAAGGTCACAATGTCAAAATTTTGGTATTAATACGAAGACCTTATCACAAGGAATATATATAAGAATATGAAAGCCCTATCACTTAAAAGCATAATATTACTTTAGAAAATAATAGGGAAGTAGGTCAATCTTCAAGTTCAAGGTCACAAAGACAACAATTTGGTATCCATGGAAATTTACACAACAAAAGCACATGTCTATATATCACTCACCATTCAAAAGTTCTGGCCATGGTGAAAGATTTTAAAAAGTTGGTCATTTTCCAAGGTCAAGGTCACAAATTTTGTATGCATGATATATTCTTATATATATTCCTTGTGAGAAGGTCTTGTTTCAAACAATACACTGTACATGTACACATGAAATATGAAAGCATGTAACTTACCATTTAAGGTGAATCGCAAGGGATACACATATAAAATATGAAATAAATACAATGTTATTTGTACTTGTATTATTAGATTTACAAAATTATTATAACATGTATATTACATGTAGTATACATTTATATGTACAACTTACCCTTCAGTGCTATATCAGCATGTTTACTGCAAGAGGCTGTGATACAGTTTCATCTGTCGATCTCACTATTCTATTGATGATGAATTCCTCTACATTATAACACAAAATCTCATTTCATACTGGACCACAGTTTCACAAGTAAAATGTTGTCGATGTACACATTGAATATGTTTTTCGTGTAGAAATATGCACTTGAACAATTTTCTTCATTCTCCTTTCACAAGTGAATTATTTTCACACCATGGTGGCCAACATCATATATGGTAGTACAATTGTAATATTATATTACACAGTATTTCTTCAACTTTACAAGTATGGTACTAGTAGCACTATAAGCATTCCACTATTCTGATGCACTTTCTTTCATTGGATCTGATGCACACATGCGCATGAAGACTTTTCTCAGAGTATATTCCTTCTTTTGTCTGGCAGTTATGGTTGTTACTGTAAAGAATAAATGAAATATTCAATTGATTTGAAATTCATCCCCTTTAAATAATTTTAAAACCATTCAAATACTGTTTCCACCAACACTACAGCACCAGGCTACAGAACTGATATTTGATACTGATTATAACTAACACTGACATCAAATTTATTCAAATTCATGGTGTGTACTTATATTTAGATGTTCATGAAGATGTAATGAAAGACAGGAATGGCCTTAAAGAACAAATATTTGTGAGATATTCGCTTACACCGATAAATAATCATGAAACTCATTCACACGAAAACATGGAGCACTCCCAGGTCGAGAATTTCTGATAAGAAGAATAATTTAAAATCCCATCATATGTGTTCCACGTGATACATAAATCAATTTAAAAACATACCTTAAGATGAGCCATGTGTCTGTATTCTTGAACAGTTGGTTTACTTGCATGAAAGAAGCATTTCTACGTGTTCAAATGTCGAACAGAAGTCCACGAGAGAATGTTTTAGACGAGACTACTATAAAATTAGAATAGGAACGGACTTTCTTTTCCGTCGTGTGTAAGGTAAAATCTTGACTCGAGATTCTTCCGATTGTATGCATATGATTTGCATAATAAGGTTCGGAGCCGTGACATAGGTAACTCATGTTAGCAAAACTGAAATACGTGGATGGGGTTTTCATCGGATAGCCCCTGAAGTGGAAATCATCTGTCGATAAAAACTAATATAAAGCAAATAAAAAAAATATATATATATTAAATGAATAATAATAATAATAATGATAATCATATCATAAAAAAGTAAATTAATAACTAAACAAAAGAAAAAAAAATCCCAAAATATATATAGGAAAACATCCTTCTAGAATATAGTTTTTATATGTATGATTTTTCTGGGTTTTTTTTCGGACCGATCTTATTTGTTTCTGAAAGCGTTACTTTACCACATAGGTCCTAATGACCAATGGGAGCTGAAAGTTATTGGCCAAAACTAATATGGGGTATGTTTATAGAAATTTGAATTAAAACTACTTGGCGTTAAACAAATCCTGTCAAAATATGCATTCAAAGCCCCCTTAAAAGAGAAGTTATATTCTAAGGATTTACGAACATTATTTCCGATGTACTATTAGGATTATTTTGCCTGCCGCTTTATACAAAAAAAAATGGGTCGTGTACATTTTTATTATAAAAGAACACAATTTAGATCTATGTTATATACTTTGTTTCTTAAAATTTTCTCTGTCAGCACTGCTTCCCCTTTGAAAAAAATCCTGGATCCGCCTTTGGCAACGGTTATTGCCAAATAGGCTATGTATAGGTTAGAAGGTAATTTGAAGTTTCTACATGAATAAGAAGTGGGCGGAGCGTCAGCGAAGTCCTTTCTTATTCATGTAGAAACTTCAAATTACCTTCTAACCACTTAGATGACAACTACCCCGGTAGCGTAGTGGGTAACGTGACAAATATGGATAATGACCATATCCCTGTATACATCACAAAATCAGAAACCGAAGGCATTCAAAATCAGGACAAAACAGGAACCAAAGCAAACAAACAAAAAACCTCCACCACATGAAAAGAAGCGAACTCCCGATATGGGATTAGCGTGCCTGGCTACATGTAGCATGCTAGTTAGCACGCCTGTAGTCTCGGTTCGAGCCGTGCTCGTCCCACATTTTTTCCTGTTCAGCTTTGGTAGGATGCTGAATCCATGACGACCATGAAGACGTTTCTTCACAGATTCTTCACAAATAAGACGAGCCATTTGAGGGTCTGTGATCGGCTTAGCTCAAATGTTGCCATCTAAACATGTATACATACCTTTCCATAGAGACACGATGCATGAGGACACATCAATTTCCTTTATCTAACATGCATGTTCATGGACGACGCAACGAGGGGTACATTGTACGAATCAAGTATCGAATAGAAATTATTTCTGGGGAGGAGGGAGAAAAAGAGTGGGAATGGAAGAAAGGGACGTTCGGGTTGAATCAGAGAGTAGTGATTGGATGAAAGGTGGAGGAAGTTTGAGAGGCTACCCCCTACACCCCCCTTCTCTGTAGCCAAGAATGTACTTTATCTTCGTCACGAACTTACAGTACCGGTTTAACGTCTTCAAAATCATTAGCATCATTTTAGGGCAGACAAATTTACAGCATGGACCAGACCTGCACCAGGCTGAGCTTCGACGGTCGGGCGTTGGATTTTAAATTCAGGAAAATGAAGGCATTGGGGATTAAAAGATACATTCGTGTGTCCAGACATTCACTGTTGAAATAGGTTAAACTACCCATGTCCTTGTAGTTTTTTTATCCTTTCATCTATCAAACCCCCAATTTGAATAATGCATGTGTCGGGCCATTCGTGAATATCGTCTACTCACTCACACAGTCTATGTCTTAGAAGTATTTATGGATGAATATGAACATTCTTTTGTATCATTCATGATCATTGCAATAACTTATATACTTCGAAATATTCATTCATACATTTTATTTAGTTTATTTCTATTTCAAACTTCCCCTTGAAGCTTGAACCTGTTCTTGTTTACGCGTAATGTCACGGTTGCGATGGTGCCACGATGTAAGCGCCATCTGTCGGCAGGAAGAAAAAAATAGGGACGATTACTGAAAATAGTTGTGTATTAAAAACCCCAAGGGCGGATGCATTCTTTAAACAGGATCGTGGCTTTCTCTTTTTACCCTCCTACAGGGTGAATTAATCTATAGGACTTTTATTGAGGAAAGGGTTTGTGCCCAAGCAATGATATATACCTCATTCCTGTGATAACAAATAGTTTGGCAATCTGCTACTATATGGAAGCCCTTTAAGGATTTTAATTTCGATCCAATCATTTTCAAACATGATTTTTGATTAAACAGTCTTAGGTACAACGTAAGGGGGGTTTAAAAAAGTTTTGTAAGACTAAATCGGACGTCCAGAAATAAAAGAAGTCAAACGCGAAATTGTATGTCTTCTGATGGCCTACCGTCAATAGTCAATGCTTTTTCAAGACCTTACTATAAACTCCATGACTTTCAATGGCATGTCCGCACCTTGATCTTGTTAATTTAACACATCTAACTGAAATGTTGGTTTCACACTTGCATTTTGCAGATATAATAAACTATACATATGATCTTGCAAATGGATTATGATGATTTTCTCCTCAGATTTGCTCAAGATGTAATCAGTCAAACCACTTTTTGTTACAGTTCCTTCTTTGAGTGTCTCCAGATTTCTCAAAATATCAAAGAGGCTGAATGGTGAAGAGGTTCAGCATCTAGGGTTGCAACTTATGAATAAAGAGAAAATAACAGAAATTATGGAAACAGATGAGGAGACAAGTATGAAAGCCTTTAATATCCTGATTAAATACCGTGGAAGAAGACCTCACTTGAATCAGGTCAGAAGTATTATAGATGCACTTGCTGTTATTAACAGAAGGGATCTTGTTCGAATCATAGAAGTTCCAGGAGATAGATAAGATACTAAGCAGTAGGAGTTCTGAAGAGAATCTAAAACAAAGCAAAAAAGAAGATACTTCAAGAATCAAAGCAGGCTGAAGAACAACTACAAGAAAGAACAGAAAACTGTTAAAAGATTAGCAATAACATGATAAATAGTAGGTAGTAGATTGATGATAGGAAAGTGACAGACGAAGGAAATAAAGAAAAAGAATATAATTTGGGACTTTTCATATACTTGGAGTGTTTTGGTATTTTGATATTTTCTTCCTCCCTCTTTTCTGTAATAAACCTTTGTCATACTTTTCACCGTGTCTTTATAACCATCTAAATTGTTTGTATATTCATAATACCCGTTTACTTGTACGTATTATTCAGGCTTATCAAAATTTAGGCATTGATTATTTGACAGTGTAACGCAATATATAAGTAGTTTGTAGTCTTCAATATTCAAACATCATCAATTTAGAAACTTTGTATTTGTCTATTATTTAATGCAATTTATAGCTATATAGATGCGACTTTAGCAAACATTTGACCGGTATTGTACAAACAAATGCTTTAGATTTGCTACTGATTAATAAAAACAATCATCAGAGAAAGAAAAGAAAGCATCGTACAATTTGCAATGTCGAAAAAGTTCTATGCAGAAATCAATTTTGGTTTAAATTTTAATAGTTGTAGGCTTTTTCTTTTATTATCTATTATCTATTATGCAGAAGGGTTCCAACTATGAAAGAGAATGAAAGTTGTACATTGGAATGTACTTAGTAATTTTTAATACATCGAAAATATTTACAGGTTAACAGAAATGTGTACAAACCGACAGAATGCAATTATTCCTTCAGAATTCCTGCATTATCACGTAGTACGCTAATAAGCTAGGCTAAAATATCCGAAACGTGCATGTCTGGTCCATGCTGAAAATTTATCTGTTCTTACATGATGCTATTGAATTTGAAGACGTTTAATATTTGTACCACTTGGTGAGTGTCACTGCTGGGGGACAAGGAGTCCCCGAGGGCACATGTAGCCAAGATCGATAAACTTCGGTCTATTGTTTCTTCAACGCATTCGATAATTACTGTTATCAACATTTCCTGAAATTTCTAAAACATGGGTCCTGTAGCATCATATCCCATCAATCCTGCTACGATTTTCGGTACTTTTTTGGACAATTTTTTGGCCATTTTACATTGTTTAGATGAAGGATCACTGACGAGGATTAAGTTCCCGAAACGTGCATGTCCGGACCTTGCTTCAAATTCATCTTTTCTTAAATGATGCTGTTGAATTTGAGGACGTTTAATATGCAGTAAATTCAATTTGTAGTAAAACATGGCTTCAAGATGTATCTTTTGATAAACCTACAGGAAACTAAATCTGTACTATAACAAAGACTTAAAAAGTATTTGAATGTAATGATCGTTTTTGCAAATGCCGTTATTGTTTAGATTTCTTTTCAATTTGTTACTGAAGTCCAGCAACAGTTTGAAGAACACAAACTAGTGATCTTTTAGATTTTAGGGGTACTTCTATATACACGCAAAGAAATAGGGAACATGTTTTCAGGTTGAAGCAAATTGATTATCTCAGTTTGTTCATTGTCTTGAGTTCTTTACAAATAGACGACAACAGTTGATCGCGAGGCCTATTTAAAACTCGAACTAGAGCGTACAAAAGTATTGGAACCGCCTATATATCTCCAATTTAGAATAATTAAGATGTTTTTGTGACAATGCAGATGGATATAAAATTCCGATATCTGAGACAGATAGACGATATATATAATTTCCGGCATTGACATGACATTTGTGTACGTGTGTGTGTATACATGTTTTATGCCAATGTTGACTGTTATGTGAGATCATAACTATTCAGTTTAAACTTATACACATTACTCAAGACTTATTCAACTTCAACATTTTCAAGGGGGATCATATTGTTGGTAGTGACAAGGTCAAGGGACGCCTTTTCAGAGCCAGAGCACACCTCCTCCCTCTTCAGCCTCTCTTCAGTTTAGAATTTACATATTAAGCTAACTTTTCATTTTTAAAAGTACCTCTTCCCCGATTTTTTTTCAACGAGACAACCCCTTCCACCCATTTGATTATTCGACCAAAATATGATCCAACCCCTAAACCAAGAACTTGAAGAACTGGACTTCAGAAATTTGTTCGAGTCGCCCGAAAAAAAAATCATTTGAAAAACCCACACAATCAATGGACGTTCAGAGTACGTACCCGACGATTCGTTCAAATTTAAGTATTATAAAAACTGTCCTCTCTTTGATAATTATATTTGAGATAACCCCCTGGATCTTCAAATTGATAAAAGTCCTAAAACCTATGCCATTTGACTCCAATAGTTGTTTTGTTTTTAATTTTTGTTTGTTTTTTTTTTCAGGGGTGAAAGACCCTTTTAGTTTTTTCTTTCAAATACCTGGGCAATGATTTTATAGAACGAAGAGGCAAGACTGCTCTGACTTTGTATTTCTGAAAGTCATCAATACTAAAAAGAAGGAATTTTTTAAAGGAATTGTATTACAGGATGGTCGGCGATGTTTTCTTGAGAAGTGAGTCAATTGAAATATTAGGAGGAATTGAGGTTATGTGAAATAGAAAAGGACGTATGACGAATGTACGTTAATCTCTCAAAATTTACACGCAAACATGAAGGAGACAAGATACTTTGAATAAGAATGGTTTTTATTTCTATCCCTTTTTAAAGACTTTTTAAGGTTAAAAAGCATGTATTTTCTTTCTTATAGTTTGTTTTAAATCAAAAGGTATAAGAATTTTATTTCAACCGGACAATTTAAATATTGTTGGAATGCAACTAAGAATATCAAGTACTGGGTACGTTGAAATGATGCGTTGAAAAAAGGGTTGACTTGACAGAACCCCTTACAGGTAAAATGCCCAAAATAGCCATATCACTAACGAAAAAAATACTAGAATTCCAATTACCAGGTCAAGCTCCTACGGAGTTTTTCCAAAATAATAGGCTAGAACAACCATAACTCCCCATCCCCCATGTAAAAAAAATCCTGGTCCCCTTTCTCACCTCCGATGAAAATTTTCTAAATCTTGTATTTTATTTTGAGTTATAAAATAAATGGGCTGTTAGTATGGAATCTACCCGTTTCTTCTTCTAGTGAGTGTGGGAATTGATACATAGGGGTATGAAATATAATTTCAAACTTCATTCATTTACTATCCTCATTTCACAGAGGAACAGGATATTGCTCAAGCGGAGATTTCTTTTATCAAGAAATTGATTTTTTTTTCTGAAACACATAAAACGTCAGGATTTTAGGCCAAGTAATTTCGAAAAAAAAGGTTTTGAGGCAACGAATGGATCGTTAAAGATCCTTGTCGAAGAGAAAAGAGTTTTTTACAATAATTTTCTTTCACACAAGAAGAAGAATAAGTAAATGTAATAATACTGACCATACTGATGATAATTTCATATTCGACACACGTGCCTGGTGCAGGAAAAATTGGTTTAGACTTTTCTTCATGAAGGTAAAGTGTTGAAACACTCCCGTATTATTTAGAATACCAAGGCTCATTTTCTTTCCTAATTTTACTGTCCTCAGAGATTTTTTCCTTTTCAATCTAGGATAAAAATCTAAGATTTGGGTTAGTTAATCTCTTCTAAAAACGGGAGAAAGAAATCTTGAGCTTCACATCAATAATTTAAAAAAAGGGGATGCTCTCCAGCTTGACCACCTTGCGCCCATCCAGCGAAACACACCTATAAGAAAGTGATACGTAAATGGCATCGGAATAAACTACAAACCACAAAAATTCACGACGAAAATCGCTAGAACATAATACAAAACAATCAAAACAGACGTACAAAAACAACAAACATTAATGACAACACATAAAAGGAAGGAGACCAATGTGCACCTGGCACCGAATTTGGACGGCCATCTGCTAAGGCAAATGGTGTGGTTATCCGGAACCCTCCCACTTATCAGGATACACAGAGGTCTCCATAGACACACAATAGTTGTATAAACATAAAACTTTTCACTGTAAGGTGACGTCATAGACAAGACAGTTAAACGCAGCGGCCTTTTGTAACGTAACACAAATTCTATGTAAAAGGATCTGAAAAATTCTATGGCATGCGTATAACAGTTTGTGCACTGCTGGCTGAAGCGAGCTTAATATCAATCATCCGAGAAGTCTGACCAACTTTCATGGAGTCCTGTCGTCACGGTATGCCAGTGTGCAACGTTGGGAAAGACACTGGACCAGACACAAAACTGTAGATTGGTCCAGTACCATGCCCAGTGTTCTTTAGATGACGTTGGGATCATATACCCGGTAAAGCAGGTGACCGACAATTTTCTTACATTTGTGGTTGCAGTTCTATCTGCCTTTGATCCTTCTGATTTTGTCTACTAAGTCACCGTAAAATGAAGACAATGAAATTCCGAATTATACATACTCTGATGCTGGAGTTGTCCCAAATTTTGAAAGAAGTTCAGAATAGTTATTGTAAAAATTCCAAAAAGATTTTACAAGTTTATGGTATCTAAGTCCTTGATTGATAAGTTTCTTTTAATTTGTCTATTTTTGTAATGGAAGTCCGAAACATGGGAGCAAGCTCTAGCGTATCTGGAGAGCTGAGAGATGTGAATGCCGTAGAATGGCAATATTGGAACATCGCCATCAAGCCAAAGAAATTTAACTATGTTGAAGTCAAAGTCTTCTCTTTTGTTGTATATCTTTTTTCTGAATATCTCCGTTATTGATTTTGAGATCCAAAAATGGTGTTGCTTTATCATCTGTGTTTGTTTTATTCAATGTTAACTCTGGTGATAAATTTGATTTTTGTAATGGTCAAAATGTGGGTTATCAATATTCAAAATATTATCACGATACCTAGAGGTACCGTTGAAACATGCCAAGTGGTCAAATTACTAGAGTTTTGTAGATTTTGAATAAATTCCTGTTCGTATGTGTATATAAACAAATCTGCAATAAAAGATGCACAGCTAGTACCCATAGGAATTCCAATAGCTTGTTAGTATAGTGTATCACAAAATCTTACAAAAATATTGTCTGAAAGAACGGACAAGGCTTCGATGTGTTTGTCGTCATGCCTAGGAACCGAATCACGTGTCGTCAATACTAAACGTCTGAATTGGTGAAGTTGTTCCGGACTATTTCGAAAATCGTTTATTACTTCAATTTAATTTTTATTATGTCTGTGGTATTCAGTATAATTATACGCTTTTGACATTACAGACTCTCGATACCCGATCACACATTAAGATGTGCGGAGGTACGGGATCTTTGATCGCAGCGCGGACACTGCATGGTTTTGCATCTTTGTGTACACTAATATCATAAAGCATACTCAAGATAACACAAACATGTCATTTGAAAAATTTCTGAATGTACAGACGCCATGAAGGTGATAAAATTCTTTCTCGGATCCGTCATTGAAAATCTGTCACAATATTAAGGCATGTACAGACGCCATGCAGGTAATAAGATTCATGGGAATCTAACCAACATTCTTTGGATTTCTGACAGACATTTCATATGTATTTCAAATATCTAGTAAACCTTGAAACAAAAAAAAAAAAATCCATGAAAATAATTAAGATAACAATGAATCTGCCATACAGCATTTGCATTTTACAGACATAGATTTGTGACCTTTGACTCTCACAAACATCCTACTAATCTTTCAAACACCATTTACCTAACAAACATCCCATAAATCTAACAACATTCTTTCCATGAATCTTATATTCTTTATCGCATAACAAAGATATATCATGAGTCCTGAATAACATCCCATGAATTTAAAGGCCGACGGGGAACTATATAAGGGGACAGATAAATTTTCTGTCATTTCCTTACTGACCGCTATAGGGTTAACATCTCTTATTGGTATCTGATTGGTTCCCTTTAATCCTTTTACCCCTATAAATCTTTGATTGACAGCTTAAAACAGATGAGACTCGGGTATTTCATTAGCATAATAAAGGATTACCTGTCGGTTTGTCTTTGATGTAACACGCTGCTCGCAGACGGCCTTGTCTTCAAAGACGGTATGCCACACCTATCAAGCTTATGTCACTCAGGTATACCTCTTAACGACCGGGTGGTTCCCAACGTCGGCCTTTAATAAACAATGAACGAGTCAATCTTATATATATTAGTAGATATAATTAGGAAAAAAAGGTACAAGCTGCTTCGACACTAAAACGTTTTAAAATCCAGCGGAAAGGACAGTATATCCCTTATTCCGTCTGAACACACGTAAAACATACACACTACCACGCTGGTTAGAACCTGCAATGTACCAAAGCTCGAAAGGCTATAACTAGTACAAAAGAAAATTATTTTATCAATCAATGAACCAAAGCAGACCCCGTAGGGGGCGAGACCAGGTGCCTAGCAGTTCTAATGACCATTTGCGTACGTCAAGCTTAAGCCTAGATTAGTATGATTTTGGCTAAAGCCAAGCTTGAAATTTCCATTTCACTTGCACACCTGTATGGCCTACATGAGAGGAGCTCATAGACTAGCGAAGATCTGATCCTGGTTTATGGTAGATTTACAAAATGAGCCGTTGAAATATTGTAAAAAGACAAATTAAGAGAAAAGTAACCATTTAGAGATACTAGCATTTAGGGGATCCCGAAATACCCTCCCCCTTTTTTAATTTTTTGAGGTCCAAAAAAAAGTGCGGTCAGCATGTTTAAACATGTAAATTTCTTACTGTCGGTGCTTTTCAACGGGGTTGTTACGTATATTTCCAACTGGGAATCCTTTGCAACAGATTCCACATGGAATCATAGGTAACATCAGATTTTTAATATATCATTAAATAATGTTGTTAATATTCTAATAATCCTATTATCTCGAATGTATTTATCAAATTTTATACAACTTATTTTTGAAGATTTTTCATCATTATAAGCTATTTTTGCATTGGGATGCAGGCTCATGCTTTACTCAGGTAAGTAAGCGTGGATCCAAAGGTCTGCAATTCAACTATTTCTCACCTGAACACAGCGTAAGGCCCGATTTAAGCCGGGGTTACCTGATCCGAAGATCACCTCTCGATCCTAGCTTACCTGAACCTAACGTGTGCAAATGGCCATAAAGTTTCAAAATCAAATTACCAAAAAAAGCGCTCTCTGTTTGCATCTTCTCAAGAAAGTAAAATCAAACAAAGTACCTCCACCTCCTAAATAAACGTCCATATTGAGGAAAAAGACTCGACAGACTAAGTAAAAGGAGACAAACAATTCTCCAATGGAAGAAACGTCCGTGCAGAAGCGAGGGACAACGCGCGAGTCAGTAGCATGACGAGAGGCCCATAAGGGAGATTCAAAATCCAAACAATGAGTATGAAAGAAAAAAAAATATTAATGTATAGAGAACGAGTCCAGCTGTCGTCGTTAGTTTTAGCGATTGAGCTCCGTATCTAATAAGAAAAAAAAACGAATGTGTTGTAAAAGTACCTACAATTGAATGAGGGAATTGCAGACAGTTGAATTAAAAAGGATCCTGAAGATAATCTCCACAGCACTCAGAATTTAGCACAAAATTGAGCATTGACGGACCCCTAGCAAGCTAGAGTTGGGACCAGGTGCCCGGGAGGAGTAAGCATTCCTGTTGGCTAGCCGCACCCGCCGTCGATGTTCATGCATGAAAATGAAAACAATATGTAAAAGACATTCACTGCACTGAGGACCCATCTAACAAATGTATCAATTTAAAATCAGAACTCCTAAATTAAAGCCCGATTTGATTTTTTTAATGTCTAGTCACAGTATCCAAGTCCAAAAATATAATCAGATTTTTCATATATTCAACGTTTAGTAGCACATAGCTTTTAACATGGAGTGTGAATGCCGGTGTTATAAAGTAGTATTTCCCCCTAGCCGTCTTTCCTCCCGGAAAAATGGCTATATAGTGGCTTTTCCCCCAGGAAAATCTACTATATAGTAGTTTTCCCCCGGGGAAAATTCTGCTATGTAGTAGACTTTCCCCCATGTTATAGCAGATTTTCCCCCGGGGGAAAACTGCTATATAGCCAGTTTCCCCCCCTCGAATAAATTCCGGAATTTTATTAAATCTATGTTGTAAAAAAAGCACGGAAATAGTCCTCCAATTCCAAACACAGCATAACTTGGGAGAACATTTGAAATCAGATATTAGCTTTGATATAGACCTTCAGTTTTGACAATGTCCTTGAAAAATGTAATTTTGAGATATGAAATACATGTATCATATTTGCTTGGATAAAGAATATAATAAGTTGACTTGATTCAAGTAATGATCTTCACATATACCTTTGACCTTGAAGATACAATTTGACTATATCGTAGTAATGTACATAAAAAACATTCCGTTTAAGGTAGTTCGTACCTCGGGTCGCGAGAGCTTATCTTCTACCTATGATAACTATTTGGAATTTTCGTGCTTATCATCTTTGAACATTTAATGAAAATGTTTTTCAAATAAATCCCAGCTTGTACGGCTATATTTATCGTCTGCAAATTCGAATGACCCCAACAATTAATTAATTAATTTAACAATTTGGATTAACAATGGAAAAATAATAAAAACAATAATAATTAGGTTTCTTACAATGCAGAAATATTTTATTTAAGACATGTAGTATTAGCTTTTATAGCGGTTAGGTACTTCTTGCTAGGGGTCCGTCGATTGCTCAATTTGGTGCTCTATTGTGTGTGTTATTGCAATTATCGTCAGGATCAACATTGCTAGCTTGCTAGGGGTCCGTCGATGCTAAATTTGGTGCTCTATTGTGAGTGCTATTGAGATTATCGTCAGGGTCTTCTTTAACTCATTTGATGTTTACTTTACCCAGTGTGCAATAATATGAAGAGAAAATAAGGGGTATCAATGCATTATTTTCCCCGATTTTGGACCTGAGGTACATATATCTACCTTAAACATGGCGATATATTTAAACAGATTGACCTGATTTCATATATTACCCTGGACCTTAAGATTGGACCTTGACCTATTGTATAATACTTTATTGTACTAAAACTTTATGATTTATGAAATATAACATTTACATCAAAACTTTACATGAAAAATTGATATATTTCAAGAAATGACCTTGACCTAAAAATTTAACTTTTAAACTTTATTTATTTTACAACGTTTAACAAACAAGTTACACTACTTATATTAATGTCTCACATTTGCTCTGATATTGGCGTGATGGAGTCCAAGGAGCAGGAGGAAACCGGAAACCCTGACCTATTGGATTAGCCTTAACTTGGAAGTTTAAGTCCTTGACCGTCTGGAGCTAATTTTGAGTATTAATTATTTTAAGACAGAGAGTCTGACTGACAGAATGGCGAATATATATAAATAAGTCAGACGGACTGGTATAAAAACAGTAAATCTGACAGATAGTTAGACTAACGCAGATAGACAGACATACAGACACAAATAGGCACACAGACAGGCACATGAACAACTTGACACTAAGACAGACACATGAAAAGGGGAGCACAAAGACGGAAAAAGACAAATATGCAAGCAGATAGAGATAAAGAGTCTGACAGACACAAAGCGACATACAGACAGAAAAGACAGACACGCATGAGACGGACAAATACAAAGTCAAAGAGATATATACTATATGGCAGTAACAAAGACAAACACAAAGAAAGACAGATAGACACAAAAAAAACATACAGAGAATTTCACAGATAAACATATAATAGGCACAAACAGACGTACTCACTGGTAGACAGACATGGACATATTGACACCAAAATGACAAATACACATTACTATCATTTTCAGCATCACCTCAATTTTCCACACCGACTAAGAGAGAGATAGACACATAAAAATCCAAAAATGAAAATTTGCCCCGACGGGACGAAAATACCGCCCGCAGCAGTATTTTTTTGAAAAGTTATCTTGGGATCAAAGTCATGCGTCAATTGTGACCTGAACTTTGCCTCATGATCTTAGTTCAATGTCATGCCATACCCTTAGGTCTTAAGGAACATTTCTGTGAAATATTATTGAATTCATTCTATATTGGAAGGAGTAATGCTCTGGACTAGGTTTTACATGTACTAATTATGTCTATTGTGACCTCGACCCTTGACCTATTACTTTGGTTCAAGATCATACCCTTATGTCCTAATGAACATTACTGTGAAATATTGTTGAAATCCATCCACAGGGGGAGGAGTTAAGCTCTGGATAAGGTTTTAGTAATGATGTCTATTGTGACTTGACCCTTGACCAATGACAATGGTTCAAAGTCATAACACACCCTTATGTCCGAAGGAACATTTTTCAGAACTTTTATTGAAATCCATCCAGAGGGAGAGGAGTTTTGATCCGGACAAGGTTTTTCTAATGATGTCTATTCTGACCTTGACCTTTGACCTTGGTTCAAGGTCATGACACACCCTAAGGTCCTAAGAGAAGGGAGGAGATCTCCAACAAGATCCCGTTGCAGCATCAACAGTAAAACACCAAAACACCCGATGCAAAAACACAAAAGACGAGTACAGCACGAGGTGGAAAAGAGACACACGACATGTAAACATCAAACACAAAAAACTACACATAAACCGACGAGACGAATTGGCAACCGGTGCCAAATTTGGACGGCCATTTGTCACACAAGTAGCAAATGATGTGGTTATCCTGGATTAAGTGCGCACAACCCTCTCACTTCTCCAATTACCCAGAGGTCTCGAAGAACGTACAATTGTGGTGTAAAACAACCTACTCACTGTAAGATGACCTCACACAAACAAGACCGCGAAACGCAGATGAATATATAAATGGATATAAAAAGAGGGCATGCTTAATGCAGTCCGTGCTCTGCTGGCTGTAGCGAGGTCATGTATGTAATCACCCGAGAAGTCCGACTGACATTCAGAGAGGACAGGTGGTCGGGGCCCTGTTTTCTCTAAAGAGGTTTGGACAGTGCCCGTCATGGAGTCCCGTCGTCACGGTCAGTCAGAGGTCAGAGTGCAAGTCTCAAGGATGCGCTTGTACATGACAGTAGATTGGTCAAGTACCAATCCTAGTGTCCGTCTGGTTACTTTAGGATCATATCCACGGTATAAAAGGCGTTTGATGATTCTGACGCATTTTCGATGGTAATGCTGCCTATCTTTGATCCTTCTAATTTTGTTTATCATATCACCAGAAAAGACAGGTTGTGTAATACCGAAAGTAATGTACTCTGTTGCGTGTATAGATCCGAATTTTAAAAGAAGTTGACTGTAATTTCTGTAAAATTTCCAGAAAGTCTTAACTAGTTTATGAAATTGGAAACCTTGAACTAAAAGTTTTTGGTAATTTGTAAATTTCTACTGTGAAAATCCAAAATATCAGTACATGCTCTAGCGTACCGGATGAGCTGTGATATGTAAATGCCGTATGACGGTAATCTTGGAACATCACCGTCAAGCCAGGGGAAATTTACTATGTTGAATCCAAAATCATCCCTTTTGTCATATATACTTGTATGAATCTTTCCGTTTACAATTTTGATATTTAGGTCCAAAAACGGTGTTTCTGTATTTGTAACGTTTGCCTTGTTAAGTGTTAATTCTTGTGGATAAATGTCATTCTTATGTAATTCAAAAGCAGGATTTTCAATTGTTAGAATATCATCCAGATACCTTGAAGTATTATTGAAACATTTCAGATCATCAAATTTTCTTTGCTTTTGAAGATTTTGGATAAATTCTTTTTCATAAGTGTTTTAAAAATAAATCTGCAACAGTACCCATAGGAATTCCTACAACCTGCTTGTATAGATCCTCACCAAAATCTAACATAAATATTGTCCAAGAGGAAGTACAAGGCATTATATAGGTCACTACATGTCCATGATTTGTATGATTTGTAGTCTGTCGAGGAAAAGAAACCCGTCGATTCAGATGTACAAATGTTACTGTCCTGTTCACTAATTCCAGAGCACCCTGTTTTCCCGGTTTTCTCTAAAATATGATAATGTCATCTTCCAAAAAGATAACAATTTTATAGTACTCCTTTAGTCGTAACAGAAAATACCATTCTTTTGGCTGTGCGTCAACTAAGTTAGAAATAGGACATAAAATAAAAATTATACGGGGATTTTCTATAGTAAAATCGCTAAAAATGTGTGACGTCGGAGGCTTTGACGTCATTGTTTACTATTGTTGACACGGAGAACAATACGGCGGCGGCTTGAAATTAACATGGGAATTTCCCGTAGACATTTTATTTTTACATATTGCGGTTTGAGGGCAGCTGATTGGGTAAGTTGAAGTTAATTTCCAGTTACGACTAAAGGAGGTCAATTCTCGGAAACTATAATTTATAGCAAAATTCTTCAGACGACAGAATAAATCGCCCAAAGAGGGTGCTCTGGAATTGGTGAACAGGACAGTAGTTTTCCGCTCTCGATCAAAACACCATTTAATGAGATTAGATAATCGATCATTAATTTTGTCATGAGGAAGTGTGGTGTACATGTTAGAGAAGTCGTATGAAGAAATCGTATGGGCTTGGAAATTTCCAGATTTCGTTTTGTCAATCACATCCCCAGAATTCTTAATAGACCAAAATAAATTTACATCGTTCCTGTTTAGAACCGTTTCACAATATCTAGTTATGTGTTCTTGACAAAATTGTAGTGGAGCAGTTACTAGAATTAGCAATAAATCGAAATTTGTAAGGAGACTTGTGCAGTTTCGGTATGCAATATACGTGTAGTTTTGGAAGATCCAATTTAGAAATAGAAATATTGAATGAAGACAGTTCACTGTTATGCTTGCTTAAAATGTTAGATGCACTTTCATTGCTTTTGATATATGTATTAGTAGACGAAAGTTCCGAAACCAAAGTTGATATGTAGTAACGTTTTCAAATGATAATGGTGCTGTTGGCTGCTTTATCAGCTGGTGCAAAGACATATTTTTCATGTAATTTACTTAGTTTGGATGTGAAATAAGGAACATTTCTGTGGAATATTATTGAAATCCTTCCACAGGGGGAGGAGTTATGCTCCAGACAAAGTGTGATGGACAGACAGACGGACAGACAGGGTGATTCCTATTTACCCCCCAAATTTTGTTTGCGGGGGTATAATTGCAGACTGACTTAAACACAATCCCCTTCACATATACAAACAAGCAAAAAAATAAATACATGCAGAAAGATACAGACTAATGAAAGACTTACAGATATAGACAGAAACGCAAACAGACACACAAAGATATACAGAGGCACTCACATACAGAGAGACAGCTATACACTAATAGACATACACAGATAGACAGATAAGACAGACATACAGACACACACACACACACACAAAAGTACGACAAAGATAAAAACCATTAAAGACAAAACACAGATACACTGTCAGACAGACAGACAGACAGACAGACAGACAGACAGACAGACAGACGGACAAACAGAATGCAAAATAATAAAAAAAGATAATATCCAAACCAGTAACGGTAAGAGGGAAAATCTGCTATGGGGGAAAGACTACTATATAGCAGTTTTCCACCGGGGGGATCTACTAAATGGATATAGCAGTTTTTCCGGGGGAAAAAGCTACTATGGAAGAAAACGACTATATAACACCGGTAGAGGAACCGCATCTAACATAAGAAGAGCTGTCAGCTCTGAGGACCGGTACGACTAAGTTTGAGTTCATGATCCGACTAATCTGATAATACATACACACAGTAGTTTACACCAAACTCATGATATAATACTCATATTAGTAGATATAATTATATATGGTTCTTGCTTGTTAAGATTTTATCAATGTTATTTGATTTGAATCATGCATGTACATTCAACATTCAAAGAATTAAAGAACATCCAATTACTATTTCAAACATCCAATGTATACATATAGACAAATACATATAAATCGAAGTAGCATCCTATAAATAAAAAAAAACCTGATTCTGGTTGCCTATAGTGACGTTACGCTTTAGTTTTGAAAGTATGAAGAACATTCAATACACTCTTTATTAATGAAAAAAGGATGTCTGATATTATGTACAATTGGAAATATAAGTAATGACTGTCCTATTTCGGTACTTATGGTGGCATAATTCATTCTGGATGAACACGTGCAAATTTCCCGATTTTCACTTCGCGGTTCACGGAAGTTCAGTCATTTCTTTCACCCCGGATAGAGATATCAGATTTCAGATTTATTCGTTCTGAGACAAATATGTCTTGCATCCCCGGATGTTCATCTCGAATCACTCAATGTGATATCATAGACGTTTTACGCAGTTTTTGACATCACGTATGACAATTTTGAACGCAAAACAAGTAATGATTATTTATGAACTATGTAAAATCGAATGGGTGAGGGAAAATTATTAAACACCCATTTGAATAGGGACAAAGAAATCCCGCCCTCGCATCAAAGTTTTGCAATGTCCACGACTCGACAAACCTCGTAGTGGACTTGAAATTTTTGATACAAAGATGGGATTTCCCTGTCCCTAATCAAGGGGGTGATAGACATTTCTTTTAAGAAGTAAGTAGAATATGATTACACTTGCCGGGCATTCAATTTTATGTCCATTTAGGTGATAACCGTACCGTATTACGTAGTTCCGACAGGAATATGTTAGATATACTGTTGGAAACGCAGTTATACTGTCATGGCTTGCTCCCAACATATGGCTTCCGTAACCACAAAACACAGTACGTTTATTCATATTCTAATTTATAGGACATATTCTAACTCTGAATACCCCTCAGAGGGCCTCATGACGTTCCTAATGAGTTCTGACAACGACAAACAGAAATTACTGTGTTCCAAGATCTAAAATGCATAAACTGCTTCGTGTTTATTACAACGGCGAGAAATCAAAGTTTGAACAAGATTTGAAAAGCACGTACTTGTTCTGTTATAAATTTCTTAGTGTAGAACGCTGCTTAAAAGCCCATGAATATAGCTAAACGTCACACGATGACGTCATTTATTCTGAAGATCACAGAAAATAGTGGCGTCATACGTATAAGTTGCGCAAAAGCTTATAATTTGTAAATTTACGTAGGAATACATTTTAAATTATGTGAAGTAAATCGGTTTGGGCATGTTTATCGTTATTATACATGCTTGTGGAAATGATGTGGACCAATTAGAATGCGCAAAACAAATAGAGTGAATTAGAATTGGCATTCACATTCGCATTCATGACAAATGTTGGTATATTTTTCTTGCTTTGATTGTCCTAGATTTGTATATCCAATTAATTATTATGAATATCAAATTCTGGATGCAGTCCTGGTTTAGAATTTCGCACACGTATGTAGAGTCTCATATAATATATACGGAAGAGATGGAAAAAGATAAAGAAATACAATGTTGACACCGAATGAATAGATGTTAATATAAGAAGAAATCTAAAAGCAGCATACATGTTTCATTTTCGTGCATAGACTTAGACGGCGGGTGCGGCTAGCCAACAGGGGATGCTTACTCCTCCCGGGCACCTGATCCCACCTCTAGCATCCCAGGGGCCCGTCGATGCTCAAATGTATGCTCTATTGTGAGTGCTGTTGAGATTATCGTCAGCATCTTCTTAACTCACATACATATTTTGCAGATAATGGATTGTTATCTTTGGAGGAGTTAAGAATATGGGAGAGAATAAGTTTTCTGTAAAATTATAGAGGAATCATACCGTATAAGATTCTTGTCAAAAAAATGTTCATATCATAACCAAACACACACACACACACCCTCACACACACACACATACACACAATCTAAAAAAAAAATTAAGAATAAAATGCAATCTGATACACAGATTTCTGTTTTGACTGGCGTTAATAAGCGCAATCTGTTGGAAGTGTGATTTAAGAAATGAAAAAAACGTGAAAATCATCATTTAACTTCCTGCATAACATACGTGTACAAAATGTTATTTAAAGGAAATGCATTTCTAAACTAATGCCATATATGAAAACCGCACTTAAATCTATGTTCACAAAACTAAAGAGAAATTTCCTTGAACACTTATAAGTTCATGATCAGTCATTAATACAACAGTGATATGTATCCAAATGGACATGTCCTCATTTTTCTATTTGTTTTGATTGCGTTAATCGTAAGAGATTCGTATCAACTGCGATATTATTACGTGGATAAATGTCCTAGTTCTAAATCATTATGGATAAAGCACAGCAAAAAGATTAATTGCACGACCGGGACCTTAGTTAATGAATATCATTGTTTACCGACCAGTACTAACACAATCATCGAAGTGTGCTTCCAAACGTATGGACTTCAATCTAAAGGTAGGTAAATATATGAGGAAAAGGCAATTGCTATATCAGTTTTTCGTGTTTTATTTCGTTATTGAAGCATAAACACGTGTAAAATACATATCATTTAAAACCCAGATTCTCTAGAAATTGTAATGGCAATTTGGCTATCATATTTCAGTAATCATGACTTTGATTTCAAAGACAAAATGTAGAAAATTATTTAGAATAAATTTTCGGTTTCTTTTTTGTTTTTGTTTTGTTTTTTTTCGGTTTCTACATTTTGTAATGTTTGTGGTTAGGGTTGCGAGTAGAGGGAGATAACTCTATTTTCAAATCACATAATATTTGAAACCAACATAAATTGTATAACCTCGTATTGTTAAATTATTTCAGAAAAAAATAATAGACCTTGAAATTATCATTGCTGAATGGGTAATTTTTGGGAAAATGTACATTTCCAAAGAAAAATCGACGAGAATGGGCAATTATATTTCATTTTCGCGCGAGTTGGTTTAAACAATATTAATTGAAAGTAGAGTACACATGTTATAAGTGCAATTCTGTAAATTTGGGATTGAGTGACAAGAGTAGCTTTTATATTAAACTCTCCCCCTGAAATAAGTTGCTTTCTTGAAAACTTAGACGACATAAATATACATTATTTGTAATAAAGACCAAAGAAATAAAGAACGAAAAAGAAAGAAAGAAAGAAAGGATGAATGAATGAAAGAAAGAAGATATGACTTAATGGGAAAAAACCTCAGGAAGATATTTTATATGCAATTAACTATTCTCATACATAAACTATATATTATAACAAACACGAAAATGTACATGATTTGTTAATATATGGGTAAATGAAATACTTATGTATACATTTAAGATTCTAGTGTTAAAAGGTATGTGTAGACCTACGTAAATTGAATAATAACAAAGGTAAATAGAAGGCAGAAGGCGAAAACAAAAGTAATTAATACGTTTGCTTCTTACTAAAAATGTGTAAACAAGTCTAAATATCTCTCCAGTATTTTCACTGTCATATAGTGGGCAGCCGAAAAGAAGTATATCAGTATTAATTTGGTATGGGATTTGATTTAATGTAGAGATCCTTATAGTATCATAGTTAGTGCCTTCAAAAATCGCTCAACTGGTGACCTTCTAGCTATTAATAAAAATTTCGGCTTGTTGCCATAACAACCTGCAAAATATTATTTGTAAGAAAATACTCTTCTCAAAACTGTTTATTTTATCAGAATTTATCAAAATAGCCTTTAATTCATACGCAAGCTATAAGCAACCAGAAAAATAAGGAAATATATGAATTTTTGAAATTTCATGCATTGCAGAGGTATGTAAAGTAATGATGTAGTATTCTTTAAAAAGACAAAAATGTTAAAATAGGCCAATAAAAAAAAATAGACAAAAAAAAAAAAAAAAAAAAAAAAAAGAGAGAGAAGGGCAAATTTTGATATTTTGGTCTGAATAGTATATAGATATATTCATCCTTCTTCTACCCCATTTCTATAAAAAGTCGCCACCCTAACCTTAAGATGAGTGTTAAAGTTCTTAAGTTGAGAAATGGAAAGTTTATAGGGACATGGTCTTACTGACGGAGCTGATTTCTTAGATCTGTGATGTTATTGAGCGTCAGAGCGCATAGTTAATCACATTATGCAGTTATAAATGCACGTGTAAAAATCATCCTCATTGTTATTTAACATTTATTACACATTTATCACAGAATGAACTTACATTGGATGGAACAAAATGGACTACAAATGCTATAATTAATAGATTTTCTTATCACATCCAATGTAAGTTCATTCTGCATTTGCAGAAGCATTACGATTCTCAATCTATTGGCCATTTTCTTTATATTTCTTAAAATTGAACTCCATGAATTTTTTCGTTGAACGTTAGAATTAGGGAATCGATGGGTCAGTAAATTGTACACAAAATGGAAGGATTGTCTGCCTACATCTGCTGAACACACTCCTGTTGGTATTTCAAAGTGTAGATTCTATGGGATCATTATTTATTATAGATTTATTTACCAACGGCATACTACATGTAAAGAACAAAATAGGATAGATCAAATTGATAAAAATAAATACGATATTTAAACAAGGTAACGTTAACCTGTAAAAACGTCAACGAAATGGCGTTAGTCGACAGGCGTTTACCAGTCAGTATTCTGTCTAACAATGCACAAGGGTCACTTGCGACTATGGGATTCCACTGTTAGTACTTTACGATTGTTGGGCGCACGTTATCTAGGATAACCACACCGACAGCTATGTTTGTGGCAGATGGCCGTCCTAAGTCGGCACCGATTAAACATTGGTCTCGTTGGTTTCTGTGGTCCTTTGTGTTTGATGTTTCAGTGTTGTGCGTTGATGTCCATTGTCCCTCTTGCGTCTCTTTCTGTGCGTGTCTGCTCAGTGATTTGCATGTGGTGTTTTGGTCCTTTGTTTTACGATTTTGATCAGATAGAATGGATTGCTTCCATAAATTTGAAAATCATCATATGCAGAATCAAACAGGGGTTGTTCCATGATTATACAAATCAATTTTCAGAGTTTACATGTTTCATAAAGTCTTTTGAAGTCTCTATTCCACTGGTTATGTTATATCCCTTCTTTGAGAAGGCCTCTTGTTTATATAAAAAAATCCCATCGATTTGTCTTTTCAGAAGTCTGCGTACCAAAATAATAGGGAGTGTATGCGTATTACTAAGCGTTGTAGATGATTTCTCCATTTACAATGTTTATAGCATAAATAATGTACCATGTCGGTAGTTCGGTAGCTGGTGTAAATATGTCTTCTACATTCGCATTTAATTGCAGATTAACCTTTTAATTGCAATCTTGTGTGTATGTGTTACGTCTTTATTTCAGTGTAACGTTTTAAAATTGACTTTTAAATGATTGACAATCTATTTTTCATGTTATTGCTTTACTTTTTTAAGAGCCAAACTACTTTTGTTCGAAATGATTAATTAATTTTTAATGTTTTAATTGTTTCTCGCAGAAACATTCATGGGATAATTTGAGGAAGTAAAGAAAGAAAGGGGATCTCCAACAACACCTAGCTGCATCACCAACAGCACAACCCCAAAACACCCACTTTAAAAACACGAAGAAGACACGCACAGAGAGAGACGCAAATGGTGCAAGGGACGCCAAATAACAGGGAGACATCAAACACAAATAACTACATATAAACCAACGAGATGACGCATCGAAGTATATAATATATTGAATACCTTGTCCATGAGAAATATCGGGTCCAAGTAATAAATCACAAATATAGAAGTTTTATCCATTAAGGATTTCGAAAGAATATGATAATTTCAATTTTTTACTGAAGGAACTTTTTTGTTGCCGTTTGTGCTTTTTTAATAAATTTCCTTTATACTTTCCTGGATATAAAACAAGGAAATCATACTTTTATTTCCTGCCGAATTATAACCACATTGAAAAGCAATATCAACCCCATTTTCCTCAACAATACTTTAATGTTTAATTGCGTCCTATTTCGTCATAAAATCAGATGAAATAGAAACAAGACGGTATCTCTGTTTGAATCGGACACTTGTATTTTCTTGCACTAGGAAGAATTAACCATAATTTGTCTTACACAGACGAAACCTATCCATTAAACCTATCAATCTTTATTCTAACATTTCCTTTTTCAATAGCCACGGATGTACAGTTCAAGTTGGTTGTTGGACTTTTGGGACAGAAAAGAAATATACTGACTCCCAAAATGACGAATATGGATAATAACCATATCCCTGTATACAACACTAGTGCTGGGTATTGCGGCCCAAAAAACGTATTGCGATATATTGCGATACAAGATTTCATATTGCGATTTATTGCAATATTTAATCCTTTTATAAATAGCATTATTTTTACAGAAAAAAAGACTACAACAACACACAGTCTATCTTTTTATCATCAGTATTATTGCTGATTCTGTCTTTAGTCAAAGTTTGGGATTACAGAAAATAAAGAAATAAAGTCGTAAACAATTAAATAAAAGTTGTGTTCTTTTCACAAATACAAACAGTTGAAACTTGAAAAAAGAAAAACAGAAAACAATACAAGCCAATGTGAAACATGATAATGATATAACGTAACCAAGATGTTTTTTTATTATTCGGGGAAGGTGCCTGTGTCTGACCCATTTGGGAAAATTTCTAAAATTGCTATTTCTATTAATACAAATATTCACCAAAGTCTACAGTAACCCTATAATTATAAAGTATCCTTTATTAACACTGCTAATTCATGTATTTGCTTGAGCTGAACGAGGGATGAAATGCACGTAACCATTTTGTGCCGACTTCCAGGTTTTCATGTGATTTTTTAAAATAATTTATCTTCGGGAATTTAATAGTGATTTTGGAGGAAAAATATACGAAATTTGGCATTTGGAAGGGGCCCAAAAAAAAAAAACCCACTGGATAGTCGGAACTAAAAAAATGTCAAAAGATGGGAAACTAGCTGAGTTCAGTCAATTAAGAAGAATAATGTTGTTTTGAAGTTAACTATTAAAACCGTTGCGAAACAATTTAGAATATAAAAGATAGATCGTCATATTGTCAGCTCTTATTTCCTCTGACTGATAATGTCAATCTCTGGTTGCTCAATGAAACGCCATAAGAACATATATTTTATTGAAATAAGGATGAATTCGATTGTTGAAACGTATGTTTGTTTGTCGTTTTTGACAAGGACACTTTCTATGCAACGATTACTCTATAAAGTAAAATATTGAACTCGAACCGGTATTTCGAAAAACGTACCGCGGTACGTATTGGAAACGAAAATATCGCGGTGCACCGATATGGCAATAAAATTGCACAGCCCTATAAAACACTAAATCGATAATTCAGAAAATCAGAAACCGAAGGCATACACAATCAGAATAAAACCAAAGGAAACAAACAAAAACCTTCACCATATGAAAAGGAGCGAAGTCCCGATATGATAGTGGTACCAGGTGCCCAGGAAGAGTAAGCGTCTCCTGCTTGCATGCAACACCCGCCGCTTCATTTCGTTAGAATAATGTCGAAGGGTTCCAACTCTATACCTTCTTGAAGAAAATTCCAAACCAATTTCAATGCACCAGACACGTGTTTCGAATATTAAATTATCATCAGTGATGCTTTCAGCGGAGCTACCAAAATAATTTCACTAGCGCCCTCTTTAATTTTTTGAAGTTAGATTTTTACATTTACATTACAGAGAGTTCGCGGCTCCAAATTTTCTGTAGGGTCAATTCAGTAGCATATCCAAATAAAATCTATGTTCAAAATAGCATTGGAGGGATGGTGCTAAGATGTTAAACTCCTTTAAGGTTGCTCCCTACTCGAACCGTTATAGGTTTTTTCCTTTTATGCAACAGTCTGCGTATAACGGTTTACAATGGCTGGTGAGGGACGAGCCAGCGCATTGAAAAACACAGACAGAAGATCTTAAATGCCAAAATAAGCAAAAGATGGTGCAATCTATCAATGTCCACACTAATCATATCGTATAATTTCTTAGTTGAAAATGTGATGAAATTATAAGGGGGTACCCTAATGTTTGTAGCCATATCATGATCATTTATAAAATTGTATACCTGTATGCGATTTTTTCACCATCTATATACATAATCGTATAAAATGATCCAATTTGAAGAAATTGCATCTGTTGTTTTTTGCACAAAAATGTGATATACTATATATCATTTGTCGAAAATATGATAACATTATACAGTCCAAGAGAATACTGGAAACAGTAATATTACTAAAAACAATAATATAAATTAAATTGGAGTTATCTTTCTTTGAAAGGGGTAGGGCCACGAAGCCCGATATTGGCCCTAATTTTGATAAATTTTTAACATTGCACTTCATAGAATTTTTAACTGTTATTTGTCATTTTGCAATATTCTCTACTGAATCACGAATCTACTTTTTGTAAACATTGCTTTTATCAACACCTTTTAGCCCTTTGAAATCACCAAAATAGGTCATATTCGGTGAAATTGATGGAAAAACTCAATATTACTTTTAAATTAGCAATGGCCGCATGCATTAACTATGATGGAAAATTTATATGTGAAAGATTATCATTATATCCATTTGTCATAAACGTTTTATCTCAGTTAACGCATGCGGCCACATTGAATTCTATGACAAAGGACAAAATTCCCAGCAATTTTCGTCATATTTTATCAATAACGTCAAAATGACGTCACTTCATGACGTCATTACAGTTAAATGGCACATTGTTTGGTGATATTATTCTTTTCATGAAAAGCGGTAAACATTTGTGTATTTCCATGAGAGATATCAAGTATTCCTCATGAAATGACAAGTTATTTTTAGAGCAAAATCAAGGGCCGATTTAGGGGTCTCGTGGCCCTACCCCTTTATCTCTTTATATTACTGTAAGCAGTAATACTATTTAGAGGGTTAGTTTGCTCTTATACCAGTAGATTCGGGGAGAATAGAGGGTGATTAGGAGTTGTATCTCACTTAAATGTACACTGAAAAATTATTCAGAACATCAGGAAAATTTTTTCCTTAACATACTTGAAGAAAATGTGATTTCAGAAAAAAGAAAAAGTGGAAAAATAGGTTCCTAATGGACATTATTTTAACTTTTCAGTAGAATTTTATTTCATATTTAACGAATTTGTTGTTGAGTGAAAGAGCTGCATGATATAAACTGTTCTGGTGGCTTTAAAACTGTGCTTTGTCTATATTACAAAAATATGTAATATAGGGTGGCAACATTACTGTTTTAAATAATGTCAGGGACTATTGTTAACAGTAATATTACAGTTTTAAGTAATATTACTATTTTCAGTATTCTCCTGGACTGTTATAAGGGGGTAACCCTATGTTTGGAGCCATACCTTGATCATTTCAAAAACTGTGTACCTGTATGCGACTTTTTCTTCATCTACATACATAATTTTATTAAATATTACAAAATGAAAAAAAATTCATCTGTTTTTTTATGCAAAAATTTGGATTTAGTACATATTCTTGGTCAAAAATGTTATGAAATTATAAGGGGGTACCCTAATGTTTGGAGATATATATCATACTTAGATTTATGTTACAATATCATTTTATGTCTTGTATTTCTTCTATATGACTTGTTATCATAAAATAAAACAAAACAAATAAACATATTCGTACCATCACTGAATTTGGAGTGTTCAAAAGCATATGATGGATATTTGATATTTCTCAATTTTTAAGTGTTAGGGTACCCTTCTTTAATGTACTGTTTCTTTAATGAAAACAAAATTACCTATCTATGTCTGTGTTTATTATGTCATTTTGACTATTATGTATAGAAAATAACCTTAAAATACAAAATTCATCTGTTAAATTCACGAGTAGGGACCCACCTAAATTTCAATGATATTTATCGGTGAAATGGCTAGTTTCCGAAATAGCAAAACACGTATATTTGATGTCACATTGATAAAAGGCCAAAACAATGCTTCTTTCAGGTAACAGTTCTGGAAAGAAATAATTAATACACTTGACAAACATCAGGCCACGGGGAACGATTTTAACTGCTCCACACTGCAACGTGAAATAAGTGTCTATATTAATAATGTCGAAGGGTTCCAACTCTATACCTTCTTGAAGGAAATTCCAAACCAATTTCCATGCACCAGACATGTGTTTCGAATATTAAATTATTATCAGTGATGCCTTCAGGGGAGCCATTAAAATAATTTCACTAGCGCCCTCTTTAATTTTTGAAGTCAGATATTTTCATTTACATTACAGAGAGTGCGCGGCTCCAAATTTCCTGTAGGGTCGATTCAGTATAATATCCAAATAAAATCTATGTTCAAAATAGCATTGGAGGGATGGTGCTAAGATGTTAAACTTCTTTAATTTCGATGATATTTATCGGTGAAATGGCTAGTTTCCGAAATAGCAAAAAATATATAAATGATGTCACATTGATAAAAGGCCAAAACAATGCTTCTTTCAGGTGCAGAGCTGGAAAGAAGTAATTAATACACTTGACAAACATCAGGCCACGGGGAACGATTTTAACTGCTCCACACTGCAACGTAATATAAGTGTCTATATTAATAATGTCGAAGGGTTCCAACTCTATACCTTCTAAAAGAAAATTCCAAACCAATTTCCATGCACCAGACACGTGTTTCGAATATTAAATTATCATCAGTAATGCTTTCAGTGGAGCCACCAAATATAATTTCACTAACGCCCTCTTTAATTATTTGAAGTTAGATTCTTAAATTTACATTACAGAGAGTTCGCGGCTCCAAATTTCCTGTAGGGTCGATTCTGTAGCATATCCAAATAAAATCTATGTTCAAAATAGCATTGGAGGGATAGTGCTTAGATGTTAAACTCCTTTAATTTCGATGATATTTATCGGTGAAATGGCTAGTTTCCGAAATAGCAAAAAATATATATGATTTCACATTGATAAAAGGGCAAAACAATGCTTCTTTCACATCCGGTTACTTCCGTTTCGGAAGACATAGAGCACAATCTTTGGTTGGATGGTTCAAATGGTCTATGACAGAATGCCATCAACCATTCTGGAAAGTGGGACATCATAGTGTATGTCAAGTTCTCATATCGACTGTAGAACTTCCTCAGTGACGATGTTAGTCGGTCACAAACATATCCCTGACTGAGAAGCTTATCTGAAAGACGCCTAGCTCTCAGAACAAAATCCGTATATTTGGTGCTTGCTCTGGCATAGCGTATCAACTGAGATATGAACAAGCCATAAGCAGGAGATGAAGGAATGTTGCTACTCAGGAAAGGAGATTTTGTTATGCTGAAATTGAAGTCATATTGAAAGATACGATACATGGTAACCGTTGTATCCCAAACAATTTTCAATAAATTTTTAGAATAAGTGGCTTTTTATAAAATTGTTTTGTAAGTCTAGTCTAGAGGGCACATGTAGCGAAGTTCGACCAATTTCGGTTGATCGTCTGTCTCTTCAACGCATTGGACATTTTCTGCTCTGTTTTCAAATTTTCTTGAAATTTCTAAATCGCTACGTTTTTCGGTATTTTCTGGACAATATTTTTCACATTCACATTCTTCGGCCTTATCATATTGTTTAGATTGAGGATCACTGACGAGGTTTAAGAACCCGAAACGTGCATGTCTGGTCCATGCTGTAAATTTATCCGTTCTTAAGTGATGTTACCCAATTTGAAGACGTTAACCATTCTTTGATATACACAACTTTTCGCGCTGTGTCTCATCCAGAAGGCCAATTTTCACATTTTCATTTATAACACGAATATGATCTCACAAAACAAATAAATCATTTTTTTTTCAAAAAGTCCCGCCCCATAAAGTGTCAAAATTAAACAGAGACGCCAAGCAGTCAGAATGTTCTCTACGTCATTCTGACGTTGCCACGTAATTCCGAGAAACGAAAAGTATTATTTCACGTTTAGCTAGCCGCAACAGGATGATAAGATCAATAATCGCCCATTAAGACCGTGTAAGTACCACATCCTAATTTGAGGTCAAATCTATGTAGCAGCGTAAACACACCAACAATATGGAAAATGTGAGCGGTACCGGAAGTAGCCCTGCAGAAAGCTCGACATTCCTGCAACGGAATCGAATTTACCAAAAATGTATAATTTGTGATTTGCGTTATGCAGTCCTTGCTTTTAGCCAAGGTATTGCGTAATATCCATGTGATGAAATGAACATTTGTTTTATGATATGATTTGTTCATGATCTGAATTTAAATCAGCGAAAAAATCATGTGTTTTTGTATGTAGTATATTTATTTCAATTTGTTTATATGTAACGTTTATTTTGGGAGTCAGTATATGTCACTTACGGCAAATGAATTTTACAATCTCCTGAAAACTTTTTCCCCAAGGCACGGAATTTTTACGGAGACCCTCAAGGAAGATTGTAGGAATTAAATGAAGACTGTTTAAACACATATATGAGATTGCTTAATTGAGATATAAGAATACTATTCTGAGATCTTGGATACCTGTCCTCTCTGAATGTCAGTCGGACTCCTCGGGTAATAACATATATGAGCTCGCTACAGCCGGCAGAGCACGGACGGCATTACGCACGTCCTCTTTTTATATCCATTTACATATTCATCTGTGTTGCTTGGACCCCTGTGTTTTACGGTCTTGTTTGTGTGTGGTCATCTGACAGTGAGGAGGTTTTTTACACCATAATTGTGCGTTCTTCGAGACCTCTGGGAAATCGGAATAGTGAGAGGGTTGTGCGCACGTATTCCAGGATAACCACACCGCCTGCTGTTTACGTGGCAGATGGCCGTCCTAAGTCGGCACCGGTTGCCCATTGGTCTCGTTGGTTTATGTGTAGTCTTTTATGTTTCATGTTTCTATAGTGTGAGTTGGTGTTCCTTGTCCCTTTTGCGTCTCTTTCTGTGGGTGTCTGTTCTGTGTTTTTACATGAGTGTTTTGGGATTTTGCTGTGGGTGCTGCAACCTAGTGTTATTGGAGGTCCCCTCCTTTCTTTTGGATTACTTAGCTGAGATACGGGATTACTAAATTAAGATATCGGATTAATTAAACTGTGGATTTCAAATTCATATTGGACATTTTTCATGTTCGCGGACTTTGTACTTCGGACATCGCACTTCGAAGGGACTGTGTCACAAACGCTAAATGTTCATTCTATTACAATGAACATAAAATAATTTTTATGAAGTATGTATTTATTTTCATATGTGAAATATAAAGCTCTCCAGTATTTTTTCGTCTACTGTGTTTTAATCATTTTTCTTTCCTAAATCGCATCTGGTTTCTTTTAGTTGACCCCTTAAGTGCGAAGTCCGGAGTGCGAAGTCCAAAGAACGTCAACTTGAAAAATGTCCAATATTATGAAATATCATTTTACTAAACATTACTAAACTGAAATCTTACCAAAGCAAGATCTCAGATTCAAAGTAGCTAAATTTGATTTCTTTTACTTAGATGAGATCACAGATTACTTTACCTTGATCAATCGCATCCGATATAAACTCCCATTTGTATAAAAAATAACTACATAAAAGAAGTACCTATCAGTTATTCAATCTCAAAGTCGAGAAGGCAAGGCAAAATCGTAAGAATTCCCATCGGAACGGCTGCGAACCTCGGTATGAACAACATTCCAAAGTGAGAACAGGTTACCGGGGGGAGTCAGCTTCTCCTGGTAATCCCATTCTAGGTTAACCTTATCCCGTTTCCGAGCTGCCCGTAACAATCCTTCTTGGATTTACCCTATCGGTGATTCTCTATATTCGGAATTAATATTAACCTGGGATGCATCAATCAAGGACAAAACTTAACTGAATCCAAATCATCTTTGATATACCGAATAGGCCACCCTGGTTTCAATCCATCGTGAGAAATTATCTACAACGGGATGTCTGAGGCGGATTGAATCGAAAATCGAAGGGTCAAGGACAGGTTGAATCCAGTATAAATGAAAGATTGTATCCTGGTTGTCAAATCTAAAGTTTAATCCAGGGTGAGTTGATGATAGGATGGAATACATCTTGGTCGGGGAGAAACAGGATTAAATCAATTTTGGTAGGGTTGGACCAAGGTTTGATAGATTAGAGGGGAGAGGTAAATGAACCAATTACTCGTATGTCCGATGGGAAAAATTTGGATGGTATTGATTCAGAAATAGACGTATCCTTTTGGTGTATCGAAAAGGAATATGTTGCATTCAAGGCAGGTTGGATTAGAATTATATATATGAAAACTTGAATGGATTCGGAATTGTGTGCATCTAATCCATCCTTATTAAATCAACCCGTGAATCAACGAACTCTGATCTGCGTGTCTATGCCTTAAACGAATTCTTAATGTCAATATTTTCTCCAGTTGAAGTCGGACACATGAAAACCCATTGAGCTAGTCAATGCTGACTTGATCAGTGTTAGGCAGAATCCTTGATTGGCAGGATCGTCTGTTGATAGGATGTGGGTTATGTGAATCCATGATAGGGTAAACTATTGAAGGGTGTAAAGAAGAAAGTTTTGAACACGATGAGGTGATATTAATAACGTGTAAGGCTGATTCAGGTTAGAAAAGATAAAGACTGTGTATAGTAGTTTGATATCTTGGTTAAGTAATCTTATATTACAGTTATCTGAGATGATACGGTAGCTCAGTTTAGTTATATAAGCTTTTAGTAATGTTGGAATGCAGAATGTTAGATTGCTAGTAATAAAAAATTTAAGTTTAGTAAATGTTTATCTCAGTTAAGCTATTTGAGATCTCAGATAAAATGTTTATTTTATTATGTTTCTTTTGGGGCTTCTTATATTATTCATGTATCGATTAGAATATTTTCCATATTTTATTCTTTCTGTTTAGTATTCATTTTGAACAACACATGTATCAAGGATCCAATTTGATTGTTCAATTAAAAAAAATATGTCCATATATATACACATGTTTTAAATTCCCAGTTTTCTTTGATTTTTATATATATTGTTCTAGACGGATGTCCCTTTTTTATCGAAGTTGACGGGATATTAAAAATACGACAAAAGAAATGCAAGGGACATGGATCCGGATGCCCAGGATCAAGTCAAGACGCATCATTTTTATCTAGCGAGGTATATAAATGTAAGTAAGGAATAGATTAATTATAGAAAGATAAGAAGCGGCGTTCTCTTGTATAACAGTCCAAGAGAATACTGAAAACAGTAATATCACTAAAAGCAATGCTATAACTTAAATTGGAGTTATCTTTCTTGGAAATGTATCTCTTTATATTACTGGAAGCAATAATACTATAAAGATAGTCATTTCGCTCTTATACCAGTGGATTCGGGGAGAAATGAGGGTGATTAGGTGTTGTATCTCATTCAAATGTACACTGAATAATTATTCAAAACATCGGGAAATTTTTTTTCCTTAACATATATGAGAAAAATATATCAGAGAGAAGAAAAATTGAAAAATTGACATAATTTTTCAATTATCAGTAAACAAAAATGTTCATATTTAATTGATTTGTCGTTGAATGAAAGAATTGTATGATAGAAACTGTGCTTGTAGCTTTAGATCTTTGCTTTGTCTATATTACAGAAATATGTAATATAGAGTTACCACATTGCTGTTTTCAATAATATCAGGGAATATTTTTAGCAGTAATATTACAGTTTTAAGTAATATTGCTGTTTTAGTATTCTCCTGGACTGTATAATTCTATGTCTTACCAACACCTAAAATCCTGAAAGACAATTGGATAATCCATACCTTGTGAACGTCGTGTATATCTTAGATCCTGCGACTCAACCTTATATCGGTAACGCTACTATTACGTCATGAATGCCCATTGTTTGACGTAATAGCGAAAATGCCCCGTACACATTCAAATGCAATAGTGTTTTATTGCGCTTTATTACCTCTTTTCTAAATCTCCGTCTGAAACGAATTCCTTTTTCAGTTTATACATTTTTAACAAACCGTTTTCGCATAAGATCTTTTTAATGCAGACAATGATTTCTAAATCCAGCAAAGAATGAAAAAGGTAGACATTTTGGTTTTGATGCCATTTTGTTTTAGACATGAAAATGATTAAAAATCATAAAGTTTTATAATACAAAAATTACAGGAGACTAATAGAATCTATCCCGATGCGATTAACGACAAGGAAATCCAACCTGAGTGTCCGGAAAATATCACAAGTACAATGACGAGGCTTGCCTAGTCATGGACAAAAGCAAATCAAGAATATGGTCATTATCCATATTTGTCATACATTGGTTGGATTTCCTTGTCAATAATCATACACAGTGATTGATTATTTTTTCTCCCAAACCTGATAAGACCTCCAAAATGATCTTTCTGTACGCATTTTCGCTTCGCCATCCAGAACGAAGTGACGAATGACAAAAGTTTGTTCTCATGAAATGCATAATAATACATTGTTGAGAAATTTCAATACATTAAAAATTCATAAAATCATTGCATGCGTGACAGACTTTACAAAAGCATAATCAATAATAAATCATAATTTAACTTAGAGGATAATTAACCATAATTTTTTTCTTAAATAGACTAATATCATTTGTATTATTATAAATAAGTGATAATGTTTAAGAGTGCTGTATCTTTATATAAAGTAAGCAGGTAGAAATCGTATTCTTGCATTTTTAATTTCATTATCATCACGGTGATTGATTATTTTTTTCTCCCATTACCTGATAAGACCATGTGAATAGATAGTGATACTCGTCATCTATTTCGTTTTTTTAACAAAGCTGACATATTCTATTCTCTTTCGTAATATTTTGCCATCTACCGCATTCAATAGGCAAAACTGGTGTGCATGCTCCATATCTACAAACGATTTTCTCAGTTTTTAAGGTAATAAAACAAAATATTGTTCTACACAATGATTCGTTTTAAAGATTCCATAATTTATCCCTTTTGATGATCATGAAGTATACATGTTATCATGCAATTTTTGCTTGAATTGATCAATAAGAACTCTTTTCACACTCTTTTTGAAATGTGTCTTTCCATTATGACGTCATAATTAACTTTCACATGTATAGCTTATCATCTTATCCTCTGCCCTTGGATGGTCGATTTGTCATCTTGCACATTTTATGAGTACAACATTGGAGAACTGAAGAAAACTATAGTGGAACTATCGCAGACTTTGAAAGTCTATGCTTCATACAACAGTAAAAGATATCTCGTAAATTTTAATACTACCTGTGATAAGGGCATTGGTATGAAGTCTGGTCCATGCTGTAAACTTATCTGTTTTTAAATGATGCTAATGGATTTGAAGACGTTTAACATTAGTACCACTTAGTGAGTGTTACTGCTAGTGGACCAGGAGTCCCCGAGGGCACATGTAGCCAAGTTCGATCAATTTCGGTTGGTCATTTCTTCAAACGCATACGAAAATATGTTTACAAAATGTTCTCAAACATCTGAAACATGGGTCCTATAGCATCATATCCCAGCCACCTTGCTACGTCTTTCGGTATATTTTGGACATAAATTTCCACATATTTTGGCCATATGTCATTGTTTAGATTGAGGATCACTGAAGAGGGTTAAATACCCGAAACGTACATGTCTGATCTATGCTGTAAATTTTTCTGTTTTTAAATGATGCTAATGAATTTGAAGACGTTTAACATCTATCATATAATAGAGACTAAGTTATATAAACGTGTACGTATGACGTACATTTACACATCATCTTTTGACGTCATAATCATAAGACGTCGTTTAGCTACACGTGCGAATCGGTAGTAAGGTGAACGTGTAGCTAGCTTCTTTTCAATCGATTTAATCTGCGAGAAAAAATACATTAAAGTCTGTCATCGAGATTCGTAAAAACCTCGACACACGGAAAGTTAGAATCCTAAACGTGCTTTATAACACGGAAAGTCTGGAAATTTTCAAAAAAAAGTTACCCGTTCTTTAGTTACATGTAGAGCGTCGTTTACACGTTCATAACGTGTAGCTATACCTCACGTCATGACGTCATTTGAACAAAGATCGCAGAAAGTGATGACGTCATATGTACACGTCGCTCTAAAACTTGTAACTAAATCTCTCCATTATTAAGACCATACTGGCCTCTAAAATTAAATTTGTAATCAGACGAGAAACAATGACCAGACAAAGATATCAATTAGGAGGAAGTTAGATTTCTGAAGTGTCTTGCATTCACCTTATGTTGAATTGCTATAGAAATTGCAAGACATATACTGATTTCGTTTGCAATAAACATATATAGGTTAAAATGTTTCAAAGAAACTTGAAATTGAATATGAAAAGAAAAGACATACATAATTTTCCTTATTTGATATCTTATGTCGCATGGGAATTATCTCTATTTAACTTCATGATGACGTCCTGTCGTGAATTGAAATACCGATTATGCTATTAACTGGACACGTTTACCAAATATGTTTTGAACTATGTTCATTACCACGAGAATGCCCTCTAAGAGGTATTTTATTTTCAATGGTAGCAGGATTGATATTCGTCTTCCTTCTCTAATATAATAAAGCGGTGTAACATATCAAGATGTTTGTTATTTTATTTAAAAATGCTCACTGCAGAACACGCAGATGAAGAAGGCATAAATCGCAATCAATCACGAATACAGGGAGGAAATTGAACCAACCAATTAGAAGAGGACAATGTGGATGTGAAGAACTCTGATTTATCGAATCGAGTTTCTACTCGTCACCATCGTTATTAAGCTTTCTTAATATTTCGAAAGAGAAACTAAATGAGTTTCCAAACGAAAAATGTTAAGATGTTTGATGCAATTTTCCTTTTGAGCCATGTTTAATGCTTCTCAACCACGATGTGTTTATAGATTAAGTAATAAATAGCTTCATTTAAAAGCAGACAAATGATAATTATATTACATAAACGTGATAAAGAGCTACTAAAGCTAATTTGTTCTAATTTCTGAAGTATTCTTGGATCAAAACCTAAATTGAATGTATTCATGAAAATTTCAGTCCCGAGTTGCCTCAACGTTGTACCAGAAAGGTAAGAATAGAGGAATATATTAAATTAGGCTTTTAAGGTTCAAAATCTATATGCATTGTTTTGTTTCTTGTTACTCGACAAATCCAAAGACTTGAACTAGCGCTTTCTCAAGAATTGCACCCTGACTGAATGTGACGATGGGACTCCATGACGGGCCCTTTCCAAACCCCATTAGATAGACAGGGTCCCGACTACAGTCCTCTCTGAATGTCAGTCGGACTCCTCGGGTGATCATATGTAATAGCTCGCTACAGCCGGGAGAGCACGGACTGTATTTGGTATGTCTTCATGATCTCCCTACGTCATTCCGTCTGTTTGTATGTTCTACTTACAGTGAGGAGGTTATTTTACACCACAATTGAGCGTTCTTCGAGACCTCTTGGCAATCGGAAAAGTGGGAGGGTTGTGCGCACGTAATCCTGGATAACCACGCCGTCTTCTACTGACGTGGCAGATGGCCGTTCTAAGTCGGCACGATTACCCATTGGCCTCGTTGGTTTATGTGTAGTAACTTGTGTTTGATGTTTCACTGTGATTAGGCGTTCCTTCCTGGTGTGGAGCTCGTAGAAAAGTCCCCCCGAGGGGTTTGACAGTAAGTAGTTTGAATATCCTCCCTGACATGGTCGCCATAGCACTTTCTAGCTAGACTTAACCTAAGACAATGCATGAATTTTAGATATTAATTTTATTTTCATGCGTTAACGTCGACGACGGGTGCGGCCAGCAAAACAGGGGATACTCCCGGGCACCTGGCCCAGCCTTTAGCTTGCTAGGGGTCCATCGATGCTAAATTTTGTAATCTATTGTGAGTACTGTAGAGATTATCATCAGGATCTCCTTTAACTCATTCTACCATAGCGTCTCTTTCTGTTTGTGTCATCTTTGTGTTTTGCAGTGGGTGTTTTTAGGGTTTACTTTTGCTGTTGTTGCTGCAACTAGGTGTTGTTGAAAATTCCCTCCTTTCTTTAACTCGCTATGATATTTTCTACAGTGTATTGCAACATCGCAATGGTCACAGCGGAACACACATTGATAACGAGACGGAGATAGCGGGAACAATAACATCACATCATTGAATATAATCATTAACTCATAAACATAGAAACAAACATAGCAAAATAAAAAAAAACCCAAATAGAATATCAAGAATAAGCAAATACATACATGTGTTCGAAAGTAGCATTGACACGATATGGTAACAATTCTATGATACAAAATGTAAACGCAGCTACGTTAAGGCACTCCTCAGAAATGACGTCTTCAAATATGGCGCGAAATGACGTCAACCTCAGATTTTGACGTCATTAACACGGAATCTATTGTCGTTTGCAAATTTTGATGCTCTTTATTGTCATTTATCATCGAGTTAGATATTTATACATGGTTGAATTTTGTGCCGAGTATGATATAACTTTTATCTCTATAGTCCAGTCAAAGTACAGCATATACATGATATAGGGGCCCAACCTATAACAAATTGAAACACAAACTTTTTCTGTTGATTTCATTACCTTAATGCAGTGACTTTCACGGGAGAAATTGTCTACCAAAATCAACCCCATGGAAATTGGATTTTTCTCCGAAAATATGAAAATTCTAATTAAAAATCGCAAAAAACTGGAGAATTCAACTTACTCATTTATTTCTCATCCAAATTGGACCAAACCAATTCCTATTTTTCAATAACGTAAAAACGTTGTTCCATGAAGCGATCTTATGATTTGAAAAACTGTATTTCATGCTTTACTTTCGGGGAAAAAGACGAAATTTAGTAATGAAATCTCTGAAAACTGGAAAAAGGGCTTTCACACATAATGGCTTAATGAAAAGGTACATTTGTATCATTTTGTTTTATACTTAAATTGAATATAAGTACACGAACAAACATTTCATGTACAGAACCTCTTAATTTTGAAACCCTGAGACCCAAATAGGCCTATTTAGCTAACCCGAGGATCTGAGGATGTGTATAAAGTGCAATTATCGTATATTTTTTTTTTGAAAATTCTAACGAATTTCTTTGTTTCATCTTTATTTTTGCATACATGGTTATGGAGAAAATGGAATAACATTTTTTTAAACCGGAAATCTGATTTAAGCCAACTTTCATGTGTGGATCTAGGGTGGTAACGATAAAAAAGTGTTCCTTCATAAACGGCTTGACCCCTTTCTCTTTTCAGAAATCGAACTTAAACGTTAACTTCAGCGGAGCTAGATCCCACCTCTATTTCATGCCTAAGAACCATGTACACGTGCCTTGCTTTATACACGATGTATACATGGGCGGATCTAGATTTTCCCAGGGGGGGGGGGGCAACCCGTCGGGGAGGGGATCCTGTCTATGATTAAAAAGATAGATTCTTAAAAACATAAAAACGGGGAAATCCGCGGGTTTTTTTTGCAAAGTCCAGGGGAGGTTTAAGAACCCCTCCCTCCTAAGGACCCCTTAACCACCCTCTAGATCCGCCCTTTCTGCATGTTTAAACAGTCAAAGTAAAGATTTTTTAAAAAGAGCACATTTCTTCATTTCTTCCACATTGAGAATTCATTCATCTAAAACAATATGAAATAGGTCATCTTCTTGAAGGGATCGCTGACATTTCATTATATCATTTAATAGCATGAATTCTTCAACTGTTTATTTTGAAGCATTGAAATACATGTTTATAGTGTAAAACAAATTAAAAAATACTAAGTTACTGGGAAATTATTGGTATATTCTCAAGAACTTCGCCATTTATTTTTAAAATTGCACATTATGCATTTCTTTCATCACAAATACCATATCTATTTGAATTGACTCCGAGTTATCGCAAGAAAAACAAAATATGCAATACAAGCCATTTGGACTATTTCAAAAAAGAGACTCGATATGAAGACTCTTGCTACCTTGCACCCTCTCCACTCCATCATAGACAATAGAATTTGGAAAATTAAAAAACACCGTAAAAATCTAATCCATCACACGATTGTCCTATAGATATACGTGACATCATATGATTTTTTTGTGTGCAAATACTGCGTTTCTTCATAGTCTGATATAGAAAATTGTGAAAGTGGGGTCGGGACGTTTGAAAGTCAAATATGTAGTAGTTACCTTAAACAATTTTATAATAAAACCTAATTATAACCTCACGTATAAGTTATAAGTAATTATAGTTGATTTTTCACGATCGCAAAGTCCGAATAAAAATGTAAGACTCTACTCGTGCATGTACAATCGGTTTTCCTTTTTTAGTCTCGATAAGAAATCAATTTGAGATCGGGGACACGTTTCGGAAGACTGTAATATTTCATATTGATCATGTATTTAAAGCTGGCAAGCGCATTTTCAAATGCCGACAAATACTGTAAATTGGATTTTATTCGTCAGATACCAATTTTCGTCATTTTCGTCAGTGCCTTCTTTGACGAAATTACGTACCGACGAATATAAATACTCCTGACAAAAAATAAATTGTGGTTCAGTCTCCTGGTAAACTTAAAGATAAACCGGGAGCACTATGGAAGAGGGAGGAAGAAGCTTAAGATTCCGAGTCTTAAGATATTATCAAATAGTGTTATTACGACACGCAAATGGCAAATAAATGAAAACTGAAAACAAACAAATGTTAAGTTGGCTTTTGAACAGACGTGTTTACATTTTAGAGACCGTTGGATGACGAATTTACGTACTGACGAAATGGTCATTTTTAACGATTTGACGAAAATTGGTACTGACGAAAATAAAGCAATTTACAGTATACATACACTATAAATTTCATTACAAGGCCATGCTATGTTGAACACAAGGGGGATGTCCGATAACATCTCTAGACTGCACATTAATATATGATGTATAGATAGATCTAGTAGTTCTTCGATTTGATCCTCAACAAATTCCTATATTATATCCATCATTTGTGAACTCTTAGGTGCCCAAATCCCGAAAGCGTAATAACAAAGAATATAACATGTAACTCACGCCAGTGTAACACAGAATATGTAGTTCGTATTTCAAGAGCATATTATTCGAACGTCGGACCCATGGAGCAAGCGACGTTTTCTGAATCACTTCATAAGAATGACGTTAACGAATTCATTATACCTTTTTCTTCTTCTTTTTTTTTTATTTGGGAACGGTATTCAGCCATTTGTGTATATGCAATATGCTACGAGTTTTGTGTGTTAAGAGAAATGATTTGTTCATGAAATATATTCGATTAAATAATTAACATCCTTAAGCCATGATCAATAAGAGTAACTTTATTGTATTCTTGTAATGGAATGAGAATTATTTCCCTGACGGACCACCTTACACATAAATTTTAAACTTGCTATGGCGCAACATGACGTCAACATACATTATTATTTGAAAATTGTATTCGAGTAGTCATGTCGTCACTGGAAGTACGTCTGTCATACTAAATGCAAATGAATACAAGCTTGTTTATTAAGATAAAAAACTGATAAGGAAAATTTATCCACACGCATTATGTGTCAAGAAAATTTTCACATCTAAAATTAAAATAATTCATAGAAATCAGGTATAGACATTATCACATGAGTACGATATCCGGATTTTTAAAAATAACGAAACTTTGAGGGTGGATATCAATGTGTTCCACGCCAATATTTTTGGAAGACTTTTTAATTTCATATTTACTATATCATATTAAAACACATAAAACACAAAAAGTCTGTGTTGCAATTAGTTCAAGGTTCAATATTACTTTGACTGGACTAATAGTAAAAATACTTGAATGGCATAAAGTACTATACAAATATTTGATGAAAATGCTTGCCTAGCAACCACGTGCGGATGTTACTCAAAGTCTTAGAAAAGCTTGAAGGCTTTATGGATTCTTTTTTAACATAGATGATTCGTTTTTTAAACTGACGTTAAACTAACTGAGGATACATAGAGCCTTTCAATCTAAACAAAGTGAAAGCAAGGAAATAATATAATAAGATCATAATAAATTCTCTATAAAGGCAAAATTTAAAAAGGGGAGAGCAAATACTACCGACGACAAATTAAAAAAAAGAGGCTTAAAAATTAAAATGCGGTGATGTTGGTTTATTCTGGAAGTTACTAAGTAAGGTGACTTGCGTAACATTCAGATACGACTTTGTCAATTATGAATAATTGTACGACATGCATTCTCTTCGTGGTATTCTTAATAATTAGAATGCAAAAAGATAATGATATAGAATTTTCACGTCTCACTGTTTTTTTTTTCTCTCTTTGTTTCTTCGACAACGAAAATTGAATATCACAAGCTAAAATAAAAATTATAATCTATATTTTAGTAACGAAATGTTACAGAATTAATCTACTTTTTCCTAATATCACATATTTCATCTGTACTGTACAAAGCTCTTTTAATAAGTACAAGCATATACAATATACGGAAACAATGCCTATTGATATCATGGTGCCTCTCACTGAGTCAATTAAAAAAAAAGCAAGAACTTCGTAAACATTTTGAAAAATAATATATATCCACGGCAAGGATCGAACTCGCGACCATTGAGTTAAGTCATGCGTCGTCGACACTATGCCACTGCACCGTTATGCATTAGGGATAAAAATTGTCTTTTATTCCAAAAAAAAGAAGAAAAGTGCGCGCTTGAACTCATTTATGGCAATACCTACAAGGTATTTTGGTAGTAAGCATAGGACTGTTATTGCAGGAATGTCGTTGCGCCAGCTCGTTTTATACAATACATTGTTTGTATGTTATAAATAGTTGTCACCTGACTTGTGATGTGGCACATGACATCACTATTGGCTGAATGTGTAGTACAAGCTTAGTGTTAAACACTGATACCAAATACATAAAGAAATTTTATTGGAGGATGTCCTTTTTTCATGATTGAAAATGTCTTTTTAAAATGCCACGAATATTGCAACGTTAAAACGAGGAGTGCGTTAACGTAGCTGCGAAGTTGGAAATAAGGATATTTTTAATACCTCTTATCGTCTTTATTCTTTGTTTAAAGAAACATTCATACAGAGTCAACAACGCAAACATTTCAAACCCAAACAAAAAGCACAACGAATACATTGTCAACTAGTAAGTATGTGCATTTAAAATAATGATAAACATCCTTATCTTTTGGAATATCTTTTTAGAAATTCTCGTAAACCTTTATTCGGAACCTCTCGCCCTTTAATCGCACCTGCGTAAGAAAAGGATGAGGGTGTTCTGAATGGTAAACCTTAATATCAGAAAAAGTAGGTTTGTTTTAAATATCTATGGGGGATATGCTTCATGGAATAAATGTTATTGCAACATATGCGCATTGAAACAGATCAAAATAGAAGAAATTAGATAAGATATTTTGAGAGAATCCTCACGTACAACCGAGATGTATTGCAAAGGACAGAGATTATGCTCCCTAAAACCATTCAAAGAGAAGAAATGAAAAAAAAATTGGAAAAGCATTAATAAATATGATTGGAAATTGAAATACGAAACAATGACACTGATGATAAACGAAACATTTTGATACTTTTTTCAGTCTACATCTCAGATATTGTCATAGATTCTGGTACAACGGGTGTCACAGATACTAAGTTTACAGGACTTATACTGACTGCTCCAATGCTCTTGTTTGGTATGATTTTTCGAATACTATTAAAATATTAAAAACTCATAGATGTAAAAGTCTTGAACTACTCACAGAAATTACACAGATATAATATATTTGTAAAAGTCAAAATTTTACTTCTTCAATTTTTCTTGAGAGAGCAATTTGATGAAGTTTACTTTCCTTATTATATCATAAGGAATCCGTCTTCTCTGTCATGATCCTTATTCTAAAAATGGTATTGCTGCCAAAATAAACTGAACGATCGTCTCAATTTTACCTACTGTCCGGTTTACTAAATCCAGATTATAATTACTAAAATGCGTGACGTCGGACACCGTGACGTGAATGTTTACAGTTCTTGATACGGAGAAAACAATATTGCGGCGGGCAGAAATTAATATGGGAATTTTCCGTAGACAATTTATTTTCCGTATAGCAGCCTAAAACAGTTGAATGGGTGAGTTCATGCTCATTTCCTGTTACAACTCAATGTAGCCAACCTACGGAGACAATAAATTATTGGTAAATTCCCACAACGGAAGAATATACCTACAGACATTGTGCTCTGAAGAAAGTGAGCAGGAGAGTACTTATATTTCCTTAATCATCTACGTTTCTTTGACCAACTTTCCACTGCGTTTGATGATAATTGTACATGTACAGCGTATTTCTGTACCAGTTGTATGGTTTAGAAAAATATTTGAAGGTCACCAACACCTATTTTACATGAAAGTACAACTGATAAGGAATCATTATCCAAAACATGCATGTATGGCGCACTGCAAATAAAAATTTCTGACCAAAGGCTGCTCTCTTGTATCAGAATAGTAGTCTTCTTATTCATTTGTTACTACGCTCGGTTTTCATTGTCTTATTGCCTTACTGTTAAAACGAATTGTTAAGGGTTGGTTGATTATAAGGGTAATTAATGTACGAAAATCATTCATACGTGTGTTTAGAAAATAATGCAAATATGTTTTCTTCTTTTCAAAGGTGGTGGTATTTTTGTTCTTATTTGTATTTTGATCAGTTGCGTAGGATTCATACAGTGCACGCGGTGAGTATAGTTAGCAACTGATGAGAGTAAAAGTATGCATCTTTCTTGAAATACTTGATCATCATGGGGCTCAGATGGTTAAAAAAAAAGATTTTTTTTTTCAATACTGATGATGCATAGGTTTATTGCTTTATTCATTGTAAATGCTATATACAGTGGCGGATCTAGGATTTCAGAAAAGGGGGGCCCAAAGTTTCAGCTCGAAGAAAATTGTTCAAAGAAAAACTGACAAGCAAAAAAAAAAAAAGACCTCCAAAACCTGAAGATCAAGACTGGTGATCTTAATTAATAAGTTGGGGGGGGGGGGTCATTCCAACTGCATGTTGCATTTAGAAGTTTCTTGATACGTTTACTAAAGTTTTTAGGTATACTGGCGAGCGTAGCGAGCCGGAAAATTTTAAGATTTGAAGTTTTCTTTTTTTGTTTTGGTTCAGTCATCCATACATGTATATATATACATACATGTATATATATAATTCTAAATTGGCGAGCGGGGCGAGCCGGGAAATTTTTGGAATAGATGGTTACATTTTGTCATAAGATTACAATATCTCTCTCATTTTCCATCCTCTATTTTTGTTTGACCAATTGGGGAAGGTTGGGAAGATTAGGGCATTGCAACCCCACTATCCACCTGTCTAAACTGGTAAGATCGGCCCATGAAAATGAAGCATTTGGTAATTATTCAAGTGTTAATTTAATTTTGAATTTTGTATATGTTTATGACATATGAATCCGTTAAAACACGATGACAAAGAAAGTTCAAGACAAAGTGAAGACGAAAAGATAGACAGTTAATGAAAAATTAAGTGTGGCGAGCGAAGCGAGCCGAAAATTTCCCCAAAAGTAAAGAGATTAAGCATAAAAAGAGTATTCTGAATCAATAACTTTGGGTAAAAAAAGGGGGGGGGGGCCCGGGCCACCTGCCCCCCCCCCCCCCTTTAAATCCGCCACTGATATAAATTCTAAGTATTACTCTAAGTTTAATATTGCAGATTTACTTCACGAAATTTGAATTTAATAGAGTAAGTTTGAATTAAAAGAAAGTTACATTATAAACATCAATGCAACACTCACTAGTAGATCTTTTCGAAATATAGAGTTATGTTTCATTTGAGACGGTATTTGACTTAAAATAATTATGATACCATGGAATTTGTAAAGTAATGCAATCCTATATCGTTATTTCCAAGCCTTTAAAGATTGTTGCAATAGAATTTGATGATGTCACAATTGTCCTACGCCATATACCGTCATAAAAGGGAAATAACTGGATAATCCCGAATTTGAATTGGTCAGGGTTCCTCAAAATAAATCAGGAAAAAGTAAATTTACATTATAACACAAGCATTTGAGGATCTACTTTATTTTTCAAAGATTACCCACAGTGCGGATAAATCTTGAGATACTCACTCTTACATAACACCTGGTCTAGCGCAAAGTTCGCGAGTTCACTACAATTTAAAAGGAAAACTTAAAATAATCTTGGGGTTTATGTCAAAACCTACATTTGTATTTTAAAGAATAACAGATCTACGAAAAAGGATGGAAGCTGTTCATTACATGTCCTCAGTACCATACAATGAATCGAGTTCGCATCCATATCATGAGTCCGATAATGAAGCTACATACGACTATGCATATGACGTCGATGAATCATGTAGACCTACCTCTGACCGTGATTCATATCTTGAACCAAATTCCATGTTGGATGAAAATCATGCTCAGTCAGAAAGTTGCAGTGATAACGACAGACACAGTTATATCATCGTTGTTTCGGATACAGTTGAAGGTAGATTTCTGAACTAATAAACTATAAAAGTAACGACGTGCTCACAATGTATGCGATGTGAAAATTAATCCTGGGTAATAAAGAAAAAAAAATCAATATCAGCTAAAATTTGCATAAAAGCAACTGTTCACACAAGGTACATTCTGGCAAGAAAGTTCATGAACTCCTGGATTTTACTAATAACAGGAAGACCAAGGGGTCACAATGCTCACCTGATACTCATGTGTATTGTTAGTCGACTTACAGATTATGATCTAAACTTACGCATTCCGATATTTTTTCTTGACCATTGATGCAAAAAAAAAGAACTCTTGATCTTATTAAAAATTAAATTCCCTATCAATCTTTTGTACTTGATATCCATAGAAAAATAGAACAAAAATTCCCCTATAAAAGCATTTAAGAACTTGATGTTACATATATAGATCAAATTTTGTATTATGCACGGAAGCATAACAAAGCATTAAATGACAACGATATGAAAAAAATAAGGAAATCTGATATACGACTCGGTCGGAATTGCTGTTATCTGCACCTCAACAACCTTGTAGAGGAAAATGAATCTTTGGCTGTTCCCTCTAATATTGTAGTGATGGTAGATCTCCCTCCTTTAACATGTTGGCCATCGTCCCATCGTCACGAGATTTGTAATTTTGCCCCTCTCCTTTGTATTGATTCTGATCGTTTTATTAATTATTTCCTGATTAGTGTAGGGGTCCCTTATTAAGGCTCCGTACTACATGATCGATCTTACGAGAGCTACGTATGTTGTTTTTCTGAATTCTGTTTCTTTTTTTTTCCTTCAATAGAGATTGCTAGAAAAGCTCATATAGATTGTCTTGTACTGTCGGTCGGTTTGTCTATCTGTCTGTGTCTGTCTTTATGCATGTCCTTTCCTTTCTTTCTTTCTATCAATAAAGAACTTGTCTTGTCTGTCTGTGTGTGTGTCTATTTCTGTGTCTTTCCGTCTGTTTGTATGTCTTTTGAGATGTCTGTCTAGATGCATCTGTTTATCTGTGTGTGTCTATTGTTGTCTTTATGTGAAAGGGTGTATGTTTGAGTCAGTGTGTATTTTTATCTGTTTGTACATGTGAAATATCAAAGCCTCACCCCTTATTGTTCTAAGTAGGTCAAAGTCACATATAGAGCAGGGTAGCAAATTACCGCTCGCCCACTCGCCAATGCGAGTAAAAGCTCATTGTTGGCAACTTAAATTTTGATTTTAGTAGCCACGTGGCGATCATACAATTCTTGGTTTTTAATTCAAATTCACTTAGTCAAAAGTCATGGTATCAAATGAAAGCTTTGGTAATGAGGAATCAATATTGTCTGTTTCGGTGTCTGCCGTATATCTCTTAGGCTAAGTATGATTTTCTTCTGTCAATGGATGCTGAAATGCTGTGGAAAATCGAGGTGATCGATCCAAATGGGTACTAATCATATACACGTATTAAAAAGAATTCATCCAAAATCTTCAAAAGCAAAGAAAACATGATGATGTGTAATGTTTTATTGGTATTTCTAGGTATCTGGATGATATTCTTACCATCGGCAATCCTGCAAATAAAAAGTATAAAGATGTTATTTATCCACAAGAATTTACTCTAAACAATGCAAACGTTACAATGACAGAAACACCATATTTGGACTTAAATATCAGAATTGTTAATGGGGAGAGAGTGTATGACAAACGAGATGATTTTGGATTCAACATAGTAAATTTCCCCTGGCTTAACGGTGATGTTCCTAGGTTACCGTCATACGGTATCTACATTTTACAGCTCATCTGGTATGCTACAGCATTGACTGATGTATTAGATTTTCATAGAAGAAATTTACAAATTACGAAAAAAAAAAAAAACAAAAAAACTTTTAGGTCAAGAATTTCACTTTCAAAAAGTAGTAAAACCTTTCTAGAATTTTTTCAACAATTATGGTCAACTTCTTTTGAAATTCGAACCCATACAAGCAACTGAGTATATAACTTTGGGTATTTCAAAACTTGCGTTTTATGATGACATAATTAACAAAATAAGAAGGATCAAAAGCAGACAGCATAACCATCGAAATGCGTCAGAATCCTCAAACGTCTTTTATACCGTGGATATCATCCTAATGTCACCAGACGGACACTAGGCTTGGTACTTGACCAATCTGCAGTCTTGTACGAGCGCATTCTTAAAACTTGCACTCTACCTGACTGTGACAACAGGACTCCATGGCGGGCACTGTTCAAACCTCTTTAGAGAGGACAGGGGCCCGACCACCTAGCTGTCCTCTCTGAATGTCAGTCGGACTCCTTGGATGATAACATATATGAGCTCGTTACATTCGGCAGAGCACGGACTGTATTACGCATGTCCTCTTTTTATATCCATTTATATATTCATCTATGTTACTGGGGCCTCTGCGTTTTACGTGTTTGTGTGTGGTCATTAAACAGAAAATATGTTATTTGACACCGTAGTTGTGCATTCTACACCGTCTGCTGCTAATGTGTAGTTATCCTGGATTACGTACGCACAAACCTCCCACTTTTCCGATTAACAAGATGTCACAATTATGTTGTAAAACAACATATTCACTGTTACACGTCTTAAGTCAGCACCATTTGTCTCGGTGGTTTATGTGTGGTCTTTTGTGTTTCGTGTTTCTGTGGTGTGTGTTGGTTTTCCTTGTCCCTTTTGCGTCTCTTTCTGTGGGTGTCTGTTCTTTGGTTTTTTTTTTGTATTTGGTGTTTTGAAGTTTTTCTGTTGGTGCTGCAATCGGGTGTTGGTGGAGATCCCCCTACGTTCTTTAATATCATAGTCATGTGATTTGTCTTTTTAATGCCAATGTGTCCATGTCTCTCTACAAGTGAGTACGTCTGTTTGTGTGTACATATGTATATGTCTGTCTGTCTATGAGATCCTCTGTATGTGCGTCTGTGTCTATCTTTCTGTCTTTTTGTCTGTCTTTGTGACTGTCCATCTCATATTTTTGTATCTTTGTGTTTTTCTGTCTGTCTGTCGCTGTGTATCTGTCAGACTATTTATCTCTATGTGTTTGCATGTTTCTATTTGTCTTTGTTCGTCTTTGTGTGCCTGTATTTATGTTCTTTGTTTACCTTTATTTATGTATCTGTCTATGTGACTATTAGTGACTGTCTGTCTGTCTTTAAGTGTCTGTCTGCGTTTGTACAACTATCTGTCTGATTTACTGATTATCTTCCCGTCCTTCTGACTTCTATGAATATGTTTGCCTTTCTGTCAGGAAGATTGTCTGTCTTAAAATAATTCTTACTTAAAATGGTAATGGACAAATGTGTTGGTACAGTTTTAACCTCTAAGTTAAGGCCATTCCTCTAGGGCAAGGTCAATGAAACATGTACTTCATAACTCAAAATTACATTATCTAGGACATTTTCAAATCTAAGCATTCTATAAAGTAGATGTTCCCGTGGGGGGACACTATATATAGCCATATTTCCGGAGGGAAAGATGGCTAGGGGGGAAAGACTACTATATAACACCGGGACTTGAACCCAAAACACTAGAGTCCATGTGTACAATAAATATTTATGTTCATGATTAAAAAAAAATAAAACGCACACATAATAAGAATATAAAAAACATATAGTGCATATCAAAGTATCTAGAAACTTAAATATGAAAAATAGCAATCCAAGGAATACTAGTGTCGCCTGCGAAGCGGCTTAATATTCTAGAAAGTGGATCACATATGTAGGTCAAGGTCAGTTGATTCAACTTTATTGGTAACAGTATAGATGTCTTATCAAATGAAATTCATATGTGATATACCAGACCTCTTACTTACCGATTTAAAGTTATGGTCAATCTAAAATTTTCAGAAATGAGTGTCAATCACCTAGGTCAAGGTCACTACGTAAAAATACTGGTAACAAAACAATGGTCTCATAAAAAGTAAATGTGTAAAATTGTAAAGCCATATCACTTACCAACAAAAAGATGTATACAATCTTAATTTCTTAGAAAAGAAGATCAAATATCTAGATGTAGGTCATTACGCCAATAATTATGGTATGTTTAGACAGCTACAAGGAAAACACATGTGAAATATCAAAGCCGGATCGCTTACCAATTAAAATATATAAAAATCTTAACTTTTTTGAAAAGAGGGTCAAATATCTAGGTCAATGTCACAAGGTCAAAATTATGGTATGTGTGGAAAGGTCTTGTCACAAGGACTTCACATTTAAAATATTAAAGCTCTATCACTTACCAATAAAAATATAGCGAATCTCAACTTTTTTGAAAAGTAGGTAAAATATCTAGGTCAGTGTCAGTACGTCAATATTTATGGTATGTATAGAAAGCTCTTGTTACGAGGTATACACATGTGAAATATCAAAGTCATATCACTTACCAATTAAAATATAAATTGAATCTTAACTTTTTTTACAGTAGGTCAAATATGTAGGTCATGGTCACAAAGACAAAATTATGATATGTGTGAAAAGGTCACGAGGAATACATGTGTGAAATGTGTTAGCCCTATCATTTCCAAATCAAAAGATATAGCCAATCTTAACTTTTTTGAAATGAAGGTCAAATATGTAGGTTAAGATCACTATGTCAAAATTATGGTATGTCTAGAAAGTTCTTGTGACAAGAAATACACATGTGAAATATCAAAACCCTATCATTTACCATTCAAATGTTATGGGCTGCGACACCCAAAGTGTGACAGACAGACAGACGGATGGACAACGGACAAAGTGATCCCTAAGTGTCGCTATGCGTCGCGAGCGACACCAAAATGTACTTAACATTTATTGAGTTAATGAAGGAAATAATTTTTGAATAAGCAATGTTGACAATTGCAAACATACAACGGATACGAGTCAATTATTTGACTTTGGAGAGGAATAAAAAAAAAACAACAATGCTTGTTAAGGCATCCTTCTAGATGCTATCAGTTTTGAATATGTGCTACGGATCTGAAGAAGAAGATTGTCAAAGGAGAAATATTCTCTATACACACCTTTTCATGTGGTGGAGATTTTTGTTTGTTTGCTTTGGTTCCTGTTTTATCCTGGTGTTGTATGTCTCCGGTTTATGATTTTCTGAAGTATCGATTTTGTGCTGTATAAAGGGATATGGTCATTATCCATATTTGTCATCTCTGTTACATCCTTGTCCCTGTGGTGGCTCTACCTGTCGAGAGATCCGTTCGAAAAACAACAGCACTTATAGTCAACAGGGGATGCTTACTCCTCACATGGCCTGCCATTGCATCCTCTATATAGACCTCACTTAAGACAGTGCAGGTATTTTATATGTTGTTTTCATTTTCGTGCATGAACATCGAAATCGGGTGCGGCTAGCCAACAGGGGATGCTTACTCCTCCCGGGCACCTGGTCCACCTCTAGCTTGCTAGGGATCCGTCGATGCTCAGTTTGGTGCCATATTGTGAGTGCAGTTAAGATTATCGTCAGGATCTTCTTTGACTCATTATAGGGTATCATGAGTGTTTAACGTCTTAAATTCATAAGCAACATTTAAGCAGATAAATTTACAGCATGGATCAGACATTCACGTTTCGGGTATTTAACCCGCGGCAGTGATCCTCAATCTAAATAATGAATATAGCCAAAATATGTGGAAATTATGTCCAAAATATACCGAAAGACGTATCGAGATGGCTGGGATATGATGCCACATGACCCAGGTTTCGGAAATTTGGGAAGTACTTCGTTTCTACAAAGTTCAAAATCACTTCGGTGGTTCAGAAGAAGTCGAAAATCCGACATGTTTAGGACCGACTGACGCTGACGGACGGTTCGCGATGACAATTCGCACTTGACTCCTAACATAGAGGCTAATTATATAGAACATGACCAAAAGGGACAAATTGGTTATCTTATCTTCATTTGAATACATAAGTAAAAAGCGAGAGCCAATTGACCCTTCCGATTGCAGAAAAAGAATGCAACATATCGTGACCTCACAATGCTTTTTCCTCGGACAAACAAGCTTCAAACCTCGTTCAAACATCGAAATTGCATTGTACGTCATGAAATTTCTCAAATTTTCCCCGCTTTTGGATGGGTCAATTTCTTAATTTGGTAGTCTCAGGGTAAGGGACGTAACTCAAAATTGATCTCGCGAATGTATGTTGCCTGGTGTAACGTTACCTGTACCATGGTTTTTTCCATGACAAGCATCTGCATCACCTTAAACAAATACAGAGGTTTTCAGAAATTTACATGTGCAATGGTAAAAGGTGTTCTATGTAGAAACTACTTGAAGCCAAATCCTTCAGTGTGAATGGGCAAAAGTTCAATGTTCAGTTAGAAAATGACATCGATTGATCTAGTCAGGATGAAGTGTATGTGTTAACCTGAAATGTCAGGGGGTGTCTTTATCATTGCGCTGTGTCTGATCATGAAGGCGGATTCGTTTGGCATTTGATATAATAAGTCACTCGTATACCTACGATTTATGATGGAAAAGAATAGAATACCTATAAATTGCATGATACATTTTATAGAATGAAGATTAAGTGGTGTGTTTCTTTTTTTGTTGGGTATATTAATGGACAGGGACATATTTCTGCATCATCTACAAACATTTATGTATTTTCTGTTTGCCCTACAATGAAAAGGTAACACAGATCACACGGAAAACGGCGCAACAGAAATAATCGTTCGCTAGATGATTTACTAGTTATAGCTCGAAATAAGGGAAGACATGAACTACTACACGCACTGTCTTCAATTCTGACTGTTAAACTCAAATCTGTCTTGGATGAGGCTCTACTAGCGTATTACAAAAATACGGACTGATCAAGACTTAACACCATCATTAGCTTTTGTTACAATAAACTTTATCCGACTACCAAAAGTATTCAATCGAAAAGAAGATTTATCAAATGACAAATATGGATAATTACCATATCCCCGTATACAGTACAAAATCGGCAATTCAGAAAATCAGAAACCGAAGGCATACAAAATCAGGATGAAACAGGAACAAAAGCAAACAAACAAAAACCTCCACCATATCAAAAGAAGCGAACTCCCGATATGGGAGTGAGACCAGGTGCCCAGGAAGAGTAAGCATCTCCTGCTTGCATGCAATACCCGCCACTTCAATTCCGTAGAACTGTCACATCCGGTTACTTCTATTTCGGAAGACAGAGTTCAATCTTTGGTTTGATGGTTAAAATCGTCTATGACAGGATATCATCCACAATTCTGGAGAGTGGGACATCATAGTGTATGACGAGTTCTCCATATCGACCGTAGAACTTCCTCAGTGACGATGTAAATCGGTCACAAACATATCCCTGACTGAGAAGTTTATCTGAAAGACGCCCAGCTCTCAGAACAAAATCCGTTTATTTGGTACTTGCTCTGGCATAGCGTATCAACTGAGATATGAACACACGCCATAAGCAGGCGATGAAGGGATGCTGCTACTCAGAAAAAGAAAGTTTGTAATGCTGAAATTGAAGTCGTCACGTTTACCATAGAGTGAGGTGTTCATATGACCATCATTGTCGTAGGACAACATTATGTCCAAATAGGATGCTGAATTATTTGTCTCTGTAGTTTCTTTGACTTCAAGATCCGAAGGATAGACACTGCTGAGGTAATCCGCGATTTTTGGATTATTGATGGACAACACATCGTCTATGTATCTGTAGGTTTTAATAGTATAAACCCTATAGCCTCGAATCTGATTTGGCCCCTGTCAATTTTCTTCAAATAAAGAGTCAGAGGCTGATATCGCTATAGTGTGTATGATAATTAAAATGAAGGCAAGTTTTTAGGTATCATTAGATTCCGTAAGATTTTTGTAAGATTTTCATGGGTTCTATTTTTGGATATGCATATGAAAATAAAACTGGAAGGAGTCACAACGTAGAGGTGATTTCCGGCTAGGGGCTCAGAATGGGAACTTGTGGAATTCGCTTCTTCGTGGTGTATTGTGGATTTCACAAAAACGGAGAGATAAATCTCTAAATAAATTTCATATATTATTTAGACAGATATTGCCTTCAAATCAGCATAATTTTAATTTCAAGAAAAAATTTGGAACAGTGGTTAAAATTGGACCAAAGTCCATCTGGATGACATATCAAAATTTCCCTATTTTCACTTTCACTTTCGTTTTCAGGGTGACAATAGTATCGGAAAGGTATATATCATTTAGTACCAATGAAATCTACAGGAAATAATCTTTCTTTTGATATATCACTTTCTAAATGAGCCATTTTTATTTAGTCAGTAAATGACGTCAGCTTTTAGGTATAGAACACTAGTTTTTGAGGTCAAAGATTTATGCTATTGTAATCGTAAGTGAAGTTGAAGTCAGAAGCTGAGTATCTTTTCCTTTCAGATATCAAATATTGAATGAATTCAGCTTCGTACGAGTAAAGGAAAACGTCGGCAAGGAGTGGAGCACAACTGGTCCCCATCGGATTTCCGACATTTTGCTGGAAGACCATTCCTCCAAACACCACAAAAATGTTGTCGATCAGAAAGTTTAACATCTGAATAACATCTGTTTCATTGTACCTATTATCAGAATCGGACTATTCTTTTACAAAGTAGGTTTTGTCATAGTAAACAACAATAAATTTGTATTTGCGATTAGCGTTCTTACTTGTAAACGCATTACTTATAAGTTTTGCGAGTGTTTTTTCAATTTAGAATGTGGAATTGTAGTGTAAAGTGTCGAAAAATCAAAGGCTTTGATCAAATGGACTCTACTAAAATGAGTGGATTTCAGATGTTCTAAAAATTCATTCGGATTCTTTAAAATCCACATCTGGTTGATACCACTGCGAGAATATACTGTCGAACAATATTATTGAAGCCCAGATTTGATTTCAGATAAAACTTTGGTGAGTAAGATCGATACAGATTTGGTAGAACATTTTGAGGAACCAGCGATGAAAGTTTGTTTGTACGGGTTCTTATGCATTTTAGGTATGCAGTATAAGTATGGTAAATCTAAATCTAAATTGTTATTGTCGAAGCCAAAAGAAGCAAGAGCTGATTTGTGGTTATCTATTATTTCAAAGACAGAAAGGTTTATTGGGATGTAAGTTGAATTTCCATGTGTCGAATTTAAACCCAACTCTTAAACTAGACTGTCGAGATAGTACTTTTTGCAAGTCAATGTGTAATTATTTGAGGCTTTGTCCGCTGGTGTGATGACATAATGTTCTTGAAGGTAGGTAAGCTCTGTGATAACATCAGGGTCTTTTAATATAGACTCGAATCTGGTGTTCACAGTTGATTTTGATCGGTAAATTCTAGATAAAAGTAACCCTCTGATGAATTTTATCCAATCGGAAAGGGTGTCGAGCTGGATATCCTCTTTCTTTGCCCAACGTCTTGCATATTCTTCACAAGAGTCCATGAAAATTTTGACATTTTGATTCCATGTAAAGGACGTACTTTCTCTTTATTTGGGACCCTTTTTTAACATTTCTCTCAACTTGTTGTTCTTGACTATACTAAGGTCACTAGCAATGCCGTGTCCACAAGGAGAGTAGTTGAAATCCGATGAAGAACATTAAAACAAGGAAGTGGATGTAGTGAGGGATTACTTAAATCGATACACTGCAAGAATCGTTTCTTGCAGTGACAAGAAAAGAGACTCCTTGTATTTCCTATAGCTACACACCAACAGTTGCATCTTAAATTTACAATTACAAACGATTCTTGCAGTGTATTGATTTAAGTAATCCGTCACTACATCCACTTCCTTGCGAATGTTCTTCATCGGATTTTAACTACACTCCTTGTGGACACGTTATTACTGGTGACCTTAGTATAGTCAAGAACGACAAGTTGAGAGAATTGTTGAAAAAGGGTCCCAAATACAGCGAAAGTATGTCCTTTACATGGAACCAAAATTTCAAAATTATCATAGGCTCTAGTGAGGAATATGCAAGACGTTGGTCAAAGAAAGAGGATGTACAGCTCGACACCCTTTTCGAATGGATAAAATCCATCAGAGGGTTACTTTTATCTAGAATTAACCGATTAAAATCAACTGTAAACACCAGATTCGAGTCTATATTTAACGACCCTGATGTTATCACAGAGCTTACCTACCTCCAATAATATTATTTCATCACACCAGCGGACAAAGCCTCAAATAATTACACATTTACTAGCAAAAATTACTATTTCGACAGTCGAGTTAAAGAGTTGGGTTTAAATTCGACACCTGGAAATCCCACTTACACCCAAACAAACCTTTCTGTCTCTAAAATAATAGATAACCACAAATCAGCTCTTGCTTCTTTTGGCTTCGACAATAACAATTTAGATTTAGATTTGCCATACTTATACTGCATACCTAAAATGCATAAGAATCCGTACAAACAACGTTTCATCGCTGGTTCCTCATAATGTTCTACCAAATCTGTATCGATCTTACTCACCAAAGTTTTATCTGAACTCAAATCTGGACTTAAAAAATATTGTTCGACAGTATATTTTCGCAGTGGTATCAACCAGATGTGGATTTTAAAGAATTCGAAGGAACTTTTAGAACATCTGAAATCCAATTATTTCAGTAAAGTTCATTCGATCAAAGCCTTTGATTTTTCGACACTGTACACTACAATTCCACATTCTAAATTGAAAGAAACACTCGCAAAAATTATAAGTAATGCGTTTACAAGTAAGAACGGTAATCGCAAATACAAATTTATTGTTGTGAACCGTGACAAAACCTACTTTGTAAAAGGAAAGTCCGATTCTAAAAATAAGTACACTGAAACAGATGTTATTCAGATGTTAAACTTTTTGATCGACAACATTTTTGTGGTGTTTGGAGGAAAGGTATTCCAGCAAATTGTCGGAATTCCAATGGGGACCAATTGTGCCACACTCCTTGCCGACATTTTCCTTTACTCGTAGGAAGCTGAATTCATTCAATCTTTGGTCTCTGAAGGGAAAAGATACTTAGCTTCTGAGTTCATTTTCACTTACAGATACATAGACGATGTGTTGTCCATCAATAATCCAAATTCGCAGATAACCTTAGCAGTATCTATCCTCCATAGCTTGAAGTCAAAGAAACTACAGAGACAAATAATTCAGTACCTATTCGGACGTAATGTTGTCCTACGACACTAACGGTCACATGAACACCTCACTCTATGACAAACATGACGACTTCAATTTCAGCATTACAAACTTTCCATTTCTGAGTAGCAACATCCCTTCATCTCCAGCTTATGGCGTATTCATATCTTAGTTAATACGCTATGCCAGAGCAAGTACCAAATATACGGATTTTGTTCTTAGAGGTAGGCGTCTTGCAGATAAGCTTCTCAGTCAAGGATATGTTTTTGACCGACTTACATCGTCACTGAGGAAGTTCTACGGTCGTCAAACACTATGTTATCCCACTCTCCAGAATGGTGGATGATATTTTGTCATAGACCATTTGAACCATCCAACCAAAGATTGTACTCTGTGTCTTCCGAAATGGAAGTGACCGGATGTGACAGTTCTACCGAATTGAAGCGGCGGGTGTTGCATGCTTACTCTTCCTGGGTACCTGGTCTCACTCCCATATCAGGAGTTCGCTTCTTTTGATATGGTGGAGGATTTTGTTTGTTTGCTTTGGTTCCTGTTTTTTTCCAGATATTTTATGCCTTCGATTTCTGATTTTCTGAATTATCGATTTTGTGCTGTATACAAGGATATGGTCATTATCCATATTTGTCATTGTAATTGTTAATTTTAGATGCAACTGTTGGTGTGTAGCTATAGGAAATACAAGGAGTTTCTTTTCTTTTGAAATATGGTGGGATTTTTTTTCTATGACAGTTCTGTGATTCAAAATTTGACCAAGATTTAATCTATAAAGACCTTTGTTTGCAAATCTTACTTTAATGAAAGGACGGCTTGTTTTCTCCTCTGATTCATTTAATCTAACTGCTTGAAATAAACGAAAAGTATAAATGTTTAAGATGACTCCTTGTAGTCTGTATTCTAGGGAACGTGTATCGGTAAATGTGTGCTCCTTCGTATATTCGTAGATTTCGTGTAACGTAAAATTAATGTTAAAAACAAGGGATTTGATCTTTCAAACATTTCGTATATATTCCGAGACCACCGGGTTCAAAGCAAGATACCAAAGTATTTTGTAAATTTAGAACCCCTTATTATCTGTTATAAATATAAAAAAAAACAGTACGAAGGTTAATTTCTAATAACAATAAAGTCACTTCTGACGCAAATGTAAATGATTCATGTCCTACTTCATGCGAATGCGCTAACTCTGCATATCTTTACGGATCAGCAGATCAAATAATTACTGGAAATCTTCCTATAATTCAAGACTCGAGGCTTTGTAGTCTTCTAAAGAAAGGGCAAAAATATAGAATTTCATCCAAGATAGATTTCATTAAATGTCGGAAATTGCTAAATGAGGCGTTGGAAATTAATATACGAAAAGTGTGTAAGTTGGAAGAAGTCGAAACACACTCTCTTAATGACTGGGAAATTCTCATTTTAGACAGTTCTACCGAATTGATGCGGCGGGTGTTGCAGGCAAGCAGGAGAAGCTTACTCTTCCTGGGCATCTGGTCTCACTCCCATATCGGAAGTTCGCTTATTTTCATGTGGTGGAGGTTTTGTTTGTTTGCTTTGGTTCCTGTTTTATCCTGATTTTGTATGCCTTCGGTTTCTGATTTTCTGAATTGTCGATTTTGTGATGTGTGCGAGGATATGGTCGTTGTCCATGTTTGTCATTAGAAATATCCGAATTGACAATTTTCAAAAAAAAAATTATAATCTGTATTCGGAATCACCGTCAGGATCAGCTGAATTTTATAAATCTACACTTCAGGATTTGCACAGTAAGTATGTCTTCGCTCCGGCAGATGAAGCGCCTAACAAAACTATAATCATTTGAAAGCGCTATTATACTTCAGTGTTACTTTTGGAATTTCTACCACCAATTCTTACATAAAAAGCAATGAAACAATCCCGTACATCTTACAAAAGCACCAAGAAGATTTTTCTTCATGTCATCTCTCTATTTCGAAATCAGAGGTACCTACTATTTACTTTCTGCCCAAACTTCACAAATCTCCTTACAAAGTTCGATTTATTGCTAACTTTAGCAATTATACTACTAAAGTTTTAGGAATTTGACATAAGCGTTAACAGCAATCAAAGATCATGTATCAAAATATTGTGAAACTGTATTCAATAATAGCGACATCAATTATCTTTGATCAATCAAGAATTCGGTTGATGTGATAAACATATTCAAATCATTTAATCTTAAAGCCGAATCTATCTCATGACAAATATGGATAATGACCAAATCCCTGTATACAGCACAAAATCGACAATTCAGAAAATTAGAAGACGAAGGCATAAAAAATCAGGATAAAACAGGAACCCAAGCAAACAATCAAAAAGCTCCACCATATGAAAAGAAGCGAACTCCCGATATGGGAGTGAGATCAGGTGCCAAGGAGGAGTAAGCATCTTCTGCTTGCATGGAACACCCACCGCTTCAATTCGGTAGAACTGTCATATCTGGTTACTTCCGTTTCGGAAGACATAGAGTACAATCGTTGGTTGAAGGGTCCAAATGGTATATGACAGAATATCATGCACCGCTTCATAATACGACTTCTCTAACATGTACACCGCACTCCCTCATGAGGAGATAAAAGATCGGTTATCAAAACTTATTAAATGGTGTTTTGATCGAGGGTAAAACATTTAAATGTACTTCTGACACTAAAGGATCCTTTCTTCAATAGAATACAAATCATTCAAATCGTGGACTCGATCTGAGTTGTGCAAAGCCTCGTTCTTTCTTCAGACAAAATCTTTGTAAGATTTGGTGACACTGTATACAAAATGTACAGGCAAGTTATTGGGACTACTATGGGTACTAATTGAGAGCCTCTTGTTGCAGATTTGTTTTTCTACAAATACGAAAAGGAATTGATGAAAAATCTGCAAAAACTCAAGAAATTTGACCACTTGAAATGTTTCAACGGCAACTCGACATATCTTGATGATATTTTAAATATTGATAACCCACATCTTGGCCATTACAAAATCAAATTTATCCACCAGAGTTAACATTGAATAAGTCAAAAACAGATGATAAAGCTATACAATTTTTGGATCTTGATATCAAATTCAATAACGGAGAAATTCAGACAAAGACATACGACTAAAGAGAAGAATCTAGCTTCAACTTAGTTAATTTTCCTTGGCTTGATGGCGATGTTCCAAGTTTGCCATCCTACGGCACTTACATCTCTCAGCTCATCATATCCGCTGGAGTTTACTCCCATGTTTCGGACTTCAATGACAAAAATCGACAAATTACAAAGCAACTTCTCAATCAAGGATTTAGATACCATAAACTCGTACAAAAAAAATTTTGGTAACTTTACAAGAACTATTCTGAACTTCTCTCAAAATTTGGGACAACTCCAGCATCAGAGTATGTATCATTGGGATTTACATTACCTTCATTTTACGGTGACTTAGTAAACAAAATCAGAAGTATCAAAGGCAGATCGAACTTCAACTACAAATGTAAGAAAATTGTCGGTCGCCTGCTTTACAGAACATTTGGTCCCAACGTCATCAAAAGAACACTGGGCATGGTACTGGACCAATCTAAAGTTTTGTACCAGTGTCTTTCCGAACGTTGCACACCGTGACGGCAGGACTCCATGACGGGCCTTGTTTAAATCTCGCCAGATAAGACTGGGTCCTGATTCTTTGTCCCGTTAATTTTCCTTGGCTTTATGGCGATGTTCCAAGTTTGCCATCCTACGGCACTTGTATCTCTCAGCTCATCATATCCGCTGGAGCTTACTTCAATGTTTTGGACTTCAATGACAAAAATAGACGAATTACAAAGAAATTTATCAATCAAGGATTTAGATACCATAAACTCGTAAAAAAAAATTTTTGTAATTTTACAGGAACTATTCTGAACTTCTCTCAAAATTTGGGACAACTCCAGCATCAGAGTATGTATCAATAGGAATTACATAACCTTTATTTTACGGTGACTTAGTAAACAAAATCAGAAGGATCAAAGGCAGATCGAACTTCAACTACAAATGTAAGAAAATTGTCGGTCGCCTGCTTTACAGAACATATGGTCCCAACGTCATCAAAAGAACACTGGGCATGGTACTGGACCAATCTAAAGTTTTGTACCAGTGTCTTTCCCAACGTTGCACACCGTGACGGCAGGACTCCATGACGGGCCTTGTTTAAATCTCGCCAGATAAGACTGGGTCCTGATTCTCTGTCCCGTCTGAAAGCTGGTTAGACTTCACGGGTGATTGATCTTGAGCTTGCTTCAGCCAGCAGAGCACAGACTGTTATAGGCATGCCATAGAATTTTTTTTAGATACATGTTCTTTTACATAGAATATGTGTTACAACAGGCTGCTGCGTTCAACTGTCTTGTTTGTGACGTCACCTTACAGTGAGAAAATATATGTTCATACAATTTTTGTGCGTCTCTGTGTATCCGGATAAGTGGGAGGGTTGTGCCCTACGTAACCCGGATAACCACACCATTTGCTAACAGCAGATGGCCGTTCAAAGTCGGCACCGAGTGCACATTGGTCTCCTTCCTTTTATGTGTTGTCATTATTGTTTGATGTTTTTGTACGTCTGTTTCGATTGTTTTGTATGATGTTCTAGAGAGATTTTTTCATGGTTCTCTATATATCATTTTCTATTGTATCTAAATAAGTATGCATTTCATTTCCTCTGCTTTATTTCCTGAAATCGAGCATTACTTATAGATTAAATATGTTTCCGAGATTAAAATATTTCTTTATTCTTTTCATATTTTCAGTATCTGCACGAATCCCTTGGCCTACGATATGTTTCTTTCCGTAAATATCGAAAGAAATATAATGTTACTTGATAATTATGACTATGATTACTTGGAATTTATTTGAGAGTGATAAGTGTAACTACTAATATCGTACGTACATTTAGCTTTATAAGATACTTTCGTTTGAGGAGATGTTCATATAGAAGAAAAAAATCATCGTAATAAAGGGTCTGGCTCGGCAATCTTGTACTATTTCGTTTTGTTAAGAAAGTGGGGAAAATAAACAAATGTGCGTATTTCAAAAAGAGAGTCCAGGACGGGGTAGTTCAGTTCTAAACAACTCGACTCCATCTTTACCCGCCCATTGGACAGTCCATTAATTTTTTTCCTTTTTATTTTGCATTTTCCCTCTTATTTTTTCTTAATTTAACTTTTTGTCCGGTTGCTTCTCGAATATCAACTGAGACAAATGCACGAATTATTTCTAAATTATGAAATAATGATAACTGTTATTTATTCAAATTAATTTTACAATTTCGCGTAAGCATGTTGATTATGCTTACAAGACATATAAGGCTATGCTTAACCTCGGCGTAACGTATCGCGACGTAAAAAAGCAGGGGTACGATTAATCCATATGGCGCTTACTTGGTAAAAATAGGTTTCCTTTCCCTGTAATTTGCACAGATTTAAGATAGATAATTAATCTATTGCCCATCAATTTTTTATTGAAATTAAATGATACGTTTTTTCATGAGCTATGTAAATGTGACAATTTTCGGAATTTCAGACAGGTACATATATCCTTATTTTCTATAAAAGTTCCTTCTAAAATGAGTATAGTGATATCAAAACATCGAAAAATTACTAAAGAATGATGTATTTAGTATTTTTGAGATGCATAGCTGATAATTAATAAATTTACAGGCTCATTGAATATCTGAGAACAAATCTCGTGACAAAGTGGTCATTTTCTGCATTGAAAGGGGGACAAAATTTGGAGAGTTTGAATTGCGGCCCTAGCAAAACGATCGTTTTCATTGCTTTCAAACTTTAGCAAAAGATGCATGACATCATAGGCAATTCATTTTGCAATTATGAAGAAAATTGAATTTAGGGAAGGAATGGGGATATGGTGAGACTACCACCTTAAAACATTTAAAACAACATTTTCTCACGAGAAATAAAAATCTGGCAAAAGACGGAGATAGTAACGATCATAACAGAAACGCGACGGACATGGTAATCTTACGATTGATACCAAGACTGAAGAAGGTTTTCGGGTAGTCTCCTTGCCTTCAAAAGTAGATTGAAAACGATATGAATACATAATACACAGGGGACGAACGAATGTTACAAGGAACGGGCGGGAAATTTGTAATTTTGAATTTGAAGGATTGTCATCAAAAGAGATCTAAATATGAATCATAGTTAGAATACCTAGTTGCTTCTTTCACGTCAAGTTCACACTGATAGATTGTAATGATATATTGAGAAAAAATGGACAATTTTTTTAGAACACGTCATTTAATATATCTGTATGTAAAATTGAATTGGAGTGTTTCTTTTCCCAAGAGAGCGAGGACTGTAAGAATTGAATCACAGAAAGTTCCTATTTGAATTTCCAAGATATGCATGATAACATTCGATCCTTCCAGCTCCACAACCATGTCATTGATAAGAAATTTGAAAAAAAAAGATAAATTATCCTGTGTATCTGTGGTAACTTATGAATCACGTTTTTGCAACAAAAAATAATTTTTATTGTAGCCCATAACAATGTACCTGTATTTTCTTTTTCGCATTTGCTTTGTTTGCTCGTAAAGGCATTTGTAATAAAACACGAGATTCTCTCTTTCAATTTAGAGACAAAATATATCGATATTCACCTAACATTAAAGAAATTTGTTAGATACACTTTTATCTTTTGTGTTTTAGATGACCAAATACAAGATTGAAATAGAGATGGTAGAGACGCATGTTAAATGGAGTTTGAAGACTTGCTTAAGTATTGAAACAGTAAGCGACTTTGTTCTCTTTGTAGAGTAGAAGAATTGCAAAGAGAATTAAATAAAGGATGAAAATGCCTGATACATGTGCCATTTTAAAATAAGACAATCAATGTTATTATACAATGTCCTGCATTTACGAAGAGTTATATAGAATAAAATTCTAATTCTAAAAGGAGTCATACTTTTGAGTTTTGAATGAAGTGTGACTGTCTCAATTCGTAAAAATAATGGGATGGATTTATTGGAGATTAATTCGAGACATTTTGAATGTTCATTGAATAAAAAAGAAGACACCAGTTATTCCTATAAAATATGTTAAAAAACCTTACAAATACATTACACACCCTCAAATTGACGAAGGAGTAAATTCCACAATAATTTCAATATAGCGATTGTATCGAAATTACAATGTGCCATTTCAAAACATAATTTACTTTTTATAAAATATTATTTAGTCTGCTACTTGCGTGGCAAATGGCCGTCCTCATCAGTCGGCATCGTTTTCTCTAAGGCATTTGGTGTTCTTGGGTTTTGCTGTGGGTGCTGTAATCGACTGTTGTTGGAGATCCCCTCCTTTCTTTAGCGAGCATACTTCATCAGATGTTAAACGTCTTCAAATTCATTAGCATTATTTAAGAACAGATGAATTTGCAGAATGGACCAGACATGCACGTTTCGGGTATTTAACCCTCGTCAGATTCTTCGCCTCTCCTCCCCATATTCTTCCAACTTTGCCATTGGTGTACGCGGTTACTAGTGATCCTAGCAAGCCATCCAACCAAAAATATTGTACACATCCCCTCATTCATTCATATAATTCGTATAATTTGTTTTAGAAATGACAGACGAATGGTGATCAGAAAACATTTACTGGTCTAACCGGTTCATCTTAATTTCACAAAACATAGAAAGCATATCTACATCTTTCCTTTCGGTTTTATAGGTGAGGGTTAAACTTGGTAAACATTGCTATTAATTGAATCAATCCTGTCAGAGAAAAAATAAACATGGGAAATGATATTGAAATAGAAGGGAACAGATGTATCATCCTGCGTTGGCTTTCTCTTAAGGTGGCTCAATAATCCAAGAATCCTTTGTCAGAGCAAAAAATTTTTTTTGCTTATTTGACATTCATGTGTGATGATTTATATTTGTAATTAAGATAACATATCATCGTTCATTTGATTGACTAGTGGTCCGCTGAATATACATGTGTAAACCAATTCCGTGATCTGTCGCAAAACAATGAATTTTGATAGATAAATACATGATATAGGGGTAATAATTTCACATTAAAACCATTCTTGTGATGATTTTCACCATGATATAATCAAACATGTATATTTCTTTATAGATAATGCTTTCAAAGAGTATAATAGCTAAATCTGTTCCCGAAAAGTACATATTGTGCACCCCCCCACCCCAAAATGAGAATCTATAAAAAAGTACCCTGTACCCTTATTTGTGATCAAAGTGATAAGAAGTCTTTGTCAGAAGTTATTTTCTTTTACATATTTCTCATTGACAATCTCTTTCCTTTAAAAAAATATAAAAAAGTACATGTTTTCGGTCATCCCGATTCAAAATACTTGGTTGTCATAGTAACGATTTTAAAGAGGGGGGGGGGTGTAGGGTTGTCAATAATGTCTAAAGAAGGGGGCGCTTCTGAAATAAGTAACACAGAAGATGAAATTTCTAGATAGTCATATTATAAAAGGCGTTACCAATGTAAAATAAGCGGTTTTATAAAGTACAACGATCGCCGGGTGTCGGAGATACGGAAATATGAATAAGAGAAATAGAAAAAGTAAACGGAAGCGTTTTTAAATATTTTGACGTTCAAGGTCAATAAGTGGACGTCACTAACTTCCCTCGTTCTCGATAATGCGTGCACTTATCTGTAAAATGAATATATCTTTGAACAAAGCAGGGTTAAAACTAAAATTCACTCGCTCAAAGATTTTAAATAGGGAAACTTTATACGATAACATCTCAATGCAAAGTACGATAGTTGACAAAATTGTAGAAAAATTCGTATTACCTAAGATAATTACAGGTACCAAACTTGAAATATCTTATCTATTATATTGCTAAAATCTCACAGAAATATCCTGTTTGATCATAAAAGTTTAGTTTTTCTACTTGATTTTATTGCCAAGCAACACGGTTGAATTTCCGATGATAACGTTATAAAAATAATACGCTTACGGCAATAGCAAGGGGGTGTCTCATTTACGGGATATTTTTTATATTTAGATTTAACGATGCATTTGACTATATATATATACTACATTCCGTTTGTAGATGATAATTTTCTGGTTCCATCGATACCAAACTTGTCGAAATCCGTCAAGAAACAAGCGAATTAGAGGAGTTTGAAGACCGAAACCGCACTCGATACTATTCGAACCAGTATTGACGCCGGGAATGTGATGACGTCAAACGATTATTGAGCCTCCTTAAAATTATTTTTTATAACTTCTTTCTCTCTTATTTCCATTTACTTTACATATTGGATTCGCGATACATAATATCGAAAAAATATTCCATGCTTAATGTATTTTTTTTTCTTACATTAGATTTTTATTCCAAATCAACGAATAGTGTTGAATCACATTTCATTAAGTACACACGATCCCTTCCTCTTGCGTCATATAGTCAGATTTACATTTTGATTTGTTTTGTTACATTAGAATACAATAACATCGTTTTCTTAAATCTTGTCAACCTATGAAGAATTAATTAGCAGATCGATGTACATACATTTGTACTATAAAACATAGTGGGCTTTGACTCGATGACAGGGATGGGAGTGTCAAAGAAAGAAATCCACCACTTTCCATCTTTAGCTGTTAGTTCGACGGGAAATTCTCATGAATTTGTTTCATTTCGTTTGGTTTCTTTCATTTCGTTTCCAATTCATCACGTTTCATTTTTTTTTCTATTTTCCCATTGATATAGAATATGTGTTACCCGAGACCGCTGCTTTTAACTATATTGTTTGTGATGTCACCTTACAGTGAGAAGTGTTTTGTTCATTCAGCATATGTGTATCTTTGGCGACATCTATGTAGCTGTGATGTCATTAATGTGCGGGTTTGTTCCGATGGGTCAGTGCAAGGTGGTAATTTGGGAGATCATTTCCTCTTATTTAAAGAGCCTTGAATCTAACATATATATTCGGGAGTTATCTCCCTTCGCACATATTACCGCATGGAAATTTCTTACTAGACATCATGATTTTTCATGTCCGCGGACTTCGGACTATGGACACCGCACTTGCAGGGGACTTTGTCACAAACGTAAATTGTTCATGTTATCCCATCCTCGGTTTTCCGGCTATTTGCGCTTTGGCTTAATACTCTGGGTCACATCGTACTATTTCGGGGATTTCCATGTTAATGCAAATGTTGCTGATTGGCTCCCTCACATTTTTTTTTTATCCAATCGTATACTAGTTTACAAACCTTTTTTTGTTGGATAGCGACGATGAATAAAGCATATTCGACTAGGTAAGATAATTCGTGATGCCCTGACACAATAATGGAATTGTTAATCAGATGTTTTCGATAAAAATATTAGGGTAACCGACAAAAATTCCATCTTACAAGTGTACGATTTACATAGTGTCCTCACTGATTTGTGCTCAGCAATATAATACAATTATTGACTTGGAATGAGGGCAATATATGATTTGTTGGACCTGAATATAAAATATTGCCCGAGGCCAAAGGCCGAGGGCTATATTTTCTCTGAAGGTCCAACAAATCACATATTGCACGAGTTCTCAGTCAATAATTGTTTTGTTATACCTTACATAAATACTGCAGCAACGAACCGATTAGCCCGGCATGTTTACGTTTATTTTCTTTTATCCCGCCTCTGGCAAATTTCTTGCAATCTGATTGGTCGAGAAGAACCAAATATTATGTTGTATTATTTTACTAGCAGGATATTATTTTAATATCCTGCTTCTACTAAGACGCTTTATGCTTTCGACATCACCAAAATGCTTTAAAATATGTTGATGTAACATACACAAACCAAAAGCCATCAGCGGGATAAATTCGTTATACAGTGTTTTACAGGGAAGATACAAAAATATATTGGGTCGATGAAAAAAGTTGTATTGGGCTCGGCTTCGCCTCGCCCAATACAACTTTTTTCATCGACCCAATATATTTCTTATCCCCCCCCTGTAAAACACTGTATAACTAATAATATAAGAGTAAGAGCGCGGAAAAATAGGTAGAGCTAATAGCGTCATCAATGACGTGACGTCACAAACGATGTACCGTTTATCGGTCAATATCTTTTAAATATTGCCCTAGGGCCAATATTGATGTAAATATTGACCGCTTGGTCAAATATTCGAATTTATAGCCATTTTTTCAATGGGGATTTTATATAGAGATACTGACAAGGGTATAACAACTGTCACGAAGAAGAGCTACATATATATGGAATTTCTTTTCAATGATAAAAGGAGGACTGGTCTCACTTCGTCAATTGAAATCGACAAGGTAACACTCTTAAAATAACCAAGACAAGTTGAATTTGCAAAATAGACAACTTGGAAAGGGCAGTGATCCAATATATGCATAACACCGAAGGATATCCATAATGAAGTGATAACAAAACTAGGGAAAATGCCCCCTTATAACAGTCCAGGAGAACACTAAAAATAGTAATATTACTTAAAACTGTAATATTACTGCTAACAATAATCCCTTACATTATTGAAAACAATAATGTTGCCACCCTATATTACATATTTCTGTAATATAGACAAAGCACAGTTTTAAAGCCATCAGCACAGTTTATATCATACAGCTCTTTCACTCAACAACAAATTCGTTGAATATGAAAAAAAGATTCTACTGAAAAGTGAAAATAATGTCCATTTGGAACCTATTTTTCACTTTTTCTTCTTTCTGTAATCACATTTTCTTCAAGTATGTTAAGGAAAAAAATTTTCCTAATGTACCGAATAATTTTTCAGTGTACATCTCAATGAGGTACAACTCCTAATCACCCTCAATTCTCCCCGAATCCACTGGTATAAAAGCGAACTGACCATCTAAATAGTATTACTACTTACAGTAATATAATGAGATAAATTTCAAAGAAAGATAACTCCAATCTAATTTGTATTATTGTTTTTAGTAATATTACTGTTTCCAGTATTCTCTTGGACTGTATAAGCTACAGTGAAAAAGTGAATTGCGAAATTTAAACGCGACAAACAGTGCTTTGAGGATGACCTTGGTCCTCGATGGCCTGTCACTGATGTAACTCCAGAAATGATCAATTAAAGCCATGATATTGTTCTGACAGATATACGAGTTACAGAAAGATATATAGCTAGAGCAGTTGGCATTTCACAGAAAAGAGTACATTCCATTCTGACTGTAGATCCTGAAATGAAAAAAGCTTTCGGCCTAATGCGGATTGACTGTTGATCAGAAGCACATCAGGCGCACTTTATCTTGTACGTGCTAATTTTTAATAATTTTAGGGAGGTCCTGTAAATTATATTCAAAGATTTGTCACTTTTTAGCTATTGTTTTCATTTTCGTGCGTGAACATCGACGGCGGCTGTGGCTAGCCAAACAGGGGATGCTTACTCGTCACTGGCACCTGGTCCTACCTCTAGCTTGCTAGGGGTCCGTCGATGTTCAATTTTGCACTATATTGTGAGTGCTGTTGAGATTATCGTCAAAATTATGTTTAACTCGTTTTTGTCAAACTTGTGCCTTTTGCCGTGTGGAGCTCATTCAAAAAGTTCCACGCGAGGGGATTGACAGTAAGTGTTCTCAATATTTTACCCTGACAAAGTCGCCATAGCACTTGCCGTCCAAAGTCGGCACCGGTTACCCATTGGTCTCGTCGGTTTATGTGTAGTCTTTTGTGTTTGATGTTTACATGTCGTGTGTCTCTTTTCCGTCTCGTGCTGTACTCGTCTTTTGTGTTTTTGCATCGGGTGTTTTGATGTTTTACTGTTGATGCTGCAACGGGGTCTTGTTGGAGATCTCCTCCCTTCTTTTTATATCTACACTTATTTCGTGTTGCATTGTGGAGTTGGTAAAGCAATTCCCCGCGACCCGATGTTTGAAGTGTTTTTATTTCATTGTGTTCTCTAACTTAGCTTTGTTGTAGTGTCTTCTACGTAAGACTCTAATTCACTTTTCTTCCATTATCGCATTATGGCATTTTTAAGGTCGCCTCGTATCAAACTAAACCCCTTGAGATTACCATCTGTCACTACAGTCACTTTACCATCACCGACATTCAACAGTAAAAAAACTTTTTTCCTCACCAAGAGTACTCTTATCACCTCTCAAATTTAGACCCCACAGTCGTATTTTACGCATTACTCCATCTGCAGGCTCTACATTCAACAACAGACACAGAGGGTTCTCAATTATTTCTAAGTGCAAAAGTAAAAGATGCTCGTTGTGTCACCTCATCAACTGCGACTCAATAATAACATCTAGTGTAAATGGGCAGAAATTCAAAATCGAGGTAGACCAAGACATCGATTGATCGTCTCAAGATCTTATTTACGTGATGACTTGAAATACCAGGGGATGTGGCGCACAATATGTAGGTGAGACAGGCCAACCTTTAAAATCTCGTTTTAGGAACCATTCTTATAAGATCAGAACCTCACGTCAACAAAAAACACAGAAACTTTCTTTATAATCACTTTGTTAAATATAATCATTATATTTCGGATATCACCATTACCCCAGTTCAGACTTTTCCAAAACGTAAAAAATGAAAGTAAGACCGAAATTAAAAAACGCCGACTACAAGCTGAACTTGCCTGGATCACCAAACTTCAGACTGCGTACCCTCTTGGTTTAAACGATCAGATTTATGGACAAGGAAACATTTCCTCAGCTTCTACCAATATCAACATCTTTTCAATTCGCCCAAACACTAAAAGGAAATACAGGTCACACGGGAAAAGACGAAACAGACAAAAAAGAAAACGATCCAGAATATACCGCTCTCTCAACGATTTACTTACTATAGCACGCAATGGCGGAAGACATGAGCTGTTACATGCTCTGTCGTCAATACCAGTTATGCACTTGAAATCTATCTTGGATGAAGCAGAGGTTGCATTCTTAAGAAACACTGACTGATTCAGACTTAATATCATTGTCTCATTCGCACAGTATAAACTTTATCCTATTGTGAAAAACACCTCACCTAAAAGACGATTCATAAAAATCCCGTTTATTAACAAAGGTTTTGATCTTCTAAACATCTCTAATATTTTTCGGGATCATCGCGTACAAAGTACCATTCCTCAATATTTTGAAAATTTAGAGCCACCTCTTATTTGTTATAAGTACAAGAAACCTATTCGAAACTTTGTTTTTAACTATAATAAAGTTACAACGGATCCTGACATACTTGAATCGTGTCCTGCTTCTTGAGAGTGTGCAACTTCTAAATATCTCTACAAACCAGCTGGCCATGTTGTTACAGGTGACTTTTCAATTATCCAAGACAGACAGCTCCGTGGTCTTCTTAAAAAAGACCTAAGTATAGAATCCCATCCAAGATAGATTTTGTCAAATGCCGTGAAGTGCTTACGGAAGCCTTAAATAATTATACGAAAAGATGGTGTAAATCAGATGGAGTCGAACCGCATGCTCTGAATGACTGGAAAAACCTCATTTTAGATATAACGGATATTCGAATAGATAACTTCCATAAAAACCCTCATCTTTTTCAAAATCCACGTTCCAAATCAGAAAGATATTTCAAATCCAAACTAAGTAAATTACATGAAAAATATGTCTTTGCACCAGCTGATAAAGCAGCCAACAACACCATTATCATTTGAAAACGTTACTACATATCAACTTTGATTTCGGAACTTTCGTCTACTAATACATATATCAAAAGCAATGAAAGTGCATCTAACATTTTAGGCAAGCATAACAGTGAACTGTCTTCATTCAATATCTCTATTTCTAAATTGGATCTCCCAACACTATATTGCATACCGAAACTGCACAAGTCTCCTTACAAATTTCGATTTATTGCTAATTCTAGTAACTGCTCCACTACAATTTTGTCTAGAAATCTGACGTCAGCACTTACTGCTATTAAAGAACACATAACTAGATATTGTGAAACGGTTCGATGTAAATTTATTTTGGTCTATTAAGAATTCAGGGGATGTGATTGAAAAAATGAAATCTGGAAATTTCCAAGCCAATACGATTTCTTCATACGACTTCTCTAATATGTACACCACACTTCCTCATGACAAAATTAATGATCGATTATCTAATCTCATTAAATGGTGTTTTGATCGAGAGCGAAAAACTTACATTTGTACATCTGAATCGAATGGTTTCTTTTCCTCGACAGACTACAAATCATACAAATCATGGACATGTAGTGACCTGTGTTATGCCTTGTCCTTCCTCTTGGACAATATTTATGTTAGATTTGGTGAGGATCTATACAAGCAGGTTGTAGGAATTCCTATGGGTACTAACTGTGCGCCTCTTGTTGCAGATTTATTTTTATACACTTATGAAAAAGAATTTATCCAAAATCTTCAAAAGCAAAGAAAATTTGATGAGCTGAAATGTTTCAATAATACTTCTAGGTATCTGGATGATATTCTAACCATTGAAAATCCTGCTTTTGAATTATATAAGAATGAAATTTATCCACAAGAATTAACCCTTAACAAGGCAAACCTTTCAAATACAGAAACACCCTTTTTGGACCTAAATATCAAAATTGTAAACGGAAAGATTCATACAAGTGTATATGACAAAAGGGATGATTTTGGATTCAACATAGTAAATTTCCCTTGGCTTGACGGTGATGTTCCAAGATTACCGTCATACGGCATTTACATATCACAGCTCATCCAGTACGCTAGAGCATGTACTGATATTTTGGATTTTCACAGTAGAAATTTACAAATTACCAAAAAACTTTTAGGTCAAGGTTTCCGCTTTCATAAACTAGTTAAGACTTTCTGGAAATTTTACAAAAATTACAGTCAACTTCTTTTAAAATTCGGATCTATACATGCAACAGAGTACATTACTATGGGTATTACACAAGCTGTCTTTTATGGTGATATGATAAACAAAATAAAGAGGATCAAAGGTAGGCAGCATAACCATCGAAAATGCGTCAGAATCATCAAACGCCTTTTATACCGTGGATATGATCCTAATGTTACCAGACGGACACTAGGCTAACCAAAGGCCAGCTCCGAAAAAGAATGTCAGGACACCGGTCAAAAATAAATAATAAAGGAAGTCAACTCCTTTACCGACATTTTGACCAGGCGGATCATTCTGTTTTATCTATGAGAGTCAGAATCCTGGAGAAAATATATCACCCCACAAACAATCCCAATTTGAGCACACCTCTCCGTCGCAACAGAGAAGAGTTCTGGATAAAAAATCTTAACACTGCAGCGCCCTATGGGTGCAACGACAACATCAGCACTATAGGAAACTTAACAAGTCCCGGTTGTCAATCGGTAAATGTGACTAGCTTATTCAACAGATCACAAAGAAGACCTCGAAGTCATGGCATTCGAAAATATAATAGGCCTGAGATACATAGTTTCTCCTTCGATGACTTGGTTCCATTTTTGAATGAGCCTCTAGGCCTGCATTATATTCGTACCAAATTATACTCTGTTCCTTTACGGAAGATACACGAAATCTACGATTATACGAAGGACCTCGCATATACCGATACACGTTCCCCAGAATACAGACTACAAGGAGTCATCTTGGACATTTCTACTTTTCGTTTATTTCAAGCAGTTAGATCAGATAAATCAGAGGAGAAAACAAACCGCCCTTTCATTAAAGTAAGATTTGCAAACAAAGGTATTGATAACTTGAATCTTGGTCAAATTTTGAATCACAAAACTGTCACAGAAAAAATCCCACCATATTTCAAAAGAAAAGAAACTCCTTGTATTTCCTATAGGTACACGCCAACAGTTGCATCTAAAATTTACAATTACAAACGATTCCTGCAGTGTATTGATTTAAGTAATCCCTCACTACATCCACTTCCCTGCGAATGTTCTTCATCGGATTTCAACTACTCTCCTTGTGGACACGTTATTACTGGTGACCTTAGTATAGTCAAGAACGACAAGTTGAGAGAATTGTTAAAAAAGGGTCCCAAATACAGAGAAAGTATGTCCTTTACATGGAACCAAAATGTCAAAATTATCATGGACTCTTGTGAGGAATATGCAAGACGTTGGGCAAAGAAAGAGGATGTACAGCTCGACACCCTTTCCGAATGGATAAAATCAATCAGAGGGTTACTTTTATCTAGAATTAACCGATTAAAATCAACTGTGAACACCAGATTCGTGTCTATATTTAAAGACCCTGATGTTATCACAGAACTTACCTACCTCCAAGAACATTATGTCATCACACCAGCGGACAAAGCCTCAAATAATTACACATTTACTTGCAAAAAGTACTATTTCGACAGTCTAGTTAAAGAGTTGGGTTTAAATTCGACACCTGGAAATCCCACTTACACCCCAACAAACCTTTCTGCCTCTGAAATAATAGATAACCACAAATCAGCTCTTGCTTCCTTTGGCTTCGACACTACCAATTTAGATTTAGATTTACCATACTTATACTGCATACCTAAAATGCATAAGAATCCGTACAAACAACGTTTCATCGCTGGTTCCTCAAAATGTTCTACCAAATCTGTATCGATCTTACTCACCAAAGTTTTATCTGAAATCAAATCTGGGCTACAAAAATATTGTTCGACAGTATATTCTCGCAGTGGTATCAACCAGATGTGGATTTTAAAGAATTCGAAGGAACTTTTAGAACATCTGAAATCCACTCATTTTAGTAGAGTCCATTCGATCAAAGCCTTTGATTTTTCGACACTTTACACTACAATTCCACATTCTAAATTGAAAGAGAGACTCGCAAAAATTATAAGTAATGCGTTTACAAGTAAGAACGGTAATCGCAAATACAAATTTATTGTTGTTAACTATGACAAAACCTACTTTGTAAAAGAAAAGTCAGATTCTGAAAATAAGTACACTGAAACAGACATTATTCAGATGTTAAACTTTCTGATCGACAACATTTTTGTGGTGTTTGGAGGAAAGGTCTTCCAGCAAATTGTCGGAATTCCAATGGGTACCAATTGTGCCCCACTCCTTGCCGACATTTTCCTTCACTCGTACGAAGCTGAATTCATTCAATCTTTGGTCTCTGAAGGGAAAAGATACTTAGCTTCTGATTTCAACTTCTCTTACAGATACATAGACGATGTGTTGTCCATCAATAATCCAAAATTCGCGGATTACCTGAGCAGTATCTATCCTTCGGAGCTTGAAGTCAAAGAAACTACAGAGACAAATAATTCAGCATCCTATTTGGACATAATGTTGTCCTACGACACTGATGGTCACATGAACACCTCACTCTATGACAAACGTGACGACTTCAATTTCAGCATTACGAACTTTCCTTTTCTGAGTAGCAACATCCCTTCATCGCCTGCTTATGGCGTGTTCATATCTCAGTTGATACGCTATGCCAGAGCAAGTACCAAATATACGGATTTTGTTCTGAGAGCTAGGCGTCTTTCAGATAAGCTTCTCAGTCAGGGATATGTTTGTGACCGACTAACATCGTCACTGAGGAAGTTCTACGGTCGATATGGGGAACTCGTCATACACTATGATGTCCCACTATCCAGAATGGTGGATGATATTCTGTCATAGACCATTTGAACCATCCAACCAAAGATTGTACTCTATATCTTCCAAAATGGAAGTAACCGGATGTGACAGTTCTACCGAATTGAAGCGACGGGTGTTGCATGCAAGCAGGAGATGCTTACTCTTCCTGGGCACCTGGTCTCACTCTCATATCGGGAGTTCGCTTCTTTTCATATGGTGGAGGTTTTTGTTTTTGTTTGCTTTGGTTCCTGTTTTGTCCTGATTTTGTATGCCTTCGGTTTCTGATTTTCTGTATTATCGATTTTGTACTGTAGACAGGGATATGGTCATTATCCATATTTGTCATTGGTACTTGACCAATCTACAGTCTTGTACAAGCGCATCCTTGAGACTTGCACTCTGACTGACTGTGACGACGGGACTTCATGACGGGCCCTGTCCAAACCTCTTTAGAGAAGACAGGGCCCCGACCACCTGTCCTCTCTGAATGTCAGTCGGACTCCTCGGGTGATTGCATACATGAGCTCGCTACAGCCGGCAGAGCACGGACTGTATAACGCCCTCTTTTTATATCCATTTACATATTCATCTGTGTCTCTGGGGCCTCTGCGTTTTGCGGTCTTGTTTGTGTGATGTCATCTTACAGTGAGGAGGTTGTTTTACACCACAATTGTACGTTCTTCGAGACCTCTGGGTAATTGGAGAAGTGAGGGGGTTGTGCGCACGTAATCCAGGATAACCACACCATTTGCTACTTGCGTGACAGATGGCCGTCCAAAGTCGGCACCGGTTACCCATTGGTCTCGTCAGTTTATGTGTAGTCTTTTGTGTTTGATGTTTACATGTCATGTGTCTCTTTTCCGTCTCGTGCTGTACTCGTCTTTTGTGTTTTTGCATCGGGTGTTTTGATGTTTTACTGTTGATGCTGCAACGGGGTCTTGTTGGAGATCTCCTCCCTTCTTTTTCTATTTAGAAATTATCTCTGACAGTGCATGTATTTTAGATATTGAATTCATTTTCGTGCGTGAACATCGACGGCGAGTGCGGCTAACCAAACAGGAAATGCTTGCTCCTCCCAGGTACATATGGGTCAGTATTATACATTTGTAATAGAGAAATGTGGGTTCGTTATACATAAAGAGTGTTCGATTAGTATTAATCAGTGAGGAGTGATCTGAAGTCAATTGCATAACATGAGGTAATCGTAAGCAGTGTATATATAATGTGGCGTGAAAGATTGTAAGGCCATTCGAGCCATTCCGCCACAGTTGATATTCTTCATATTTATTACTTTTCATTGTGTCTATTGATGTTCGTCATTTTTCGTACAAACGTTGTGATATGCTATATTTTTCATGGCTGCCTCAGAACTGTATAACTTCAGATAATTTGATCGCCATTTGAATGACAAAATCAGGATAAAACAGGAACCAAAGCAAACAAATAAAGACCTCCACTACATGAAAAGAAGGGAACTTCCGATATGGGAGTGAGACCAGGTACACAGGAAGAGTAATAATCTTCTGCCTGCATGCAACACCCGCCGCTTCAATTCGGTAGAACTTTTACATCCGGTTACTTCCATTTCGGAAGATATAGAGTACAATCTTTGGTTGGAAGGTTCAAATGGTCTATGACAGAATATCATCCACCATTCTGGAGAGATGGGCAACATCATAGTGTATGACGAGTTCCCCATATAGACCGTAGAACTTCCTAAGTGACGATGTTAGTCGGTCACAAACATATCCCTGACTGAGAAGCTTATCTGAAAGACGGCTAGCTCTCAGAACAAAATCCGTATATTTGGTACTTGCTCTGGCATAGCGTATTAACTGAGATATGAACACGCCATAAGCAGGCGATCAAGGGACGTTGCTACTCAGGAAAGGAAAGTTTGTTACGCTGAAATTAAAGTCGTCACGTTTGTCATAGAGTGAGGTGTTTATGTGACCATCAGTGTCGTAGGGCAACATTATGTCCAAATATGTCGAATGTTATTTATCAATAAGAGAATATAGACCAACCTTTATCGTACAAACTGCATCGAGTTCGACCAGTGTTTATACCCGCACTTTATCATGCAGACAAATCGATATGCACCGATATGCCGTTCGTTCGTTAATCTGTCCTCTGACTTTTAAGTGCCTTCAGGGAAATGGAAAACATGCTGACTATGCACTACGCTTTCTAGACGTAGGACTGGAGGAGAACACGTCGTCACAGGAGATTGAAGCAAATGAAAAGAATAACTAGACTAGAATTCTGCGTCGTCGTTATTATCCTTAAAGTTTGATTCATAGTTTTCTTTGTGTATTATTTTTTTGTAACTTGCAAGATATGCATTTTTGCTTTATGACAGATTTCAAGATGAGAAACTGGATTGCTTCTTTTCATATGTAATAAGCGACTAATTTTATTCACGTTTTACGTCTGTTTTAAGTTATCATTTGCTCCTTTGAAATTCAATTGATATTCAAAGAAAATTGTAATGTAACTACATCGGTTTTCAACCGTCTGAGTTGTTACATAAATTCAATATATTCGCACTAGTTCTAGCACACAAATTTGATGATGATGACAAAAAGTGAATTAAACTGCTACTGAAGTGTTCTTGAATGTCATCGAATGAGCACTAGCGGCCAAGTGATTGTGATTTTAAAAGAAAGAAAATAGAACCATATTTATAATCTATTCTTGTAACCATAGATGTTAATATATATACAAATGTATTCAAGTTACAAGGAATAAGTGTAATAAGAGATTTCATGTAAATCCTGAAAGGTTCAGTGATTACGTGTAATTCCTGGTCATTTTATGGGTGGCATTATAGTCCCAAAATTTTAGGCATTACATGTAATTCCTAGAATATATTACATGTACATGTAGCATTTTTTACACTTATTTCCTGACCGCCAAAAATCTTATAAAAATGATCAAATTGCTATATCATAGATATTTTACATGTTCATAATATAAAATCCTATTGCTGAAAGAGAAAATTTTTTTTTATGTATGTATTTATGATTTTATGTTGATTTGAAATTGATATGAAAATGATATGTTAAAAAACTCTTGAGCGGACAATTCGGTTACACAGATAGATTATGGCCCACTGATATGACTTTGATATATGTACTCGGTAAAAGTGTATGCATGGGATCTTGATTAGACTATGTAACTCAATACAGCATCAATATACCAAAGTACCATGGTGATCGGTACGTCCAATAATCTTTTCATTGCATATCTATTTCAATGAAACTTGTTGCACTGAAAAAAATATATTATCTAGATATACACGAAGGAAGGGGATGTCCACTTTTTTTTTACCTGGAAATAGGAATAATTCACATAGCTTTAATTTATGGACATTCATACTAGTGTTTTATTCTTGCTGTCCCGATCGGGCGAGGATATTCGTTGTCAAGCAAAAAAGTAATTTTGAATATGTTGTAATGACAAATATAGATTATGACCATATCCCTGTATACAGCACAAAATCGACAATTCAGAAAATCAGAAACCGAAGTGTCGAAAAATAAAAGGCTTTGATCGAATGAAATCTACTAAAATGAGTGGATTTCAGATGTTCTAAAAGTTCCTTCTAATTCTTTACTGCGAGAATATACTGTCAAACAATATTTTTGAAGCCCATATTTGATTTCAGATAAAACAGTAAGTGTTTTGAATATATTTACCTGACATTGTGGCCATAGTACTTTCTATATAGACAAAACGTCAGAGAGTGCATGAATTTTATATATTTTTGTCATTTTCGTGCTTAAACATCGACGGCAGGTGCGGCTAGCCAACAGGGGATGCTTACTCCTCCCGGGCACCTGGTCCCACCTCTGACTTGCTAGGGGTCCGTCGATGCTTAATTTTGTGCTCTATTGTGAGTGCTGTTGAGATTATCGTCAGGATCTTCTTTAACTCATTTGTGTCACACTTATGCCCTTTGCCGCAAGGAGCTCTTAAAAAAGTTTCCCGCGAGGGGTTTGACAGTAAGTTTTTTGAATATATTTCCCTGACATTGTCACCATAGCACTTTCTATATAGACAAAACGTCACAGAATGCATGAATTTTATATATTTTTGTCATTTTCGTTTTCATTTTTGAAGCGACGGGTGTTGCATGCAAGCAGGAGATGCTTACTCTTCCTGGGCACCTGGTCTAACTCCCATATCGGGAGTTCGCTTCTTTTCATATGGTAGAGGTTTTTGTTTGTTTGCTTTGGTTCCTGTTTTGTCCTGATTTTGTATGCCTTCGGTTTCTGATTTTCTGAATTATTTATTTTGTGCTGTAAACAGGGATATGGTCATTATCCATATTTGTCATTGCTAGGGGTCCGTCGATGCTTAATTTTGTGCTCTATTGTGAATGCTGTTGAGATTATCGTCAGGATCTTCTTTAACTCTTTGGTGAGTAAGATCGATAAAGATTTGGTAGAACATTTTGCTTAATTTTGTGCTCTATTGTGAGTGCTGTTGAGATTATCGTCAGGATCTTCTTTAACTCTTTGGTGAGTAAGATCGACAAAGATTTGGTAGAACATTTTGAGGAACCTGCGATGAAACGTTGTTTGTACGGATTCTTGTGCATTTTAGGTATGCAGCATAAGTATGGTGAATCTAAATCTAAATTGTTAGTGTCGAAGTCAAAGGAAGCAAGAGCTGATTTGTGGTTATCTATCATTTCAGAGGCAGAAAGGTTTTTTGGGATGTAAGTGGGATTTCCAGGTGTCGAATTTAAACCCAACTCTTTAACTAGACTGTCGAAATAGTACTTTTTGCAAGTAAATGTGTAATTATTTGAGGCTTTATCCGCTGGTGTGATGACATAAAGTTCTTGGAGGTAGGTAAGCTCTGTGATAACATCCGGGTCTTTATATATAGACTCGAATCTGGTTTCACAGTTGATTTTAATCGGTCAATTCTAGATAAAAGTAACCCTCTGATTGATTTTAGCTATTCGGAAAGGGTGTGGTGGACGATATTCTGTCATAGACCATTTGAACCATCCAACCCAAGATTGTACTCTATGTCTTCCGAAATGGAAGTAACCGGATGTAACAGTTCTACCACATTGAAGCGGCGGGTGTTGCATGCAAGCAGGAGATGCTTACTCTTCCTGGGCACCTGGTCTCACTCCCATATCGGGAGTACGCTTCTTTTCATGTGGTGGAGGTTTTTGTTTATTTGTTTTGGTTCCTGTTTTATCCTGATTTCGTATGTCTTCGGTTTCTGATTTTCTGAATTGTCGATTTTTGCTGTATACAGGGATATGGTCATTATCCATATTTGTCATAATAGATAGTTGAAAATCAGAATATTTTTATTATTATTTCTTCCTATTTTCGCCCATTATCAAGATACTTTAATCATGATTAAGTACTAATGTTTCAGATTGAAATTTACGATATATGTTTTAGAGTAATTTGGCCATCAATTTTGTTCGATAAATTATTTTTCTATGCGCTCATGGGTTTGTTTCATGTCAATTTTGCATAGATACATGTATTTATAAACATGCTAAATGAACTTTTAGGAATATTTGGATAAAATTACCTTTTCTAGTTTGAATATAGTCACTTATTTGGCAAAATCGTTTCTGCGTAGTTGACAGAGAGGATTTTAAGCATCAACTGAGCCAAAACTAAATGAGTTTAAAAAATAAATTGTTAAACGTCTTTAAATTCAATGGCATCATTTTAAACCTGATAAATATACAGCATGGACCAGACATGCACGTTTCGGGTACTAAACCCTCGTCAATGATTCTCAGTCTAAACAATGTAATATGGCCAAAAAGTATGAAAATTGTTATGTCCAAAAATGTACAAAAAGACGTAGCAGAATAGGTGGGATATGATGCTACTGGACCCACGTTTCAGAAATTTCAAGAAATTTTGTAACAGAAAATTTCAAATGTGTTAAATAGACAGACGATCAACCGAAGTTGGTCGAACTTGGGTACATGTGCCCTCGGTGACTCTTGGTCCACAAGCAGTGACACTCACCAAGATTTTCAAATGTTAAACATCTATAAATTCAATAGCATCATTTAAAACCTGAAAAATGTACAGCATGGACCAAACATGCACGTTTCGGATACTAAACCCTCGTCAGTGATTCTAGATCTTAGTCTAAACAATTAATATGGCCAAAAAGTATGAAAATTGGTTGTCCAAAAATGTACCAAAAGACGTAGCAGAATAGATGGATTTTGATGCTACAGGACCCACGTTTTAGGAATGTCAAGACATTTTGTAACAGAAAATTTCAAATACGTTAAATAGACAGACGATCAACCGAAGTTGATCGAACTTGGCTACATGTGCCCTCGGGGACTCTTGTTCCACCAGAAGTGACACTCACAAAGTAGTTCAAATGTTAAACGTCTTCAAATTCAATAGCATCATTTAAGACCTGATAAATTGACAGCATGAACCAGACATGTACGTTTCGGGTACGAAACCCTCGTCAGTGATCCTCAGTCTAATCAATGTAAAATGGCCAAAAAGTATGATGATTATTTTGTCCAAAAATGTACCAAAAGACGTAGCAGAATGGATGGGATACGATGCTACAGGACCCACGTTTTAGAAATTTCAAGAAATTTTGTAACAGAAAATTTCAAATGCGTGAAATAGACAGACGATCAACCGAAGTTGATAGAACTTGGCTACATGTGCCCTCGGGGACTCTTGGTCCACCAGCAGTGACACTCACCAAGTAGTTCAAATGTTAAACGTCTTGAAATTCAATAATCTGTATCGGTCTTTCTCTCCAAAGTTTTACCTGAAATCAAATATGGGCTTCAAAAATATTGTTCGACAGTATATTCACGTAGTGGTATCAACCAGATGTGGATTTTAAAGAATTCGATGGAACTTTGAGAACATCTGAAATCCACTCAATTGAGTAGAGTCCATTTGATCAAAGCCTTTGATTTTTCGACACTTAACACTACAATCCCACATTCTAAATTTAAAGAAAGACTCGCAAAAATTATAAGCAATGCGTTTACAAGTAAGAACGGCAATCACAAATACAAATTTATTGTTGTTAAGTACATGTATCACAAAACCTACTTTGTAAAAGAAAAGTCCGATTCTGAAAATAAGTACACTGAAACAGATATTATTCAGATGTTAAATTTTCTGATCGACAACATTATTGTGGTGTTTGGAGGAAAGGTCTTCCAGCAAATAATCGGAATTCCAATGGGGGCCAATTGTGCCCCACTCCTTGCCGACATTTTCCTTTACTCGTACGAAGCTGAATTCATTCAATCTTTGGTCCCTGAAGGAAAAAATACTTGGCTTCTGACTTCAACTTCACTTACAGATACATAGACGATCTGTTGTCCATCGATAATCCAAAATTCGCGGATTACCTGAGCAGTATCTATCCTTCGGAGCTTGAAGTCAAAGAAACTACAGAGAAAAATAATTCAGCATCCTATTTGGACATAATGTTGTCCTACAACACTGATGGTCACATGAACACCTCACTCTGTGACAAACGTGACGACTTCAATTTTAGCATTACAAACTTTCTTTTTCTGAGTAGCAACATCCCTTCATTTCCTGCTTATTGCGTGTTCATATCTCAGTTGTTACACTATGCTAGATATACATTACAGAAGTACTCATCAATTATTCAGTCTCATAGTCGAGAAGGCAAGGCAAAATCATTAAATTTTCCAAAGAAACGGTTGCGAACATCTGAATGAAAAAAATTCCGAAGTGAGACCAGGTGCCCGGGGAAAGTCAGCATCTCCTGATTGCATGCAACACCCGTCGCAACAGCTCCATGGCAACCTGTCAAACTCGGTTATTGTCTCGATGTACAATTTGAAGTACATATCAGGTAAGTATGTCTTGTTTGGTGATAATGACAGCCATTCAAGCATAATGTAGAATGTCACTGATCATTCTGGAAAGGGGATCTCATATGTCTTTATTACATCCCCTAGCGACTGAAGAACTTCCTCAATGATGATTTCAACCATTGTGCTACATAAACCTGAACAAGTAGCTTACTTGTTAGCCGTCTTGTTCTAATAATGAAGTCTTCATATTTGCAGAAACATGCCATGGCGTACTATATCAGTTGAGAAACAAAAAACACCATAAGCAGGAGAAGACGGAATGTTGCTACTCTTGAAAGGGGAGTTAGTAATGTGGGAGCTGAAGTCATCACGCTTGTCATACAGTGAAGTGTTCAAATGGCCGTTTGTGTCAAAAGATAGGCGTATGTCCATGTACGAAGCTGATCTGTCACTCTCTGTCGTTTCCTTGATCTCAAGTTCACGAGGATGTATTTTATGTAGATGATCCTCAAAGTTCGGATAATTGATTGACAACACGTCATCTATGTATCTGAAGGTAAAATTGAACTGAAATGCGAGGTGCTTTCGCGCGGTCGAGATCAAGGTCTGGATGAAGTCTTCTTGGTATGAATATAGAAATAAGTCCGCAAGCAGTGGGGCGCAATTGGTACCCATGGAGATGCGGACTTTCTGTTGGAATACGGTTCCTCCAAACTCAATAAAAATGTTGTCAATCAAAAACTCAAGCATCCGGATGATATAGTTTTCGGTATCCTTTTTGTTTTAATCAGAGTATTGCTTCATGAAATAAGTATCCTCCTGCCCAATTACGAGGTATTTGTACCTTCTATTACCATTTTTGAAAGAAAGGTGTTGTGAATAATATTGCCAGTCTGTTTTTGAGCTTTTAAAGTGAAATGGTAGTGTACAGAAGTCGAAAGATTCTATGCTGATAATATGATCGAAGTTGGTCGCTTTTATATTTTCCAAAAAATCCTTAGAATTCTTTATTATCCACATCTGATTGATTCCATTGCTGGAATATGCTGTCTCGCAGTATGTTTGAAGACCGTGCTCGATTGCAGTTAATAGTTTCGTAAGCCAAATGGAAAGAGGTTTTGTTGAGCACCTGGACGAACCGGCAATAAATCGGAGTTTGTAAGGAATTGTGAATTTTTAGAATCCAGTAGATAAACGGAAGTTCAAGATCAGAGTCATCAGTATGAATATCGAAGGACTCAAGAACAGATTCATGGTTGTCAAGTATTTCAGATTCAGTTTGTAAGTGTGTATGAAATAGTTTGACTTGCAAACGAAAGTAAAATTGTTTCCCGCTTTGTCAGCAGGAACAATGATATATTTTTCATGGAAGTCATTCTTAATTTCTTAAGCAACAACAGGGTCATAGAAAATTGACTCGTGTCTATTGTTAACTGCATGTCGAAGACTCCCAAGTCTTCTTTTAAGTAATTCTCCTGTTTATTTTATCCATTCAGAGAGTGTGTCTAGTTCAACGTCCTCCCTTTTTGCCCACCCACCGTCTGGCGTACTCCTCACATGCAACCATAAGAATTTCAAAGTTTTCCCGCCAAGTGAAAGAACGGGGTTCCTTGTATTTTTCACCGTAACTGAAAAGGTTTCTAAGTTTACTGTTTCCAACGATATTAAGGTCACCATTAACCACATGACCGCATGATTGATAGATGAAAGGAGAGGATGAACATGTGCATTGTATGGGGTTTTGTGAAAGGTGGTGTACAACTATGACAAATATGGATAATGGCCATATCCCTGTATACAACACAAAATCGATAATTCAGAAAATCAGAAACCGAAGACATACAGGATAAAACAGGAACCAAAGCAAACAAACAAAAATCTTCACAACATGGAAAGAAGCGAACTCCCGATATGGGAGTGAGACCAGATGCCCAGGAAGAGTAATCATCTCCTGCTTGAATGCAACACCCGCCGCTTCAATTCAGTAGAATTGTCACATCCGGTTACTTCCATTTTGGAAGATATGAAATATAATCTTTGGTTGAATGGTTCAAATGGTCTATGACGGGGAATATCATCCACGATTTTTGAGAATGGGACATCAAAGTGTATGAGATCCGAGTTCCCCATATCAACCTCAGTGACGATGTTAGTCGGTCACAAACGTATCCCTGACTGAGAAGCTTATCTGAAAGACGCATAGCTTTCAGAACAAAATCCTTATATTTGGTACTTGCTCTGGCATAGCGTATCAACTGAGATTTGAACACGCCATAAGCAGGCGATGAAGGGATGTTGCTACTCAGAAAAGTAAAGTTTGTAATGCTGAAATTGTAGTCGTCACGTTTTCTGGGAACCACTTTCAGTATGATGATTACGTCAAACTTGCAGTGGATGGTTTTCTTAACATTCAAGATAAGGAGTGATATAAAGGCCCTGAAAACAAAAGGCCTAAGTGTTTAGATACTGAAGGGGATTATGTAGAAAACAATGCAAAATGACTGATAAAATATTAAAAATCCCAAGGGCGGACTCGATCGTGGCTTCCTCTTTTTCCTTTCCTATAGGCTAAACCCACGGTCCATTTGATACGATGTTTGGTTTTGTTATCTAAAGATGAATGTATAAAACATATCCAAATTGAAAATTAATCCTAACAGATAAACCGGCCGAATACAGATCGATAGAAGTGGAAGCCACGATCGAGTACACAGAGTTATATAGCTTTTATATAGGATGTGTCCCTTGGGGTTTTTGATATAGACATATGGAAATAAGGGTTTGTATTGAGGAAAGGGTTTGTGACCAAGCAATGAAACCACACCCCTGTGATTTTAAAAGAGGATTGTTATTATATAATATAACAAAGATGGCCTCGGTCTATATAATATGTCGTAGCCGTGCACTATTTTTGCATATTGAACTCGTGATCAGTCCATATTAACATGATTAATTTTGTATGATATACCAGCAGGGTACATGGAGCAACGAACATGAAACAAGAGGTCCATTGGGGATGTGGGCACATCGCTCACCCGAGTTGCAAAGAAAAGAATGATAATTTGGTAGAGGACCTTGAGTACATGCTTTCTGTAAGTTTTCGCTAAATTCTGTGTAGCGGTTTCAGAGGAGAAGTTGAAAATGTGTCGTCTTATTAGAGCCCTTTGCTGTCATTTTTGTTCATAGATCGGCACGAAAAACATAAAGGACAAGGAGCGACATGCGCCCTATTTGGCCGTAGTTTTACAGCAATTTCATAAGCCATTGTTGTGTTTTCATGTTTTGTGTATATATAAATTAAGATCTGTCATTAATATTAGCGAGTCCGAAACTTGACGTCACTTTGTCTATGACGTCATGAAAAGGCGCCAAAGTTGATTCGCTTGCGAAAATCTGTCGATTTTTATAGGATTTTGCGTCGAATTTGACGAAATTCTACGTGAAGTCACACAATAACCAAGTTTATACTTTACACACAATTTCTTTGATTTATGATCTCACTTCTGGCAAAGTATCGTGTTGGTTATCGCCTGCGCTCTGTACTAACTTTAAATATATTCTTTGTTGATTTTCATCGTATATCACTTTTTTTCATGTCACATGAAAGTTTTATTTCATATATAAGGTCAATACAAAAGAAGTGAATGCGTATTCTTTTTAATAATTAGATTTACACATGCCAGTATATAAATGCAAAATTATACAATAGCCTGTCATTTCCTAAACACTATTAATTATTAGGTTTGTTACTGACCGTCTACAGAGATTTATCGGGTTTATCTAGCCCATAGAAGCCGAAATCTCCGTGGACGGTCTGTAACAAACCAATGATTTTTTTATTTTGTAGAGGACCAAAATCTCCGCCTTTTGTCGCAGAAAATGGGAGTTTTGTGGCGTCCTTTTACATGCGAATTCATTTACATGTATACGGCAATGGCAAAACTACTGACGGTCTATAGATATTTAGACGTCGAGCACGTGACGCGATTTACGCTCTCTCATTGGTTCGAATTAGTCCGTGGCAAAACAAAAAGATTATATATGTTTAGGGAATTGATACCTCTGCACAAAGGACAAATAATCAGATCATCGGCATGCCGTTCCATGTTTATCAATAAAAGAAAGAAATACATGAAGTGATCAAATTTCTTTGCAATATGTCTTATATCAATTGATTTATGTGAGAGAGAAAGGCCGGGAACGATTTTGAATTTTGTATCATTTCTGAAATATACCGGTATAAGTATCGCCTATGACAAGAACATTACCTTTGATACGAACAAGAAATTTGAATGAAAAATTAAACTTTGCACATGTGGAAAATATTTTCCGAATTTTTTTTTTCAAGATATATGTGTTATGACCAAGAAAATATCGTAGAAACCAGGACTTTTGTTTGAATTGCAATTCATAGAATCAACCTGCTTTTTTTTTTCATTTCAATTTATATTTATTCTATCAAAGTTCTGTTTATTTTTTCATTCTTTCTTTTTTTTTGTTATTTTGCAATTATACATGTTTACTTCTTACTTGCTATTTTATTTTTCATTTTTATAGAGCCCTCTAGATTTCTTACCTTTGGTCCAACTGTATAGAACTTGATGACCTCGACAAGTTGAATATTATCGATCAGCATTTTTTATTTCACTAAAAGCTCAAAAGAATGTTGGGCAATCAGGGAAAAACCCGGGAATTTGACCATCGGGACAATAGAAAACAATAACTGTGTATAAATTTTGTAGAAAATTCAGTCCTGTTGATGAAATAACATCTCCTGTAACCCATCCGGCCTTTTTGTTGCGTTATTTTTTAATCTTTCTTCAACTAACTTACATATAGCTTTATTTCAGCCCATGATTTTGAAGAAAAAAATATATATGTCCATCACGCCCCCTTCTTTATCCGCTAATATGAAATTGTATATATAGTAAGTGAAAACAAACGTACATGTATATATGAATGTATGGACACATTAAAGATTAAAGGATTAAAGATACAAGTAAAACAAAAATTGAGGAATACAAAGACCCAAAATACGTATTGGTTTATCAAACATTGCTGTAAATTTATATACATGAGAACGCTTTGTGACAACGTCAAATAGCGAAAAAGGCGTCAGAAGTGCGACGTCAACGTCACACCAAGGATACTTTGAATGCTTTATTAAGCATCTAAACATTGTCCGATTCCTATAATTTATACAACAAATAACAGAGGAAGACGCCCTCATAAATGTCATTTATTTTCTGACATCGGCCATTTTAAGCCCAAAACGCCCCTTGTCCTTTGATAGAGGACTATAAGTGTTTAACGTCTTCAAATTGAATAGCATCATTTAAGAACAGATAAATTGGCAGCATGGACCAGACATGCACGTTTCGGGTACTCAACCCTCGTCAGTGATCCTCAAATCTAAACAATGTAATATGCCAAAAAAGTATGAAATTTACTATGTCGAAAAAGGGTACCGAAAGACGTAGCAGGATGGGTGGGATATGATGCTGCAGGACCCACTTTTTAGAAATTTCAAGAAATTTTGATAACAGAAATTTTAGAATGCGTTGAAGAAACGATCAACCGAAATTGATCGAACTTGGCTACATGTGCCCTCGGGTACTCCTGGTCCACCAGCAGTGACACTCACCAAGTGGTTAATGTTTAACGTCTTCAAATTGAATAGCATCATTTAAGAACAGATAAATTGGCAGCATGGACCAGACATGCACGTTTCGGGTACTCAACCCTCGTCAGTGATCCTCAAATCTAAACAATGTAATATGCCAAAAAAGTATGAAATTTACTATGTCGAAAAAGGGTACCGAAAGACGTAGCAGGATGGGTGGGATATGATGCTGCAGGACCCACTTTTTAGAAATTTCAAGAAATTTTGATTACAGAAATTTTAGAATGCGTTGAAGAAACGATCAACCGAAATTGATCGAACTTGGCTACATGTGCCCTCGGGGACTCCTGGTCCACCAGCAGTGACACTCACCAAGTGGTATAAATGTTTAACGTCTTCAAATTGAATAGCATCATTTAAGAACAGATAAATTGGCAGCATGGACCAGACATGCACGTTTCGGGTACTCAACCCTCGTCAGTGATCCTCAAATCTAAACAATGTAATATGCCAAAAAAGTATGAAATTTACTATGTCGAAAAAGGGTACCGAAAGACGTAGCAGGATGGGTGGGATATGATGCTGCAGGACCCACTTTTTAGAAATTTCAAAAAATTTTGATAACAGAAATTTTAGAATGCGTTGAAGAAACGATCAACCGAAATTGATCGAACTTGGCTACATGTGCCCTCGGGGACTCCTGGTCCACCAGCAGTGACACTTCTTGCTTCCTGTAAGGTGAAATTCTGTGTAGTGGTTGCAGAGAAGTAAAAGATGTGCCAGCCAATCAGAGCCCTCGGCAGCCATATTTGTTGAACGATCAGCACAAAAAAAAACCAAACTTGGTATAGAAATTAAAGTACTTGTTTTCTATAAGGTTTCATGAAATTCTGTGCAGCGGTTGCAGAGAAGAAGTCGAAAATGCGTCAGTCACTCAGAGCCCTCAGTGGCCATATTTTTTACCGTTTGGCACAAAAAAAAACACAAACTTGGTAGATGACCTTGAGTAGTTGCTTCATGAAATGATGTGATGCGATTGCAGGGGAGAAGTCGAAAATGTGTCAGCCAATCAAAGCCCCCGGCAGCCATATTTGTTGAACGATCGTCACAAAAAACAACCTTGGTGTAGTAATTTAAGTACTTGTTTTCTATAAGGTTTCATGAAATTCTTTGCAGCGGTTGCAGAGAAAATGTCAAAAATGCGTCAGCCACTCAGAGCCCTCAGCGGCCTTCGTGAAATAATGTGAAGCGGTTGCAGAGGAGAAGTAGAAATTGTGCCAGCCATTCAGAGCCCCCGGCAGCCATATTTGTTAAACGGTCGGTACGAAAAACACAAACTTTGGAGAGGACTTTGATAACTTGCTTCCTGTATGATTCCTTTAAATTCTGTTTAGCGGTTGCAGAGGAGAAATCGAAAATGCGTCAGCCAATTAGACCCATCGGCAGCCATATTTGTTGACCGATCGGCATAAAAAAAACTTGGTAGGGGACCTTGAGTTCTTTCTTTGTGTAAGTTTTCTTAAAATTCTGTGCAGCGGTTGCAGAGGAGAAGTCTAAGATGTGCCATATTTGTTGACCGATCGGCACAAAAAAAAAACAAACTTGGTAGAGGACCTTGAGTTCTTGCTTCCTGTAAGGTTTCGTGAAATTCTGTGCAGCGGTTGCAGAGGAGATGTCTAAAATCGCTCAGATGAGCTAAAAAAAAGTTAACAAACACTAAGAGAAAGGCATTAATGCAACATATTCCATAACGAACTACTAACCAAGATAATCTATCCATATACAATATATATAACATACAACAAGGTTTCAAATTCATTAATCAAAGAACACTAATATGCGCCTGGCAACAACATTAGGCGGTTAGTCAGTATATGTGCGCAAATGGTGTTATGATCTGAAATAACAGTGGGTGACCTTCCCAGGTACGCGGTAACTGAAGACAATGGGATGATCTCCAGCATGACCATCCTGTACCCACCCAGCGAAACAAACTCACAAGAAAGTGATACGTAAATCACATCAGACAAAACTACAAACCACAAAAGTACACGACCATAATCACTAGAACTTCATACAGAAACATCAAACATTAATGACAACACATAATAGAAAGTAGACCAATGTGCACCCGGTGCTGACTTTGGACGGCCATCTGCCATAAGCAAATGGTGTGGTATCCGGATTACGTACACACAAATCTCCCACTTATCCGGATACACAGAGGTCTCCATAGACTCACTATAGTTGTACAATGACAGAATTTCTCACAAACAAGACAGATAAACGCAGTGGCTTTTTGTAACTCACATTATATGTAAAAGGATCTAAAATATTCTATGGCATGACGTTTAGATTAAGATATTTAAATTAGAATATGAAAATGGGAGGGGCTAACCCCATACACGAGGGAGGCTCGAGGTCTTTTGAATCGACATTTCCACTCCTTATGGATTCGTAAACATTTCTTATTTGCCCTATTGCAGTTGCATTACGCATTCTCCTTCAGAATCATCCCCATGGACCCCAATTGTCAACCTGGACTACCCTCTACCAATATTTCTTTTAAATCTAGATGAACTATCTTATCCAACAATATATCTTGTAATTGAGCTTAGTGTACAGTATTGCACGGAGCTTGCTTCGTAAATAACTCCCATTGTTATTCCATTGTCTCTTGCTTGCATGACAGAGTGTGGGTTTCCGCTGATGTTATTTTCGTGATTTTGCATACACCACAGTACATATTTTACTCGATAAATATTCGAATATATAGTAATGGTTAAAGAAGATCTGGTACATGTTACAATAGATAAAGATACAAAGGATATCGCTTTAGAATACGGAAAAAGAAAGCATAATTGACATGAGCTGCTTTGTTGAATTCAAAAGAAAAGCGATGAAGCACAAAGATAATGATAGCCATAGATAAAAAATTCGAGTTTCGCATATATTGGATACTCACTCAAAGAGGGTAAGTTACAACTATCAATTGTCGCTTTAGTTTACTACAAACTGTACAAACATGAAAGATTAGTAAAATACTGAAATGCCTTTACTCTCTGTCACATGTAACTTTAGAATAATTTCACAATATAACTTGAACTAATATATCAAGGGGGTTTCAAGATTATCATGTGAATCAATATCATACATTATGCTTAAGCTTGATGATTATATCACATTAATTCTTTAAAGTCACTACAGGATATATATGAAATTGTTATGTTCCTGCAAGAAATAGTAGATTCTTCATCTAAATTCGATACAGAAAATAATCTTAATAATAAACTTGTTTTGCATATCATAAATATTAATAGAGTGAATAGAAAAAACACATTTTACTTGAAAAGCTATTCGATTAGGCTTCGTACAGAATTATTGGGGAAATTAGAACTTAGTGCAACACCAACAACAAAATAATAAAAACAAACAAACAAACAAACAACCAAAGAAAAAAACAAACAAACAGAAAACAAACAAACAGAAAATAAAGAAACAGAAAAAAACCCAAACAAACAAACAACCCCCCCCCCCCAAAAAAAAAAAAAACAAAAAGTGCAAAGAAAAGGAGGGGATCTCCAACAGCACGCAGTGGCAGCACCTAAAGCAAAACCACAAAATGCAATGAACACGGTGCAGACACGCATAGAAAAATATTCAAAAGGGACAAGGAACATCAACTCACACCAGAGAAATATGAAACACAAAACACCACACGTAAACCAATAAGACCAATGGGGAACCGATGCCGACTTAGGAAGGGCATCTGCCATGTAAGTTGCAGACGGTGTGGTTATCCTGATTACGTGCACAAAACCCTCCCCCTTTTCCGATTACCCACAGGTCTCGAAGAAAAAACAATGGTGGTGTAAAAATAACAGGGTTGATAAATACAACAAATGACACCAAAGCGGCAAGATCTGCATATCAAATCTATATCAAAACACTAAATATAAAAGAATACACGCTAATGACGAGACAAATAAACGACCGGTTCCGACTAACGACGGTTAAAAGCAACGCTAGTAGCGAACGATTTGTTAAAACGGATTTTATATGCATGGTTGTTTGCCCATTCGACTGGTTACGTATGATGTGCACAATATGCTATTGCTTATGTGTTAGTGACTTCATATCTAATTTTAGATTCTTATCATTGTAGTAACACGAAGGCTTTGAAAAATTTATTGATACCTTGAAAGGCTTACTTGTTTTGAATTTAAAAGCAGCTGACATCTGCAATGAATAGATAAAAAATATACGACAGGACTTGTTGCAGGGATGTATCCATATGACCCCCTCCCCCAAAATATATGCTAATTAATTATTCATACTGATTAATTATATCATATCACGTGACATGCAAATCATTTAGCCTGGGAATCCCGATATAACAAGGTAAATACTGTCTAAATCTACTTTGTAAGAATTTATGTTAGGCCTATCATACGATTATCATTATCATTTATATGATGGTAACCTATTCTGGTCAAGTATAGAGTTCTATTCAGGAAACACTCATAACATGTAAACAAATCAAAATAAATTTTGTTCTCTGAATACACCTCTATTCTTGACCAGAAAAGATTTCCATCGTATGAATGACAATGATGCTCATATGATAGACCTGAAATACTTTCATATAAGGTAGATTCAGACAGTATTTACCTTGTTTAATCGACAAGAATTCCAGGGCTAGAGATTATTTGCATATCGCGTGATACTATGGGTTTACTATAGTTAAAAAAGAATCACTCTGAAATATCATTTAAGCTCGGACTTTAATTTTGAAATCAATTGCTTTCAATTTTAATTTCTATAATCTGTTTAATTTGATTCCCAAGATTCAAAACACTCACTTATAGGCAAATATGCAAGCACTAGCTACTAGCTAGGTATCCTTTGTTTTCTGTAGAAATTCGTTGAAAGTTAAGTGGAATTCTCCCGAAGCCATTAAGCTCCAAAGATACACCGTTCGAACAACATGTCACTTCGGAGTCTCTTTCGCCGCCTAAATCGACATCATTTCACTTTGTATATATTTTGACTAGATTGGAATTACACCTATCTCTATTATTTTCTATCGTTTTACTATAATGCTTGTTAAACGCTTCTTTATCGAGTATGTTCAGTCAAGGAAAAAGCCGAAAGCGCATCTGCAGCTCAAGGTCATCTCTACTTGAAAATCACGGGGAATATAAATACCTACAGGGAATATCTCTGCAAAGCGCTTGCACAAATTAAAAAAAAAACCTCTGCAAAATGCTTGCACAAACTAAAAAACAACAACAACAAAACACACAAAAAACAACAAAAAAACAAAAAAAAAAAAAAAAAAAAAAAAAAAAAAAAAAAAAAAAAAAAAACCAGAGGGCGCTCCTGAAATGTATTTTGGCTGTGTCTGAAAATCACGTTGACGAGAAGCATTTCTGATGAAGATTTACTATCCTAAATACGTGTATGGTGCTTTTAAATTGGTTTGAAATGACCCTGAAGAAGGTGAAAAGATGAAACACTTAAACAAGAATGAAAACAATTACTTGATTTAGAAGCAGGGCCTAGCCAAATCTAATTTAAATGTGTGTGATAATATGAAAAATGAAACGTTTGTATATACACATGTACACGCGGTGTTGAAGTAAGCCGTATCTGATTGAGAAAAAAACCTCCTTAGTTTACATACGGGATTTGGGTAAGCCTTTTCGGCAATACATTTATGAACATTACGCGAACATTTCCTAGATTTTGGAGTGAGGTTTAGAGCAGTAAGCATGATGATAAGGATAACAGGGGGAGGGGGTGTTATGTGGATCTTTCTCTCCGCATCGAGTAAGATTCGCCTAATAATCGTCGTATTTCTAAATCATGATTTCAGGATTATTGCCTTAATCTTCTCCCCGTCAGTAAACTATTAATAACGTACTTTGCGCAGTATTAGTTTGAATCTGCAAGACATAGGAAACCCCTCTTTTCGAATCGCATATCGCATTTCTCGTCAACAGGGGATGCTTACTCCTCCCGGGCACCTGGTCCCACCTCTAGCTTGCTAGGGGTTCGTCGATATTTAATTTTGTGCTCTTTTGTGAGTGCTGTTGAGATTATTGTCAGGATCTTCCTTAACTCATTTGAATTAAAATATGCTGTCCATGTCAATATCTCAATCAAATTTCTGTAACAGTATAAATGTAAAGGGCTAAAATTTACGAACTTTGTATCGATCAAGAAATTTGAATCTTAGGGGAGCATGGGAGGATCTAGATTTTCGATAAGGGCTCTAATTGCTGGACACATTTTCAACTAAAGCAAGTACTCATTGACAAGATCCTTGAACAATTTCTTTGTCAAACTGATGGGTCAACAAGCAAGGTCAAAGAAGGCTCTGATTGGCCGATGTTTTCTTTTCGACTTTTCCTCCGGAACTACTTGCAGCTAGAATTGCACACAAAATATAAAAATAAGGATGTTCTGAAGATCATCTGCTATTTGTCTTTTTTTTTTCGAGCCGATCTAGCAACAAACATGACCGCCAATGGCTCTGTTTGGATGACATATTTTCGATTTTTCCACCTAAATTGCGGTACGAATTTTTGCGAAACCTTACAGAAAGCAAGTACACAACGTCCGTTTCGTCGTTTGTGTTTTTGCAGTAGTTTAAAAATAGTCAACATATATTGCCCCCAAGGGTTCTTATTGAATTCTTAATCTTTGACATCTCCTATTTTCAAGCCGATTTAATGACAGTTTTGGTCACATTTGTTTAAGACATTCTTTTGGCTCAATTATCCGATACTTTCCCCTTGTATCTGTTGCATGAAAATTTAAAAAAACCTCTACAATAATGGCCACAGTAACAATCAACCCATTATCTGAATTTCAGATGAGCTATGTGCCAACTTTTGCCCTTTGTTCAATCACGTATTTATGGAATATGTTTCGAATAAGTATCTTCTTTCTTCAATACACGGCTTTACAGCATATTTTGGAGTTTTAATTTGTCTAGTCGCCTTAGTTACATATCACTGATACTTAGTTTATGATACTCCTCTTACTTAGTGCAATGAGGTCGGCAATATAACATTCAATTGAGGGTATATATGTAAAGAATTGGGTTTTTAAAAAAAACTTGTTTACTTCTCCAGACTGTACCTTATTCAAAGGAACAGTTCATACAGGGTATTTAAATACGTAGGTGTATTCTGATCTATGGAATTTATTTGCCACTTATATCGGTGTCTAATATCCTGAACTTGAAAACGTTTTTGAAAAACACGTAAATGCACACCTATCTTTCGAGAACAAAAGCAGGGGAAGTTCCACCATTCTTCTTATGTTAAACCTGGGAAGTGTTTGTACAGATGTTGAAACTAATAACAACGATTTACAAAATATATTAAGTAAGTTTCTTTACACAGAACGTCCACTCGAACGCAGAAATAGGAAGGGATGTATTTTCAAAAGACTTGTTTACATTGAATAACTAGAAAACACTTTTACTTTTTGTATTTCCATAATAAAATTGGACAAATTAGGTAAAAGTTCCCGCTTTCACAAACGAGCAGCAAAGACTTTATGGACATTTTACAAAAGTTATTGTCAACTTCTTTTGAAATGCGAATCAATACCAGAAACAGAGTATTTTACTTTGGGTATTTCACAACCTGCATTTTATGGTGACATAATTAAGAAATTAAAATGGATCAAAGGTAGAGAGAATTACCATAAATGAGTTAATATCATCAGAAGCCTTTTATACCGTGGGTATGATCCATCTGTCACCAGACAGAAACTTGGCTTGGTTCTGGACCAATCTATAGCCTTGTACCAACGCATTTTTAAGAATTGCACTCTGCGTGACTGTGACGATAGTATTTCATGATCGATCCTGTCAAAAAGTCTTTAGAGAGGACAGGTCTCCGACCACCTGTTCTCTTTAAATGTCTGTCGGACTCTTAGAGTGATCACATGCATGAGCTCGCTACAGCCAGCAGAGCACGGACTGTATTTCATATGCCTTCATATAAGACTCTGATGAACTGATATTTCTCTAATTTATTAGAAAGCAGGATCACAAGGTTCCCTGATCATTTGTGTTTGTTTTCCAAGCCAATCGATCAAGGGATCTGATTGACCAACACTTTTTCTACTTTCCTCTACAATGGCTGTGCAGAATTTGAATGAAGCCATTTGCTCATTTAAAAGTCCTCCACAAAGATTTTTTTTTCATTTTCAAAAGGAGGCTCTGATCGGCAAATGCATTTTCGACTACTACTCCATAGAATTTCACACAATCGCACAATAAGGGAGTTCTGAAAATCATAATTATGCTATTTTCATTCTTTTCAATTTCCGATCAATAAACTCATATGACCGCCAAAGGCTGTGGTTAGCATATATATATTCGAATTTTCCTCTTTATTAAATCATACCTGAAATTCTAATATACCGCTTTAGAACATATTTTTTGGGCCGTAATGTGTCTTGTCGCCTTAGTTACATATCAATTAACTTAGTGTCCTGAAGTCGGTAATATGAATAAAATTAGGGTGTAAATGTAAAGAAATTGGTTTTAAAAAATTACAATTACTTGTCTGGATTGGATCTTATTCATACAGTATGTTTAAATCTATTTGTGTTCGGTGATCTATGAGTTTGATGCCAATCATATTGTTGTCTAATTACCTGAAGTAAGAATAATGTTGAAATAGGGTACATGTGCACCTACTTACCGACAGTATAAAGTAGAAATAGTTCCACTATTTTAATATGGTATAATGGAGTTATGCAAGTAAAAATGTTAAAAATAATGAAAACGATTTATCACATCTAGTGCTGAAAAGGTAAACTTACATAAAACATATTTTCTTTTCTAAAGATCTTCCAATCGAACGCCAGAAGAAGGCGGTTATTGTTAAAAGAATCATCTCTTCTTTACCATGAATTATTCTAAAATACCATTACAAAGTTGTATTCATCAAATATATAGCATTTGGAATGTATATCCGTGAAAAATTTCTCTCATCGATCAGTCTGTCTTTATTCTGAAGAAATAGATTACACAAAGGAGCTGTTAAGGTAAGGGCTTAATTGAGACCTGAAATCACTCGCCTATTTTCGCTCAAAGGAAACATTTGGTAAGGATAAAGATACAAAGTATAAGAAGATTACTTATGGGTATTATATTAAGTATTATTTAATAAAAGATGTTATAATTACTGGCTTAAGAGGAAGGGGTCACTGCTTACAGAAAACATCAATATCGAGCAAATTTATTTCCTGAATTAAATTGTTATTTTAAATATAGGAAAAGTTTTGAATAACATTGTCATTAAATACTTACATCCCCCTCCTCTTCCGCTATATAATCAGATTTACCTTTTGATTTACGTTGTTATAGTAGAATACAATAGAATGAGTTTCTTAAATCTTGTCACTCTATGAAGATTAAATGAGCAGATCATTACTTTACAACATAGTGAACTTTGACTCGATGACAGGGATGGGAGAGTCAAGGAAAGAAATCCACCACTATTTCATCTTTTATTGTTTGTTCGACGGGAAAATTCTCGTTAATTTCGTTTCATTTCATTTCGTTTCATTTCTTTCATTTCGTTTTCTACATGTTCTACACAATATGTAAAATTTCTTTTCTATTTTCCCATTTATATAAAATATATGTTTTATGAGACAGCTGCTTTTAACTATCTTTTTTGTGATGTTACCTTAAAATGATGATATTCAATTTGAAGACGTTTAACATTTATACCACTTTGTGGGTGTCACTGCTGGTGGACCAGGAGTCCCCGAGGGCACATGTAGCCAAGTTCTATCAATTTTAGTTGATGGTTACTTCAACGCATTCTAAAATTTCTATTATCAAAATTTCTTGAAATTTCTAAACGTGGGTCCTGTAGCATCATATCCAATCCATCCTGCTACGTCTTACGGTACGGCTTTGCGACATGGTACGTAACTTTATACTTTTTGCCATATTACATTATTTTGATTTGAGGATCACTGACGAGGGTTAAGTACCCGAAACGTGCATGTCTGGTTCATGCTACCAATTTATCTGTTCTTAAATGATGCTATTCAATTTGATGACGTTTCATATTACATAAGTTGAGAAGTATTATGTTCATACAGCATTTGTGTATCTATAAGGATACCTATGTGTATCTGTGATGTCATTTATATGTGGGTTTGTTCCGCTGGGTCAGCATGGTCAGTGCAGGGTAGTAATGTGAAAGATCCATTCCTCGTCTTCAAAGAGTCTTGAATCTTGCATATATATTCGGAAGTTATCTCCCTTCGCACATATTACCGCATGGACATTTCTTACTAAGACTTAATAGTAGATATGCACATTTGTGCTTTCTATTGTCATTTCTTCAGAAAGTGGATGGCGGAATTTCAGTGCGGCAAACAGAGCTTTGAGGATAACCCTCTTTCTTGAAGGCCTGTCACTGTTGCAACTCCAGAATCGATCTTTATTTTGATTTAGCAGCCGCCTTATTCATCTGACATTAAAACGGAAAGATCTGCATATCAAAACGAAATAAAAACACTAAATACAAAAGACTACACGCTAAGGACGAAACAAGTAAACGACCGGTTCTGACTACCGACGGTTATCAGCAACGCTAGTAACGAACGGTTTATTAAACCAGATTTAATATGCATGGCTGTTTGCCCATTCGACTGGTTACGTATGATGTGCACAACATGGTATTGCTTATGTGTTGGTGACTTCAGTATTAGTTTTAGATTCTTATCATTGTAGTAACACGAAGGCTTTCGAAGATTTATACCTTAGAAGACTTACTTGTTTTAAAAAAGCAGCTAACATCTGCATTGAATAGATTAGAACGAAAAAATATACGACAGGACTTGGTTGCAGGACTGTATCCATATGACCTCCCTCCCCCCAAAATATATCTTAATTAATTATTCATACTGATTAATTATATTTATTTAGAATATGCTATGGTGGGTTTACTGTCATAGTTAGAGGTGAATCACTCTGAAAGTTTCTTTATTTAAGCTTAGGCTGAAATTTTGAAAGAAATTGCTTTCAATTTTAATTTCTATAATCTGTTTAATTTGATTCCCAAGATTCAAAACACTTACTTATAGGCATATACCGTTCGAACAACATATCACTTCGGAGTCTCTTTCGCCGCCTAAATCGACATCATTTCACTTTGTATATGTTTTTGACTAGATTGGAATCACATGTATATCTATTATCTTTTATAGTTTTCCGTTGTAAACGCTTCTTTATCGGGTATGTTCAGTCAAGGAAAAAGCCGACAGCGCATTCGTCATCCTTACCCGAAGATCACGGAAAATATAAATGCCTACAGGGAATATCTCTGGAAAGCGCTTGCACAAATTTAAACTAAAAACAAAAGACAGAGGGCGCTCCTGAAATGTATTTTGGCTGTGTCTGAAACTCACGTTGGCAAGAAGCATTTCTGATGAAGATTTACTGTCTTAAATACGTGTATGGTGCATTTAAATTTTGGTTTGACATTTATCTCAAGAAAGTAAAGAGATGGAACAATTCTTATCATTGTTTTTAAGCAATAACTGTTTTTAAACAAGAATTGAAACAATCACTTGATTTACAAGCGGGTTCTAGCCAAATATAATTTAAATGTGTGTGATAATATGAATAATGAAACGTTTGTATTTACACGCGGTGTTGAAATAAGCCGTATTTGATTAAAAAAACTCCTTAGTCTACATGCGGGATTTTGGTAAGCCTTTTTCGGCAATACATTTATGGACATTTCACGAACATTTCCTAGCTTTTGGAGTGAGGTTTAGAGCAGTAAGCATGATGATAAGGATAACAGGGGGAGGGGGTTTTATGTCGATCTTTCTCTCCACATCGAGTAAGATTCTCCTAATAATCGTCCTATTTATAAGTCATGATTTCAGGATTATTGCCTTAATCTTCTCCCCGTCAGTATATTATTAATAACGTACTGTAGTGTGTGCAGTATTAGTTTGAATCCGCAAGACATAGGAAACCCCTCTTTTCGAATCGTATATCGCATTTCCCGTTATTTTGAATTAAAATACGCTGTCCATGTCAATATCTGAATCAAATTTCTGTAACAGTATAAATGTAAAGGGCTAAAATTTACGAATTTTGTATCGATCATAAAAATTTGAATCTTAGGGAAGCATGGGAGGATCTAGATTTTCGATAAGGGCTCGAATTGCTGGACACATTTTCAACTAAAGCAAGTACTCATTCACAAGATCCTTTAACAGTTTCTTTGTCAAACTGATGGTCAACAAGCAAGGTCAAAGAAGGCTCTGATTGGCCGATGTTTTCTTTTCGACTTTTCCTCCGGAACTACTGTGCAGCTAGAATTGCACACAACCTAAAGAGAAGGATGTTCTGAAGAACATCTGCTATTTGTCTTTTTTTCAAGCCGATCTAGCAACAAATATGACCGCCAATGGCTCTAATTGGATGACACATTTTTGATTTTCCAACCTAAATTGCGGTACGAATTTTTGCAAAACCTTACAGGAAGCAAGTACACAATGTCCATTTCTTCGTTAGTGTTTTTCCAGTAATTTAAAAATAATCAAGATATATTGCCCCCAAGAGCTCCTATTTTCTAGCCGATTGAATGACAGTAATGGCCACAAAAGGCTAAATTGGCTTAGACTTTTTTTGACTCAATTAGCCGAGACTTTTCCCCCGTATCTGTTGCAAGGAAATTAAATAAACTTCTACAATAATGGCCACAGTAACATTTAACCCTTTGTCTGAATTTCAGATGAGCTATGTGCCCACTTTTGCCCATTGTTCAATGACGTATTTATGAAACATGTTTCGGATAAGTATCTTCTTTCGACGGCTTTAGAAAATATTTTGGAGTATAGGTACATTTCACTGATACTTAGTTTATGATACTCCATTAACTAACATGTAATGCAATGAGATCGTCAATATAAGATCCGATTGAGGGTATATATGTAAAGAACTGGGTTTAGAAAAAAGGATTTATTAACTTCTCCAAAGTGTACCTTATTCAAATGAGTTAAAGAAAAAACAGTTGCAGTTTGGAGCAGTTTAAATCGTTACCCGTGGCCTGACGTTTGTGAAGTGTATTAATTACTTCTTTCCAGCTCTGTTACCTGAAAGAAGCTTTGTTTTGGCCTTTTATCAATGTGACATCATATATATTTTTTGCTATTTCGGAAACTAGCCATTTCACCGATAAATATCATCGAAATTAACGGAGTTTAACATCTTAGCACCATCCTTCCAATGCTATTGTGAACATAGATTTTATTTGGGTTTGCTACTGAATCGACAGGAAACTCGGAGCCGCGCGCTCTCTGTTATGTTAATGTAAAAATCTAACTTCAAAAAATTGAAGAGGGCGTTACTGAAATTATTTATGGTGGCTCCGCTGAAAGCATCACTGATGAGAATTTAATATTCGAAACACGTGTCTGGTGCATGTAAATTGGTTTCGAATTTTCTTCAAGAAAGTAGAGAGTTGGAACCCTTGTACATTTTTACATGTACATTACAGAGAGTGCGCGGCTACAAATTTCCTGTAGGGTCGATTCAGTAGCATATCCAAATAAAATCTCTATGTTCAAAATAGTTGAAAAACACGTTAATTATTGCACATATATCGAGAACAAAAGCAGAGGAACTTCAACCATCCATCTTACGTTAACGCGGAGAAGTGTTTGTACAGATGTTGAAACCAATAAAAACGATATAAAGAATCCGACTGTGAAAAGGTAGATTTTCATTTCATATATTAAGTATGTTTCTTTACACAGATCTTCCAATCGAACGCAGAAATAAAATGGGAGGTATTTCCAAAAGACTTCACTTGTTTACATTGAGTGACTATAAAACACCTTTTTTCATTTTCATAATAGAAATGGACATGTTTTAGGTCAAGGTTCCCGCAATTACAAACTAGCAAAGACTTTCTGGGCATCTTTATTGTCAATTTCTTTTGAAATTCGAATCCATACAAGAAACAGAATATATTACTACTTTGGGTATTTCACAACCTGCATTTTATGGTGACATGATTAAGAAAATAAGAAGAATCAAAGGTAGAGAGAATTTACCATAAAAATGTGTAAATTCATCACATGCCTTTTATACCTTGGGTATGATCCATCTGTCACAAGACGGATACTTGACTTGGTTCTCGACCAATCTTTAGCATTGTTCCAGCGCTTTTTGAAGAATTGCACTTTGCATGAATGTGACGACATGACTTCAAAATCGGTCCTGTCAAAACCACTTTAGAGAGGACAGGTCTCCGCCCACCTGTTCTCCTTAAATGTCAGTCGGACTCCTCGGGTGATCACATGCATGAGCTCGTTACAGCCGGCACAGCACGGACTATATTTCATATGCCTTCATATAATGCTCGGATGAGCTGATACGTCTCTAAGTAATCAGAAAGCAGGATCACAAGGTTCCCTGGTCATTTAATTTGTTTTACAAGCCATTCGATCAAGAGATCTGATTGATCAACACATGTTCTAACTTTCCTCTACAACGGCTGTGCAGAATTTCATGTGAAGCCATTTGGGAAGCAAGTGCTCATCAGGAAGTCCTCTACAAAGTTTTTTTTTTTTCATTTTCAAAAGGAGTCTCTGATCGGCAAATGCATTTTAGACTTTTTCTTTGGAAGTACTGCACAGAATTTTACACAACCTCACAGTGAGGGAGTTCTGAAAATCATGATTATGCAATTTTCTGGGTTTTTTTAGCCGATCAATTAACTCATACATGTATGATCGCCTAAGGCTCTAGTTAGCTGATATATGTTCGAATTTTCCTCTTAAATTGCTGAAATTCTTACATACTGCTTTACAAGATATTTCTGGACCGTAATGGGTCTGTCGATGCTCAATTTGGTGCTCTATTGTGAGTGCTGTTGCGATTATCGTCAGGATTTTCTTTGACTCATTTGTCGCCTTTGTAACATATCAATAAAGTTAGTGTAATCAAGTCGGTAATATGAATAAAACTAGGGTATATATATGTAAAGACATTGATAAAAAATCAAATTACTTGTCTAGATTGGGTCTAAGTCAAAGGAACAGCTCATACAGTATGTTTAAATCCATTGGTGTTCGGTGGTCTATGAGTTTAATGCCAATTATATTGTTCTCTTATTATACCTGAACTTAAAATAAGAATAATGTTGACATAGGGTACCTGTTCACCTACTTACCGACAATTTAAAGTAGAAACAGTACCACCAATTTAATATGAAATAATGGAGATGTGCAAGTAAAACTGTTAAGAAAAATGAAAACGATTTATCAAATCTAGTGCTGAAAAGGTAAACTATCGAACGCAAGATTCTTGACATTTAATTATTCAAAAATACCATAACAAAGTTGTGTTTATCAAATATATAGCATTTGGAATGTATATGCGTATGTGATAAGTCTGTCTTTATTAAGAAGAAATAAATTAGACAAAGGAGTTGTTAACTGTTAAGGTAAGGGAATGATTTAGACCTGAAATCACTCGTTTATTACTGTCCTTCCATTTTAGGAAACAGTTGGTAAAGATAAAAATATAAAGTATTAGAAGATTACTTAAGGGTATTTATTAAGTATTATTTAGTAAAAGATGTTATAGCTACTGACTGAAGAGGAAGAAAACATCAATATCGAGCGAAAATGTACAAAAAAGGCATCGTTTTACACAAATTGGATGTTATCATGATTCGATACCTTTTCGTGTTAAAATTTGATATAATTGACTTTGAAGATAGTATATCAATATAATTTGCCAAATACGTATTCCCGAAACTGAAAATCGGTTTTATTTCGTACTTACCAGCCACACATCCAGCTTTCAGGCGCGAAATACGCGCCGTGTAGTTATAGCGAACTTTCTAGTTTATTTCATTCCTAGCAATTAAATATTTGATCTGATTACACTCCGAATATATCATTCATTGATATTAAATGAAAAACTGGCATTATTGATCTACCTTACAGCTCTAGAGACAAATTTTAGAATAGCCACCAACCCCACTCTTTTTTCGCCAATGGACAACTGCACCCTCCCCCAAAAACCTAGGCCTCTTTGGTCAGAAAAGTTGTTTGTATTGATAAACACCTTTGGTGAAAGTGGCATTCTGAAGAGGGGAGGTGCAGTGATCTATTTTACAAAATTGTCCGTTTCCATTTATTTCTATATGGAAATCGTTTATTTTAATTCAAATATCGGTCATATTTTTAATTCTTTAAACCCCACAGCAGATTTCCATGTTACTTGTCATTATTGCCCCCCCCCCCCAAAAAAATCAAATTTTGCATTTTGAAATATTTGACTTTTCATGGCTTATTTCTTGCATTATTTCCTTTTTTTGGTTTTACATTGCGTACTACAGCCCAGTGTTGCCGGAGATGCTTTCCTTCCCAGGAAGGTAGATAAAATAAAAGAGGAATTCATCTACTGCTTTATATACATAGTTTCTTTCTTTCTTGTATGTGTCTATACAGATGGAGACAGACTATACAGTATTTCTTTTGATCGTATGCTGTGTTGAATACACGTCGAATTATATCCTTATGAATTGTACGAATCCAGTAGAGAGATGCCCAAAAGAAAAAGATGAATGGATTTTAAAGACAGTTCAGATGAAGTGTGAGAGTAAAAAAGGATACGTTTGTCTCCAAGGTCCAGGTGGACAATTATCTGAAAGCTGTATGACAAACTTTACAATTACATCCAATTCAAGTAAGTGAAAATAATAAAGATCTCACACAAGTGCCTATTTAAATCGCTTTCGTAATTTAAAATCCCTTTTAAAATTAACCAAAGGCAAAGAGAGCAAGAGGAAAAAAAACACCCTTGCCTATATCAATCACACAATGTTTACTTGGGTTACGCGAAACGCACAATTAGGATGGTAATGACCTGATCGTGAAAACGATAATACTAAAATGGCGTTCATATCTGTTGAAAAATGTAAAAAATTTTATGAAAGAAAACATTTGCACTATGATTTAAAAATAAATCTAATATACATGGCGTTCTTGTTCTACGTTCTTGAAATAATAGGAATCATATCAGTCAAGGTTTCAATCAATGACGAATAAACATGATAGATATAGATCAATTCCTAGTATCAACATTCATATGATTTTATTCTTAAATCTTTAAATATCGTGGAGATAACTATTGACGCATTTTACATGCTGAAACAGTGGATATTCTTGTAAAACCTTTCTTTAAGATGAGTAGAAAAAGAATGTTTTAGTTGTCTTGTTTTTGAATTTTTATTTGACAGCAATAATTTCTAAAAGCCGTTTAAGTAATGGGTCTCTTAGTTGTAACCATTCTTTGCTCTGCACTCTTGTAACATTACAATTGATCTGAACCTTTCTTCAAGAAAGTAAAGAGATGGAACACTGCTATACAATTTTAAATAACTCTACTGGTTTGATTTTGGTCTCCGCGTATATTTTCATTCTTGAAAAATGCCTGAGACCGATTATTATTTTGATTACGGTTGCTACAGGATGTTATATGTTGCTTGATTATATTGTTCATGTGTGTCCCCCACTGTGCTCAGTTCAAGGTAATCTGAATGATAGATAACCTGTACTATGCAATCAAGATAGTTCATTCTGAACAGAAACATTTATTATAATTGTTAACGTCTTCAAATTGAATAGCATCATTTAAGAACAAATAAATTGGCAACGTGGACCAGACATGCACGTTTCGGGTACTTAACCCTCATCAGTGATCCTAAATCCTAAATCTAAACAATGTAATATGCCAAAAAGTATGAAAGTTACTATGTCGAAAAGGGTACCGAAAGACGTAGCAGGATGGATGGGATATGATGCTACAGGACCCATTTTTTAGAAATTTCAAGAAATTTTGATAACAGAAATTTAGATTGCGTTGAAAAAAACTACAGATAATTATAAAATGATCATGAATGTTCTCCTCAAAGTACATGAAATTCAAATATCAATGGAATTCCACAAGGTGTGTATTTTGCTATTTTAAGTACATACTTTATCATGCAGTTATGGGATACAAATCGTTACAGGGTATTAGAAACAGTGAGGGAAAGTCAAATATAAATGGAATTTAAATCGTAATGTTATAATCAAGTTATAATTACTATTTTGATTTAGTTTGCAATCAAGGAAATGCTAAGTATGAAAGCTTCGAAATTATTTTTCTTCTATCAGTAACTTGTTTTTTTTATTCTTGACGTGATAATTACAAGTTGTACATAAAATTATTCAAAATTTAATGATGTACATTATGATTTCCTTAAAGATGCACTCATAATGAATATGTAATGAAGTATAAATATATAGAAATGATCAGACGTTCATTTTGTGTTATTTCCAATAGAAAATTGTCCAAAACTTGTCTCATGCAAAGGAAATGAACCGTTGCTAGGACTTGATACATCTTACTCTCCATGCCCTGAGGAAATAAAAGGATGTCCTCCAGCAGACCATGATGAGTACAGCATACTGCATTTGTATATATGTAAGTTGTATCTTATTTCAAACAGCATTTTGTTTATTTTCTAACCTTTTTGCTACAGTGTAGCTTGTAAAATAGTTCCACACAATTAAATGTTATTTTTGTTTTGTTTGATGATCCCCTCACAACATAGTTGCATGGCGATCTAGTAACGCCGTCGTTCGTGAATAAGTGATTCTACGCGTTACTGTGTATACATGAGTTAAAGAAGATCCTGACGATAATCTCAACAGCAGCCTCAATAGAGCGCAAAATTAAACATCGACGGACCCCTAGCAAGCTAGACCAGGGACCAGGTGCCATGTATATAATAAGCGTGTGCATTTAAGAAGCTTTGTTTTGGCCCTTTATTAAATTGACATTATATAAATTATTTGAATATTTCGGAAACTTGTCATTTCATCCAAATGTTTCATCGAAACAAATGGAGGTAAGCATCTGAACATAATCCCTCCAGTGCTATTTTGGTTATCGATTTGATCTAACTTTCTACTGTTTTTTAAACGTACATTCATTTCAAAGTAATTATACAAATTTAAATTCAAAAAAATAAAGCCAGAGTGCGCAGCTGAAATTAATTTGGCGGCTTCAAAAATCATTTTAGGAGATCACTGATGATGATTTACTGAAATGAACAACGGTCTGGTGCATTGAAATTTGTTCGGGGTTTTCTTCAGGTGTGACAGCTGTATAAGATTTTATGCAGTTTTCAACCAAATTATAAGTGATATTTCTTTCTTATAAAAAAATTGTGGACACTTTCACCTATCTAGTGTTGAAGTCTGATCTTAACTCTTTATTCTAAGTACAAAAAAAGTATACCTTGTGTTTATAAATCGAAAAATAATTACACATAAAGTACACAACCCTCTGTTTACGTACATGCGTGCATGATTACCTCTTAGGACCCCCATGGTCAGAATCGCATCAAATTTGATATAAAGAATGATTTCACATATGTATTATTTTCTGAAATGTCTTCGTCTATTCTCAAAGATTAAACTTATATCAAATTCAAGTTTATAATGCTTGTCATTGTCAACATTTCATAGTAAACACGTGGTAGCTCTGACGTCAATTTTCGTGACCTGGGGTGTGTTACAAATTTGATTGGCTTATACAGCCATGTGACCTTCATGAAGATAAAGAATTGGAACACTTCCGTACTATTCTAAGCAAAATTGAATATGGTGCCTCTAAAATTTAATCTTACATCGACCGTAGGGGTTACAGTTCCATTGGTTTTTTTTTTCTTTTTTCAAAATACACTTATTGCCATTCAAAAGATGAAGAACTGTAACGATTTCAGGTCAAAGTAAACTTTTTTGAGATATTAAGAATGCTCATATACACTCTGCAGAGGTTGCAATATTTTGTATCCTTTGAAATAGCCTAGATGGCAGGGTTTAACTGGTTAAGGAAAGCGAAGGACTAGTTTTATTTTCAGAGTAATATATCAAAGGTCAATTTTAAAATTGTTGAAACTATCACATGTATGTTAAACGTCTTCAAATTCAATAGCATCATTTAACAGATACATTTACAGTATGGACCAGACATGCACGTTTCGGGTATAGCAGGAATGGTAGGTATTTCTTTATGATGATGATCAAATTTTATACATTACATGACTATTGGAAAGTGAAAGGATCATAGTTCAGTAATCAATCGCACTGAATGGATATGGTAATACCCCCAAAACATTCTAGGTGAGGCATTTTTGCGTGATTCTTGGTCTACGTCCTTACATTACATGAAGAAAAACAATATAGATATTTAGGTAATAGATGAAATTCCAATTATAAGAATATAGTCATAAGACATTTTTTTCAGTATATGATATATGAATTAACAACGATATTGACAATTATCACTATTTTTGTACACGTATGAACAAGAATTTATCCAAAATCGATATTATGGTGACATATTTAACAATATAAGAAGGATCAATTGAAGGCAGAACACCTATCGAAATTGCGTTAGAATCATCAAACGTCCATTATACCACGGATATAATCATTCTGTTACCAGACGGAAACTTGGCTTGGTTCTGGACTCTACAGCGCATTCGTCAGAATAACACTCTGACTGACTGTGACGACAACACTCCATTACGGGCCTGTCGAAACATCTTTAGAGAAGACAGGGCCCCGATCACCTGTCAGTCGGACTTCTCGGACGATAACATTCATGAGCACGGACTGTGTGTCGTACGCCATCTGTTTTTTTTATCCATTTACATATCCATCTATGTGTTTCTTGGGTCCCTGATTTGTGGTGTTTGTTTAATATATGGTCATCCATCAGTGATGAGACTACTTAAACCACAATTGTGCGTTCTTCAAGTCCTCTGTAATATAGAGTCGGAGGGTTATGCGCACATATTCCGGTTAACCACACCGTCTGCTACTGGCGTGGCAGATGGTTTTCGTAAGTCGGCACCGATTACCCATTGGTCTCGTTAGTTTATATATAGTCATCTGTGTTTAATGTTTCTATGTGAATTGGTGTTCCTTGAACCTTTAACGTCTCTCTCTGTAATTGACTGTTCCGTGTTTTTGTATCGGATGTTCTGGGGATTTTGATGTAGGTACTGCAACTGAGGGTTATATCACAAGGAAACCATGGAATTAAACTTTTAAGATGCTATTTACGTTGAATTGTATTAAAAAAATAGTAGCATATCGTAAGATGCTGAAAAAAAAGTTTTGTAGTTTTGTCATACCCAAGTCACTGCCGAAAAGTTCCAATACACAATATTATTTTCGTATTTGAGGAAATCGTTTCGTCATGAGAATATGTTGCATACATAAGGCAAAAAAGATTATCTCAAACAACACCAGATTGCAGTACCAACAGCAAAACACCCATACATCCAATGTTATGCAAAACACAGAGCACACACGCACAGAAAGAGACGCAAGAGGGACAAGGAACACCAACGCACAACATACAAAAAAAATCAGACACATAGGGCCACATATAACCAGTGGGCAACCGGCGCCAGCTTAGGACGACCATCTTCCACGACTATAGCAGACGGTATGGTTATCCTGGATTACGTGTGCACAACTCTTCCTCTTTTCTAATTTTCCAGATGTTTTCAAGAACGTACAATTGTGGTGTAAAAAAACCTCCTCAATGTTAGATGACCGAGCACAAAGAAGACCTCAAAACGCAGGGGCCAAAGCAACACAGATGACTGCCCATTCATTTATAGGACGAAGGGGATCTCTTACAAGACTATAATGCCGCAAGAGCAAGAAAACATCAAAACGACGGAAATACAGAGAATACATACACATCAAGAGACAAAGAGGGACAATGAAATCTTATTTGAAAATCATTTTAAGGCCATTGAACCAAAACATTAATCAAGTTAAAGTTCTAATAGACTGAATAGAATTTTTCAGGAATACAAGTACTTGCTTTATATGTGCTTACAACTTACAGACAAATAAAATCCTGAAAGACCATTGGATAATCCTTACCATGTGAATGCCGTGTATTTCTTATACATTTATCCTGCGGCTCAAATTTATGTCGGTAATGTTAATGTGACGTCAATAATGTCCATTGTTTGTTGACGTCATAGCGAGAATTTTCCGTAAAAATTCAAATGTCAGTTGTGTTTTATTGCGCTTTATATCCTTTATTCTAAATCTCCGCCTGAAATGAATTCAGTTTTCAGTTTATATGGTTTATTGTGTCGCCTGCGAAGCATAGCGACACTTAGGGATCACTTTGTCCGTTGTCCGTCTGTCTCACTTTGGGTGTCACAGCCCATAACTTTTGATTGGTAAGTGATAGGGCTTTGATATTTCACATGTGTATACCTTGTGTCAAGACCTTCTTACACATACCATAATTTTTGACCTAGTGACCTTGACCTAGAAATTTGACATACTTTTCAAAAAAATTAAGAATGGATATATCTTTTGATTGGTAAGTGTTAGGACTTTGATATTTCACATGTGCAATCCTTGTGGCAAGACCTTTCTACACATACCATAATTTTTGACCTTGTGACCTTGACCTAGATATTTGACCTACTTTTGAAAAAAAGATAAGATTCGCTATATCTTTTGATTGGTAAGAGACAGGGCTTTGATATTTCACATGTGTATTCCTTGTGACAAGACCTTCCTACACATACCATGGTTTTTGACCTATTGACCTTGACCTACATATTTGACCTACTTTTCACAAAAAAATAAGAATGGATATATCTTATAATTGGTAAGTGATCGGGCTTTGGTATTTCACATGTGTATTCCTTGTGTCAAGACCTTCTTACGCATACCATAATTTTTGACCTAGTGACCTTGACCTAGAAATTTGACCTACTTTTCAAAAAAATTAAGAATGATTATATCTTTTGATTGGTAAGTGTTAGGACTTTGATATTTCACATGTGCAATCCTTGTGGCAAGACCTTTCTACACATACCATATTTTTTTTTATCTTGTGACCTTGCCCTAGATATTTGACCTACTTTTGAAAAAAAGATAAGATTCGCTATATCTTTTGATTGGTAAGTGATAGGGCTTTGATATTTCACATGTGTATTCCTTGTGACAAGACCTTCCTACACATACCATGGTTTTTGACTTACCTTGACCTACATATTTGACCTACTTTTCACAAAAAATTAAGAATGGATATATCTTATGATTGGTAAGTGATAGGGCTTTGGTATTTCACATGAGTATTCCTTGCGACAAGACCTTTCTACACAGATCATAATATTTGACCTTTTGAACTTGACCTAGATATTTGATCTACTTTTCAAGAAAAGTAATATTGGCTATATCTTTTGATTGGTAGGTGATAGGGCTTTGATATTTCACATGTATTTTCCTTTTAACAATGCCATTCTACACATACCATAATTTTTTACCTTTTGACCTTGTCCTAGATATTTGACCTACTTTTTTAAGGTTGTATATATCTTTTAATTGATACAGTAGGTGATAGGTCTTTAATATTTCTTATGATGAGACCTTTTTGTTACCAATTTTTACGTATTGACCTTGACCTAGATGATTGACACTCTTTTCTGAAAATTTGAGAATCACCACATCTTTTAATTTGTAATTAAGTGGTCTGATATTTCAAATGAATTTCATTTGAAAAGACTTTTCTACTGATACCAATAATTTTGATCCACTTTCTAGAATAATAATCAAACCGCTTCGCAGGCGACACAAGCATTCCTTGGATTGCTATTTTTCATTTCTTTATAATGGGTACCAATTTTTAAATCCAGCCACAAATAAAAAATATTAGATAGTGTGCTTATACGTCACTTTGTTTTAGACATGAAAATGATTAAAAATCATACAGTCGGTAATATACGTTACATAGTGTGTATTTTAGCTGATATAGGATATATAGGTTTAATAAATTTAATATGGGACTCGAGCTTTGCTCTAGTACATGTACCATATGAAATTTACTTCACCCATATATCCTATATCAGGTGAACTATACCCTATGTAACTTTAATATTTAGTTCGTTGAAATAACATGAAACGATTTAGAATGCAGCAATATTCACTTATTGTAAATACAAAATTCCTTCGCAGTGTAAAACGAATGACTTACAGGCGTTTCTCATAATTTTGAAAGCATGACCCGTGAAGATATGATACAGAATCATGTACCTAACAATACTTATATTTCCTACAAATAATCATAAGCTTCATTAAAAGAATATAGAATACATTTTTGTTTTTCGGTTTCATTCTGTGATGTTCCTTTGATTTATAGCATTTTCTTTGTAGGTAGCTCTTATCCCGGTTTACTGGAAAATGTCTATGAAAAGGAGATGATATGCATAACATTACTAGAAATATTTCTCCATTTTAGATCCAAAATGCCTCGAATCCAATTTGTTAACCGGAGAAAGACCAAGGTATGTAAATACATTAGTACTTGAATATTTGTTTTGATTGTCCCATTCTGATACAAGCGTATGATAGAAAGGAACAGCCGATCAACAATATTTGCGGACCGGTTGGCACGAAAACACAAACTTCATAGATACCCTAGAATACTATTTCTTGAAATGTTGTGTAGCAGTTGCAGAGGATAGTTCGAATATGTGGCAGATAAAACAGATAAGGAGTAGTTTATGTTAACAGATTCTATGAATAATAAACGAAAATGAATGAGGACCTATCGCGACAAATTGTGAATAAATGGTTAGATATTCAATAATTAACGTGAATGTAGGCATACAATAATTACTGATAGATTCCTCATAGTTAACGCATGTCATTAACCATATGTTTATTCCGCATACTCTAACCATATTCCGCATTGCTTTGTGTATGAATAATGACAATTTTTGGCGTATGGCGAATGACTAACGTGAATGAGCTAGACGCTACGCTTAGAATTTTCCTTTTGTTATTTCTGTCGTGAATCTTAACTTTATATTTATCCGGCTCCAAACAAAAATTTATATTTGTCTATGAATTTAAATCAATGTTTACATGAAACAACAAAGAATGAAATTGAAGAGGGATATCATGATATTCAGAAAAAAAATTATTGTTTAACTCAAATCACTTTTAATTATCATTTTTAATAAACACAGTATTTTTTTTCTTTTACTAAATTCACGGACTCCGGCACTGCATACATGTAGTTCCTAATTTCTTTTTTTTTCTTTTTGCCGCTTTCCTTTAATAAGTTAGTGATTAGCTTATAAAATAATTAATTGAAAAAAAGCACATTTCTTTATGATTGGTAGCTTTTGTAGATAGCGACGTCTTCTAGAGTCGCGAGCGGTACGTGACATCAAAGACATACCGGCAGGTCATCTTAATTATGTCGCATTATTAAATGAGATATCGGCATGGTCTGATGTCAATGCAAAATATTTCACTTAGATATTCATAACACTATCGTTGCTAGATAAAAAAAATGACAAAATATATTTACTTTAAATAAAAAAAAAGGGGGGGGGGGGGGCGAATCTAGATACTTTTTCCGGGGGGGGGGGGGGGTTGAAACCATTAGAGGGTCGAAATTTTACTTTTAAAAGAAGTAATAACGGAAAATATCGGTACATGTGAAAATAAAAACAATTCTAGCTTAAGTTGATGACAACATTGAAAGATCGGAAAGAAAGGGAAATTAATAATATGTTTTTTTAATCTATTGATACAAGGGACGTTTATAAAAAGTATACGTCCCTGTTAATAAATGTACGTTATTGTTTACAAGATCATAATAGATAATTCGCACATTATTAAGATCAAAGAAAACCTTTAGTTAGAAATTACTTGGAACACGTAATCGTCCCTGTCATTAACTATGAGAATAGATTTGTGAACTCTGTCAAACATCGACTTACTTGGGCCAATATCGGAAATACACATGTACAGTGTACGCAGTTTCACAGTCAAAACAAACCGGCAGAAAATCGAACATGTATACTATACATGCACATGTATATTTGATTTTATGAATGTGTCTATTGAAATGCATCCTGTACCTTGTGTCACGTTATGTTCCAGCGACAAATAAGACATTTTTATTTTCAAATTGATTTTCGTTTAATTCATTTATAATCCTCTATTTATTCTTAGTTTTCAAAGGAATGTGATAATTCGGACTATACTAAGACACTTTCCTATAAGTCAAAAGTAATTTGTTTGTCTACGTTTTCTTCAAAATGTTTATTTAATCATTTCCTCAAGCAAATCTCTCATTGATGTCATTTTCTTTATTATGCCGCTTGCCTTCATTTACTTTGTTATTTGTTACTTTTAATCCTTTAATTGTTTGTATTGACACTTTCTTTGTTCTTGTATGTGTCGGATTGAGTGAAAGTCAATCGTGTGAGAGAATGAGAGATCTCGGGAGTTAGTAAACCGCCACGGAGCTGACCGGGCGTGATTTGCAGTTGTTCCGGAATTTCCGACTTCTGAAAATTAACTGTTTTTACGTACTGCGGACTTTCCAAGTACAATCAAAATAGTTGCATTTTATTTTATGGAGTGAATGTGTGCGTGGATGCAGATTCTATGTTATTTCATATTTCGGACCATAATAAACTAAATTAACTGTCATTGATTGCACCTTCATCATTTGAACTTTTTAACGATCACACGCACAAACTTCGTTGTGATAAGTGGTGGAAAATCCGGGTAATTTGCCCGGGGGTAGTGCATATATTTTGTGCTACCTTGATTCCGTACCTCAGACTCTACCAAATTATTCCCCAAGTTATTCACCAATTTATTTATTTTCACTTGGAGATATGGAATTACATCAAACTAAGTGCTATCGTTGTGGAGAAGACTTCGGACGCGGCCATCTTGGAGTCTGCAAAGGAATGAATAGGTGCTGTTTTAACTGCAAGAAAATTGGACACCTATCAAAAATGTGCAGAGCCGTCAAACAACCAACAGTGAGTGTGAGTGTGATCAGAGTGGTAGCCCGTAAATCAGAGAGGAAAAAGGAAAGGGATCAACTTCGATGGACGGAATTTCACTCGAGGAAAGCTCAACTTGCAGAACTTCCGTTCAGTTGCCTCACGGAGCCAGAATTCTTTGCTCTGGAGCTTTCCGATCCGACACCGATTCCTTTTTACCTGAAGTCCAAGCACACATCGGTAACAGAAAAGGTAAATCAATTCACTGAGAAAATTCAAAAACTGAAAACGAAAAATGAAGAACATTTGGCAAAAATCGACAACTCTAAAAAGAAAAATGATTCCCTCGAAAAGAAAATTCGGACACTCAGCGACAAAATACTTTTCTTTGAATCCGAGCTACCTTTGACTCAAAGACTTGTGGAGAGGAAAAATGAAGTAATCACAAAGTTGCGTTTTGAAAATGAATTATTGAATCAGGAAATTTCAAAATTGGAATCGGAACGTAAAGAAAAAGAAAGAAATGTTATAACTGATTTGAGGAAATTGCTTCAAGAAAAGGATGAAGAAATTGCGGGATTAAGAAAACCAAGCGCAAAACATGAAGTGACTTCAAATGGCCCGAATCCAACGACTCGTCAAAACCCGAGCGCCTCGAATCATCGGGGTAATCAGTCTAGGAACCGTGGAGGAAAGAAGAACCGAATCCCGAGTCACCAACGCCCGGTGGATACACAAAGTTTTTCTGCGGCCACAAACCAATCTTGGTATTTTGCCGCCAATAACTGTGCTGCCAATGGCATGTGGGTCAGGGACAACCGGTCTCGTATCCTTGGCAACCAAGACACGGACATAATATGTGATTGACCCTGGGGTCAGGGTCTTCCAGGAGAAGGGAGGCATTGTCACGTTATGTTCCAGCGACAAATAAGACATTTTTATTTTCAAATTGATTTTTGTTTAATTCATTTATAATCCTCTATTTATTCTTAGTTTTCAAAGGAATGTGATAATTCGGACTATACTAAGACACTTTCCTATAAGTCAAAAGTAATTTGTTTGTCTACGTTTTCTTCAAAATGTTTATTTAATCATTTCCTCAAGCAAATCTCTCATTGATGTCATTTTCTTTATTATGCCGCTTGCCTTCATTTACTTTGTTATTTCTTACTTTTAATCCTTTAATTGTTTGTATTGACACTTTCTTTGTTCTTGTATGTGTCGGATTGAGTGAAAGTCAATCGTGTGAGAGAATGAGAGATCTCGGGAGTTAGTTGACCGCCACGGAGCTGACCGGGCGTAATTTGCAGTTGTTCCGGAATTTCCGACTTCTGAAAATTAACTGTTTTTACGTACTGCGGACTTTCCAAGTACAATCAAAATAGTTGCATTTTATTTTATGGAGTGAATGTGTGCGTGGATGCAGATTCTATGTTATTTCATATTTCGGACCATAATAAACTTAATTAACTGTCATTGATTGCACCTTCATCATTTGAACTTTTTAACGATCACACGCAAAAACTTCGTTGTGATACTTGTAACGAAATATTTTTTACCATTTTTTTTTTATTTATACATGCATAGGAAGTTGTCTCCTTCTTTTGACGCAGAAATTATCCTGCGAAAGCGAGGACAAAATTTCGATCAATTGACTCTTTTTAATATAACGACATTACCATTATAAAATGTGTGCATTGGTTCATGAATTAGTTTCTCTTTTTGTTATTTTCATACAAGCTTGCTTGCTTTTTTTTAAACAAACGTACTTACGTCTCAAGTGAGAGAGTTCCAAAGACATCCGATTATACAAAAGAAAAAAGTAGTACGTGCCCCTTGGTCTGGTACTTCAAAAGGTTCTTAATGTACATACCGCTCTTTTACTTGTACATGTATATTAATTAACACCCCCTTTACACGGAGAGGCCCGTATAAGGTCGTGAGACTATATAAACCTTCCCCTATAATTTGTTTACAAACCTTGCTAATTTGATGCCACTGTGGCAGGTATTTTACATACATAATCTTTCTTTGAACTTTCTTGCATATATTATGAGTATGTGAGATTGAGGATTTTATATATATTCAATTTACCGTTTCTGAGTTCGCCAACCCCCCCCCCCCCCCCCGGCCATCGGCGGAACAAACTGAATTCGCAAGTAAACATAATCTAAATAGAAATGAAAAATTGCACATGAAGGCGTAAGAGAGAACTATAGGTCTCCGTTCATCTCACTACCTACTTATTCACTCGTATATGATCCTGTTTTCTGTTTTATGTCAAAGTTAGACTAAATGATCCAGTCTCTCCCGCAGCCGCTACAAGAGACTGAACACCTCTATGGTTGCTACAGAACGAAGTCAGACGAGACCGTTGCCCAACAATTTTTGGCAGTTTGAAGGTCTCCAGTACATATAAAAATGAAAGTTCGGAAAATCAACCAATCAGAACGAAGGATACAGAAAGAGCCTAAGGTATCCTTCGTTCTGATTGGTTGATTTTCCGAACTTTCATTTTTATATGGGTCGAAGCGGTGGGAGTTTAAACATCGTGGAAAATACAGTAACAAAGCGAGTAAAAGAGGTGAGGTTGGTTTAGATATTTAGATAAAGGTTTCATTTTGTCCCGTCAACAAGAAAATCAATACTGGAGACCTTCAAACTGCCAAAAATTGTTGGGCAACGGTCTCGTCCGACTTCGTTCTGTAGCAACCATAGAGGTGTTCAGTCTCTTGTAGCGGCTGCGGGAGAGACTGGATCATTTAGTCTATGTCAAAGTATCCGAACCCCCCCCCCCCCCCCCAAAAGAAAACAAACAAAAAACAAAAACGAAAGGATACCTGAACAAAAGAAAAATAAACAAATACATGTAAGTGAAATTCTATATTGAAACCAACAAAAATACGAAGGTGCAAGGTGGTATAAAGGAAATTCTGAAAAGATGCAGATAATTCATGTGGAAAAATGTGGAACCCAATCCGAGCCTCAAATCGATCAGGGGATCGGCGTGGGGGTTACAGGAAGTTTTGCTTTACACTGTATTTTTTCTTTGAAAACGTTCTTTCATCATCTTCAAATACACGATTTGGGGATTTCTTGACAAATCAGTCCAATTCAGTTTAATGAAGGGAAATAAATGATTTTTTTAAATAAAAATGTGAAAAAATTCTTCTGAAAATGAATTTATACCTCGTCTGATATCAAAGCGATCGCTGTGTAATTAAATCATATCTTTCGGCCACTGAGGGCAGTATCTGTATATTGTAAGTCTTTACGTTGTCAAATAAGAAAAAAAAATAATAAAAAAAAACAAGTAAGTTATATACACACATCTCAAAAAGATGAAAAAAAAATGTTTGTTTGAAATAATCCAGGCGAAAAATGCATATCTAATTATTTACTGATTAATTCACAGTAGACTGAATTGCTATCGTTTCCTGACTGAGGAGGGTATATTCCCCGGGAGGACTCTGGTCAAGGCGCGAAGCGCCGAATCGGAAGGGGGGTAGGGTAGGAGTTTGTCTGAAGTCACCCTCGGATAATTGTGCGAAATTTATGAATTCTAAGACAATTGTTGTTGTACAAGTTTGATTTGATCTTGTGATGCTAAAACGAAAGATTATCTTGGAGACAAAAAATTAATATAAAGTTTTCATGCGTACATGTAAAAGATGTATATATCGCTCAATCTGAGATCATTGATAGAAATTTATTAAATCACAGATAATAACAACTCTTTATCCGAGTCTGGTTTATTGGGCTAGTTGTGTAAATACTAGTATAAAATTAAAATTAATACGAAGCGAATAATGATCCTGAGTTAGTTTAAAGACTTCTCTCATCATAACCTGTCTTTTGTCCCTATAAGATTAAAGAGTGCATTCCGTATTACAGGCGGATCTAAAGGTACATGTTTGCTAAAGGAGGAGAAGGATTTTTTTTAGAAGCCATGACCTGAACTAAAAGGAAACTGTAAATGGGATGTTCTCTATTTCTCTCCAGGTATTAAGGAAGAAAATCTAGCAGTCATGATATGAAACTCTTAACATTTGAACTACTTGGTGAGTGTCACTGCTGGTGGACCAAGAGTCCCCGAGGGCACATGTAGCCAAGTTCGATCAACTTCGGTTGATTGTCTGTGTCTTCAACGCATTTGAAATTTTCTGTTACAAAATTGCTTGAAATTTCTAAAAAGTGGGTCCTATAGCATCATATCCCATTCATCATGCAACGTCTTTTGGTACATTTATGGACATAATAATTTTCATACTTCTTTGTCATATTAAATTTTTTAAACTGAGGATCACTGACGAGGGTTTAATACCCGAAACGTGCATGTCTGGTCCATGCTGTTAATTTATCAGGTTTTAAATGATGCTATTGAATTTAAAGACGTTTAACATACACACGATAAACAGCCACATGGCAGGTAATTGTTGAAATAACACAGGCATTGTTGTGGTAGGGCGAAGCATAGTTTTACCTGGTCATCGGAAGAGTTCATCCTAGGCAGGTAATACAAGATGTCAAAATACGTAATCTTATAATTATAAAGGCATTTCATACTCTATGTAACAGTGTGTAAACTTTTTTTTTGCGATTGGTCTCATTTGCTTGATTGGATTATCTCCGCCAGGTCAGACCACTTTGGTAGAGAAATACATTTTTAACATTTATATTATCGTTGTATGAATTTAAATTAGTACAAAGTACGTATAATACTTAGCTAGCAAATTAAAAAAAATCTGATAAAAATGTACAAATTTCATAAGATTATTAACAAAATTCGGATTCTGAATAAGATTTATTCGTTTTGCAAGTTTTGAGTCGTAATATTAATTAATTCACGTTATTCTCCATTGTAATGTTTATTATGCATACGCTAACGGTTTATTCTGCATACGCTCACGATAGAATTTTTTTCCGCGCACGCTCACGATAGAATTGATAATTAGCGCTACTCATTTATCACGATACAATGAATACAGATAATTTGATACTACCGCTATGAATAAGAAAAATTGAATACAAAACGTGAATGAGATAAGCGCTAACCATTGCACGTTTTTCAATCAGTATTGATACAAATGAATAAGAACTATTTGGTAATATCGTGAGCAAATCAATAACTAAGGTTAAGTAAACGATAAAAATCGTGAACTAAGAATAGGTATAAATAATGAATGAGGACTAACGTGAGAGCTGTTAAGATTAACTATTCCTTATCTGTAAGAGCCCTCGGCGGCCATGTTTGTTGACCGATGAAAATTGGTTTGAAATTTTCTTCCAGAAGGTATATAGTTGGAACACTTCCGTATTATCAATATAAACGCTTATTTCTAGTTGCAGTGTGGAGCAGTTAAAATCGTTCCCCATGACTTGATGTTTGTTAAGTGTATCAATTACTTCTTTCCAGCTCTGTCGCCTGAAAGAAGGTTTGTTTTGCTCCTCTTTCAATTTGACATCAAATATATGTTTTGCTATTTCGGAAACTTGCACTGGAGATAAACATCTTAGCTCTCCCTCCAATGCTATTTTGAACATAGATCATGTATCAATTACTTCTTTCCAGCTCTGTCGCCTGAAAGAAGGTTTGTTTTGCTCCTCTATCAACTTGACATCAAACATATGTTTTGCTATTTCGGAAACTTGCATTGGAGATAAACATCTTAGCTTTCCCTCCAATGCTATTTTGAACATAGATTTCATTTGGATATATTACTGAATCGACCCAATATGAATTTTGGAGCCGCGCACTCTCTGTAAAGTAAATGCATCAATTTAAATTCTAAAAATAAGACCAGAGGGCGTTAATGAAATGAATTTGGGTGGCGCATGAAAGACACTTTGGCTGGAAGCATAACGCATGAAAGACACTTTGGCTGGAGGCATAACTGATGAGAAATTAATATCCGAAACACGTGTCTGGTGCATGAAAATGGTTTGAAATTTCACCAGACGGACACTAAGCTTGGTACTTGACCAATCTACAGTCTTGTACGAGCGCATTATTAAAACTTGCGCTCTGACTGACTGTGACGACAGGACTCTATGGCGGGCCCTGTCCAAACCTTTTTAGAGAAGACAGGGCCCCGACCAACTGAATGTCAGTCGGACTCCTCGGGTGATACATATATGAGCTCGCTACAGCCGACAGAGCACGGACTGTAATACGCACGTTCTCTTTTTATATCCAATTACATATTCATCTGTGTTGCTTGGACTCCTGTGTTTTACGGTCTTGTTTGCGTGTGGTCATCTAACAGTGAGGAGGTTGTTTTACAGCATAAGTGTGCGTTCTTCGAGACCTCTGGGAAATCGGAATAGTTGGAGGGTTGTGTGCATGACTTCCAGGATTTACGTTGCAGATGGCCGTCCTTAGTCAGCACCGGTTGCCCATTGGTCTTGTTGGTTTATGTGTGGTATTTTATGGCTAATGTTTCTATGGTGTGAGTTGGTGTTCCTTATCCCTTTTGCGTCTCTTTCTGTGGGTGTCTGTTCTGTGTTTTTGGGTGTTGCAACCTGGTGTTGTTGGAGATCCCCTCCTTAATTTTCCTCAAGAAGGTACAGAGTTAGAACACTTCCGTATAATTAACCCTCGTCAGTGATCCTCATTTTAAGCAATGCAATATGTCGAAAACATACCGAAACACTAAGCAGGATGGGTGGGATATGATGCTAAAGGACCCACGTTTTAGAAATATCAAGAAATTGTGACAACAGAAATTTTCGAATGTGTTGAAGAAACGATCAACGGAAGTTGATCGAACTTGGCCACATGTGTCCCCGGGGACTCCTGGTCCGCCTGCAGTAACAATCACCAACTGGTACAAATGTTAAACGTCTTCAAATTCGCCGATGCTCAATTTTGCGCTCTTTTGTAAGTGTTGTTGAGATTATCGCCAGGATCTTCTTTAACTCGTTAATATACTTATTCTTATGACAAGATTGGAAATGGCTAAAATCATTATACATGTATACGATCCAGAGGGCACTATTTTGATTGTATCTCTACCAGACTTACTATACTTATTTTTATAAAAAGAGGAAAGACCCTATGCATTTCAGGTCAAAGGTCAAGCTCACAATGTTAAAATGGCTTAAGTACTGTGTCTTTATTTTGCTAAGAGCGCAATTTTGATTCGAAATCGGTCAAACTTTAAACCTAATTGCTTAGCATAGCAGCATAAAAGAACTTCTATTTTACTTAAGAAAATTCTTCATATATTTTCTGCGACACTTAAAATACAAATGACATACATGTAATTTCTCTGTTTATAAATGATGCTTTTGAATTTGAAGACGTTTAACATTTTTACTACTTGGTGAGTGTCACTGCTGATGGACCAGGAGTTCCCGAGGGCAAATTTAGCCAAGTTCGATCAACTTTGGTTGCTCGTCTGTCTCTTCAACGCTTTCAAAATTTCTGTTACCAAAATTCTTGAAAATTCTCAAACGGGGGTCCTGTTGCATCATATCCCATCCATCCTGCTACGCATTTGGATACATTTTGGACACAATGATTTTCACACGCTTTGGTCACATTACATTGTTTAGATTGAGGATCACTGACGAGGGTTGAGTACCCGAACGTGCATGTTTTGTCTATGCTGCAAATTTCTCTGTTTATTAATGATGCTATTTAATTTGAAGACGTTTAACACATGTACAATATTGATGCATTATAGAAAAACTTGTCATCATTGATTATTCTCTTTACACATCTTACACACTATCATGCACACAACATATCGATCAGATAAAGAAAATCCTGACGACAATCCAAACAGCACTCATAATAGAGTACCACATTGAGCAAAGACGGACCCCTAACAGACTAGAGGTGGGACAAGGTGCCCGGGAGGAGAAGGCATCCCCTCTTTAATTAGTCGCACCCACCTTCGTTGTCCATGCACGAAAATGGAGATAGTATCTATAACATATGATCTACCTGAGATTCTGTCTGAATAGAAAGTCCTATGGCGAACATTTAAAACACTTACTGTCAAACCCCTCGCGAGAAACTATTTTACTGGCTCCACATGACAAAGGGCATAAGTGTGACAAAAATGAGATAAAGATATCCTGACGACAGCACTCACATGAGATCACTAAATTGAGCATCGACGGACCCCTAGCAAGCTTGAGGTGGGACCAGGTGCCCAAGAGGAGTTCGGCAAGCCGCACTGATATGAACTTATAGATAAAACACCGCTATAGACGGTATTGCCGGATTGCAAAGTAAGTTTTTGTCACTAACTTGGTCAAGGTCAATAGGTAAGATAATACGGCATAAATTGAAAGGTTTTGTCAGAGGCAACCTACATGGATAATATAAAGTTTCTACTGCATACATTTCCATAGATTTTGCTTCAACCAGAAACTTTAACCATAATCTTTAACTAGGTCAAAGTCCAAGGTCAAAGTCACAAAGTCAAATGTTACGGCATGAATTGAAAGTTCTTGTCATGGGCAACCTACATGTATAATGTAAAGTTTCTACTACTTACAGCTCGATAGATTTTGCTTAAACCAGGAACTTTAACCAAAATCATTAACTAGGTCAAAGTTAAAGGTCAAGGTCACTAGGTCAAATGTTACGGCATAAATTGAAAGGTCTTCTTAATGGGCAAGCTATATGTACATGTATAATATACAGTTTCTATTGCATATAGTTCCTTAGATTTTGCCTCAACCAGAAACTTTAACCAAAATCTTTAACTAGGTGAAAGTCCAAGGTCAAGGTCATTAGGTCAAATGTTATGGCATAAATTGAAAGGTCTTGAGATGGACAAGCTTCATTTATAATATAAAATTCCTCATGCATATAGTTCCGTAGATTTTGCCTCAACCAGAGACTTTAACCAAAATGTTGACAGACATCGTCAATCTATAGACCGGAATTGCTTTGCAATCCGGCCAAAACGAATTCCTTTAAAATGTTCTTCTTGTTAGCATATCCCATTTTCTTTCACATTGTACTAATATTATTTTCTTCCTATGAAGAAAAGGTCAGTCCATTAAGTATTGATATTCTTGTGACCCAGAGTCATTTTAAATATCTTAAAAATTTAATGTTGAGTGTTAGTAAAATAGAGTGTGTGATTTTGAATAAACACAGAAGTGCCCAGCAATTTATCAAATTAATTACATAAAGTCTATAGATCTTCAATCGGAACAGTTGCAAACCCCGGAATTAACAATATTCAAAAGTGGGAGAGACAGCATCTCCTAAAGTAATACATGTATTTCATTTACCACAAGGCAATAAAGATAAGAGTGTGGTAAGGATATTTTAAAATTCTTAATCGTGAAAACAATTACCTGGACTTTTGAGATAATAAATCTATCAAATTTCTTTTACTTTTTTGTAGTAGAATAGAAACACCTTATCATTATTAAATATTCATTTCAGAGTAACATCAACAACGCCAATGTCTACGACGAGCAACGGTTCTGATAAATGGGAAAAAACTGCACACTCACACCAAAACCCACACCCACAAACTATCATAATTGTGCTAGTCTGTGTAATTTTCTTATTTATCGGAAGTTTTATTGCATGTAAGTACTTTAATATCCAAGACCTACGTTATAAGATAGTAATTTTCTTTTACAATAACTATAATGACGTCATAACGCCGTGCCGACGTGGTCCATACATTTTCCATATAGAGCAAGTGACCATATTTCGCCGTAGTGTTCGTACATTTCTTTGAAAATCTCGAAGCTTGGAGGCCAATTCAATATTCTTTTTGCTAGAATTTAATTTAACGAGGCCCTGGACAAAACGTGTGCGCATCGTTTCGCGCATTCCCGTAAACGGTTCAATCTTTTATCTCTACATCGCACCTAACGTACTGTCATACTATGACGTCACAATCAAAATCAATAGGCTAGTAAGTAATCTGTGTATGTTCGTAATAAACGAAGATTAGTGCAAAGCATGGTTAGATGATGAGATCGTCAGACTAGGGTTGACTCAAGGTTTTAATTATTATCATTATTTGGTGCACCTCCTCCCACTAAATAGTTATTTTATTTCATAACGGCGGCCTTTAGAAAAAAAAGAAAAACAAATAGAGAAATAAATAGAACTTCATCGATCAAAACTATTTTTAATTCATGAATTTTGTAAAAAAAAAGAACAACAACAAAAACAACAACAACAACATGTACTTCAATGATACTATGTACACATATTTTTTTTTTTGCATATAATTCATCGTATTATAATCCAAATGCATTGGAGGGTGGGGTGCTAGCTAGTCATACGCACGGCACGGAAGCACGTGTTTTCTCATCATTATTATTTTGTTGTTGTTCAGAAATGGCTTGATGTTCCTTTTCGTCTAATCGAGAGAATTATCAGCCAAGTTGCAGCAAGTAAATTGGCTCACCTTGCTCACAAATTTTATAATCAACAACGCTGACGAATCTTCATTTTACTTTAATTTCTTTTTTTCTCTCTCTCTCTATCTCATGAGGTCGGGTGGCATTGTTGAACTAGAAAATTTTGCGAGGGATCTGCATACCTCTTATAATCGAGTAGAACATATTCAATTATTAAAGTTTTACATTGAATTATTTAAAGTATATTTTAAATATATCCTAGTAATACGTATGAAGGTAAGCAAATGCATTTTACATAGATTATTTTCTTTTTTTCAGGGAAAAAAGGGGGCGATATGGAAGTATTCAGATTAAAGTCGCTTCATGATTTTTTTCTCAAGGTTTCACAAGCAATTTATAAATATAAGATATTAAATAAAGTACATTAATTTATTGAAACGAGGCGCTCCGGTCCTGCAATCAGAAAAAGTAGCTGTATAAATATATAGAATGCATTTTATTTTCAGGGTTTCATTCTCTGAAATTGAGCCGGAGCGAAAATTCACATTTACTTATAAGTTATAGAAGTTTCCGAGATATATACATTTTCCGATTCTTCATTTTTGGGGGTTAATTTCAGTATAGATACATGAGCGGATTTTGAAGGGGGCGCAAGGGGCGCACGCCCCCCTCCCCCCTAAAATTATCGAAGTTCGGTATTTTGGGGGCTTAACCTTTATGTGTATACTCAATTTCAGGCTGTTTTGAGTCGAATGTCGGAAACTTTTCGCTGGTTCGCTGTCGCTTGCCACCTTACTCAATTTAGATTAACTTCACACCATTTGCTAAGAATGACCATTTCATGCTAAAATAGCCAGAATTATAAAGTAATACTACATGCACCTTCCATTCCTTTACTTTACTGTGACTATTTGGACAGTCTTTTTCTGACATATGTACTAAATGTACTAAGATTTTAGTCAACAAACATGTACTCTTGCAGCAAAGGGGATGCCATTTGGGTTGTGTACCCCAACCCTCTCTAAAACAATCTTAGAAAGTTCGCTGGTTCGCTTCGCTCGCCAGATATATTCAATAATACATAGTTTCTACTTTTTTTGTATGAATTGTACATTTTCCGTTCTGGTGGTCAAAGGAACCCAAAACATGACTTCGTCCTGGACCCACTGGGGGAGGGAGGAAGCGGTCCCCAGACCCTTTGCCTTTTTGATATTCATGACGCCCTCCTAAACCCAAATATTGTATCCACCCCTGAGATAACCCTAACCAATATATGGTGCAGTTCAGGCAGAAAATACTTTGTCCTACAGCATACTCCATTCCATAAATGATAATGACCACGATGATGGACGTAATTATTGTCTTCAACGTACATTTTAGCTCAGTGGTCGGATAATATATCAGAGAGGGGGAGAGGTTGTCTAGCTCGGTCATTTCAACTCATTTGGTCCATTTTATGAATTTAAAAATATTATGCGCAATAATCGGGAAAAAGGAAATGGGATTCGCTCATAAAAAACTCGACCCAATTTATTCCCGCGCATGGGGGTAGCCCCTTTCCACTTTCCTTATTCTTTTGAATTTTACTTTACATTTGTTATCCATCCATGATCTTTTATCGTACTCGAATTATTTTTGCAATTTCGCGTGCAATACTATACTTAATCTTGACAGAGGCGTAGCTATAGGGTGATTTCTATGTGGACGTCTAGAAAGGGATGGACCAAGTACATCAACTCCTCCCTCGGAAGGGGGAGGGTCACTGATACTTGGGAGGGGGTCGTTTACGGGAGAGTATGGTTTTGGGTTCGGCAGCCTATATAGTATAGTTAAAACGCCTATAGAAACGCTTATAGATCCGAGACCTGTCGAGTACGCGATTCTGCAAGGGGAGCATGCAAAGTTTAAAGATTAATGTGTGATCTGTGAGTAATCTATGTTACTTTTCAGACGATTCCCCCGAAATACGAAGTATTAAAATTTTAGAATGATGATATAGATATCGATATTGCAAAATCAAATTAGACAAAAGATAAGGCAATAAGAGAAAAACGCTTTGTTCATTTTATCTTCGAGACTTGTAAGTACAAGATATATGTTTTAAAATTACACAAATGTGATTTGAGATTGTCCCTTACATACATTTTGTATTCTGGCGATAGCATTTGGCTGTGTTTCCCGAGAGGGATTATCACGCCTCGTACTAATTTCAGCCAATGACGTCGCAGTATTACGGTCATATTGTGTCCTACCATGACGCCGAGTTAGGTCACTAAAGGACTAGGTGCGCTAACCCTTCATATCGGCCCTAAAATTTCGACGAAAAATATTTTTGATAAACGAATTATTAATTATCATTTTTTGCAAAAAGAGAATAAGTGTCTTGATTTGTGAATTGTTACGGGTATGCAACACACAGCAAGTGCATTTATCGTACATGTAATGCGCGTTAGCTGTGAGTTGCATTCCCGTATCAAAACACAAATTATGACATTTATTCTATATATATGCACCACAGTTGTCTGTTTTATTCTTGTTTTCTGAAATCGCGTTTTTCTAGGTAACAACGTGACGTAAATATTCATGTCACCGCGGGTACAGTTTGCCGATTGGAACAGCCGTCGCGGCATGTTTCTTTAGATCTTATGCATTGTGACGCCACGAGCGTTTTCATGCGAAATACAAGCACGTTCCTTTCAATAGTTTCATCTCAGGGAATTACAATGGTTGTGCATATATAGTTGAATGTTTGAGAAAATACCGCGTCACAATTTTGAATCCCCGTAACGTCACGCGCGTGATGTATGACGTCATGTGTTGACGTCATTTACCCTGAATGACGCAAAAATCATCGCATTTTACACACAAATCTTCAAAATTCATCTATGCTCCAGGCCTCGCCCACGAATTTTTTTATGCAAATTAAAAGGCCGATCAGAAATCCATCGATTGACACAAAAATATTTATGGGCAAGGCCTGGATTACCACTTGATTTCATAGTTTTGTATCGAAATATCGCTCATTTATTGATATTTTCAATGATTTAAGCGTTTTTAGACGTTTTGAGTGACGTATTATCAGTATAGGACTGTGAAATAAAAAAAAAGCTTTCATGATTTGGACTCACCATACATTTGACATTTTATAAACTGGAATAATATGGATATATAAACAACTTTGAAAATAGGGCCGAAATGACAGGTTACCGCACCTACTCCTTTTCAAACGTTAAGAATTACACAGAAAATGTTACGAAATGGTTCTCGGTATGATAAATTCGTTATAGGGTTTATTCCTGTCATACTTCCTACTCAAAGTACCTTGAGTAGAAAGTATGACAGGAACAAACCCTATAACTAATAAAGGATAAATATACGAGCTTATTCGTTCTTTATTCAAAATAAAGGGAAGATATGTTAAAAATATGATTTTGAGATGTTCCCTGAAGCTCACACAAAACGGCTGGACATCAAACTTGAAAGAACTTGATATATTCTGTCTTATGTTTCTCTTTATAATATATAAGAATATGCCATCAAATTCTCTGTTTCAGTTTTTTTTTAATTTCACTTTATATCTGCAAGTACAAGTTATGTGTAAAATTGCAAAAATATGCTTTTAAATGGTCCCTAACATATTTGGCAATATCATTTGGCTGTCTTTTTCTGGATAGATATATGCCTACGAATATGATATGCTATAAACAATAAATATACGAGCACGTTCATCCTTTATGAGGCCTTCTTTCATAATAAAGGGCAAATATGCTAAAAATATGATTTTGAGATGTTCCCTGAAGCTCACAGAAGCGGTCAATGTTGTACAGAACTTGATATATTCTGGCTTATGTTTCATTTTTCACTGTATGAACATGTCATCAAATTCTCTATTTCAGTTTTTTTTATAATTTTAATTGTACTGATAAAGATAGAGTACAAGTTATGTGTAAAATTGCAAAATATGCTTTGAGATCGCCCCTGGTATATTTTCACGATTTAATTTTGCAGTCTTTTTCTAGAGAAATATATACTAACAAATATATTATGCCGTAAACAAGAACTATAAGGACATATTCATCCTTTATGATGTCCTTATTTCAAGATATGGGGCAAATATGTTAAAATATCATTTTGAGATGTTCCCTGAAGCTGACACAGGCGGTCAAACTTCCACAGAACCTGATATATTTTGTCTTATGTTTCTCTTTTCAACATATGATAATCCTATCAAATTCTCTATTTCAGTTTTTTTATAAATTGCAATTATAATGCATTTAATCGTGTTTTTCTATGAAATCATATGGAGAATACAAGGAAATCTTTGAGATGGTCCCCTCGAAAAACTAAGCGGTGAAATTGAATCATTTTTCACCAAACTCTTGTATATAAGTAAATGACAGTATGATATGAATTTAATCAAAATCTCTATTTCTGTTTTTGAGTTATCTTATTGTCCAGGGCCTCGTTAACTCCATTTTCGAGTGAAAAACTACAAAAAAGAATTTATTTTACGCTGTGCATTGTTTCCTTATAAAACGTCAAAATATTTCCATGTTTTCGGGGGTGACCATATTTCGCCGTTTTTGTTGATATTTATCATATTTCGTACAAACGGACAAAAATTGTGATTGCATATTCAGGAAATGTTTCGTCACCACTACTTCTATGAAATCATGCCAAATAAATGTTTTCTTTTTTTTTGGTATTATAAAAAATTCGGATGTTTACGTCTAAAATTTGGTGTTTTCGTTAAATTCTCCCCATTTTGTGGTATTCTTTGTCAAAATTGAGTGCAGGATATATCACAATCTATCAAAACATGACTACTATGGTCATATTTGAAAGGATATAGAAAAATAAACTTGACAGACATTTCCGATAACCAATGAGACGCAATAAATTATAAACGGCGAAATATGGTCACCGGCGAAATATGGTTCCTCGCTCTACATTCTACGCAAGACAAATCATTAATTTTCAACTACAGCAAGAGCGTCTGCTACTAATTTTTCACCTTTAATCGACAGATATGGAGGTTATTCATTTTTCTACTTTTATTTTGAGCAGATCGTTTTGCTCTATGTGAAATTCTCGAAAATATTTGTGAATTTCTAGAGAAAAATCCGGATTTGTTAATCCGTCCTTGGTTTGATGAGCTATAATTTCGTAGCGGCGCATCAAGATGAAAAGCGCATTCCATGTATAGATGTAATTGATCTTGTAGATAAATAAAATAAACACAGTTGATCAATTTTTACGATTTGAATTTCTCAGGAAACAACAGGGCCGATTTGGGGTCTTAATGTACCTTCTCCTTTCGATTACGTACCGGTGTATGCGGTTTTTACAGCGTTCTTCGGTTGTTATGCACCTGTTTTGAAAGCTCTTTAGACCTTAATTTTCGATGATAGACAGACAATGCAGTAAAATCATGAGAGAAACAGAATCTGCAAATTGAATCCCATCGTGACAGTTTTTGGATCAAGCATCCCGCGTTTAAAAATTTCCAATGGCTAAAGACTCTCAACGTGAAAACGTTTTAAAAGGACCGAAGATGAATTATTTAAACTAGAAACTTTTCTAGTGATGTATTTCACCGAGATGAAGAATTTAGAACAAAGTATTATCAGTGAACACGGCCTCGATCACGATACAGTATCGTCATGGATTTTTATATTTATCTGGGAAGATATTCTGATACCAAAAGATCCTAATCATGCCGTTTTCTGCAAGCATTAGATCTATAAGTACAGAGAATATGTCTGTAAAAGTTCCCTTTCCTGCGTGTACAATCCAAACACAAAAATGCCATGTCGGCGATCTGGAACTACAGAACGCGTCATCAAACGGCTACGACATATCGTCTGATGATGTAATGAATTGGTAAAATAGGGCTCCAGATGTGAAACAAATATTTCTGACACATTTGTGGGTTTCAACAAGCTACATATACATGTATTTACTCATCAAAAAGAGTAACGCATAGTATTTATTTATTTCATCCTTAGTGCATATGAGATAATCACATCATGTTATCAGACAAAATGAAGCTAAATGTACTAAATGTATTTTCATACCCTTAGCATTCTATTGGAACAACTTAAGTGTTTTAAAATGTTAGTTCGAATGACTCAAAAACAATATGTCCTCCTTGTTCTTTTAGAGGCCATATTGTGTATTTTTCGGAGATACATGTGCGCTTGTTTTCCATAACATTTGAATTTTTTTTTGATTGGATGGACAAGCGGATGCAGCATGCTAAAAGCAACAATCTCATAATGGCGATATCCCGACGCACGATCAAGAACCGCGGTGAATTAATAACCACGGTGAATCGAGAACCGCGGTGAATCGTCACAGCCCTAATAACAATGAACACTCTATATCCACAAATTTTCGGCCAGGAATATAAAAGAATTCTACGTAATATCCATATCTGCTGTAACTTAAAGATAATTGTTTTCTCATTATCCATAGTCTTTGATCTACTGTCCTGTTCACTAAATCCAGAGCACCCTGTTTTGGCGATTCTCTCTGAATTATAATGTTGTCAACTTAAAAATTGATATCCAGTCTATCGAACTCTTTTATTTTAACAAAAAAATGCCTCCTTTTTGGTTGTGCATTGCTTAGTTAAAAATACGACGGAAAATGAAATGTCTATGTGAATTTTCTATAGTAAAAACGACTAAAATGCATGATGCCGGACACCATGACGTCAATGTTTACCATTGTTTGTACAGAGAACAATATGGCGGCAGGCTGAAATTAACATGGGAATCTCCCGTAAACATTTTATTTTTCGTATGGCAGGTTAAATACAGTGGAAAAGGTGAGTTAATGCACATTTTCTGTTACGACTGAAAGAGTTCAATCTACGGAGACAATAAATATTTGGAACATTCCTAAGACGGCTGAGAAAATATACAAAACAGGGTGCTCTGTATTTGATGAACAGGACTGTAGATGTGTACTTTGTATTTTGTTTGAACCCCTGACCCCCAGGGTCTTGGAAAATGGGTGTGGTCATTTTCCCCTATATAACTCTATGAGCACCAAACTCTATAAGCACCAATTATCAGAAAGTAAAATTAGTAGAGACTAGAGAGTAATTCTTTTCCATTACATCAATCATTTTCTGGTCTTGTATTTTGTTTTAGACCCTGATTCCCAGGGTCCTGGAAAATGGGTGTCACTTAGATTTATTTCAGCAAACAACCAGGAGAGCTTCAGTCACATCAGAGACTTCTGGTATTTAATGATTATTGTTCTCTTGTATTGTTGCATGTATTTATAAATTGTTACTTTGCATTTATTTTCAGCATCTAAAGAATTTTCATGAGCTGATGCAGTTAATTCGGGGAAATTTAACCTCAGCACAATTTGTGTGGCTAGCAGACCAATATCATTCATAGTGACAAACTTTTGAAATGGTTACAAATTTGTAACATACTGACATTATGTGGATTTTTTACTCTGAAGTTATCAAATCAATTTTCAACACATGCTTAATATAATCAATGTTGTTAAGGGACATATATCACATGTATACAGAATTTAAGGAATTATATCTTGATTAATAGGAATTACCCAGTCTGTTTTCCATCTATCATACAATCATTTATGTTTTATAACTTTTAATCCCTTTCATGAATTTAGATAATACATGTATAGTCACAAAGTTGATGCCCAGAACCCAAGGATGTGTCGTGTTCATATCTGGAAGGCCAAATTGAAGAGAAATGTTGAAATCTTGTCTCATTACTCTCTGATATCAAAATTTTGGCCTCGACTTTAGAGTTTGACCACCTTCTTTTTAAAACTAACCTTGGACATAACCTTTGACATGTTTGAATGATAAGTTACAGGGCTTTCATAGTTCATTTGACAGTGTATTTCTAGTGATAAGACCATTCTAAAAATTCCTAGTGATACCAATTGTCTTGACCTAGTGACCTTTGCCTGCAGCTACTACAGCTATTATTGTAGATGACAGAAGTACATTAATGTTTCATAAACATATATTGTTTTTCCTCTTCATGATTTTTGAAATTGTGTCCAAGAATAGTGCTTTTTTTTTATTTTACTCAGATATTGAAAATAGTTTTCACATCTAGACAAAATGGAAAAATAGGAAAATGCTGTTAGGCTATTCTTTTTCTTTGTATGTGTTTCTTGCTACATGTACATTTTGATATATAAATTTATTACATGATTATTAATATAAAAATTAAATACTTGTTTCATTCTACATTATTTAATATTTTTTCAGTAACGTAAGGCAATGTAGATGAAAAATAATTTGCTGGTATCTAGATATTCTTGCTATTTGGGGATGCATTGTCAACTCGTTAATTTTTGAGTTTCTACATCAGTACATGGTTTTCAAAACCTTCTGCTGGTTTATTCTATAATCACACTTGAAGCATTAGTTCCTCGCAATTTACACACTATGTAAACTTTAGAACATCAAGGTTACAAATAGTTTACGCTAGTTTCAACAAGATTACACATTTGGAAACTTTTACACATATGGTTTCCATATGGTATACGCAAGTCTAAACATGATATTGTAAGATTCCAAATGGTTTACGCAAGTCTGAACTTGATATTGTAAGATTCCAAATGGTTTACGCAAGACTTAACTTGATATTGTAAGATTCCAAATGGTTTACACAAGTCTGTACTTGATATTGTAAGATTCCAAATGGTTTACGCAAGTCTAAGCTTGATATTGTAAGATTCCAAATGGTTTACGCAAGACTGAACTTGATATTGTATGATTCCAAATGGTTTACGCAAGACTCAAGTAAGATTCCAAATGGTTTACGCAAGACTGAACTTGATATAGTAAGATTCCAAATGGTTTACACACTGCATAAACCAGTGTTTATTCAGATTCTAAATGGTTTACGCAAGTTTCAACAAGATTACACATTTGAAAACTTTTATAACGTCAGTTTCTATATAGTTTACGCTAGCCTGAACCTGATATTGAAAGATTCCAAATGGTTTACGCAATAAGTAAACTTGTGTTGATTCAGATTCAAAATAGTTTACGCATGTTTCCATATGGTTTACGCAAGCAGAACCTTTATATCATAAAACGGCAATCAAGTTTACGCAAGGTGAAATATGCGTAAACTATCTGGGATCCTGAAGTTTCCATTGATTACGCAAGTTGGTGCCTTTAAGTTTCAGTTGCGGAAACTTCATGGAAATTACAAGATTACGCTTGTGTAAACCATTTGGAATTTGAGCGGGTAGTCGGGTTACGCAAAGCGTAAACTTGAGTTTCAGCGACGGAATCCTTGCGTAAACTATATGTAAACTTCAGGTTTCCGCAAAGTTTCAATATAGTTTACGCAGTGCGTAAACTTGTTTTTTCACCCAGGGGTTCCATGACGTCATCGAAAGTTCAATGCATTCCATGAATTTGCGAATCAGTGTTACCGGCAGAACTTTTTTCATAAGGAGGAAAAACCTTTAAATTTGGCTTTTTGATCCTTTAATTTTACAGAGTATTACTCACTTACAAAATGGGAGTCATTCGATCACCTAGCAGTGTTCAAACGCATGGCATCAGATATTTTAAACAATCATTGCATGTGAGCGGAAAAGACCTGAAGAAGTTAAAGTCGTAATATACTTTGACTCTTTCTAGGATCCAGATCCCAGTTATTTTTCAAGTACTTTCTTACCAAAAATGGGAGACAATTTCTCAAATCGCACCAGCTTAAACACATTGACACTACTTTAAATGATTAGAAATTTTATTCAAATCACATAGAAAAAATGCCGTAAAGATTAAAAATACGCAACTTTTAAAATATTTTTTTCAAAGTCATGCACCTGGTTCCGGGCCGGAAATATTCGAATTTTACTGATCTGAGGACCCATTTTTACACGTATTCTTCCACACATATACATGTCTTACACACTTTGAAATACTTTCAGAATTTTATTTTATCTATTTAGTAAACATTGATGGGGAGACAATTCAAGATAAACATAATGGGCATTTTCCACCAATTGTTGAAAAAAATAAAGAAATAATAGGAACTATTTGACAGGACAATGACCTAGATATGTAAATAATTGGGATCTGTATCCTCTATCTGCAAATCTTAATCTCCGTGATATGTTCCTGTGGGATCGATACCGTTTTCATCTGTTGTTACTTCCCAGATATGAAAGAACAAAAAGGGCATGTTTGTTATGGGCATCATTGATCAATGCCTTAGGCAAAATTCAAATTCCTCATAAATATTGAAAATGCATTAAAGCATAAGAAGTCCAAATGCAAAATTTCACGTTTTTACATATAAGAGAATTTTTGTTAAGCATAAAATCGTACTTTCATTACGATCTCGATGATACATAAGTTGCATAATACTATTTTGTGAAACATGGTATTAAGGTATTCGTTAAATTTTAAAGTCAAATCGACATCATGATACATAATTTCATTGACTAAGTGATTTTCAGACACATCCAAATATATTGTCGTTGCGCCCTCTGGTTTTATTTTTAGAATTAGACTATGTACATGTATTTACTTCACAGAGTAGGGTCGATTCAGTACAATAGTTTACCTCTCATACAATGGAGAAGGTATGAGTTTAATTATGTAAAATTAATGTAACAAAAATGTTCTAACTCTATCCAGCTATATCTCTACTTTTTACATATTTGGATCTCTTACTAAGCCATATCTGCAGTGTTTAAATGTAAAACGTCTCGCAGCTCATAGTGAATAGCATCATTTAAAGGTACACATAGCCTAGCAGGGATTAAATTGTCAATAACGAAGTTTTACCGTAAATAGCTATTAAGTACTACCATTTGAACATCTATATGTTACTTTCTCTCATATATTTGTTTTATATACGTTTTCACTCTCTGGTACACACGGTTTCGGTAAACTTCGGAAATTGTTATTTGCATATACAGTATGTAGAAATATGTCACGTTCAACCAATCACTTGAATGAACTTCACATACTCTGAAACATGTAGTAAACCACGTATACAGTCTTTTTGAAATTCTCAAAGAAAACTTACTTTAGGTCGTACTAATATTTCATTAATTGCAAAAACAATGTATAGTTTTTGGTCTGTCTGTTTGTCTGTTTTTCCGCAAAATCTTTAACCATCGCCATAACTTTTGAATGGTGAATGATTTGGCTTTCATATCTCATATGTGTATTCCTTGCGACAAGACCCTTCCATTGATACCAACATTTTTGACCTTGCGACCTTGACCTACTTTTTAAAAATTTTAACCTTGGCCATGACTTATGAATGGTAAATGATAGGGCTTTCATATTTGACATGTGTATTTCTTGTCACAAGACCTTTCCATTGATACCAAAACTTTTGACCTTGTTACTATGACCTTGGACTGTTACCTACTTTTGAAAAACTTTATCATTGGGCATAACTTTTAAATGGTGAGTGATAGGGCTTTTATATTCCACATGTGTATTCCTTGTGACAAGACCTTTCTAAAGATACCAAAATTTTTGAACTTGTGACCTTGACCTTGGAGTTTGACCTAATTTTGACAAAAGCTTGAACTTTTGTCATTACTTTTGAATGGTAAGTGATAGGGCTTTCATATTCCACATGTGTATTCCTTGTGACAAGACCTTTCCATGTATACCAAATTTGACCTTGTGATCTTGACCTCAAAATGTGAACTCATTTTCAGCTGTTTAACCGACAAAGATGCCAACGGGGCATTCGTGTTTCACAAACACATGTTTTTTATTTGTTCTTTTTTAATATTTGATAAAGACTGTGAATATATATATTATATATACACATATCCAAATTACTTTGGATATATATATACATCAAACTTATATATTTACATCTTATAGATAAAAATAAACGAGAACTATACATGTATATGTACAGTGTAGATCCCTTTAGATAATTTTCCTCCGATTTGAGTTTTTTTTCACGGTCGTCCTCTAAGCTAGGTCTCCATATCTTTCCAATGCCAAGCCAACACTATTTTATTGTTCATTACATTTCTCTTTTCAGAATTTAATAACACTGGTTGTCGATTCATTTTCGTCCCACGTGTTATCCGTCCGCCATGTTGTTTTGTTTTGATACAGTACTAGCTTTATGCAAATAAGTGTTTACACGTGTTCGCAATCTGTCTTCTACGGAGAAAAGTAGGTTATATTAGGGTACCCATTTTATAAGCAATAATTGATCATAGCTCGGTAGTGGGGGCATGTGTGACTATTGTAACCAGCTAGTTTCTGATTTCTAAGAATGATAAAACTCGTTTGCGTAAAAATTTGACAAAAATAGTTGATTCATGGTTTTATCTTGACGAGACCTAGAGTGACTTTGAGAACTGTATATTTGCAGCAGGGACCAGACATGCACGTTTCGTGGTACCTAATCCTCGTCAGTGATCCTCAATCTAAACAATGTGATATGACCAATGAGTGTGAAAATATAGCTATACGTAGCTTTAAGTGTCCATGTGAAACAGGAGTCTCCGAGAGCACACGTACCCACGTCCGATCAACTTCGGTTGATCGTTACCTCAAAAGCGTTCCAAATTTCTGTACACCAAATTTCCTCGAGATTTCTGATATAAAATGGGTACTGTTGCATCATATCCCACCAATCTTGTTACGTCTTTCGGTAATTTAGGACATAACTGTCACAGTCTTTGGTAAGTGTCATGGTTTGGACGATGGTTACGTACCCGAATCGTGTATGTTTGGTCCATGTTGCACATCTATCAGTCTTGAATTGATGTCATGAATTTTGAATTTGAAGACGTGTACAATTTTACGTGTAACAGTGTCATCTACAATACATTCCGTACTTGCAAGTAGTCATTCGTATTTCTGTCTGTTCACTGTAAGATTTTTCTCTTCTCGTGCGAAGGTTCTGTTGTACATTTTCGGGAATATATAAGCCTTCCGTTTGCTACTATGGACTTAGGTTTCGAGTTTGATTTTCATAAATTGATGGTTATGTTCATATCTATGTCATATCTAGGCTTAAAATACTATTGAAAATTTTTTTTTTTTTTTTTGCTGCATGTTGATACATTTTTAAATAAAATGTGTTCAAGCAAAGGGAAGACTTGTTTTTCGAACAGAGGAAATATTAATATGTTTTCTTGTTTCAAGCATTACACTTAAAAAATTATTTGGGAAGCTTAGAAATAAAATGCAATTTTCAGAATAATTCTTTATCACATAAATGCATTCTTTATGCTGGACAGTAAATGTGCTTATACATAAGATCTCTCTCTCTCTCTCTCTCTCTCTCTCTTTCTCTCTCTCTCGCACACACATACACACCCTCACACACCCTCACACACCCTCACACACACACACACACCCTCCCTCCCTCACACACACACACACACACCCTCACACACACCCTGACACATACACTGATGATAAATGATGCATGTTATCGTCAGATACATTCTGCCACACAATTTTGTTTAACAAGTGGTACTTGATATCTCAAAAATTGTTTGTTGAAAAAACTTTAATGACTACATTCACTATTTATGTTTATTTCTTCTCCGAATATATTGTTCGCCTAGTTTCACAATGTATAGACAATAACAAATGTAACTTGAGACTAATGTATAAGTTCTCCTTCAAAAAAAAAAATAAAATAAATAAATAAATACAAATTCAACAAGTTAATGGAAAAGCCATGTCCTCGGCAGGATCTTTGGCGAAATTGTGGCTCAGTTCTACATTTATTCGTTATATTTTGATTTCGAACTTGAGTATCGATAATTAGACACTAGAGAGGTTTAGTTACACGTTGTGCGCAACTGTTACATATGACGTTATCACTTCCTGTAATTATTGATTACACAGCGTTATGACGTGACATGTAGCTACTCGTTAGGGACGTTTAAACAATGCTCTACACACAACTACAAAACGGGTAATTTCTTTGAAAAATTTTGCACTTATCATTGATCAAATTTCTCGTTTTAGCTATTGTGACGCACATTTGGGATTCTAAATTTCTTTTTCTCGAGAATTTAGATATGCATTTTTTCGCAGATAAAACTGATTAAAAAGAAGCAAGCTACACGAACACCTTACTATATCGCTTACATAGATCTACTCTGATTCGTTCGTGTTACTAAAGAACGTCTTCTGTTTCTTGACGAACGTCATACGTACACGTTGAAAGCATTTGTAACATCTCTATTGCCTGTTGAAATGGACATGTACAAGTATGTAGGTGTGTTGTGCACTGAAATTTTCTAACAAATTAAATATTTCAATATTGATAAGTTAGGAGAATAAATCCTTATCAGTGGTACGATAGGTGGGAATGATTCAAACATGAAAAAATGCCAAGTCTATTGGTATAGTTGAATGTAAACGTCTTCAAATTGAATAGCATCATTTAAAAACAGATAAATTGGCAACGTGGACAAGACATGCACGTTTCGGGTACTTAACCCTCATCAGTGATCCTAAATCGAAACAATGTAATATGCCAAGAAGTATGAAAGTTACTATGTCGAAAAAGTATACCGAAAGACGTAGCAGGAAGGGTGGGGTATGATGCTACAGGACCCACTTTTTACAAATGTCAAGAAATTTTGATACCAGAAATTTAGAATGCGTTGAAGAAAGGAGGGGATCTCCAACAACACTAGGTTGCAGCACCCACAACAAAATCCCAAAACACCCATGCAAAATACACAGAACAGATACCCACAGAAAGAGACGCAAAAGGGACAAGGAACACCAACTCACAACATAGAAACATGAAACATAAAAGTCTACACATAAACCAACGAGACCAATGGGCAACCGGTGCCGACTTAGGACGGCCATCTGCCACGTAAATAGCAGACGGTGTGGCCATCCTGGATCACGTGCGCACAACCCTCCCACTATTCCGATTTCCCAGAGGTCTCGAAGAACGCACAATTATGGTGTAAATTCTTCTTGTATTTTGCTTGGTCGATGGTCTAGTTTTGCACCTGCCATTTGCTTTCTGCCCTTGACCCCAAGGGTCTTGGAAAATGGGTGCGGCCGTTTTCTCCTACTTAAAATATCACCAGGAGAGTTCAAGTCTGATCAGAGACTTCTGGTGTTACTTTCGGCTTGCCACTGATGAGGATTCAATAGCCGTAACGTGCATTTTTTTATGCATTGTATTAATAATTTCTATAAATAAACGAGGCTGTTCTCTGTCAGCTTGGTTGATTTTTTTCTAATTATTCATAATCGTACTTATGTGTATACATATATAAAGCAATAGTTAATAAAATCGTGTTTTACATCCGCAGTCAAAAATCTTATAAGAAAACTGCGCAAACAACAGGGACAAACATGCATACATTTTCCCCTTAATTGAACTTAATCAAATTAAAGTACATGTTAACTGATGTTCTTGAATGACAAAACATATCATTTGTTAATAGATATTTCTCATAACAGTAAAGGCAGAATTAGTTATGAACCAATTGTCGCCGACAATCGATTGTCGATCGCTAAAACTCTTTTGATTCCGATTATCAATTTCAATTTCTTACAATCGATTGTCGCTAACAGAAAGGTGTTTTGCGTTGAGGAATTTATTTTCCTTTTTTCACATGTCACATAAACCGCTACATGTTGTCTTACTAGTTTAAACAGGCAGACACTTTGAAATTGAATGCTAAATATATTTTGCTTTCAGCAAAGTCTTTTTGAATTTTATGGCGCAAAATAAAATTTGCTGTATTTTATGTTCTATTTTTCATGGGATATTGTTTTTCCGATTTAAATCGATAATCAATCGTTTTACACTTTCCTATTATTTGCCGATTATCGATTCCTGAAGGCCTTCCGATGTACAACACTAATCAGAATTATCCATCTCATTTCAAAAAAAAGATTTCAGTCATCCTCTAATGATTTCTTCATATTGATCTTGTGTTTGTACAACATTGTGTGCTTGCATGACGGGAAGGTACGTAACAGTAAAAATCCAGACAAAAACAATATGTTTATTACTATAGATTCTACACAACATAGACCATATTTTACAGCAAACAGTTGTCACAGTTACATTAAAGCTCTTAGAAGGAATCATACGGTTTGCCCTTGTCTTAAGAATGGAACCAGAAATATTTCCTATAACGAAAGAGGCTGTTGTCATACGACCAAATAACGAACCTGGTGTTGTGATTGATATCCCAAAGGGAGCTTTTGAGGAAGTAGCCGAGCTTCTGTTAATGGTAAGACTAGAGTAAACTTATTTACACAAGCATGTCATGAAACACTATTTTTGAATAGCACCTGGCGAATCATACCCATTGGTCTCGTCGGTTTATGTGTAGTCTTTTGTGTTTGATGTTTACATGTCGTGTGTCTCTTTTCCGTCTCGTGCTGTACTCGTCTTTTGTGTTTTTGCATCGGGTGTTTTGGTGTTTTACTGTTGATGCTGCAACGTTTTCTTGTTGGAGATCTCCCTTCTTTGAAGTTGTAACCCTTCCGTTGCTAGTTTAATTTTTAAAAGGAATTTACAAGTCAATCTTATTTCATCGTTGTCTTTTCACCATCAAATATTATTTAATTCCTGTTCTGCATGTGCTGTTTTAGGCTCTTGAAACAAAAGATGTGAATGAAGAAGAAGAATCTGGATCTATTTTGATGACTAATGTGATTGATATGTCTATGAGTGATGAACAACAGCCTCACAAAAGTATAGACATGAAATTACCCATACACAGAAGAGACAACAACGATGTTCTTGATATGTGTATATTGGCAACCTCCAAAGAAGATCCTGATGACACAGATGACTGGGAAATTATTGAGGCAAGGTCTGAAGAAAGTGGCAAGGCTGTTGCGTTCAAGATAGAACACTTTTCATGTATGATCATCATCGTCGTCGTCGAAATAATAATAATCATCATCACCATCATCATCATCATCATCATCATCATCATCATCATCATCATCATCATCATCATCATCATCAGTTGGTCCTGACTCTCGTGACGTTTTCTTCCGCACCACGATTCGTATACAGAAAATTGTAATAATTATTGAAATATATTGTATTTGAACACGTTTGTATGTTTTATGTTACGGTGAAGTACTTCAAAGATTCTAAAATAAAGGTCGAAAGAGGTAGGGAAAACTTTTACCAAAAATGAATAAATATGAACTTAAATTAATAAAAGTATGTACATTGTATACCATTATAAGATTTCGAACGTTACAGTGAGAAGGTTGTTTTACACCACAATTGTAAATAGTGAGAGGGTTGTGTGCACGTAATCCAGGATAACTACACCATTTGTTACTTGTGTGACAAATGGCCGTCCAAAGTCGGCAGCGGTTGCCCATTGGTCTCGTCGGTTTATGTTTAGTCCTGTGTTTGATGTTTACACGTCGTAATTGTCTCTTTTCCGTCTCATAGTGTACTCGTCCTTAAATGTGTTTTTGCATCGGGTGTTTTGGTGTTTTGCTGCAACGGGGTCTCCCCCTTATTTTACATCTTCTTTCATGGGTCAACAAGGGAATCCGGAAATTCAAATACGTTTTTATTGTTTATTAAATAGCTACAATGTAAGTTTTGAGCGCGTAAGTCACAATATGAATAAATGTCACTCTTGCATATTATGTTTCTACTGCATGTGTATTTCTTTCGATGATATTTTGAACACATTTTTGGATTTTTTTGGAAATTTGCCATTTACTACGGTCTAAAAGATCGATCCTGAATAAAGGGTACCCTTTCCTTTTTTGGCTTTTCGTTGCTAGGGTAGTGTTGTCCCGGAGATACAGAAACCCATTTTTTAAGAAAATTTGTGCATTATGTATCCTGGTCATGCTGGGTGTACACCTTCAGTACAAACGACGTTCTGTATATCAGATCAGCGGGGAACAATGTTCCAAAGAATTTCTCGTTTTCTATTGATTTTTATGGGAAAAGACATGTTTTGACTGAAATATGAGCAATATCATGTACAACTTGGTTCATTCCGGGATTTGCAACCGTTTGGATTGCGAATTCTCACGATTTGGCTTTGCCCTCTCGACTTTGAGACTGAATAACTGTTAGGTACTTCTTTGATGTTTAAATTCACATTCTGATGCGGGATGCGGTATAGGTATAACTTTAACGAAAAATAAAAAAATTCTTAAAATTTCACTTTTTAGGGCAGATTTCACGTCTTATCTTGTCAGATCCTTTTCTTGATGTCTTTATTATGCATAAGGTCTTGCCATTATATGTTTTTAAATACATTCGGATTCCTCAAAATCATACGGAAGTGTTCCAATTCTATACCTCCTTGAAGAAAATTTCAAATCAATTTTTATGCACCAGACACGTGTTTCAAATATTAAATTTTCATCAGTGATGCTTCCAGCCAAAGTGCTTTTCACAAGTCACCCACATTCATTTCACTAGCGCTCACTGGTTTTATTTTCAGAAATTAATTTTGTGCATTTACTTCACAGAGACGCAAAATGAAAATTTCAATGTCTCATTTTTAACCTTAAAAATGCAACTGTAGTATTTGTCGAATTATTCAACTATTAGAGACTTTGATTGAACATTTTTGAGAAGATCCGTGTTTATTATAGTTACGCAGGGGCGAGTAGGAGCAGGGTTGAAAAGGAGAAAGATGAAGTTGTAAGAGCAGTCAAACGATCCATTAATAGAGCTAGAAAAGTCCAGTTTACAGTGTATCTCCAGACAGACACTTCTAAAAGGGGAGAATTTCGTCTCATTGTGGAGGTCACATCTCCGAAAAGGTTAGAAAAGAGACGGAATTATTGGCAAAACCAAGGATACATAATCCAGAGACAGAATGATGGAGAAATTTACGAAGTTGAGGATAGGAAGAAATTCGTGGTAACTTGTTTTTTGTATAAAAGATATATTTCGAATTTTTGCGGCTCGGCATTTTATTCATCTTTGTTGCGAAGGGTGTTGCTTGCAATCAAGAGAGTCTGACGCTTACTCTCCCCGGGCACCTGTTCTCAATTCGGAAAGTTATTTGTTCCGAGGTTCGCAAGCGTTCTAATGGAAATTCTAATGATTCTGCCTTGCCTTCTCGATCTTGAGACTGAATAACTGATAGGTACTTCTTTGATATTTATTGTACATACTTCAATGAATTAATCGCTTACACGTTGACATTGTTGATATCATTCATATGTATCGTTTTTATGTTGTGATGTTATTGTTTCCAACTGTTGGTTTCGTTTTCTCGTCTTCTGAGAGTGTGTCCTGCTGTTGTCACTTTAGGGAATCTCCTCCTTATCTAGGTTTTTTGGATCAAGGGCTTGTCTACCAATTAATTTGCTAAATGACAGAACACTTAACTCATTATTGGTGTTTATGTTTTGCGAAAGCTATTTTCATGGTTTTTGCATGCTCATTGATAAAACAACATTGTAGTTTTCCTTGATTCTGATGTTTTGTTATGTTATTAACATTCCCTCACATATTTGAACATTGTGGATAATGAGAAATATGCTATAATGGTTTATAGCATCGCATTGACTAAAACATTGTAAAATAGGCCTTCAAATATATACAAAGAAGATCCTGACGAAAATCTCAACAGCACACACAATAGAGCACCAAATTGAGCATCGACGGACCCCTAGCAAGCTAGAGGTGGGACCAGGTGCCCGGGAGGAGTAAGCATCCCCTGTTGGCTAGCCGCACCCGCCGTCGAAGTTCATGCACGAAAATGATTACAATATATAAAATACATGCACTGTCTGAGGTTATGTCTATATAGAACGTGCTATGGCGACCATATCAGGGAAAATATTCAAAACACTCGCAGTCAAACCCCTTGCGGGGAACTTTTTTACGAGCTCCACACATTGTACTACTTATGTACATGTAGTAGTATCTTGTAAGTCTCTTTGCCCTCAGAGGAAAGTCCTTCGCAATGGCATAGCGAAAAAATAATAATAATAAAAAATAATAATGATAGACCACAGACATAACCTTAAAATGCATTCCGCACTTATACTTGACTCGGAGATTGTTCATCAGATTCATCATATTATTCCAACTCATCAACTTTGCGCAGCACATTTAAGGCCTTCCATAGAAATGACGTAGAAGTTTTTTCCACCAAATAACGTAACGTCATATGACGTCATGGACCCCGTGTCGTCAGGTTAGGTAGCAACTCATTTATTAGCTTTCGTTATCATTGATACCTTTATTTACTAGATAAAATTGCATTTATACAAAAAACAAAACATATTACTTCATCACTGACACATCGCCGGGTCAATATACTTTTGAGAAAACCCCTAATCTATATCTGTACTCTGTGACCCCGTACACCGAAGAATGCGATCTGCGTTACTTAGAAGCTTGAGGTGACGAACAGGTGCCAATCAACAGTTTACAGAGCGGGTAAAACGAATAAAAAGGCAGATTTTGGTAAGTATAAGCGATATCAAACTTCAATAACTTGTGCTGTATGAAGGAAATATCTTAGAATTAGTACAATTACATCATGAAATCAATTTATTCATAGAAATAAAAGGAAATTCCTTAGATTACCAAGAGACATGTGTGAAATGTATGTGTAAATGACAGAATTTCAACGCCATTTACTTATGTTGCACTGTTACTGCAAAGCTGAGTAGTAGCTAAACTTTATGTAAATAGTTTAGACACTTGTAGATTATGATATCAGTTCGTACGAAAGTTGAATGATGAGGAAAAAAGGGTGAATGTAATACTTATGTGCCCATGCCCATGTATATGTTGTTTTCATAACATGTACCTATAAAAATGTTTACATCTGAGTACACTTGTAGTTGTACAGTAAGTTATACTTGCAGTAGTATGTGCACCGAAATATCGAAATATTCAAATACCAATTATTATTTTTTTTTTCCTTCAGAATGTTAACTTAGAATGGATTTCACACCAGCTGCTGCATGAAAAGAAATATTGTCACACACTGTGAAAGTTTCAGAAACACATACATGTATCTTAGCCACACAGTACTGTTCATTTTGGATATTTTTGCAGGTACAGAATTTTTAAATTTATGTCTAGAGTAACATTTGTTTTGCCTATTTAGGAATATTATAATGATTTAAAAAAGAAGTCAAATAAAATAAATATATTTACTATCTATAGTGAATAATCTAAAACTATAGCCATACCAGGCTTATTTAGCTATTCATGAAATAATAACATATCACTGCGAATTCTTTGTAATTTATGTCGCTAGGTCATACATGTATATTACATAACTATTAAACTTGTAAAATTATGAATTTTGAGTCCAAGCTGTACCATACACTTTGGATTTTAAAAGCTAGATTTATATAGTCAATATTTTTTTTTCTATTTCAGATCCTTGCCTTGAAGAGTGAATGCTTGAATAATAACTTTGAACAACCACACACATTACAGATGAAGAAATGTTACTTTGAATATATAATAAAGAAAATTAATATCTCCTAAAATTGATCTGTACTAGACTTCATGCTCAAATCTCCAAGAGCGGGGAGGGGGGGGGGGTTAAAATTGCTTTTGTTTTGATAGTTTGTCTGCCTGAAGCATTTAGCCGAGCATGAGAGGGCTTTCAAGGTCAACATGTACACAAATCTCTATGTGCATGGCAAGAGCAGATACGAAGATTTGAAATTTAAGCTTGACTTTGCTTTCAAAAGATACATGTAGCTACTGACACCTGCATGGTATGTAACAAAGACACTTAAATAAATTATTGTAGTACTTGCAGAACATCTCGTACAAGGTGGCTGTTAAGGAAAGGTCCCATAATACCAGTTATTAAAATGTCGGTCACTCTTAATATGGTGTTAGGAAAAAAATGACAAATAATCTCAAGCTCCTGGCAAGAGTTATTCAGGCACCATTAATTTGTTCCAGCTTTACAATTATTTTATTTGATATCTGCAATGCAGAAAAAATAAGATTGGGTCATCGGTCAAATAAAAGATTTGAAATACTGAGAATATTCAACAAATTTGCTTAATGCTTACATCAAATTTGTCATAGGACAGTCGTTTATCTAAATTTTGGTGGATCACTTTGTCTGTCGTCCCTCCCCCCCCCCATCATGTTGTCACGAAAATATCGGGAGTAATGAAACAAGGTAGGATTGCTGCTCGACCATTCCGAGGCACATTTATTGATCATATACATACAAATGTTTGTTACGACAAGGATCCGATATTATAATAAAGAAGTAACCTTTCAAATATTTTGAAGGGCGAAGGGAAACATGATTGCTGCATAAAATCCGGCTATAGATTTGACCCCAAAAAATCTCTGAATTTTGCATCTGCTGTAAATAATAATCCTGTCTGGTCGACTATCAAATAAATTCATGATCTGAAAATGCAAACGAAAGGAGAGAAAAAACCCACCCAAAACAAAGCCGTTATACATACACTGAAAAGTCCTCTAGCCCGATCCACCCCCTTTCCCGGCCCCATAAATCAAGGACCGCTCTTTAAATTTCTGTCAAACACACTACCATGCATGTATTTCGTCGATCTCATAAAGAATTTATAAGTACAAATTCACTTTCAGGGGACATGGAATTCAAATAAAACATATGAAGTCTAATTAAATAAAATCGAGCTGAAGATTCCCAATGTCAGTGCAGCGTGGGCGATGAATAGAAACTCGAGGTCACGCTTTACTTTCAATTTTCATCAACTTTTGCATGCAATTGCAAGTAATTATAAGTGCTTTTCAATGTCAATGTCAGCTACGCTTTTACATGGGTGGTGTTTTTATTTATTTATTTTTGTTATAGAAAATATACACTGAAAGTGTTTTTAAAAAAAAAGAAAAGAAACAGTCTTCTGACACATTGAAATTAAATTTTAAATCAGAATGAAAGTATACCTAAATTTTAATATTAATATGACAACGGAAATCATCCATGGAATTTGCCGATTCCTCTATTTCCAATCTTGATCAAATTCAGTTTTTTTTTCTGCTGGGAAACAAACATCAGGTTTATTATTTTTTTTACCCTTATTTTTTTCCCGATGTCTAGAAAAAATAATATTGGATCTAGAATTACCTGTTGTCCAGAGACCATAGGACTATAAGGTCTCCTTTCTTAAAATAAGAAACCAGAGAATCCATAACATAAAGAAATTTTGGTATAAACAGTGAAGAATTTATGTATGTTATCGATCCCATTGCGGTCAAAGGCGTCATAAGTCAAACAAGGTTTTTTTTCTGTCACGGTAATGATTATTAAAGGGACGTGTAATGTATGTAAGTTAATATTACGAATTAATATAATCAATCCATGCAATTCTAATGCATGTCCGATATTATACAGCATCATGTTAATCTCAATGCATGTATATTGGGTTCATATGGGTTAGTACGGTAGCCGGCAAGACCGACACCCCGGCGTGGCGCCCTCCTCCCCCCCTTTTTTTCCGCGATTCACCCCTCAATATACAAAATGTGAAATGAAACTTTTTAACAGAATTGAATAAATATTGCTTGATATTTTTTCATAAGTTGAAATGAAAATTTTATTCAAATTATCATTTATTTAAAAAATTAAAACGGAATTTACAGAGAGCGCGATTACGTCCCTTGAATAAATCTGATTCCACAGAACGTTTATTTGGTAAACGAACGAACAACCGATTAGCACCTGTCAGAAAAACTGCAACGGCGCAAGATGTTACCGTACATAAATTAAAGTGAAATTTGGCACACATTTTAAGTGATAGGTGTTCTTCAATAATTCAACTGGGGGAAACGTTTACATTCTATATTTTCTTTTAAATTTTCTGCCATTCGTGCCAGTGTCGATAATATTTAATGAAATGGGTATATTTTTCTCGATTTTTCAAGTAGTCGTTCTTTATCAAAGATTTCCCCAGCAAGAAGTAGGTAAATGAAACCCCCCTTTGTAGTATGGTATCAATATTTTCTTTGAATGATAAGGTTTCACCTTGCGTCATCTGTTTTTGTATGACCAATGTTGATCTAAGAAAATATACGTGTCACGTGACAACCCGACGTTCGGGGAGCATATATCAGTAATTAACAGATAAATTATGATATAGCATCTATACTGATACATAAACTATTTCATTCCATCTTATTTGGACAATTTGATAATTCCTTGAAAATAGCTATCAAAACTGACATCAAATTTTGTCAATGACGTCATGGAAGGCCTTAAATGTGCTGCGTGCAACGTCTAAAGCAACAATAACAACAAAGACATTCAAAGGCGCACATGTTCAATCTTTCATAAAGATGTATTTCTCCTATCCTCAATAAATGCTATTTTGCAAATTAAAGAATATTGAAATATTCTTTTTGCATAATACTTGCTTAATTTCAGTTCAGTCTTCATGGCAACATCGCCAATAAAGGAAGAGAAGATGAGGTGTTTCTCGAACTTGAATCGAAGAAAAGTAAGTATAAATTACATCAACTGTATTATGTATTTAGAATCATTGCATATTTTTACCGAAATATACCTAATGCAACATAAAAAATGGTTTCCATAACCAAAAACCAACCTGTCGCTAAAGCCAAGGAAACTATCGGTACACAATCGAAGATTGCCGAGATAATTTAACACTCTTTAAATGTGCGGGTCGTCTGCGAGATCTCCATTTGTACATTGAATACAGTACAGACGTTCAGATATTCAAAATCGTCTAGTCCCTACCCATCATGCTACGTCTTTCGGTACATTTTTGACATAAGACTTTTCACACTCCTTGGCCCAACTTGCAACAAGGTCATAGGCGGCACAGGTTTGCAATATAACCTTGCCGTCATCGCTATTTTCCTACGCCATTTCACGCAACGATAAAGCCCGAGAGGCATCGCAGGTACGGCATGTCGTCACAGTGACGTCATTCTAACGTAAACATCGCAAAAGCTTCAAAGGTAGAGGCACATATTTGAGCGTTTAGGGGCGAGTAAATGGGCAATGAAGGAAACGATTCTTATTTTGATGAAGGAAAATATACAAGACACATGTATGAAGACGGTAGGTTTCGATTTATGGCCAGAATTTGTATTTTTTATTGGAGACTTCTCGCTCAGCTGATCGTTTTGGCAACGTACGAATGAAGAAAGAATCCCTGATGCTGCATGGTATTGCATTGAAACAAAGACAATGCTTTTACATTATAAACCTCATAAATGTAGTTATAATTAGTGGTATAAACTTGCAATATTTTGTTAACAAATACGAAGCCCAAGTTTCAATCAGCAAGAATCTTGCAGACAAACAATAGGCGATGACGGCAGAGGTAGATTTCAAAGTGAAGAAAAGCGGAACTGAAATCGGACGCATGCGTAGCAGATTGTCCTTGGCCATACTACATTGTTTAGATTGAGGATGACAAATATGGATAATGGCCATATCCCTGTATACAGCACAAAATCGATAATTCAGGAAATCAGAAACCGAAGGCATACAAAATGAGAATAAAACAGAAACCAAAGCAAACAAACAAAAACCTCCACCACATGAAAAGAAGCGAACTGCCAATATGGGAGTGAGACCAGGCGCCCAGGAAGAGTAAGCATCTCCTGCTTCCATGCAACACCCGCCGCTTCAATTCGGTAGAACTGTCACATCCGGTAACTTCCATTTCGGAAGACATAGAGTACTATCTTTGGTTGGATGGTTTAAATGGTCTATGACAGAATATCGTCCACCACTCTGGAGAGTGGGACATCATAGTGTATGACGAGTTCCCCATATCGACCGTAAAACTCCCTCAGTGACGATATGAGTTGGTCACAAACATATCCCTGACTGAGAAGCTTAACTGAAAGACGCCTAGCTCTCAGAACAAAATCAATACAGTGTTTTGTTATACATCGACCCGTTCTGTTATACTTGGAATAAATGTTCTTTGAAAAAGATGCATCCGTCACCGGAAGGGATGAATTTCCTTTTATCTTATTAAAGAGTTTTATCGTCTGGATTTTGATTCTAAGTCGGCAGCGATAGCCCCTTGGTTTACGTTTAGTAGTTTGTGTTTCATCTTTCTATATGGTATGTATCTTGCTGTGTTTTCGCATTCGGTGTTTTTGGTGCTTTCCTGTTTCTCCTGCAACCGAGTCTTGTTGGATGTTCCCTCTTTTCATCTATGTCGTCTGATCGTTATGCTTATGATATAGCCTAATAATGATATTCCTTATATAATAATTGGGAACAATAAACTTGTCGGCGAGTAGGAAATGCTTTTCTGTTAGATCTACAGCCTTGTGAGGGTAGAATGTCATTTCATATTACACATTCCATTTTTTTCTCTTTTTATCGACATATCAATCAATTGCAGAATTCAAATACCTTCCACTGGAAATGGAAGCCAAAGAACTTGGACCAGAATCAGCAGACTTAATTGCGAAATTAAAAGTACAAATGGAAATAATGATTGAAGTTACTAGAACAGTCCCTGTGCTAGTCCAAGACCCTTTTTCTTGTATTCGTCGTAAAACCAAATCAGTTGAAATGACGACTTTGCAACCTAAGCGGGAGGAAATGTGTTGGCTACAATTCTGTTTGACCTTTCCTAAGGAAGGTGAGTTTTCCAAATAAGCAGGTACTTTAGTAAATATCGAAATTACGAAGATATTATCAAATAAACATCAAAGAGGTATCTATCAGAAATTCAGTCTAAAAAACGAAAAAAGCAAGGCCAAATCGTGAGAATTCCAATTGGAACGGTTGCGAACCCCGAAATGGACATCATTCCGAAACACTTTATTACAGACGGAACTGTGGCCAACACACAACAACCATCAAAACGGGAAAGTGGTGCTAGCCTTCACTGTGGCTATATTAAATTACATGAATTGTTGAAAAGCGTTTTTTGTTCCGTAGACATATTTACATGTAAAGTGCATGTAAGTGCCTACTTAGTGAGTTTGTGTTAAGTGTGTGGTAGGAGATTTCTGATTTCGAATTTAGTGTGTGTAAGTGTAGATTTAGTCAAATAAAAACCAGTTAGAAATGAAGAATGCATTTTAATATATACCTTACATACTCATCGAAAGAATGAGCATCTTAATCATTTTAGAAATTCAATTTTCTGGAAGATGTTACAGATGAAGACAGGGTCCCGACTACCTGTCATCTCTAATCCATGTATACTAGCGAAAAAAAAACAACAACAAAAAAAAAAAAAAACCAGTGGGTTGAAACAAACTAATTCGTGTATAAATTTACAAAATTATGTAGTTATTTTGTATTTTGATGACATATGTAATGTATTTCATTTCCAATTACAATTATCGTTACGCATTTTGTTTTGTATTTTTTCGACTTTCGAACTTATTAAAGGAAGGAGTGGGGGTTGCAAAACAATTTTCACATGTCAAGTAATCTGATATTACCAGCATTTCAAACTTGGAAAAATCACAACTGGGACAAAATAAACGCTTAGAATTATGTAATTAAGCGCTCGAATTGTTCCGTCAATGTTACGTTCAACGTACATGTACCATGCGATGCGTTGACGTAAAATGTATGACATTGAAATCGACTTCATTCATGTCAAAATGACTTTTTGAGAAAAAATATGGCAAAACTGATGGTAAAAATAGCAAACTATGATGTATATCAATATGTAAACCGAGGCAATCACTCAATTAAAAGTTTAACATGGAAATTTTGCATTTAGATTTATCTATTATATTAATGTCAATTTGTACTGGAGATTTTAACATTAAGGTGTTTACGCTTGGGAAAAATATTCGCGATATACACGTCTCTTAATTTTTTGTATAAATAAAGCAGGGTTATTTTCCTACGGGAAAATTTTCATGAAGTCCATTTAATCGTGAAATTCGCAAAATTCACACCCTAAAATTTTCATGTTCACATTTTCCGTTGATTTGATTATTTTTGCTTTTGTTTCCATAGCGAGAACATTAAATTCCGTTTGCAGTCTGTATAGTTGGTCATTGTTCTCCTTCTATTATATACGTCGACCTTCTTGTTTCATTTTTATAATAACTTGTTTGTATTTTCTCATCAAAATCCAGAGCCGATCGTTCTTATTGATAGCACATTAACTCAGGAGGATGAACAGTCCACGACCATATCAGGAGACATTTGCGAGCAGTTTCTTATCAAGGAATACGATAAAGACAATACAGGTAGATAATAAACCATATTTCTTCTTGAAGCAAATAGCTTGAATTCTTCTTCTATTGGGGAGTCGCTTAATAAGAAATCTAAATTTGATATCGCTCAAAACAGTTTTCATACACAATTTTCGATAGAAGCCCATTAACACGAAAGAATATTTATTAATGGGGAGAATCGATAGCCCACTGTAAACAGACGTCTATTCCATTCAATACTAATTCAACTGTGCGTTTTGTGAATAAACTCAATGTCAAAAATTCGCAGTGTTCCAATCCTATACCATTTTGAAGAACATTTCTTCAAACTAATTTTTTATGCACAAGACACGTGTTTTGGATCGTAAATCCTCATCAGTGATGCTTTCAGCCAAAGTGATTTCTGACACATCTTAGCACCCTATTGTTTTATTTTTTTGAATATAAATTTATGAAATTTTCAGAGAGTGCGCGGCTCCATATTTCCTGTAGTGTTTCAGTAGCATATCCAAATAAGATCTATGTTCAAAATAGCATTGAAGGGATGATGCTTAGATAATAACCTTTTTCAATTCGATGGTATTTTTGAATGAAATCACAAAATTGCCGAAATAGCAAAGTAATATTTGACGTCAAATTGATAAAATGTGCCAAAACAACGCATCTTTCAGTCAAGAGAACTGGACAAAATGAATATACACATTAAAAACATCCATGTCATGGAGAACGATTTCAACTGATCCACACTGAAACAGGTAATAAGTGTTTATTTGAAGTTTTTAATGAAGTGTTCTAACTCTTTACCTCCCCGAAGAAAATATCAAACCAATTTCTTACGCACCTGACACTTTTTTAGGATATAAAATCCTCATCAGTAAAGTTTCCATCAAAAGTGATTTTTATAGACACATCCAAAATCTTAAGTTTCAGAATTGCACATTGAATACATTAACATTTCCAAGCACAACAATTCTTCCATTTGCTTGTGGAAGAAGAGCTCAAGTTTTTTTTTTTACAATCTCTTATGTTTTCTGATCTGACTATTTTTAACCGCCCTATGATATGACCCAATAAATGCGAAGTGTTCGAAGTTCGACACCTTACAATTGTCCAATACGATGTCTTGTCGATCATTGTGAGATCTTTCAACAGGTATTCCAGCTATGCTGCAACCCCAGAAAAATAAAACATCAGATATTTATTTATCAGATTCATTGAAATAAAAAAGCACTATATCTTAATTTGCCCGAAAAGAAATGAAAATTTTACAAAAATTTGAATAGTTGTAAATACCATTGAGAATATTGATCATTGTTAATGACTAACAAATAAGTATATCAGACTTTCAAACTAATCCACTTTTGAAATGGACATTATAGACAATTGAAGGTAACCTTGCGTACATGTTACCAACCTTCGATTTCCGAATATGTAGTTATACATCGTACTTTCTATACTTACGCAATGGAACTTCTGAGTGAGATCCTCGTATTTAGTAGAATCTTTAAAATTTATAGATTTAACACAACCACCTAAATCGTGAAACACATACATTATGCAAAAATGATATACCATGCATGCATAGGCAAATCGTCTTAAACCACTGCAACTTCTCCGTTTTACTTCGTAAGATACCGTGTGACAGTCGAGTGTGAAACCCTCGTATTCCGAAACGATTCTAACAGGGAATATAAGCCAATCGGAACGAGCGTTACAAAATCCCTCCAACACAAAAGAGCTGATTCTATTAAAACCGATTGTTTAATTGGTTTATTTATATAATCGTATGACGCATTAAAACGAGAATTCCCTTAGAATTGCGCCCACTTCCTATAATCGTAGGGCAATAGGCTATGGGTTTCCGTCTATGGCATAGGCATAATAGGTTATGAATATTTTCATCTCAAGTTTGCTCCAGATCTAATCCATCTAATAATATTTTGTTACAGTTCCTTGTTTGAGTGTCACGAGACTTCTCAAAATATCAAAGAGGCTGAATGCAGAAGAAGTTGAGCATTTGGGATCGCAAATTTTATCGTCAGAAAATTAAACAGAAATCATTGAAACAGATGAGGATACAAGTATGAAAGCATTTAATATCCTGATAAAGTACCGTGGTAGAAGACCCCACTCGAATCAGGTCAAAAGAATAACCGATGCACTTGTTGCTAATAACCGAAGAGATCTTGCTCGAATCATAGAGGCTCCATTAGATAGATGAAATATTACGCAGTACTGTAGGAGATCTAAAGATAATCGAGCATAAACGATGATGCTACTTGAAGAAGCAAAACAGACCGAAGAACAAGAATAGAAAATGTATAACCTCAAGATGAACATTAGCATAATATCTGTTGGTATAAATATGATGACATGTGACAAATGAATTAAATAGGCCATTAGGTTTACAAAAAAAAAACAACATTAAAGAGTGTTTTTAAATTTGTATTTGGAGTATGCTGGTTTTCGCCCTCTTCCTGGCTGCAATTATCCTTTTTATGTTTATTCAATAATCAAGGTTTCTTATCCTGAAATTTTATTTGATCAGTTTGATTTTGTATTTATGAGTACTTTAAGTTTTTCGCAATTGTTATGAATGAAAAGGTCTTTAGACAAAGGAAAGGAAGCGTTTGTGGAATATTTCAGTGCTATGTTCAAATCAACTTTGGTCTTAAGTTTTAAAAGTTTAAGGTATTTTCCTCTTATTAAATTATTATATTCTTTAGTGAGTGTTTATCTTCTTTGGCTATGAAATATGAAAATTGTACATTGAATTGAATCTATAGTAATTGTGTCCGCCGGATGATCGGTCTCGGTTTGATTTTCACGTTTTGTCACTGTGACATTCCCAGGTACAAAAATTTAAATGTTAGATGTTACTTTTTCAAATTGATAGCATGTTATAATAAAATGTCTTCAAATTCAACATTTTCATTTAATAACAGATGAAATTTGCAGCATGGACCAGACATGCACGATCCGGGTACTTAACCCTCGTCAGTGATCTTCAAACTAAACAATTGTCTTATCTTCTAAATAGTCAAAGATATTTAAAGAAGGATATTGAAATGTCATCCCGACATACCTCTACAAAAGATGATTTCCATTGGAATTGACACTTTTTAGTGCATATCCTGCCACAATGTTAAAATTGACGTTATCTTGATTGCGTTCGAAGATCTTTAACATTTATGGTAAACCGTTAATTGTCAGCTTTTCTCCTTTCATTTTTCGTTGGTCCGTTGTGAGTGGATATTGCTGCTTGCTCTCATAATTACTCGTAGTTTATTCAAGTATTTTAGCATTCTTCGGGTGTGTTCCGCTGTAGTCGATGCAGGGAAGTCATGCAAGAGATCTCTGCTGTATCCTTGTATAGGTTTAAATACTTATTCATAACATTTAGAAGCCGAAACACAACAGAGGATGCCTACTCCTCCTGCACACCTGATCTAACCTCTAGCTTTCTAGGTGTCCGTCGATGTCGAATTTGGTGCTCTATTGTGACTGCTGTTTGAATTGTCGTCAGGAATTAATTAATTCTCTTTTATTACCAAATAGAAGAATACCCAGGTGATTTCTTGGTCGAATATTAAGAAATTATAGAAAGGTATATGATAAAAGTAGGTATTTTTATGCTGTAATTCATCTGTGACTACAATGTGTATCATGGATATCTGGAGCCGAAATAATCTTAAGGATACTCTAAAGTACAATTAATTCCAAATACAGAAAGAAAAGTCAAGGGCGTATGAAATAATGTCAGGACAGTGCTCAGCATGTGGCAGATACCCTTGATATGGGACAATTTTGTATGCATTTAAATACCATATCATTCTTATAGCAGTCACGTGTATCATCTATGCTCGTTATAATCACTGCTTGTATTTAAACATGTACATCAACATTGCTTGAGAATGTGTGTCCATATTATCAGATGTATTAAAGTTTGATGCATTGATGATTATCCGATTACTGCGAACTGACGTAATGCTCTTTTGGAGAATCTATTCATGGGTTATAAAAATGGCATTGCAAAATCTATATGTTTTGAAATCTATTGATATTTTTTAATGTGACCGATTTACAGAGAATATAATAGCAAATTATTCGGTCATTCAAAAATTAGAAACAGTATATTTTTTCCGATCAAATTCTCAAAGAAAACCCATTTTACGTATCCAATTATTTCTTTTGTACATTATATAGAAAAATACGTCTGACTCATTCTGACAACAGCGGAACATACCCACGGGACTGCAACAATAATGGACACCAGTTATAAGAAACAGCGCGAGACAGGAAGATACAAACACCAAATGGACAAACAAAAAAAGAAACAAAGTAGTAAATCTAGAACTTTAAATATTAATGATTTTACATAGGCTAATGGAGAAAAGCCAGATCTACTTTAGAATAAGACAATATTTCGAAAAGCGCCCGTCATGAATTCCTCTCTTGGTCGTTCTGTGATTACGAAATAAAAAAAGGGTTGATATACATGTATAGCGCCATATATTTACGTAGTCCTCTTTTAATGAGATCATCAGAGTCATTATATCCTCGATAAAAAGTCAGTTGGAAAAATTATCGTCAACTTCTTTTGAAATTCGGACCGATACAATCATTAGAGTATATTACTTTGGGTATTTCATAACCTGCGTTTTATGGTGACATACTCAACAAAATGAGAAGGAGCAAAGGTAGACAGAATTACCATGGAAATTGTGTTAGAATCATTAAACGTCTTTCATACCGTGGATATGATCCTTCTGTCACCAGACAGACACTTGGCAGACAATATACAGCCTTGTACAAGCGTATTCTTAAGAATTTCAATCTGACTGACTGTGACGACGGTACTCAATAATGGGCCCTATCCAAACCTCTTTAGAGAAGATATGGCACCGACCACCTGTCCTCTCTGAATCCAAGTCGGACTCCTCGGGTGTTAACATGCATGAGCTCGCTACAGCCGGCAAAGCACGGAGTGCATTTCGTACGTTTTATGTTTAATATCCATTTACATATCCATCTGTGTGTTTCGTGGGCCCCTGCGTCATGCTGGCTGTTTGTTTGGTCATCTTACAGCAGTGAGGAGGTTATTTTATACCACAATTGTACGTTCTAATAGACATTTGGGTAATCGGAAAAAGTCAGAGTGTTGTGCGCACATAATCCACGATAACCACACCGTCTTTTACTGACGTTTCAGATGGCCGGCCAAAGTCGGAACTGATCCCATTAGTGTCGTTGGTTTATTTGTAGTGATTGTGTTTGATGACTCTGTATGATTTGGCGTTCTTTGTACCATTTGCGTCCTTTCTGTGTGTGTCTGCTTTGCAATAGATGTTTTGCTGTTGGTACTGCAAACGTGTTTTCTGAATTGGAGATCCCCCTATTTTAATTCAATCATGATTAATCGCCCTGTCAAGGTCAAACTAGACATTTATAAAAAATAAGTTTTCACGCATTACAACTTATGTTATTTTTCTTTACAGCGATGAATCTCACATAATTCAAATGACATTAGAAAAAATGCATATGAGTTTAGGGTAAAATGAAATACCCAAAACGTGCATGTCTGGTCCATGCTGTAAATTTATCTGCTCTAAAATGATGCTAATGAATTTGAAGACGTTAAACACATGCATGACAGGTTATAAATGCAGGGACTTAGGTGCCCATTATTTATTACTCTATCTAAGATTAAAACCATTCGAGAAAATCTTTTTCTATCACCGAATAATTCAATTTTGTTCCTCTTTGGTAGTGTTTGTGTTTTTTTTTATGGTAGAAGTAGAGCAGATGTTTTTTTTTAAGAAAAAATAGAATTAGTCTTATGTTAAATATAGTCGAAGGGTGAGGTAAACAGCGGCATCGTATACATGAATCACAAAATAATGAAGATTTTCACGGTAACATATCACGTGATACGCAAAAAACTCTAGCGCACGGGAATGCCCTCAAGAGATTATTTCGATGTCACATGATATGCTACCGTGATGTCTGACAATCATGACAATGGGTCTCAAACAACACTAGGTTGCAGCACCCACAGCAAAACAATGGATCTCAAACAACACTAGGTTGCAGCACCCACAGCAAAACCCCATAACACCCAATGCAAAAAACACAGAACAGAGACCCACAGAAAGAGACGCAAATGGGACAAGGAACACCAACACACACCAGCACCAGGAGTCCCCGAGGGCACATGTAGCCAAGTTCGATCAACTTCGGTTGATCGTCTGTCTTTTCAACGCATTCGAAAATTTCTGTAACCAAAATCCTTGGAATTTCTAAAACGTGGGTCCTGTAGCATCATATCCCACCCATCCTGCTATGTCTTTCGGTACATTTTTGGACATTATTTTAACAGTCTTTTGCCATATTCCATTGTTTAGATTGAGGATCACTGACGAGGGTTAAGAGCCCGAAACGTGCATGTCTGGTCAATGCTGAAAATTCATCTGTTCTTAATATGATGCTATTGAATTGAAGACGTTTAACATTTGAACTACTTGGTGAGTGTCACTACTGGTGGACCAGGAATCCCCGAGGGCACATGTAGCCAACTTCGATCAACATCGGTTGATCGTCTGTCTTTTCAACGCATTCGAAAATTTCTGTAACCAAAATCCTTGGAATTTCTAAAACGTGGGTCCTGTATCATCATATCCCACCCATCCTGCTACGTTTTTCGGTACATTTTGGACATTATTTTAACAGTCTTTGGCCATATTCTATTGTTTAGATTGAGGATCACTGACGAGGGTTAAGTACCCGAAACGTGCATGTCTGGTCAATGCTGAAAATTCATCTGTTCTTAATATGATGCTATTGAATTGAAGACGTTTAACATTTGAACTACTTGGTGAGTGTCACTGCAGGTGGACCAGGAGTCCCCGAGGGCACATGTAGCCAAGTTCGATCAACTTCGGTTGATCGGCTGCTATTGAATTGAAGACGTTTAACATAGAAACATTAAACATAAAAGACCACACATAAATCAACGAGACCAATGGGCAACCGGTGCCGACTAAGTAAGTAGCAGACGGTATGGTTATCCTGGATTATTTGCGCACAACCCTCAAACTATTCCGATTTTCTAGAGATCTCGAAGAACGCACAATTATGGTGTAAAATTACCTCCTCACTGTTAGATGACCAAAGATAAGCAAGACCGTAAAACGAAGGGTCCAAGCAACACAGATGAATATGTAAATGGATATAAAAAGAGGACGTAAGGGCATTCGTAAGAACATCAGCCTAAATGCAGGTTCCGCACCAGTTATGATTCCTATGCATTTAGATCTCAAAATCAACTTGTCATCCCTTAAACTAGTTAAGGTGTTTTGTTGCTCTATTTGGGGATATTTTTGTTATTTTCCATTGTTCGCACGTTTTCTTTGCTGCAGAATGGAACTGATAATAATCCTATTTCCCAGCGCCGATAGCAGTAGAAGATTTCCTATGAAAAGATACGGCCATTGTAAAGACTTTTAGAGATATTTATTCCACTTTTGGCATATTTTCAAACTGGTCATTATATTATAAAATCAATCTGTGTAAATCTGACATTTAAGTTTAAATGTTTTCATGATGTTTGATTGTTCGGAATATTGTTCATTCCGGGATTCGCAACCGTTTCGATGGAAATTCTCACGAATTTGCCTTGCCTCTTCGACTTTTTGACTGAATAACGGTTAGGTACTTCTTTGATGTTTATTGTAAACCTTTTGACCTTTCCTTCAGTAGGTTTGGGCCACATTTTGATTCATTATGCGAATGAAGAGACCCTAAACTGATTTAGATCTCCTGATTCATGACAAAATGAAAACCTGAAATTTAGAAATAATACAAGTATCACACGTAATCAACTTATCATAAAGTAATTTGAAATTTTCGGCTTTCTGATGAATATAATTCGTTATCCGAAACATCATTGTATAACAGGCAGAAAAGTTTGGATACTCCAATTTTCTCTTATAAGGCTCTTACTTTTACCACTTTCCTGGTCCTTTTCTCCAGTAATAGAAATTGCAGAACATCCTTCTCTGGTTAAAAAGAAGGCATGGACGAAATAAGGTAAATCAAATTGAAAACCGAATTAATGATTCTAATTCATATAAATGTATTTATGTTTATGTGTCACGTTTATACATAAAAATTCAAATAGAGCAGTTTGTTTACTTTTTTCTACATTTATTTTGATTTTCAGGCAAAAAATATATATTGTGATGATATTTTCTAATTTTAGCTCTGTAGCATATGTTCAACAAATACTTTGCATGCACATTCTTTTAAGAAGGTACATGCATATTGTTTCTCACCAGTCTTTGCTTTTATATATTTCAACAGAGACGTTTTTGCTCTCCAACTTTTGTTTATATTCATTTAAGACGTCTTCTGTGACATCTGTGTCATATAGAATAACCCTTTTAAGGCTTTCACTGTTCGACACAGATTTGAAAAAAGTCGTCCAATCATCAGCCGAATGCATTGTAAATATTCTAGAGATATTTCTTTTAATTTTGCAATCTTTTCAAAATTTAACACAGATGTTGTCAAAGAAATGCTATAGAGGCCAACTTCAACAGCATTTTCCAACTGAATGATTTTTGAACAAACGTTAGTGTCATATTGGTGATTACATGTAGGTTTGGGGTAGATAGAGCTCCCACTATATCCAACGGATTCTAATTGACGTAATTCAGGAAGCACTTGTAGCAGCATTTCTCTGTCGTCGTCGGCTTCCATATATGTAATATGTAATATTTTCAGCACATTGTATTTCGGAAGAATTTCCAAAAGTTTCCTTAACAAGGGTGTTGTCTGTTTCCTAAGCGAATCAGAACGTTCGCTAGTGTTCATTCGGAAATGCCTTGCGTTCGTAGCCATATTCCGTAGTTTGTCTCCAATGGATTGAAGGTATGTGATATTCAAAATCAATTTCTTCCTTTTCGGCCGATTTAATGTATAAGAGGCCTAAGGCACAGATTCCTCTCCTTGACTCCTCTGTTGTTATCAAATCTGCCAAAATGTTATCCCTGAATGCAACATTCCTTAACCCTAATGTTTTCAGGCGAGAAATTGTTTGGCTATATTCATTGAAAAGTCTACATTTTGCATTTACATAGCCGTCGATGTATATCGATTCTATAGACTGACTTTTATCTAGAAAGTTCTTGACTTCAGCATTACTAATCCCCTCCTCCTCGTTATCAGGAATGCATACCATATTCAACGAAACGATATCGTTCGCATGATGTTTAAGCACTTCAGCAGACTCTCTAATGGTAGGAATGTCTGTATCGCTAGAAAGGAGTATAACATCAGAAAACTTATATTGATCTTTCACTTCGGAATCTGTGATATATTGTGATCCCCGTACTTCCCTATAGCATCGTAACTGTAAATTGTACAGGTTGTACACTTTTTGGTAACTTTTGTGGTGATATCTCTCTCGATATTTTTGAATGTCAACATCACGGGTTGTCATTTCTTTGATTAATTGTGATATTCTGCAGCCGACGTGAGGGGATAAACCAGCTAAGAATGAAATGACCGGCGAATATTCTAGGGCTCTATCAACATCTGTTAATATATTTTCTATTATTTCGTTTTCCTCTCCGTCGTAATATATGTACAGTGATGCAAGGAATTCCTGTATTGTTTTATGAAGAAAACTTATTTTCACATTATCTTCACGCAATTTTCCTGATGTTTCAGTTTTTATCACTAGGCCAATCCGAAGAAAAAGATCCACTGTGTCTTCTACCTAGTTGTTTGTTCAACATTATCGCACGAAACACTAAATTCGAAGTTTTTGAAATTAAACTCTCGAAAGCCAATTTACCTAGTTCCTTTAACTGTGGCATATATGTGGTTACTAAGGGATAGTCTTGTAAAATTCCAGTGACAGTCTTGTCCGATATGTCGGCTTCTGGTTGCTTAATTTGTTTTGTCCTCAAAGATCTTTTTATGAATGCTTCGATTACCGAAAGGAAAAATGTTGTTTGTGAATGCCCGGGTTCTACACCTTCAAACGTTGCAAGAATGAAAAATACTGCTAGTAAAGGAATATGTAGCAATGATTTCAGCTCGAATGTATCCAAGGAAATGACATCTAAAAGTTTGTCGTACCTTGTCTGCAAATTATCTTGTTGTAAATGTTCTTCATCCGTTTCATCTGAATTGTTCTCTTTCCTATAATAATTACGGCGCATTTTCTCTGCGAGCATCTTTATGTCCTCTTTATCTAGACCCTTTAAAGTAATCATTCTGTCGAAGTCCCCACGGAATAACGGCTCGACTTCAATGAATTTCCATGACCTCATGGATATCAGTATTGTGCAGTTTGGCATGTCTGTGTAATTTGGAATACAACCATGTAATAGCTGGTTCTTAATTTTTGAATTGTATTTCCATTCATCAAATCCATCAAGTATGATTAAACATCTTCGCTTTTTATCTCTCAATATACCGCGAATCATGTCTACGTGTTCTGAAGTGACATCATTGTGGTAGCTCTTATAGGCATCACAAATAATACCTTCTATATGTATTGCATCTTCGTTTACATCACGCATTCGGATAAAGAAAAGAAATTCAAAGATCTTTAAGTTTCTTTCGAGATCGGTATTGGTTTTGAAGTTTGTCCTGGCTTTCCACGCTGTGCACCAAGATTTTGCGATTCTTTGACACTGCACTGTTTTTCCATATCCGGCTTCTCCAAGCAGAAAAACGAAACGCGCTGGCTTGCTATTTTGAACATTAAACATTTTGTAAGGATTGATACTCGAAATGTTCTTTTCAGTCATGCTGTTATTACGAGTTTCGCATTCTTCTTTCATTGACACTGGAACATATATGCAATCAATATCTATTTTGTCATATTTTTTGTCATCTATTTTGAAGGGAAGTACCTGAACGACGCATGCCTCTGCCTCATTTATTTCACGTATCAAAGAACGTAAGTCTCGAATCTTTTACCTATTTTTTCGGGAAAGAAAACAATTTATCGTTTAAAGAATTAATACAAAATATCGTACATCGGGTAATTTTCGCGTTGCACTAAAAAGGTGTGTCATTTTCGCTAATCTATAAATACGAATGAGAATTTAGAAATGTGTCTTTTTGCGACTTGTTGATACTCGCTAACTTAGCAAATATAAGACACACGCGAAAAATTCCCGATATACGATAGAAATATTTCTAGTATGAAATGTGATATTGGATGATTCATTTTTTGTATCTTTATCAATGTAAAAATATATGAGAAAAATATTGCATATTGACCTTGACAAGAGACGGCATTTGAGAGATACGCTCCCTGGATGAGATTGCAATGAATGACAAGCTTTGCTATAAAGTTACATTAAATGTAGTATATGACATTTAATAAATGAAGAAAAACAAATCTTTCAGATTTAAGGTTTTGACCATTACATTTCTTTTCATTTTTCAATTTGTTTTTGTTACTTATGGAAAAAAATAGCAGAACAGAATGATTTTAAAAGACAAGAGGCCAAAGGGAGCCACATCGCTCACCTGAATTGCATACAAAATAATGATAATGGACATATTGGTGGAGGACCTTGATATTTGCCTCCTGTTAGGTATATTGAAATTCTGAGCATAAATAAATTTGGAGAAGTCGAAAATGAGACAGACAATCAGAGCCCTTGATGGTCATATTTGTTGACCTAGGGCTCTTCTGTGCAGGGGTTAATGAGAAGAAGTCGAAAATGCGTCAGTCAATCGGAGCCTTCGGGTGCCATATTTCTTGTCCGATCGGCATGAAAAAACACAAACTCGGGAGATGACCTTGAGTACATGATTCCTGTCAGGTTTTGTGAAATTTCGTGAAGCGGATGCAGATAAGATGTTGAAATTGTAAAAAGTTTAAGCCGGACAATAGACGACGGAATACGGACAATAGACGGTGCGCCATGACGAAAGCTCAATTGCATGAGCGTTGCTCATGTGAGCTAGAAACAATTCGTTCGACTGATTTATTGTCCAAAATACGTAGCACGCCATGGGATGTTTGTCAGATTTGTCTTGCTACAATGTTGAACATTAAACATTTTGTCGGAATTCTTTGTCGGACTGTGTTCATATTTTGTGTTTTGCATTCACTTAACAGTGAGGCTGGAAAATATATACAATCAACATCTGTTTTGTCAGATATTTTGTCATCTATTTTGAAGCGAAGTATTTAAACCCAGTCGGCCTTAGCATAATTTATTTCAAAAATTAAAGTACGAAAGACTCAACAAGACACCACAGCGAACTACATTTTAATCCAAGATCTGTCACTGTCGTGTTTGCGTTTCCTTGTGGCCTACCATGGTAAGACCTACACTGTATCACTTTTTGTTATGTTAGTATAAAACAAAGCGCTTACCGTTTTTGCTACCCATACCTAGAGCTCGGATCGAATAAAGGTACGTATGTGATTAGCTAATATTCACTCGAGAGAAAGTACCAAGGATAGAATGTCATCTCGTATATTAATTTGTAATTTAACTATTACAAGTGTTCAAAGGAGGGGTACCTATTAAATTTAATTTTTTCACTTTTAATTCCTGCTCAATTTAGAGAATGAAAAGCAACGGTAATCCTCACTTTTTATTATCTAAAAACTACATAAATCATTGTTCTGTCTTGTGATAAAAGACTCCTTTTCAACGCCAATTCTGAAAAAAATGGTTGTAAGGCGATCTGGGAGGAGTCTAGTAATGAAAGTCCATGCGAAATATTCGGGTATAGAAAAACCTTATTTTCAATTTTGTTGCTTGCCGTCAACAGTAGGCAAGTTATGAAGAGTGTGAAAAGGATGTAACGTTATGTTCCGTTTCATTGCGTTCAGCCCCGTTTTACTACCGTCTGTAAAGTAGATCATCTTCGGTAGGGCTGCTTTGAAAAGTGTCTTAAGGTGGCTCCACACACCTACTATATATTTGTGCCCCCCCCCCCCAAGATCCCCTCGTTTAATTTTTTTTAAACTCTCGCAATTTGATAATTGGTATACAAGATTAAATTTTGCAAAGTACGAACGAAATCGAACCTACGTAACTGTTTTCATGACGCTTTGAATTTTGGCGATTTTGGGGTTTCTCTTCTATTTTTGCCAACTTTGCCAATTTGAAGAAAGTATGCTGATTTTTTAAATATTGTGCTAAATTTATGAATGTTTGTATGATTTAATTTTATATTCAAAATATTTGTCATCTTTAAACAAAGATATTGAAATAAACTAAGAAAATGGAGGAATTATTACAAATTTAAGATCATCTAGGAGGTTAAAAACTCATGTGTCGATCGTCATTTTTTGAAGTTATATGCCTATTGCTATCGTTTGATTTTCTTGAAACAAATATCAAATGATAAACTAATGTATATGAAGTATTTCTATGCAATATGAACAAAATGGAACCTAGCGAACGGAAGTTATAACTATTTTTGTAACCCCACCCCCTAAATTTCTACGTTGCAATCCATATTTATTCGACGTTATAGTGACGTCAGAGGTAAGAGTTAATCAGCGTATGTCTACAGGAATGTGTAGGAATTCTGGACGGAATCGGCCTTAACGGAAACCTTACAAAGCTTTCATAGCGTGTGTCCATACATACGAGATTCTTGATATATCAAAACAACAGAATGCCATCCCCCTCAAAGAAATTTAGGAAAAGAGAGAGTAAAAAGCGCGAATCTAGAGGGAGAAAGACTCAGAATTAGGAACAAATGCACTCTCATCCTGATATTTTTTTATTTGGTGAGGCAGGGACAGAGTTCTCAATAATCTTTTGAGAAGGGGGCGATTCTGAAAGAGATTTTGCGATTAATAAGAGTGCCTCTACTAAGAAAGTAGGCGTCAGTGTTTTTTTTAAAGTAGGTCGTGACAAATAATCGGGTACCGATTTATAAATGGGGGGGGGGAGGAGCTAAGCGCCGTTTCGTATACGTTTCGGGACAGGGAAGAAATAATTTTCTCTGACTTTTATGAATAAGAAATTTTAAAAGATCAGGCTATATGTGAAAGTCAGATTCAGGAGCGTATGCAGAAATTCAATTACAGTGAGCACATATAACTCTTAATTGGATGACTTACGATACTAGGAGGATTGAGGGCATTGAAGGATAATATGTAGCTCATATTTCAACATCTGGAAATACAATTAACATAGAAAAAAATCAAAACAAGCTTCGAGAACAAGCTAATTTATTACATAGGGTAATGCAAAGTGCAATGAATGATTTCCTGACAGGGGCTTCACATGAAGTTGAAAAAGAGAGATGTATTTGTTTTCTTTTATTTGCTCAAATTCAAAATAGGACACCCTTATTCTTTTTTCGGTGTTTTTTTTTCAAACGAATTCGGCGATATTCGGCCCCATTCCCCCTCCCTGGAATATTATTTTTCCCCTCCTGTCAGAGAAATTTCCCCCATATAAAAGGTTTTTTCTATGGCTGAACAAATTTTAAAATAGCGTTTAAAATTTAACAAAATCAGATATATACGGCAGTATGAATCTGAGAGAAGGGAAAAAGTAAACGAAAACTAATTTTTATGGACGTCATTCACCTCGCTCGTTCTCGATAATGCGTGTAGTTATCTGCATAATGGATACATCTCTGAACAAAACAGGATTGATACTAAAATTCGTTCGCTTTAAGTTTTCAAATATAGAAAATTAGTTCGATAACATTTCGCTGCAAAGTAGGAAAGTTGACAAAATTGCAGAAAATTTCTCCTGATCATAGATAATCAGAGATATTAACTTTGAATATCTGAACCATTATATCGCTAAAATCTCCAAGAAATAGCCTGTTAGATAGTTAAACTAATATTATCCTATTCGATTTTATTTCAAAGTAACAAGTTGTTGAATTTCCGATGATGACGTTATAAAAAAGGAAACTTTTACAGCAATAGCCAGGGGTCTCATTCATGAACATTTTTTGTACGTATATAGATCAAACGATAAATCTAGCTAAAATTAATTACCATCAGATTGTAGAAGATAATTTTTTTGTTTCATCGATACCAAACTTGCTGAAATCCGTACTGAAATAAGCGAGATAGAAGAGTTTGTACGCCGAAAATTCCGAGCGCTGTGGACACTATTCATCGGCGAGTTCACAATATTTATTTGGCGCGTTATCATGACGTCATAATCATAATGACGTCAATATCCTCGGTAAGAGAGCCTCCGAAAAGACTTTATATTCGGATACTCTGTGGAGCCACCTTAAAAATATAAACATTTGCCCCGGAAATCACAGTTTCTTATATTTGCCGTTCTACGACGTTTCAACACATTCTCCCGTTTCGTCCACGGTGGTTTGAAACGTTGCTGCCATAGCTACAGCTACAGGGTACTTAGTATAAACGGGTAATTAAAGCTTTTCGTACCTCTCCTTTTCGACATTCACGTTCTACGGAAGCCGATAAGAGCCAAGCTAAGTGAAATTTATAAGTCGTAATTACGACTTAGTATGTCGTTATGACGACTTAGCTATCTCGCAATTACGACTTAATATGTTGTAATTACGACTTAGATATCTCGTAATTACAACTTAACTATCTCGTAATTAAGACTTAAGTATCTCGTAATTACGACATAGTTATCTCGTGATTATGAGTTAATTATCTCGTAATTACGACGAAGTATGACGTAATTACTACTTAGCTATGTCGTAATTACGACTCATTATTATTCCCTCTGAAGTGAATTTTTGACGCATTTTTACGTCTTTATGAAGTTTTCCAAAAATGATCAATATTGTATCATTTCGTTTATATATTGAACTCTTTTCACAATGCTTTTTAAAAGAATTTTTTCAAGTTGTCATGATGCTTTTCTGATTAAAGAAATGTGATGAATGGGTCATTCTTCTTCTTCACCGAGGTGAATAGGGTGAGCGATATAGGCATACCTGGGCCTCCTGTTTTTTTTTGTTTTTTTTGCATGAAATTCTCTCCCTAGCTGCATGCATGTTGGCCTTGGTCAAAGTGGAAATTATAAAAAGCTAAGTCGTAATTACGACATAATTATGTCGTAATAACGACATAGCTAAGTCGTAATTACGAGATAATTAAGTCGTAATTACGAGATAGTTAAGTCGTAATTTTGACATTTTAAGTCGTAATTACGACATACTAAGTCGTAATATGTCGAAATCACCACTTAACTATCTCGTAATTACGAGTTAACTTTATTGTAGGTATAAATATCTGCCATGGTCTGAACTCCCGCAAAAAGTATAAAACGCAAAACATTTTCTTTCAATTTGAAGACGTAAATGTTAAAGCGCGTAAACTTCTAGATATAGATTACAGATCACAATTAATTTTGAATGTTCGTTGACCACGCAAATAGTTCCTGATTATTTCAATCCCTCGTCTTCTTACATTTAATTTCTACGACTCTTTTTACACTAGATGATTCGTTTTTTACGTCAATGAGTCGCAGATGAGTTGAAAAAAATATTCTAGCATGTTGAATGATACTGCATCATCCTAATCGCGGAATGACAGATGTGTTATGAGGCTCTAGAAGTGATAGATTGTAGAACATTAGAGCCACAGATACCCCCTTTCGGGTTTAAAAAGATACTAAAAGTCTACTAAGCGACAGATTTTTGCATGAATCCATTTCTGAGCTTATTTTGATACTATCTAGCAGATATAAAAGTTTCAAGCAAAAAATGGTGGTGCGATTCGAGTATTTAATCGTCATATTAGTACGTTTTACAAAGGAATATATAGGAAAAAATAATTGGGGTCTGATACCTGTAGCGCACACGCTTCCCAAAATTATACTGAAGTTTTTCATGTTTTTACGAGCAATTCTCTGTACGGACCATAAAAAAAAAATAATGACATACTGGCACGGCATGTCATAGATTCTAGTGATTTTCGGTTTGAAAGTTCAATATGGAGTGCTCAAATGAAAAGAAAATAATCTTTCATATGTAGAGAAAGGGTGCCGTTGCCATGGTAACCATTTCTAAAGTTTGAAGCATTAGGAAATTTCAAGCCTTAGCTTGTTTGTGACCTTTGTTGCCATGGAAACAGGTACATTTATCAATTGCAATATCCACGATTTTTTTTATTTCAATCCTCTTTGTTATGAATACCCGAACTGGTTTTCAACCTTTAACGATATGCCTCTTGTATAAGGGGTCCAAAAGAGTGCTTAAATAAGGTTTTAAACCCTTTGTTTTGTGGCTCAAAAGAGCCCCTTTTTAGCTCACCTATTGTCATAGCGTGCCGTCCGGCGTCCGGCGTCCGTCGTCCGTCCGTCCGTCCGTCGTAAACTTTTCACATTTTCGACTTCTTCTCAAGAACAGCTGAAGGGATTTTGATGAAACTTGGTGGGTATGAAGTACTAATGGTCCCCTACAAGTGTTGTTGTTTTTCGTCCGGATCCGTCAACACGTGGCGCCACCACAACCAAAAGTAGGTCACGGGGGGTACCCTCCTTTGACACACATCTTCTTCAGAACCGAAGCATGTATCGACAAACCGAAAGCATCAGGATGATCTAGAGAGATGTCTTAAGAAGCTTTGTTATTTTTTGTTCCACTCGGAAGTCAAATTTTTGACGCGTTTTTGACGTCTTTTCGGACATTGTCAGAAATGCACATTTTTGCACTATTTCTTTCAATAACTCAATAAGTGTATGATTTTACACACTCATTTACTACATATTTATCATATTTAACTTACTTAATGCTTTGATATGTATTTTATGCTTACATTTTATATTTTTGATTTTTTATTATTTTTTTTCTTATGTAAAAAGGAAGGGGGGGGGGTGATTTTCTTACATTTTCTGCTTCTTTTCTATAACCACTCTTCAGATTGTCATGGCAATTTGTAGGTATGAGGTACTCATGCATGGTACCCTTCAAGTGAAAGAATTTTGTCAAGATATCCACTTTTGGATTTTTAAGGAATATTTTTTTAAGATTGTACATAGGTATAATGTATGTTTTCCATGCCTAATGTTACAGGTGCAACTACAGAAAAAAAACCTTCTTTGTATGATTAATGTTCTTTAGATCGACCTTTCATCCATAGTTACAGCTGATAATTCAACAAGTGACACATGCTCCAATGTCTTTTTGATTGACCTTTTATGTGATATGATTCAATTATTTAAATTCTTTATGCTTATTTAGAATTTTATTTTTAAAGTCGTGAACAAGCCATTTTTTGCCGTGTAGGATCCAGATCCCAGTTATTTTTCAAGTACTTTCTTACCAAAAATAGGAGAAAAATTCTCAATTCGCACCGGCTTAAACACATTGACACTACTTTTGAATGATTAGAAATTTTATTTGAATCACATAGAAAAAATGCCGTAAAGATTAAAAGTACACAACTTTTTAAATATTTTTTCAAAGCCATGCACCTGGTTCCGGACCGGAATTATTCGAATTTTATGATCTGGATCCGAATTTTCCGAATCCGGAGGACCCATTTTCACACGTATTCTTCCACACATGTAGATGTCTCACACACTTTAAACTATATTCAAAATTTTATTTCATCTATTTAGTAAACAATCGCGGGAAGACAATTCAAGATAAACATTGTGTGTATTTTCCACCAGTTGTTGAAAATGATAAGAAAATAATCGGAACTATTTGACAGGACAATGACCTAGATAATTACCTGGACAATGACCTAGATAATGACCTAGATATGCATACTTGAAGGGGATTCCCCATGTAGTAATGTGATACCTTTAGTACTGCGATACATTTCAGGAGATACAGTGCAAACGGAATAGATTTTTATACTTGGAACACTTTCATAATGGTTATCATTCATGTACTTGGAACACTTGCATGTACTTGTTATCATATATAAAGTTTGCTCGAATTTCCTCTGTCTTAGTAAGTTATTTACGGACTGATTTCGACACCTGGAAATCCCACTTACACCCCAACAAACCTTTCTGCCTTTGAAATAATAGATAACCACAAATTAGCTCTTACTTCCTTTGGCTTCGACACTACCAATTTAGATTTAGATTTACCATACTTGTACTGCATACCTAAAATGCATAAGAATCCATACAAACAACGTTTCATAGCTGGTTCCTCAAAATGTTCTACCAAATCTGTATCGATCTTACTCACCAAAGTTTTATCTGAAATCAAATCTGGGCTTCAAAAATATTGTTCGACAGTGTATTCTCGCAGTGGTATCAACCAGATGTGGATTTTAAAGAATTCGAAGGAACTTTTAGAACATCTGAAATCCTCTCATTTTAGTAGAGTCCATTCGATCAAAGCCTTTGATTTTTCGACACTTTACACTACAATTCCACATTCTAAATTGAAAGAAAGACTCGCAAAAATTATAAGTAAAGCGTTTACAAGTAAGAACGGTAATCGCAAATACAAATTTATTGTTGTTAACTATGAAAAAACCTACTTTGTAAAAGAAAAGTCCGATTCTGAAAATAAGTACACTGAAACAAACATTATTCAGATGTTAAACTTTCTGATCGACAACATTTTTGTGGTGTTTGGAGGAAAGGTCTTCCAGCAAATTGTCGGAATTCCAATGGGGACCAATTGTGCCCCACTCCTTGCCGACATTTTCCTTTACTCGTACGAAGCTGAATTCATTCAATCTCTGGTCTCTGAAGGGAAAAGATACTTAGCTTCTGACTTTAAATTCACTTACAGATACATAGACGATGTGTTGTCCATCAATAATCCAAAATTCGCGGATTACCTGAGCAGTATCTATCCTTCGGAGCTTGAAGTCAAAGAAACCACAGAGACAAATAATTCAGCATCCTATTTGGACATAATGTTGTCCTACGACACTGATGGTCACATGAACACCTCACTCTATGACAAACGTGACGACTTCAATTTCAGCATTACAAACTTTCCTTTTCTGAGTAGCAACATCCCTTCATCGCCTGCTTATGGCGTGTTCATATCTCAGTTGATACGCTATGCCAGAGCAAGTACCAAATATACGGATTTTGTTCTGAGAGCTAGGCGTCTTTCAGGTAAGCTTCTCAGTCAGGGATATGTTTGTGACCGACTAACATTGTCACTGAGGAAGTTCTACGGTCGATATGGGGAACTCGTCATACACTATGATGTTCCACTCTCAAGAATGGTGGATGATATTCTGTCATAGACCATTTGAACCATCCAACCAAAGATTGTACTCTATATCTTCCAAAATGGAAGTAACCGGATGTGACAGTTCTACCGAATTGAAGCGACGGGTGTTGCATGCAAGCAGGAGATGCTTACTCTTCCTGGGCACCTGGTCTCACTCCCCTATCGGGAGTTCGCTTCTTTTCATATGGTGGAGGTTTTTGTTTGTTTGCTTTGGTTCCTGTTTTGTCCTGATTTTGTATGCCTTCGGTTTCTGATTTTTGAATTATCGATTTTGTGCTGTATACAGGGATATGGTCATTATCCATATTTGTCATTCTTGAAGAAACGTCTAATGAGTAATCTCTTCCTCTGGATTTTGAGAATGCATAGGACATTTAATATCTGAAATTCTTGAAAATAAATAATTCAGTTCAGAGTTCCTGAAATCTTCCAATGAAATGTTGGACCACAGAAAGCTGTTATTTTATTAGAGAAAATAAATTATTATTCACAACCGTAAGCCACTGTGTTCGTCATCTTGTATGTATAATATTTCTAAGAGGAACACAGAGGCCTGAGGTTGTGAATAATAAAACATTTTCTCTCATAAAACGACAGGTTCCTGTGTTAAGACATTTGGGAATTCTTATCTGTTCAAATAATAGATACATGATGAGTTTTTATCGGACCAAATAACTTTTTGTCGGCAAATCCGATGCAACCGATACATTTCATGAACTCTCTCCGCTAACAACTTGTCTGTGTAACAGACCTATGATGAGGTAAAACAATTAGTTAACAGCAAATAACGATGTCGTAGGTCTGCTAGTTGGACAAGCTTAACAATTTCATAGGCCTATTAATTTGTTTCAAACTGCGAAACCTAGAGAAATCACTTGAGTTGTTGAACAGCGTATGCTGAAATGCAACGCTCCTTCTCGCCTGTTGAAATATGCATAGGCAAGACGCGCCACATTTCAGCATATTTACTGAAAATTATTTGTTCAAGTGGCTGCACTGGGTCATGAGGTTTGATACAACATACACTGCTTTTTTGGAAAACAAACTGGCCCAATTTCTGCACAACTCACTTGAATTGATAAATATTGGATCAAAATGATTTTCATGTATTTGAGATGAAATCAATACTATTCAAAAGCATAATTCATAGATTTCAGTGAATAAAGGCAAAACCGAAGAATCGTTTGCTTTTTATGCCCCTGCAATAAAAGATTCGGGAGCATATAGTTTTTGGCCTGTCCGTTTGTCTGTTTGTCTGTCTGTTTTCCGAAAAACTTTAACATTGGGCATAACTTTTGAATGGAAGCTGGTGATAAAGGTTTCATATTTCACATGTGTATTCCTTGTGACAATACCTTTCCATTGATACCAAAATTACGCTGATCCTGACCTCTCTCATACTTAACAGAAAATGGCATTTATACTAATAAAGATGCCTCCGGGGGCATTCTCGTTTCACAAACACAGGCTTTATAATTTCTGGCATGCTAGCTATCAATAATGAAAGGTTCTGTGTTCAATTTTAAATGAACTTAATTTATGAAATCATTTCATTGTTTTATTCTTTTTCTGCTGCACATTAATAGGGAATGTTACAATATGATTTTATTTTTGATGTTGCATAATTGAACTATACTAGCTGGGCATATGATGTTGGACCACTTTATCCGTCTTTTCAAATCAGTAAAAAAGTTATTGTTTTGAAATGTGACTATTTTTTCTTTTTTCTTTTTTGTACTTTTAAAGGTTGTCTGAAAAAAAAACTTCTCTGCATCCGGCAAAAATCTTTTTAGAAAGGTTAAACTCCTGGTACTGGCACTATCAGTATTCAATGTCAGTATGTCAATTAGAGCGTGCATGGGTATCAGGTGAGCGTTGTGCCCCCTGGGGCTCTTGTTTGCTTGTTTGTTGTATTTTTACGATGTAAAATTTCATAAAAGCAGAAGTTTTTGGAGTTATTCTTCTATATATTCAAGATGTATTGTACCTTAACCACAAGAAAATGTAAAAAGCTACTTGGACCTTGTATCTGTTTTGCTGGAAACTGCATTAAAATGGTTACCATGGCAACATTTAAGACATCGTTGTTCTACGATGGGAATATTATGAGTGTATTTTGGACTGTCCATTTATGATATAAAAACAAAATCCCGTTCATATATCTGCTGAAGACAAATCAATAGAGAGATCCTTGATACTTGTTCAAGGTCATCCGTTTTATTTTCGAGGTCACCGAATTGTAATTGAGCAGATTTTACCAAAATTGTGATTTTTCGTAGATTAGCAAGAATCAATTCCAGAATAAGCCTTTTGAGGCAAATTAAACGGCTATATATTTCTTAGAATAACCTAAAGAGTTAAATCAACACTTTGACCTCCTGAAATTGAGGTGTGGATATAAAAACATGAAAAAATAGGGGGCATGAAATTAAAAATTCTTAGTTATTTCGCCTTAACAAAAATATAATACTTGAATATAAACAGTAAAAAAAATCAGGGAATTTCTTTTTAAGTCCAACATTTTTCAATATATATATAAGTTATTGGAAAATTCAAAACAAAATACTACAAATGTTTGACAAAAATTATAAAAAATCACATACTTATCGGATTTTTTTAGATTTAGTTAGAAATGACCTTGACCTTCAAGTCAATAACCTTGGAAATTTTCAATTATTTAAAATCAAATGAAAGAGTCTTATCAGTTCATTTTTATATTTTCGTGGTCATAAGTAGTATCAATTATGAGTTAAATCAAATTTAAAAGGTACTATATTCAAGCCTTATTGCTTACAGTTGCCATAGCAACGATTTTGTCGTCAAATTGAGATGAAGAGCTCAAAGATCCCAACTTCGATTTTCTTTCATTATATTTCAAAGGGATATTACTTTTCAAAAAAACCATCATAGGTCTCGGAAAGGTCTGCATTTAGTGATAATTGAAACTAAAAACGGTAAAATTCACATAAATTTACCTTCTTTTTCAATTGAATTTTGTTTATTTTGGCTGGTCAAAGTAAGCGTCCTGTAATATCTATCATAAAACCGAATGCATTTTGCAAGAAAGGAGGTAATGATGCCCAAAAAGTACGAAAGCGAAACATCTGCTTCAATGGTATCCATGGAAACGAAGTATCTAAAAGTAGAATACTTAACAGTCTTTAAAATGGCACAAAAAACTGATCTCGTTGCCATAGTAACCGGAACTCATCTTGACTGGAAACCTTAATTTTAGCAATAAGGACATCATATGTACCCAATATGCAGAAAATCATGAAAATCCATGACATGCCGTGGCGCAAGAATTTTGCTGGTAACAGAGAATTGATCTTAAGTATATGTTCTATTGCAGTTAACGCAAATGCGCATTTCAACAAGTTATTCCCGATAAGTGATTCTCGAGGCCGTTAAATAGTAAATCCAAATAATATAAATTTGTGAAGATCAACATTCATAACCTGACATTGAATTTCGAATTCAATATTTTCCATTTAAGCCAAGACAAGAAAAGAAAAGAGATGGCAGGTCGGCAAAGTGAGGACAAAATAGAAACACAAGATTAATGCTGAAGTATCGTTTTACATATAATCTTATTAAACCCGTTAAATCTCAGGCCTATTTTTAATAATGACGACAAAGTTAAATATAGGGGAATAATTTAATGAGTTTAAAAGAGATTGATTTTGCATTCAAACATTCAAATAGCATTATTGTAATGTAATCACAGAAAAAGTTAGATCCTTCGATTGAATCGTTATTTTGCTGTTTCCAGAGCAGATTAGGAAGGTTGGTTGGGCCAGTACCCTGACAAATATGGATAATGACCATATCCCCGTATACAGCACAATATCGACAATTCAGAAAATCAGAAGCCGAAGGCATACAAAATCAGGATAAAACAGGAACCAAAGCAAATAAACAAAAACATCCACCACATGAAAAGAAGCGGACTGCCGATATGGGAGTAACCCAACTTTTTCCAGCTTTTGGGCGTATTCCTTTTCCAAAACTTCATAAGAGGCCCCTCCCAACCGTTGATCCTAAGACTGAAAAAAAAACCCCTCTTTATCCGCCAAATATCATTTGTGATTTTTCCGGTTTTATTTCATTTTTGTTTGATAAGGGTAAGGAGCCCAACAAATCTGATTGAAAAGGCTTAGGAAAGTGTAGACCAATTATTTTGAAAGGGGTTTAGACATATTCCTCAACCCCCCCCCCCCCCTTTTTTTTCCCTGTCATTATCTTGTATTTGCTAAGATGGGTGTCTCTTTTTCAAAGGTATGAATGAATAATTGTATAGGCGATAAATTTATATTATTATGGGCACTTAAAGCCTTGAAATGGCGCGACAAGGTTTTATGATCGGTAGCATTCATTATTAGCATTAGCACAGCTTTCCAAATATTGATTACGCAAAAAGATTTTGAATTTAACTTGTGGAAATTTTTGGTTTGTCAAGCGGGTTATGAAAACGCAAGTTGATAATTAATGTCAAACGAATAATTTAGAAACCATGTAAGGGAAAACCGAAAATAAAGATGTTTGTGGTAAGTATGCAGTGTAAAGATATCAGAATGACATTTATCGCACAAAGGATAGCATGATTCCCATTTTCTGCAGACCTGCAAATTTGATCCAGCACCCCTGATCCGGAATTTTTGATTTGTTTTTTGTTTTTTATGACATTACAGAAAAACTGACGTACGTTATTTCACATGCACTTACATTTAACATGACGTTCATTCATTCTATTGCATATACAAGAAGATTTTGAAGGTTTCAATATGGCAGAAAAAATAATCAGACACCACATTGGAGTTCTGGATAGAAAAAAATATCAGTCTCGGTTGGATGATCGACGTCCCAAATTCTGCTAACGCCTCGGTTGGGACTTGATTATCCCACCCTCGATTGATAGTTTTCTATTCGGAACTCTAAGTAGTCGTAGATTCTATTATTATCTAACTTGAAATAGCAAACACGTACAATTGGCGTACGGATTGCGTTTGAACCGCTACAGATAAATATGTTCAACTCTAACACTATCACATCAAGATCTATTAAACACATTTTTTTCAATTTTGAAAACGATCACACTTCATATTTGACTTGGTAAGTAACACACAGACCTTTTCCAGTATTTTGTGATATATACTTACTTGAGAATAAATGAATTTCAAATTTAAATAAAATACTTACTTAATAGTCTATTGCAACAAGTGTATACGCCACCTGAAAAGAAAGGTTCTATGTTGCTTTTAAGCTATTTATTTTGACAAAATTCACAACCACATCATTTTAGTAATAACAAAGAAAGGGAGATCTAACAAATTAACCCACTAAGTGACAAAATTTCTACGAAGTCGAACTTGAGTACAAAAAAAAATCAATAACTAATTATAAATAATGCTTTGTTGAAAAATGAGGTTTTTTTTAACTCTGACCTTAAAACTTTGTCTTTAAAACCAATATGAATATTTATGTATACTAATCAAAAGTAACTTACGACCAATGAGCAATCCGATTATGACGAGAGGAATTGCAAGGTAGACTATTATAGTCAAAACGATTTTATTTTCCCCTCCTCGTAACATAATCCCAGTAAATGGTGTGGTCCTGGCAGATTTCATCAAATGTGTTGTCATAGTTGATTTAAATCTGGAAAACGGAGTTTAGTAGATGATAAAGACAATAAAGACAATAGGATCATATCCACGGTGTAAAAGGCGTTTGATAATTCTGACGCATTTTTTATGGTAATTTTGTCTACCTTTGATCCTTCTTATTTTGTTGATCATGTCACCATAAAATGCAGGTTGCGAAATACCCAAAGTAAATACTCTGTTGCTTTTATGGGTCCAAATTTCAAAAGTAGTTGACAATAATTTTGTACCTCAACATCTTCATTTTCCCATCTTTCTGAGCAAAAACTACATTAATAATTTTCAGGACGACCATTTGAACTTAGTGCACCGAACAGCGCAGCTACAGTTTTCCAGAATTCATGATTAATACTAAAACCTACCTCAAACGTTACTATGATCATATGTCTACAAACATTTTCCTCAATTTTGATCATACTTTCTCAAAATGCTGGGTATCTTCATTTTAAACGCGGAGGGCTAGTATCCATATCAACATGGAAATGAATTCAGCGACGGATCCCGGAATGTTGCACATTTGTCGATTGTCACAAATTATTCATTGTCAATAATAATTCACAAGACTTTCCCACATTTCTCAGATATATGATGCAAATAATTTTAAATAAATGAATCACGAAGAGTCGATATTCTAGTGAATTACCCAAGGAAACTTAGAATCTTTTATTTTTTCTACCCATGTTGGGTTGTATCGGCACGTGAAAATGGCTACCTGTAAAATCTCGTGTTCGAAAGGACCCCGTATTGTGTAAAAAGATAATGAGATCGTGTACTGAACATCGAAGGACAAATGGTTATAGACATAGAATCAATGTAATGTATATGGTAAGTTATAAATATCTTCATGAATTCTTCGTAGGTGCAACTGTGCAGTTCGGTGCATCAATTGAAAAGTACTCTAGTGTTTAAATATAGTGTAATTTGTAGAAGTAGATATGTAGAAAAGGTAAGAAAATGTAGCTATTGAGGAAGAGAATATTTGGGGTGAAAATAGTTACAGTTGGAGTCTTTACTCATTGCAATGAAAGACAGTACATAAAATCCTATATGGCGAATGCCATTTTGTCCATACCCCTTAATCCTTGTCAGTAGTACTTCATGTCAAACAGTTTAAATAAAGCCAAACGATTTTCCTTGCACCATGTACAATACAGAGCTTTAATTTCCCTTTGTTTAAATGAGCAGCTCTAAATTTTGTGTGCCAAAGGGTTTATCCAGAAGCGTACTTATATTAATAAGTAAAAAATATGACTCAGCAGCGATTATATACCAGAAAGCGCGTCCAATTTGATGAATCTATGTACTCAAAAAGACGCAGTAGAAGAGATGAGTAATTTGGACACTCCGAAATAAAGAAAAGAATGTCTCTTTCATATCGAAATGTAAAACATAAAGCAAGGTGTGGTTTTTAGGAGTTACTTTTTTCATTTTTTAACTTTTAGACGATATTTCACTGTACAGTATCTCTTTTATGCTTGAAATCAAGTGGAGTAAGATCCAGTTCAAATCTGGGAACAGTGATGAGTTAAGGTCTTCGATCTAAAAAAAATCTACGATTTTGCATTTGTCTGGACCATTTATTTTGCAAATTGCATAAACCTTCATAATAATGAATTACAGATCCAGTTTTACTTTGCGATCAATTGACTGATATTTCTTCAGAGTTATGAACCTTGAACTGAGAAGGCTCTCTGCCCTAGGACACTCAACTTAATCATTTGGGTTGATTTATAATGACAGACACCTAATACTATTTTAAGGTCAGGGGTCAAAGGTCAATGTCGTTTTGTGCCCAAAAATATAAAGGTTTTTAGATATTCCTATATCGAAAATTTATTTAGATACTATTTTTGATTTCAAATTATAATTTTGTAAACTTTGTATGCCTGAAGAAGAACACATTTTCCATTTATATCTAAAATTTCACTTTTTGCACTTTTTTTTCGCATCATTGAGAAATGATCTGTAATGGTCGAGTCATTTTGGGAATGAAAACTGGCATAACTGCATTCACAAAATTATTCATGAGAAATCAGTTCCCCGAAGGGAGTATCATGCAGCGCTAGCGTTCGATTTTACGTGTCCTATTACTGGATTTTTTGCAAATAAAAATTGTTGTACCTTGATTCGGTTCTACTGTATTTTTCTTACGACGTCAATCACACTTGACCGGATGCACATGGGATCTGAGAAAGAATACAATAATGCAGAACAAAAAGAAGGAAAAATTTAAATGACTTGTTTATGCAATCATGAACAGTCAACAACTATTCTTGGAAGAAGGTATTATACCTTTCATATAGAGAATAAGTGTCTAATATTGTGTTTTGTTACGGGTATGTAACACACAGCAAGTATATTTATCGTTCATGTATTCCGCGTTAGCGCATTTCATGCGATAAATGTTCTTACTCTGTGTTGGATACCCGTAACAAAACACAAATTATGGCATTTATTCTATATATAAGCACTATCTGTTTTATTCTTCTTTTCTGAAATCGCTTTCTTTGGGTAAAAGTTCATCTCACTGCGGGTTCAGTTTGCAGGTTTGAACAGCCGTCGCGGCATGTTTCTTTCGATCTTATACATTGTGACGCCATGAGTGTTAACATACCAATTGCAGCACGTTCCTTTCAACAGTTACATCTCAGGGAATTGCATTGGTTGTGCATATACATATATATATATAACAATAATTCTTATAGGGGCAATATTCAGTATTTCATGTTTTCAAATATCAGCATATAAACATATAATTCTTATTTGATATTGTATTTTGTAAACTAATTGAAAGATTAAAACCATTGAACGTATGACATTTTGGGTAAACGATGAATATCCGAGAAACTAAAATAAAAAGTCGTAAAAAGAATCATAAATATGCAAATGAAACATAATGCCTATTGTATAAGACACATTCGATCAAGTCTAATCTCACATTTATACAATTTGTAAATGCTATATGCGTTATTTTTCTCGGGACATCCCTCCTCTTTCTCTGGACAATAGAAATACTTTGATGCTGGTCCAAGGAGCGGCACATGTCTTCGACAGTCATATAGTACAGGGCAATCACCTATTGGAAGAATAAAATGCTAGATATAAGACTTAGTATGCTTACATCGCTCACCTGTGAAACATGTACCCTCTTATCGTCTTAAATAAACTGCATTATAAATGCATTCAAATATGTTCCATCACCTCAGGAAAGAATCGCAAAGGTGTTTTTATTTGTAATCATCGACAATAAAGACTTTTATATCTCTAAGTAAATCTGTGATGTAAGATTCCGTTCTAAATATTGTGTTCGAATAAACTTCATGACTTCTTAATGCCCTTGGTTGTGCATTACTATTTTGGAGACTTGTCATTTCATCCTTAATATCATCTAAATTAAAGTAAGTTAAATTCACATCCTAGTCTCATCACACTAATCCTTTTTCCGTTAGACATGCTATCTAACCGTGCTACCGACTCGACCCTACATAATTTTTCGCAGCCGCGCACTGTTTGCAAAGTAAAAGCTCACATCTAAAATAAATTCAGAATATAAGTCCAGAGGAGGATGCTAATACATTTGATTATGTCTTAAAATAAATTTTGCTTAAAGTACCATTGATGGAGATTAACATTAACTTTCCGAAACAAGTGACTAGTGCATTAAATTTGTTTTAAAATTCTATCCACGTAGGTAATCGGTTTGACACACTTCAATTTTTGATCATGTTTAGGGGCAATAACTCTTATAATGAACCATTTTTAAAAAAAAAAGAATACATTCAGTGAAACTGTCGGAGTAACAGCCAAAAATGTTTAAAAATAAGCCAACATTTTGTACCTTTTTAGATAAGAAAGGAAACAAATCTTTCAAAAATCCAATCCCAAACCAAAATTCTATTTCAAAGCATTGAGTAATTTAGAAAGATATATGGCATAGCTATCATTTGGTGTAGAAATTATTTTGTTAAGGTTTCGCGCCCTTCTTATTTTCATTTATTTTACAGAACTTTTGCTTATTTCTTTAAATTTTTCATCTTTTTACGAATTCTTGGTGTTTTGCTGGTGTATTTGTAGCCATATATTTTAGTGAAATGTTATAAAATCGAAATGTTAATTGGATATTTCAAACAACCATACATTTGACATTTTAATACTGAATATAATCGAAATCTGAACCACTTTAGAAATTGGGCCGATTTTCCAGCTAGCGGAACGTTCTCCTTTTTGTATTATTTTTTCTTATGGCGTTTTTGTTTCTCAGCTGATACGGTACGCCAGGGCATGTCCCAAATATGAAGATATAATTAGAACCAGTAGGCTTGCAAGAAAGCTACTCGTTCAGGGTTAATTTGTACAAAGGATGAAATCATCATCGAGGAAGTTCTACGGTAGCTACAGAGATATAATAAAAGCATATCAGACTCCCTGTCCAGAATGACATTCTGGATTGTGATTGAATTGCCGTAATCATCACCAAACAAGACATACTTACCTGATATGTACACCAAAATGTACATCGAGACAATAACCGAATTTGACAAGTTTCCATGGAGCTTTTGCGACGGGTGTTACATGCAATCAGAAGACGCTGACTCTCCTCGGTCAATATTTATCAGTTAGGAATGTTGTTCATTCCGAAGTTCGCAACCGTTCCAATGGAAATTCTCATTATTTTGACTTACCTTCTCGACTTCAAGACTGAATAATTGATAGTTACTACTTAACAATGCACTGCCCCTCAACATTTTCGTAAAGTCAATTCGGCAGCATAGTTTAACAAAATCTATCATCAAAAATAGCATCTGATGGTTTGGCGCTAAAATTAACTTTCTTTAAATTCGATACCATTTAAGATGAAGTTGGAGGTTTCTACAAAAAAAAATTAAATCCAATGTTAAAAGAGAAGATCAGTGGTCAGAATCAATGACAAATATGGATAATGACCAGATTCCTGTATACAGCACAAAATAGATAATTCAGAAAATCAGAAACCGAAGGCATACAAAATGAGGATAAAACAGGAACCAAAGAAAACAAACAAAAACCTCCACCAAATGAAAAGAAGTGAACTCCCGATATAGGAGTGAGACCAGGTGCCCAGGAAGAGTAAGCATCTCCTGCTTGCATGCAACATCCGCCGCTTCAATTCGGTAGAGCTGTCACATCCGGTTACTTCCTTTTCGGAAGACAAAGAGTACAATCTTTAGTTGGATGGTTCAAATGGTCTATGACAGAATATCATCCACCACCCTGGAGAGTGGGACATCAAAGTGTATGACGAGTTAAGATCAATGAATGAAAGTCAAACACAAAAGCCGAAACCAGATTCCAAACCACATTCGAAAGATTGTTTATGTCGGGATATTCGGTCTTTTCGAAATACAGAGTTGCTTCCCACTTGTGCAGGTATCTGACGTCAACGCATTGTGACGTCATCAAATTCTATGGAAACCAGCATGAAATTCAGGGAAACAGGGTTACATATATGACGTTTTCAAAGGAATTTATTGACGTCACAATGCTCTTACGTCAGATACCTGCACAAATCGAACGTACGCCTGTAAAATCGAAAAGACGGAATTAAGTTTATATCGGTCATTTATATATATAACATTATAATTTCAAATAATGTCTAGATATGTTTAATGTACGTTCCTATTAACAATAAAAAATTGAGTTTGTCCTGCTATTTTTCACTGTTTACAATCTTCCCCGTCCTTGTTTTGTTTTGCAATTTTCTAGATTCTGTATGCACATTGATTGTGATCATTATCAGTTTTGGTTTTGTGTTTGAGTTTCATCTATGATTGTTATTAGAAAGTATTAATGTATGTTATTAAACCAGTATGTAGTAGCCGTCAACATTTGGAATAAAGTTAGGAAAATTAACCGGAAATATAATCATAATTATAATGACAAAAATTGCGGGAGAATTAGATAAAAAAAAAAGGAAAGAAAAACATCGTGTGTTTGTCACGGTGTTTTTGCAAATATTGTAAGTTGTTGTTAGTGTCTATTGCAGATTTTTTGCAATCTGTTTGTATACTCTTGTATACTCTGCCCATTCGTTTTATATTAAAGTTTTAAAATATCTTATTATGTAATAAATACATATGCTTTTATTCGCAATCAATACAAACTTGTATTTGCTTTAACTGTAAAGTTTGCCATACAACTCTCGACAAAGTATCCATCGGAATCTCTCATGCATACATATCCATAGCCGGTCGCACATTTAAATTCTGTGTTCTTTTCTTTCCACTGATGTTCTAACGTGGGACACTCGTCTACGCGTGTAGCGCAATCTACTGGTGCACACTTCACTTTGTCGTTGCCATCATAAACGAACAGTGGAAGAAGGAATGCGATAACCAAGAGCTGGAACGAAAGAAAAAACAGTATTTGATGAATGCATACAGTCGACATCGCAACCATAACAAAACGCTTTGTTTTAGAAATTTATTGTATGCTCTAGATTTACATCGTATTATCTCCTTTTGTTATTTTTTTTTCAATTTGTCTGCGCTTTGTTAATTTTGTAAGTATTTCGTTTTGTTTTTGTTTTCATAAATGCATCTTGATCTTCATTTGTTGCTATTGTGTGTATTTTATTTCAATGTTACCCATGAACCTTGTCTTCTTGGAGATCATTAACCTGTTTCATGAAAATACTTGCAAAATAATAAAGGAGTTTTCATTGCATTCACCATAAAAAAGCTGAATTTTTTTTTCAATTTAGGTAATTTTGTGCTTTCTTATATACTCTTTTCATAAAAAGATATAAATTCAGAAACAGAACATAGCAATGTTTATAAGACGTTCTTAGCGATCAATAGTTACGAAAATTCCTAAAACTTTTCGTAAATATTTTTGTGAAACAGGCTGGTGGTCTTTTTTGACTTATTGTTTCGCCTTATTTCTTTCATAGCAATATTAAACTCTTCAAATTCAATAGCATCACTTCAGAACAGGTAAATTTTCAGCATGGACCAGACATGCACGTTTCGGGTATAAAACTGTCGTCAGTGATCCTCGATCTAAACAATGTAATATGGCCAAACAGTGTGAACGTTATTAAGTCCAAAAATGTACCGAAAGACGCAGTAGGATGGCTGGGATATGATGCTACAGGACCCATGTTTTAGAAATTTCAAGAAAGTTTGATAACAGAAAATTTTGAATGCGTTGAAGAAAAGATCAACCGAAGCTGATAGAACTTGGCTACATGTGCCCTCGGGGACTCCTGGTCTACCAGCAGTGATAGATTAAATGATCTTGACAGGCACATTTTGTTTTAATATATAGAATGAGGAAAAGCAGTGTTTTCTCAGAAGAATTTATCATATAATCTAAAGAAAAAACAATGTTATTTACCAAGCATCAGATCTGTACCCTATATAGGAAATTTTTGTCCCCCGCTTTCGCGAAAGCGCGGGGACATTAAAACCGGTTCGTCTGTCCGTCCGGTCAGTGCCAACTAAATCATTTACCATAGGCCGTAATGTTAACAAAATGCCGTGTAGCTTCTATACCAACATTGCTGGCCATGCATGTTATATACCGATTTGTTCGTTGATTCAAGCTTTATACGAAACTAAATAAAAAAATATAGCATGACCGGCTCTTTTTCGCGCTATTTGCGTCACAAGGTACCCTGCAGTGAATTTTCAAAATTTCCCGCCCCCGTCCCCTTTAGCGGATCGGGAGCTAGGGAAAAAATCCGGGCATCGACATTTTAATTGCAATTATTTTTTACTTATATATATCATATTCAAACAATAAACCAAAAGAAAACTTAATTGATAGCCAATCACATCTTCTGTCACATTTAAAATAACAGGCCCCCTCACCCTACAGGTTTTTCTCCAATCGGAGCAGGTCTTTTAGTTGACTCTGACCTATAGACATATATAAACCCCCCTTTGAATAATTCAATTTTAATTCAAATTAAAGGTATCAATATAAATAAAATTTATGCGAAGTTTCAGTTTTCTACTGTACATGGCGTTGGAGTTATTTGAGATTTATGCGTGTGCGTCAGGTTTGAAAAAAGGCGCCAAAATTCGCATTTTGATGTATCTTGTTTTTCTCTTTTATTCCGTTCTCAGAAGAAAGAACCCTATGTTATGTACATGTATCTACTTATTTTAAATTGTTTATTGTATGACGAACATAATCCATGCCAATATGATACAATTACAAGGTTTTTATAGCATTTATGAGAAATTTAGTACCCCTACCCCCCTCCGAAGGACGTATTTTCCTACATGTATGTGAACTCGCATTAATTAGAAGAAATTTACAGATAATGCATGTAAATGCAATTAGAATCGTAAATAAAGAAATAAAACGTGGTTTAATGAAGAAATTCAAGAAATAAAAGCATCCGATTCGAATTCTACACGGCTTTATGTGTAGCAATATCACACAAAGTTTTGCCCATAATACCAAGGAGGATACCTTCATGTATCTCCGACGAATAATTTTTAAGAACTAATTTGTTTTTAATGTGCAACTAGATGTTCATACATAAAAGAACAGTTTTAATGCATATTTGGCTATAAAAAGTGGCTATAGTGTGTTAAATTAGAAAAATAATGACAGCGTGCCCATCGCGTTTTTGGCGGGAAATCCCGATTTACCCATATAATCGCTCATATACACAATTTTACCATAAAAACTGGTTCATTTGTCTCTTTTCTGCTTAAAAATATATAAAAGTATACAAATAGAACGAATAACATGAAAAAATAACGCTAACACAGAGCCGATGTTGATATTTTGCATTTATTACAGTATAGCACGTGTTTCCCTCTAGGTCAGTGCCAACTAAATCATTTTCCATAGGCCGTAATGTTAACAAAATGCCGTGTAGCTTCTATACCAACATTGCTGGCCATGCATGTTATATACCGATTTGTTCGTTGATTCAAGCTTTATACGAATCTAAATAAAAAATATAGCATGACCGGCTCTTTTTCGCGCTATTTGCGTCACAAGGTACCCTGCAGTGAATTTTCAAAATTTCCCGCCCCCGTCCCCTTTAGCGGATCGGGAGCTAGGGAAAAAATCCGGGCATCGACATTTTAATTGCAATTATTTTTTACTTATATATATCATATTCAAACAATAAACCAAAAGAAAACTTAATTGATAGCCAATCACATCTTCTGTCACATTTAAAATAACAGGCCCCCTCACCCTACAGGTTTTTCTCCAATCGAAGCAGGTCTTTTAGTTGACTCTGACCGTCCGTCCGTCCGTCTGTCCGTCCATCCGTCTGTCCGTCAGTCACAAAAACTTTAACCTTGTGCGTAACTTTTGAATGGTAAGTGATAGGGCTTCGATATTTCACATGTATATTCCTTATGACAAGACCTTTCCATGGGTATCAAAATTTTTGACCTTGTGACCTTGACCTTGGACTTTGACCTACTTTTAACCGTGCCCATTACTTTTGAATGGAAAGTGATAGGGCTTTCATATTACACATGTGTATTCCTTGTGATAAGACCTTTCCATAGATACCAAAATTTCTTACCTTTTCACCTCGACCTTGGACTTTGACCTTATTATCCAAACCTTTAACCTTGACCATAACTTTTGAATGGAAATTGATAGGGCTTTCATATTTCACATGTGTATTCCTTTTGACAAGACCTTTTCATGGATACCAAAAATTTTGACCTTGTGACCTTGGACTTTGACTTTGACCTACTTATTAAAAACTTTAACCTTGACCGTAACGTTTTAATGGAAAGTGATAGGGCTTTCATATTACACATGTGTATTCCTTGTGAAAAGACCTTTCCATGGATACCAAAATTTTTGACCTTGTGACCTTAACCTTCGGCATTGACTTACTATTCAAAAAATATAACTTTGAACATAACTTTTGAATGGAAAGTGATAGGGCTTTCATATCACACATGTGTATTTCTTGTGACAATACCTTTCCATGGATATCAAAATGTTTGACCTTGTGACCTTGACCTTGGACTTTGACCTACTTTTCAAAAAACTATAACCTTGTCCAAAACTTTTTAATGGAAAGTGATAGGGCTTTGATATTTCACATGTGTATTTCTTGTGAAAAGATCTTTCCATGGAGACCACAATTTTTTACCTTATGACCTTGACATTCGACTTTGGCCTACTTTTCAAAAACTTTAACCTTGACCATTACTTTTGATCGAAAAGTGATGGAGCTTTCACATTTCACATATGTATTCCTTGTGACAAGACCTTTCTGTTGGTAACAACATTCTGACCTTGTGTCCTCATGCTTGGACGTTGACCCACATTTAAAAATTTCAACCTCGACCATAAGTTTTGGATGGTACTTTAAATGATAGGACTTTAATATTTCACAAGTGCATACGTATTACTTTCATAAGCTCTGTCCCTTGGTAACAAAACAAAAGTTTGGACCCTTTGGCCTTTACTTGGAGTTTAATCTTTCATATTTAGGATGTTGATAATATATGAGATATATTATGAAAACTTAAGAAGGGGGTTCTATAAACATTCTTTAAAGACAAACACCCAAAAGCGGGGGACCACAATTCCTTGAATTTATTGTCTTTAGATCTGAAACGTTATTAGGATGGAGAAGATTTAGACATTTTCAATTATTCATTTGTTTTATTGTATTGTGTTATACATATATATATATATAAATACATGTATTTATTTTGTCTCTTTTATTCTTTCTATTTGAGTAATCGTGTGCCTTTGTATTCATCTCCTTGTGACTATATTTTTTCATGAAATTTGGTTATATATTGGTTATATATGTTCTTTATCCAACATCAAAATGAATGCATGATTTGCATTTTGCAGTGGAGTCAGAATGAAAATTAACAGATTTTATTTTAAGTCTTCGGAATTTATGGAGCTCCTAAAGAGTTGAGAGTAAGAGTTTTAAATGAGTTCCCTGCCACGGTCACCATAACACTTTCTATATAGACATAACCTCAGACAGTGCATGTTTTGAAGTACTGTTTTGTGAACATCGATGGCAGTGCGGCTAGTAAAACAGGGGATGATTACTCCTCCCGGGCACCTGGTTCCACCTCTAGCTTGCTCAATGCTCAATTCGGTGCTCTGTTATGAGTGCTGTTAAGATTATCATCGGTATATACTTCTTCATATTCTTATTTTCAATAAGACATTATTCAAATTCAAGAATTGAAATCAACGAAGAGAAACTATCAATCAAAAATGAAAATTTAATGACTGACCTTCATTCTAAGTTTTCGTTTTCCCGTCAAAATCCATATGTTCTTCTAGTCCATTATTGGATATAGCAAATGTTCTGTAAAACAAATACTAAATTTGAGTTACTGATATCCTACTTAACACATTATCTTCAACTGTGTACATGTATATGTATAGCCAGGTGCAATGTACACGTGAATTTGCAATAAAAAAAGAAATATACATTTTCGCCCGGGCACCTGGTCCCACCTCTAGCTTGCTAGAGGTCCGTCGATGCTCAATTTTTTTTAAAGTATTTTGTGGGTACTGTTGAGATTATCGTCAGGATCTTCTTTAACACATTTGATACATCATACAATTTATGAAAACATCTTATTTTATAATGCATAACATTCAATTCAACTTTGTTGATGTTCCGTCTGCCAATAGCCTCTTCGAGGTGAATATTATGATAAATCATTTATCTTTCAATAATCAATTATAATTGATGAAAATAAAAGCTACTTTGAAAAAACTCTATTGTGTTCCCAAATACATTATTACTCTCAACTGATTTAATTGCGTGGTGTTTTATGTACGCGGTTTGTTAGATTGTAAGTAGATGTAGCCAATTGCAGTGGCTATACCTTTGTGGTATCGGTAAAAAATACACTATCAATACATTGTCATGGTTTTAAGTACAGTAATTTATAGCATTCAGGCAAGTAGCGATTCATGATTAAAAACTCACGAGTTTTACTATTGAATTGTTATAGTTACTGTAAGAAACTCACAAATGTTAAACATCTTCAAATTCAATAGCATCATTTAAGATCAGATAAATTTACAGCATGGACCAGAGATGTACGTTTCAGGTACTACCTTTACTACCTAAATCCACTGTTGCAAACTCAAGATATTTTTTCTATAGAATGACAAATATGGATAATGACCATATCCCTGTTTACAACACAAAATCGATAACCCAGAAAATCAGAAACCGAAGGCATACAAAAACAGGATAAAACAGGAACCAAAGCAAACAAACAAAAACCTCCTCTAATGTATAGAAAATATGAGAATTTGGACAATTGCGAATTGCAAGAGACATAAATTCTTCATCATTCATACATGTATAAATTGGAATGCTTGTATCTTAAATTCGAAACTAGATGGTAAAAATGAAATTATTTTCCAGTTATTGTGGACCTAACCGGTGAATATTATGTACCGATTTCCGATGGGTTTTATTTTGCATGAATCAGTATTTTCTCAAAATGCCTGATTCTTACATGGAACTGTATTTGAAGTCAAACATTGACATTATTGCGATTGATGATAGTATCAATCTTGTTCTTGTTATGAATATTTCCCGCTATTATTACAATGTCAACCCCTTTACAAGGATTGATAATTACATAGAAATGATTTAAATCAATTTAAGAGTACAGATATATAGGTTAAGTCTAATTATATGTTTAACTTAAAAGATTACAAAGATATTGCCGATGTTTTTCACTAGAAATCTTGTACGTGCTATTCGTGTCATCTTCAATATTTAATCAATACAATTATTATGATAATACTTCACGGTCGTATAACACGTGATACACAAATAATCTAGAGCACGGGAATCTTCTTCGATTAAACAAGGTAAATACTGTATAAATGTACTTCATATGTATTTATTTTAAGCCTTTCATATGATCATTATCAACAGTAATATGATAGTAATTTCTTCCACTTAAGAATAAACGTACATTCAGAAAGCACTTCAGCAGAAATATTTCGATGCTCATCGCATGATATGATAAGCGAGTTCGGTCTGTCAACAATTAATCTCAATGGAAATAAATTGCGCATGATATAATGTTACACGCCTCCAAGTTTATATCATCATTTAAGAACATATATATTTGCAGCATGGACCAGACATGCACGTCTCTTGAATAACCCTCGTCTGTGATCCTCAATTCAAACAATTAGATATGACCAAAGATTGTGGGAAAATTATGTCCAAAACAATACTGAAAGACTGGACAGGATGTCTTGGATATATTGCTGCAGGATCAACTTGAAATTTGTAGAACATTTTGTGAGCAGAAATTTTCGTATGCGTTTGAAGGCTAATGGCTACATGCGCACTCAGGGATTCAGGTCCACCAGCAATGACACTCAACAAGTTTTAGAAATGTTACACGTCTTCAGATTTACAGCAAAATTAAGAACAGATACATTTGCAGTATGGATCTACATGACACTCCGTCGACGCAGTCGAACATACTAGCTCAAGTTAATGTTTTTCAAAAGGATGCATCTGTTCGATTAATGTTAACTTATCGTAATAAGTAAATACTTCATTTCCTATATTCTATATAATGAATTAATAAAGTCATGATTTCTCCTAATCAAAAGGAAAGTTAGCGAATAATTAAATTTTTCTGCTCTATAATGATGCTAATGAATTTAAATACCACTTGTACCACTTGGTGAGTATCACGGCTGGTGGACCAAGAGTCCCCGAGGGCACATGCTCTAGGTTATTATTTGCGCATCATTAGCTACGCAACCGTTAAATAAATACATATAATTATGTAAAGACAATATCAACCTTGTTTAATGAAAGAATATTCCGATGTAGTAGATTATTTGCATATCACGTGATATATCACCGTAAGTAATATCATCGGGACCTTTCAGTGAAAGAGCTTTGATACCAACTTAAAAGTATAATTCGTTCATTCAACGATTCAATTATAATTGTGACATTAGCTAGCAAATGTCAGAAGTATACAAACTTTTATCCTGTTTTCTTTTTGTGCATTATACAAAACCACTGCAGTGCAGTGGGTCTATGCTTGCGGAAAATTCTAAAACCGAGAACATAGTGAAATTAAAACCACTTCAATCACTTCTCCGTTTGAAATTTGTCTTATCTTAGCATTAATGATAAAGACTTTATATGGGTTTGAAATAGATAATGATACCTCATAAATTCATGTTGCCTTAATCTTTTTGAATATTACGTTATAAATTGGTTTGAGATTTTCTTCAATAAGGTATAGATTTGGAATACTTCCTTATTCTAACATTAGTGTCAATTGTAATTAAGATATCAAAGTTAAATACAATATCGACAAACACCGAAAGAGTATTGCCAATTTGGAAGGTTTCGTGATTGAATCCTTTTATCGATATCTGTCACTACTTTGGAGTGCATTTGTTATACACGTATGGTTATGTTTTGTACATGGATGACAGTTTTTAAATTTTTATAAAAGGTTTGAAATATATCCTCCAAAATCAATTATTTTCGCCAAAATGACCTACATCTTTACCTCAGATCTTTAAAGACATATATTCGCTTCTTTGGTGCCATTGTGTACATGGCTGGCAAATTCGGTTTTCTAGGGCGAGTGGTTTTCTTCAACAGAGGGGATGGTAGGACGGACAGCATCTTTCTATATAATTCGTCCCACCTAATGCATGTCGTATAAAAATCAAAAGTTTAATTTAATTTATCATTTAGTAAAATGTTTTGTCAAATAACCACATACCTTTTATTTTAGATATTAATTCAGAAATATATTCCTTGTATCAGTGTTTCTTGAATCATAATACATGAAGATATTCATATAATTGTTTGTTAAGTCCTGTGTCTCAAGAATATGCAAAATTCAAGTTGACCATGTAAGAAGATATTTGGTCAACATATGCTTTAAACATCTTAGTAGGTTATATGTATATATATGCATTATGACTTGGTATTATTAATAGATTTCAGCGAAGAATCGATGTTTCTAAATAAAGAAAACTCGTGCAACTATTTTTTAAAAAAAATTCTACCTTACTTTGAAATCAAGGTTATTTGCATGATCGAGTCATTATATTAGAAATGACTCATGTTACATAAGGAGGTTTCATAACACATATGCCAATATCTAAGTTCAAAATTTTACAAGAATGCCACATGAAAAGTCAACTACGCTAAATGATTATATATTAATAGAATCTATCAACCCTTTGTACAGGAACAGGGAAGTCCAACCCGAGTATCAAAGATCTGCAGTCCGCGACGAGGCTTGTCGAGTCGTGGACGTTGCACATCTTTGATACGAGGGTGGGGTTTTCCTGTCTCTGTACAAAGGGGTGATTGATTATTTTTCATTCACCCATATATTTTCATATAATTATTTAATTAATAATCATTACTTTTTTTTCGTTAAATGTTGCACTATGTGACGTCAAACACAACTAAACCTACGTAAACGTCTATAACGTCACAATAGGGGGGTTCGAGACAAACATCCGGGGGTGCGAGACAGAGTTGTCTCAGAACGAGTAAATCAGTAGATATCTCTGTCCGGGGTGAGAGAAATTTATATCTATTTCAAAAATGTTATGGGATTCTCTATTTGCACCTTTTCTTCGTATAAAATATTTCTTCATATGACATTATAAACAAAATTAGAACAATCGAAGGTATACCGCATAGCCATCGGAAATGCGTCTGGATTATCAAAGGCCTTTTATACCGTGAGTTTTATGCTTAAATGACCAGACGGACAATCGGCATCCTACTTACACTCCAATCATGCAAATATTTATAATGACCACATCCCTATATACAGCACAAACTTGATAATTCAGAAAATTATAAGCCGAAGGCCGAGGTTATTTCTAACGTTTTTATTTCATTAGAGGCGACAATTGAAACATGATTGACTTTAATTGTATGAAGAAAAATGTGCACATCAGAAAAGTTATCAGGATACATATTAACGATACTCTTTAGAATGTGACCATGCCTCCATTTTTAAATGTGACCATTTCTCCATTTTTAAATGTGCATTCATTTGGATATTAAAGTACACTATTTCTCTTTGATACTTGACCAGGGATGGTTTGTCTTTATGCACTTTAAACACTTTGATAGCTATCTATTCTCAGTTAGTTCAATGCTTTATAAATATATATATTTCACACAAAGAATCCAGGTCAGGTTTTTTTTTTGTTATGCTATTTGTATTTGAATATCAAGGACGTCTAGATACTTAATACATGGAAATTAAACAGTGATTGTAGAACTTGGAGGTTTACCAGCTCTGATCTAGGTTTCGATATGTTCTTATTCTTTAGAATTACGGAATTCACGTAGGCAATTGAATTAAAGCGCTATCAACTGTATAAAATATATATAAGGGGTACATTTTTCCTTCATACTATAACTTCTCTTAAGAGAAGACAGAGCCCCGACCACCTGTCCTCTCTGAATGTCAGTCGGACTCCTCGGGTGATTACATACATGAGCTCGCTACAGCCGGCAGAGTACGGACTGTATTACGCATGTCTTCTTTTTATATCCATTTACATACTAGTATTAATCTGTGTCTCTGGGGCCTCTGCGTTTCGCGGTCTTGTTTGTGTGATGTCATCTTACAGTGAGGAGGTTGTTTTACACCACAATTATACGTTCTTTGAGACATCTGGGTAATTGGAGAAGTGAGAGGGTTGTGCGCACGTAATCCAGGATAACCACACCATTTGCTACCTGCGTGACAAATGGCCGTCCAAAGTCGGCACCGGTTGCCCATTGGTCTCGTCGGTTTATGTGTAGTCTTTAGTATTTGATGTTTACATGTCGTGTGTCTCTTTTCCGTCTCGTGCTGTACTCGTCTTTTGTGTTTTTGCATCGGGTGTTTTTGAGTTTTGCTGTTGATGCTGCAGCGGGGTCTTGTTGGAGATCTCCTCCCTTCTTTAAGATAAATAAGACCCCAAAGGAGGAAATTTACACTAAGTAGCAGAAATACCAGGGGACGACTTTGAGGACTAGCCATGACATTATGAGACTCAGATAATAAAAGATAAGGAGGACGCATGCCTTTCCCTTTGCTTGTCTTGTCATTGATACATATATCACCTGACATTGAAAACCTCAAGATATTTTGTTTATTAAACGTGTATGCGTTTAGGGAAACATCTTAGTATTCGTATAAGAGGAATTGACTTGACCACATAATCCGAAAACATTATAATCTGCTATATGGTGGATGACAATCTTATGTCGGCACTGGGTGCAATTTAATAATACTCTGTCTACCTCCTTTTATATGCAATTATTCATATTTCTTTGAGAAAAGAATTTTTGTTGCATATCTCATCTGGGAGTGTTTTAGTTGTCTCTATATCTTTCTTGGTGTGAAGTTGCATGTCCATTGTTTGGTTTGTGATTTTGGTATTTTGACAGGTGCAGTTGGAGCAGTTAAACAAGTTCCCCGTGACCCTATCTATGAAATATGGTAATTACTCCTTTCCAGCTCTGCCGACTGAAATAAGCTTTGCGTTGGCCCTCTATCAATAAGACCTCATATATTTTATTTTGCCATTTCTGAAACTTATCATGATTTATTAAAAAAAATATATCATCGAAATTACTTAGCTGCATCTCTCCAATGCTACTTTGGTACGCATTTTATTGAACATGTTTAACTTTGCTTCTGATTCGACCCTTCGGAAAATTTTGAGCTGCGCACTTTCTGCAAAGTAAATGAACAAATTTCAATTTCTTAAATAAAAACAAGAGGGCGCTACTGAAAGGAACTGTGTCTAATCATCACTTTGGTTGAAAGCATCACTGATGAGGATTTTTTTCGAAACACACCTCTTGATACATTAAAATTGGTTGAAATTTTCTTCAAGAGGTTAAGGCCGATGGATACTTTTGAAATTAGCCTGTTTACCCTGCATTTTTTTTTTTGGATAAAATTGAAAGAACAACTTAATATCTTGCAATTGAAACCTTAATGTAAGAGATCAACCACATATTTTCTTAAAAAATACAGTTCAAGGCCACCCATTGAAAATACAAAATGGCTATTTTCAACAAATACATAATATAGTTATAACATGTACACTTATTTATTGATGAATGTTCTGAAACATTTTCTTTTACATCAGTTTTATGGAAAATAATTCAGTATACATTCTTAATAGAAAAATTGTAGGAATTTCTCATGATAATATGAAATTTTGGTATTTTTAAACCATAACGTTCATTGAAAAAAAGTAATGATTTTTCACTTTATTGCCAATTTTTCAAAATCAAAGTTGTTAAGGTATACTTTTATTTGCATTAATATTAAGCACTATATCTTAGGTCTATAAAAAGACTTACTAGAAGAAGCCTACCCAGAGTATTTGTGTACAATTGTATATTGAATATGTATACCCCTTTATTTCAAACATCAATTTTGTTGTAAATTTTTTCAATTTCATGCAAAATTTCTTTAAATCTATGTGTAATAATGTATACTTTATTTCATAAATAATAGAAATTATATATATTGTTTCAAAAAAGTAGCAATAGAAGAAGCCTCCCCTCACCTATTGTATATGACTGCACTAAGAATACATATACCCCCTTAATTAAAACGTCAATTCATTTAGTAAATATTTTCACTTTCTTGCCAATTTCTCAAAATCTTAGGTGTTAAGGTATACTTTTATTTGCCATAATATTAAGAACTATATCTTAGGTCTATAAAAAGACTTATTAAAAGAAGCCCACCCAGAGTATTTGTGTACAATTGTATATTGAATATGTATATCCCCTTATTTCAAACATCAATTTTGTTGTAAAAATTTCACTTTCATGCAAAATTCTTTAAAACTATGTGTAATGATGTATACTTTATTTCATAAATAATAGAAATAATATATTATGTTTCAAAAAAGTAGCAATAGAAGAAGCTTCCCCTCACCTATTGTATATGGCTGCACCTTGAATACATATACCCCCTGAATTAAAACATCAATTTATTTAGTAAATATATTCACTTTCATTACAATTTCTCAAAACCAAAGGAGTTAAGACATACTTTAACTTGCATAAATATTAAGAATTATATCTTAGGTCTATAAAAAGACTTATTAGAAGAAGCCTTTCCACAGTATTTGTGTGCAATTGTATATTGCATATGTATACCCCCTTATTTTGAGCATCAATTTTGTCGTAAAAATTTTCACTTTCATGCAAGATTTTTTCCAATCTATTTGTTATGATGTAAACTTTATTTCATAAATGATAGGAATGATATATTAAGTTTTAAAGAAGTCACAATAATAGAAGCCACCCCTCACTTATTGTATTTAATTGCACCTTGAATACATATACCCCCTTATATAAAACATCAATTTTGTAGTAAATATGTTGACTTTTATGCAAAATTTTGTAGAATCAAATCTGTAAATATGCTATTTTTATCTCATGAATAAAAACAAACATATATTAAGTTTATAAAAAGTCACTAAACTCTTTATCTAGTAAAGAAGAAACCTACCCTCACCAATTATGTATGACTGCATCTTGAATATATATACCCCTCATTTGAAACATCAATAATTTTGTTATAACACTTACTTCAATCATGTTCATGGAGAATTTCTTGAAATTTCATGTGTTATTATGAATAGTTAATTCTTATAAATCGTAATGTTTTTTTCAAAACCTATAATAGATGAAGCCTTTCCTCAAATGTAATGTATGACTAGTAAATCAATGTACTTCTTGAATAGGAACATTGCCAAGAAAATGAAATTTCCATACGTTTCATGAAAATTCATGACAGAAGACTTCATGAACATAATATGAATCATTTATAAACTCCATACGTTCAAGAGTTTAGATGCTGAGCAACATTCTTAGTTAGTTTATTTATTTATTCAATTTTTTTTGGTGTTGTTGTTGTTTTTTACATGCATTTAGGGATTCTATCAATCTTTGTATCTTAGAGCCTCCAACTGCCTCACTATAAATTCACTGTGGGTCCAATTGTGCCAATCAAGTCAGTACATTTGTCTTTATATAGACACAGAGTTACACAGTCTTTACCAGTAATGATAGGATCATTCAGTCCTTATACATGTTACTATAAGATACTCGAACCATGTTTATCAAATAATTTGAATGTACAACTATAAGTAAATAATCATAATATTCATAACAAATCCAGAACAATATATGAAACATGCACTTTAATTTAACACATTGAAATCTTGGCCCTGTCAAGGACAGAGCTGCTGAGAGCAGCCCACAGTTCAAGAGCTGACATGCTGGAATAATTATCCATGTTAACTTAACCCCTTCCCAACCCCTTCACAAGTTACCCAGCCTGTTGAAGTGTTTGACATGGACCATGCACAGCTCAAATTCTGACTGTCATACATTTCCGATCATCTAAGCCAGGATGTATCTCCTCAACCAACATGCTGAGAGAAATTTTAATGGAATTAAACCAAAAGTCCGTCAAACACAACTTCGAATTTCCTCGTGTAACTTAAATGACAGAAATTTTTAGAACTTACGAATTTGAGGTTAAATTACGCTTTAAGATGGCTTCTTGATGTCGCAAAATAGACAAATTTGGCAAAATGCCCCTTTGAACTGTGAAATATCACCATATTTGTCTAAAATAATCTCATTTTCTGTACCTGCGACCACCTGTTATTGCTACTTAGGAAACCGGCGACGCATTGTAAGATCAGAACCGGATGCGCGAAAGTTCCCATCGGCCTGAAAAAGTTTGGTCACTTTTGTGTACTATATGAAGTGTATATTTTATATAAGTCATATAATAGTACGTTATTTCATATATAAATACAGAGTGGTATATCATCGTTAAAATTGAACCTTTGACTCCATGACGAACCTTGTCCATACCTCTATAGAGATGACAGGACCTCGACCACTTGTTCTCTCTGAATGTCAGTCGGACTCTTCGGGGATAACATATATGACCTCGCTACAGCCGAGAAAGCACGGACTGTATTACGTACGTCCTCTTTTTATATCCATTTACACATTCATCTGTGTTGCTAGGGCCCCTGCGTTTTACGGTCTTGTTTGTATGTGGTCATCTTACAGTGAGGATGTTGTTTTACACCATAATTATGCGTTCTTCTATACCTCTGAGTAATCGGAAAAGTGGTAGGATTGTGTGCATATAATCCAGTATAACCACACCGTCTATTAGTTACGTGGCAGATGGCCGTCCTAAGTCGGCACCGATTGCCCTTTGGTCTCCTTGGTTTATAGGTGATCTTTTATGTTTAACGTTTCTATGGTGTGAGTTGATGTTCCTTGTCCCTTTTGCGTCATTTTCTTTTGGAGTCTGTTTTGTCTTTTCTGCATTGGGTGTTTTGGGGTTTTGCAGTGGATGTTGCAACCGAGTGTTGTTAGAGATCCCTCCTTTCTTTCACCTTGTTGAGAACGACACTGTTAGTTTGGATTAAAGAAGAGATAAAGCAGAAGCATTAAAGTCATGAAATTCATGAATGACAATCAAATAGGAAACCCGAAATCAGCACTCAATAATTACAATCTTTAGTGTTGTTTGAATTTGATTGCACTTGGGCTAATCCGAGGCAGTGGACCCTGTCCTTTATCAACCAGCGGACTCCCAAATAGGTGCAGATGTTATATATAAAGTCGGTAAACTCCGTACGGCGGCTTCGCCTAGCATTCAAAGCAGGCCGCTCATACCGCTACGCCACGGTGACAACCCTAAAAAGAGTTGTTCCTATGACGTCCATATGAATACGGCCCACTCAGCACACACCGGAAGTGAAGAATTCGTTGTTGTTTGAATTTGATTGCACTTGGGCTGATCCGAGGCAGTGGACCCTGTCCTTTATCAACCAGCGGACTCCCAAATAGGTGCAGATGTTATATATAAAGTCGGTAAACTCCGTACGGCGGATTCGCCTAGCATACAAAGCAGGCCGCTCATACCGCTACGCCACGGTGACAACCCTAAAAATAGTTGTTCCTATGACGTCCATATGAATACGGCCCACTCAGCACACACCGGAAGTGAAGAAATCGTTGTTGTTATACAACAGGGTCCACTGCCTCGGATCAACGAATTCTTCACTTCCGGTGTGTGCTGAGTGGGCCGTATTCATATGGACGTCATAGGACCAACTCTTTTTAGGGTTGTCACCGTGGCGTAGCGGTATGAGCGGCCTGCTTTGTATGCTAGGCGAAGCCGCCGTACGGAGTTTACCGACTTTATATATACAATCTTTAGGCTTCATTTTGACTTTTTCCTGTATAGTCGATTACATAGTCTACAGAAAAGAAAATGAAAACAAAAAGGACTCTCTGTTAATTTGATCAAAGAAAACAATATATTTCATAACTACATGTACAGAAGTGTTTGATCAGTTGTATACCTTGTCAGTTGAAATATATACAATCAAATAAAACTAATTCAAAGGTTCTACATTTACGATGGCATTTGTTTCAAATTCTTCAAATTCATTCTAAAGATAGAAAAACAGTAAACCAGCGTATATACAGTGCCATATCTGCCAGGCTGTTCTTATTGCCCATAGTGAACAACATTAATTTCATTTGTCATCGATTGCTGTTAATCGCTCTCACTGGGTTCATTACGATTTCCTTCCTTTCTTTTATTTGGTTCGAGGTACGAACCAGAATCAGAATTTCGCCCCACAATTTCATCAACATCATAAGCATAGTCGTATACTGACTCGTTACCAGATTCATGATAAGGATGTGACACAGGAGAATTGTATGGCACAGAGGACATATAGTTAACAGCTTCCATCCGTTCTCGTAGATATGCTATCCTGCAAAGATAAAATTAATAAATTAATTTGAAGACATAAGATAAGTGTTTATAAATTGTTTGATTACCATGCGTGAACATGGATGTGGCGGATGCGGCTAGCCAAACAGAGGATGCTTACTCCTCTCTGGCACCTGGTCCCACCTCTAGCTTGATAGTGGTCCGTCGATGCTCAATTGTGCTCTATTGTTGGTGCTGTTGAGATTATCGTCAGGATTGTCTTTAACCTATCAGTAGACCGACCAATTGAAAGAAAAAATTACTTATTTTTCGGCTTCAGTTAATAATTTTTAAGCATGGCTGGATTTACCATGCTTCGTCTAGGTTGACATTTTTTTTTCAAAACAGATGCCTTTAACGATAAGGTCTGATTCTGTATCATTTAGATAAAAAGGAGAGAAAGGTGTGAAAGATATTCCTTGTAGTTACTTTGATCTTTCCAGAAAGTTTGTAAATATCATGCGGAATTCTTTATGGGAAAGAACGTTCCTTTAAGATCAAAACAGAAACAGTTGAAAGGCTTATGAACTTGTCAAGCATTCTGAGTAAATGACGTTCAGTTTTTACCCTCAATGATTAAAGCAATTTCGGTAAAACAAGCATTGTATGATTCTTGATAATCTAATAGTGAAATTGTGATAGAAATATTGCATTTTCCATAAGTTTGTCAATTTCATATGTCCTTGCAGTATTCCGTTGCTAAAATCTCAAAATACTGAGAGATTAATGCAACGCTAATCATCGGAATCAGAAGATAGAAAACAATCAAGTTTGACACTAGTGCAAAAGAATCGTTTACTACTGAAGAGAATTAAAACATCCAAATTACGTGTCTAGTACATAACATATATCATAATTTCAATATTGACAATTTTATCCACTAGGCTGGTATATCTGTTGGTGGACTGTAAGTGTATCGCTCACCTTGTATTAGTGTTTATGCACTGCATTGAAATATATATCATAATTTTACTGTCAACAAATTAGACCTAAATTTCTTAAACTAAGGGGTATCTTCCTCATTGCATAGCTCTGTCCTTAGCTGCGTTTCGGCATATTTTTTCGGTCATTAAGCTCCTTGCGCCTACCGTCCAACGATTTTTGGCTATATTTTTCATTTTCATTTAAATACGCTTCTGAATAAACCCTACACATAATTTGGAGCCGCTCATTTTGGCAATATGAAATTGAAGCTCTGTATTGTGGATGAGGCCAGGAAAATTCATTTTGGCTTTATTTAAACTGTTTGGCACGAAGTACTGCTGACGAGGATTAAAATATCCGAAACACGCGTCTAGTACAGCAAAATTAGTACTATAGAACATATTTTTTTCAATACTGACAATTAATAAATAAAAGAATGGAGCTCACCTTTTACAAAGGAATACTACTACACAGCCAACAAGGATACAGATTAGAAGAAAAACTCCGCTACCTTCAATAAAAAAAAAACAACATATAACACGTGATAGAGTTACATATCGATTCATGTCGTTATAAATTAGTTTTAGCATAGAAAAAGGATAATAACTCGAACGTGTGTTAAAAGAACATGCATCTTAAGCTCGTAAAAAAAGTTCCCCGCGAGGGGTTTGACAGTAAGTGTTTTGAATATACTTCCCTGACATTGTCGCCATAGCACTTTCTATATAGACATAACGTCAGACAGTGCATGAAGTTTTTATATTTTCATTTCCATGCTTCATAAACAACGACGGCGGGTGCGGCTAGCCAACAGGGGATGCTTACTCCTCCCGGGCACCTGGTCCCACCTCTAGCTTGCTAGGGGTCCGTCGATGTTTAATTTTGCGCTCTATTGAGAGTGTTGTTGAGATTATCGTCAGGATCTTCTTTGACTCATTAAAAAGGAGAGGGAAGGGGAGCGTGCAGAAAGGCTGACACCCCCACCCCAAAAAAAGAAATAACACACAATATGCTGGAGGAATTATTTCAGCCCGAAGGGCCGTCGAATATCCCCCCCCCCCCGATTCCGAACCGTACAAACATAATTCAGACCCACCAACCTGTGTTCTGTACGTATCGTTACTAATATATTATCAAAGTGATGAGATCCAGAAATTCACAAGTCTAGTACTTAACCCTGGTCAGTGATCCTTAAATCTTAACAATGTAATATGCCAAAAAGGATTAGAGTTACTATGTCGGAAAAGCGTACAGAAAGACGTAGCAGGATGGGTGGAATATGATGATGCAGAAAACTCATACAAACACATGTATCATCAGAAAGCTCTGTGCAAGCACAGGAAATATCGGGCTGGATGATTTAACCTTTAACGGTTACTGTACTTCAAAACATTTAAAAGAATTGGATGTAGACATTACATACGATACACATTATGTCTGCGTTTCAACACAGAACTCCTTATTTTAGCCAAGTCCTTCAAACCTAAGTTGATCGTTTCTTCGAACACACGGATAAATTTCTGGTTACAAAATTACTTGAAATATCTGACAAGTGTGTCCTATGGCATCATATCCTACATATCCTTCTACGTCTTTTGGTATTTTTCGGACATAACTTGCACAGTCGTTTGACATATTTCATTGTTTAAATTGAGGTTGAGTGACGAGGGTTAAGTACCCAAAACTTAAATGTCTGATCCATGCTACAAATGTATATGTTCTTATATGATGTTTTGAATTTGAAGACTCGCAACAGTTGTTGCTTATGCCATCCAAGTCAAGATCAAAGTAGGCCTAAAGAACAGGAAAGAATAATCATAGAAAAAAACCCCAAAGTAGCATTTGTAAGGAAAGGAGGGAATCTCAAACAAAACCTAGTTGCAGCACCAAGAGTAATACCCCAAATCATCCACTGTAAAAACACAAAGAAGACACGCACAGAAAGACACTAACATGCTACAATTAACACCAAATCACCGAGAAACATCACGCACAAATGACAACATTGTACACATAAATCAACGAGTTACTGGGCAGTCGTAGCTGACTTAGGACGGCCATCCTCCACGTCAGTGGCATATACGGTATTAAGGTTTGTTAATGTGTAACGGATGAGTCAGCATGTAGGTCACATATCTTGATTTACTTTAATCGAACTTACCCAACAATAATACAGGTTGTGTCAGGATGTATCCTTCCAAAGATGTACCATTCTCTTTCTCTGTAAGAAGTGTAAATACGTGGAGAATTAACAAGATGAAGCAGATGTGAACAATTCAAACGAGTTTAAGCATCCTCTTTTTATACTTACTTGTTGTTTTGGCTTTTGTAGTAGCATATATTCCATGGTCTTTCAACGTAGGATCTCTAGTACCGCTATGGAAATGTGATAAAAAAGTAATAAGTTCTAAATTCATGAAGATATATTGATTTTATAATTAATTAAAGCTCATTTTGTCTTCACATTTCATGATAACTTGGAATAGTGATTTACTTCTTTTGTTGTTTGTCCAAGTAAGATTATTCTTCTTGTATCATTTTATGTTGTAGTTTGTCTTGGTCTTCCCGTTTTGTCTTTGATATCTATCTACTGTGAATGGTTCTTGACTTTATTAGATTGTTTACATTTTAAATATGTGTATTCTCGCATGTGTTTCTGTCCTTGCATGCTTCCCATATTTTCATGATCTCTTTTTCATTCAGTTACCTTGCTGACTTACTCAATCACTTAATTGTTGATAGGTGTTATATATCATATCAATAATTCTCATTAATAGAATAATATTTACATTGCAAGTTGATTTCCTATGTCAATCGCCTATTCAATTTTGAAGTTCATTTCACGATGAACACAGGTTGACCCCAATCACATAACGTGCGCAAAAGAAGTTCAAACAGTGGGAGGTGCATACTGATGCTGAATTTGCGATCAGGAGGAGATTTCCAACATGCGTGCGGGGAATGAGACGATAAAAAAGAGAGGAAACAGACAGGGACAACCAAAAAAATCCTTGAAATCATTGAATAGAATAATGATGTGTACGCAATACGCTTGTTTCAATATGTTTCATGAGATATAATCACATTTGATTATGATAATAATAATAGTAGTAAATAAGTAACAATATGTAGCAAATGACCGTTCAAGCGAGCATCAGTGTCCCCTCTGATGCATTTCTCTTGTTTCAAAGTGTCGAGACTTAAACAAATTTACATTCAAAAGTTTGCATTGTGTTGTGAAATCAATGTTCACCGTCTTTCCTAATTCTTTATTAATATTTGATAAGGAATATTTTACTTTGTGTAATTGGCATATTCGTTTTGTTGTTTTCATTTCATATAATTTTTTTTTTCATATTTTACATTTTCCTGCTTTAGTTCATAATGTCTTCTTTACTTATCTTTTTTTCGAAATGAAATATGTTCAATCACTTATAAACATTCATTGACAATTTTTTACTTACGCTGTTGTATGGATTTGTAGACAATTTTGGACTGAAATGAATAAACATGATTTTTGATAACATTTTTTTTAATATTCTTCATTCTTCTTATTTATCATAAATCAACCCGCAACAACGTTAGTTCGGCGTTCTCACGACGATCAACATTAACTTCAAAATTAGGATAGGTCACTTCATCTTACAATTTGTCCTTGTTTTTTTTTTAATTTTTGACAAAAGAAGAACGTTCAAAAATTCAAATAATGTACATTTAGTCGAAAAAGTTTTTTGGTCAAAAAGGTGGTGATAATATGTAACATCCCTTCGTTCAAGCTTCGTCCAATGTAACATTCTGGATTCACCGGTGAACAAGAACCGATTATGAGATTTATCGATAATTCTTCCTTCTTCAGTACAAATTTCATTACATTTCATAAAGAAATGAAAATTTTAGAGCAGTCAATGCAAGCTGAAAATGTTTGCGATAATTTGTGCCCGACCAGTATTCAATTTCTTTTCTTAAGTAGATGACTAGTCTATCATATCTGTTAAACGTTTTCAAATTCAATAGCATCATATAAGAAAAGATAAATTTGCAGTATCGACCAGACAGCACGTTTCGGATACTTAACCCTCGTCAGTAATCCTCAACAACAACAACAACAACAACAACAACAAAATGCTTTATTCTCATAAACACAACAAGATCATTGAAGAGAAAGTTTTCAACACATAAATTCATAGGATGCATGTTAACATGGAGGACATGCCCTCTCTCTTATAACATATAATACTTTACATACTCTTTTTAATCTTAACAATGTAATAAGGCCAAATATTGAGAAAGTCACTATGTTAAAAAATGTATCGAAAGACGAAGCAGAATGGATGGGATGTTCTACAGGTCCCACGTTTAAGAAATTTCAAAAGGTTTAGATTACAGAAATGTTCGAATACGTTGAAGAAAAGATCAACCGAAGTTGATCGAACTTGGCTAAGTTTGCCCTCGGGGACTCCTGATCCACCATAAATGATACTCACCAAGTGGTACAAATGTTACATGTCTTCAAATTCAATAGCATCATTTAAGAACAGATAAATTTACAGCATGGACCAGACATGCACGTATCGGGTACGATACCCTCGTCAGTGATCCTCAATATAAACAATGTAATATTGCCAAAGATTGAGAAAAAAGGTTTTGAAAAGCGTTGGTAACAATTCATTTTTTTTTTCAGATTCGGTCCCTCTCTCATTTGTCACGAAATGTACATGTGTTCACCGATATTCCATGATTTTCAAATTATCTTATTATCAGCTGTGCATTTTTTAAGATCAAACAAATATTTTTCGGAAATAAATCTCAATGTAACCATAGATATACGAAGAGTATTGGAGGCGGTTTTCCTAGGAAATACTACTCATCACAGCCTCAAGTTCAATAAATTTTTATTTTTAGAAAGCTCAGTTAAACACTTGTCTTTCGATTTGAAAAACAAAATAATTTAAAAAAAAAGATTGAATTCATGTATCTATCGATCTCTCATAATTGCAATTCATAAGGAAATCGAATTCACATTTAGCAAGTAAGCATAGTTTTTGTAACTCCTATCTCTTCTTTTTTACGGCCATATATATAATATCAGGACTCGTGGTTAAACTGAATGAAAATTCTAAACTGATCTTAAAGAATCTTCTCGTCAATTCAATTTTGAAAATAGTTAAATATTATCAGATAATTACTTAAATTCCATCTGCAAAAATTCTTAAAGCTGAAATACCTTCATTATATCTTGCCGACATTTTCCTTTACTCGTACGAAGCTGAATTCATTCAATCTTTAGTCTCTGAAGGGAAAAGATTCTTAGCTTCTGACTTCAACTTACAGATACATAGACGACGTGTTGTCCATCAATAATCCAAAATTCACGGATTACCTGAGCAGTATCTATCCTTCAGACCTTGAAGTAAAAGAAACTACAGAGACAAATAATTCAGCATCCTATATGGACATAATGTTGTCCTACGACACTGATGGTCACATGAACACCTCACTCTATGACAAACGTGACGACTTCAATTTCAGCATTACAAACTTTCCTTTTCTGAGTAGCAACATCTCTTCATCGCCAGCTTATGGCGTGTTCATATCTCAGTTGATACGCTATGCCAGAGCAAGTACCAAAAATACGGATTTTGTTCTGAGAGCTAGGCGTCTTTCAGATAAGCTTCTCAGTCAGGGATATGTTTGTGACCGACTAACTTCGTCACTGAGGAAGTTCTACGGTCGATATGGGAACTCGTCACACACTATGATGTCCCACTCTCCAGAATGATGGATGATACTCTGTCATAGATCATTTGAACCATCCAACCAAAGACTGTACTCTATGTCTTCGAAATGGAAGTAATCGGATGTGACAGTTCTACCAAATTAAAGCGGTGGATGTTGCATGCAAGCAGGAGATGCTTACTCTTCCTTGGCACCTGGTCTCACTTCCATATCGGGAGTTCGCTTCTTTTCATATGGTGGACGTTTTTGTTTGTTTGCTTTGGTTCCTGTTTTATCCTGATTTTGTATGCCTTCGGTTTCTGATTTTCTGAATTATCGATTTTGTGCTGTATACAGGGATATGGTCATTATCCATATTTGTCATTTTGTGATTCATATTTCTATAGTGTGAGTTGGTCTCGTAGGTTTATTTTCTTCAAGAATGTATAGAGTAGGAACCTTCCGACATTATTCATGTCTTTATGGTATGAGTAAGTCTCGTTGGTTTATGTGTTGTCTTTTGTGTTTCATTTTTCTATTGAGTGAGTTGGTCTCATTGGTTTATATGTGGTCTTTTGTTTTTCTTTTTTCTATGGTGTGCATTGGTCTCGCTTGTTTGTATATGGTGTTTTGTGTTTCATATAGTGTGAGTTGGTCTCGTTGGTTTATTTGTGGTCTTTTGCGTTTCTTGTTTCTTTGGTGTAAGTTGTTCTCGTTGGTTTAAGTGTGGTCTTTTGTATTTCATTTTTCTATGGTGTGAGTTGGTCACGCTGGTTTCTGTATTGTCTTTTGTGTTTCATGTTTCTATGGTCACCGTGTGAGTTGGTTTATTTCTTTTCTTTTCTTTCCATGTTTCTATGGTATAAGTTGATGCTCCTTGTCCCTTTTACGTCTCTTTCTGTGGGTGTCTGCTCTGTGTTTTTGCATTTGGTGTCTTGGAGTTTTGCTGTGGGTCCTAGGCGTCTTTCAGATAAGCTTCTCAGTCAGGGATATGTTTGTGACCGACTAATATCGTCACTGAGGAAGTTCTACGGTCGATATGGGGAACTCGTCATACACTATGATGTCCCACTCTCCAGAATGGTGGATGATATTCTGTGATAGACCATTTGAACCACCCAACCATCCAACCAAAGATTGTACTCTATGTCTTCCAAAATGGAAGTAACCGGATGTGACAGTTCTACCGAATTGAAGCAACGTGTGTTGCATGCAAGCAGGAGATGCTTACTTACCTGGGCACCTGGTCTCACTCCCATATCTTGAGTTCGCTTCTTTTCATATGGCGGAGGTTTTTGTTTGTTTGCTTTGGTTCCTGTTTTATCCTGATTTTGTATGACTTCGGTTTCTAATTTTCTGAATTTTCGATTATGTGCTGTAAGCAGGGATATGGTAAGTATCAATATTTGTCATTACTAATTCATAGTAGAGAATAATCTTCAAAATAATTATTTTTTCCCGACTGTCCGTTTTCCTGTAAATTGTAATCATAAAGTGTAATCATTGAAGCGGAGTGATCGAATTATATGTCCCTGTGTGTGACGTGATGCGCACCCAAGCTAGTATTAAAGGCCATTTACAGGCAGTGAGGATATGCAACTCCCCTATGTTGCGTATTTGAATGATAGATAAAAACAAATGAGTTAAGGAAGATCCTGACGACAGTCTCAACAGCACTCACAATAGAGCACAATATTTAACATCGACGGACCAGCCAGAGGTGGGGCAAGGTGCACGGGAGGAGTAAGCATCCCCTGTTTGACTAGCCGCACCCGCCGGCGATGTTCATGCACGAAATGAAAAGAATATATTAAATGCATGCACTGTCTGAGGTTATGTCTATTTAGAAAGTGTTATGGCGACCATGTCATGGAAAAATGTTCAATACACTTACTGTCAAACACCTCGCGGGGAACTTTTTACGAGCTCACACGGCAAAGAGCATACGTGTGACACAAATTAGTTAAAGAAGATCCTGACTACAGTCTCAACAGCACTCACAATAGAGCACAATATTGAGCATCGACGGACCTCTAGCAAGCCAGAGGTTGGACCAGAATGAAGATGTTCATACATGAAAATAAAAACAATATATAAAATGCATGCACTGTCTGAGATTTCTTCAACGTATCAACTTTTGCCAATGTGATGATATAAGGTACAACTTTGCGCTCATAATATATACCGATGCTTTATAACTAAAATGAATAAACTCAGTGGATACTATTAAACTGAGTACAGCACAGTATATGCGGGCTATGGTTTACTTTACTTCATCTTTACGGGGGGTAACTCGGGCAGGCTTTTAATCTTTTTACAGGAGACGTATTTTTACCTGCTCGATTTGCTGACCGGGTTTTAGTCCAGTAGAAATTAGAATGTGGTATTCTAAATGAAGTACCCAATCAAATGAACATGAAAAAATAAGATAGGTATGGGATCTTTGTGGATCACATGTACCATTAACAATATTGTTTTCTTTTGAATAGGGAATAACATGTTTAGGCATATTTTTATAAATTAAGTATTTTGATCCCTACGTACGAATACATACATTTGAATCCTTCACTCGATAGAACAGTTTCATTTGTAGAATTTGTAGAAGCTAATTGACATCCAGATGTATCGATTGGACAATCTTTTTGTAGAATTCCAAGTCCGTCATTCGAGAAATATGGACATCCATCTGTGTACCAGTACAAGTAAGAAACATTTTTGTAAAAGTATAACACTCGGTATATAGTGTCTTACAGCATGATATTAATGAAAAAATAGTATTATATATACAAACAATTTCTAAGTGTACAAAAGACATTTTCGGATAAGAAATCCTCACTAATATTTAGTGGTTAAATCATAATTAATTGTGAGTGCGATGACCCTTGTTTAGATCTAAATTTTATGTTCCAAGTCCAATATCTCTGTTACGTCAAATCGATATAAACAATCGATATAGAACGACTACATTAACTATCAATTCGTTACATTTTCTCCCACTCATAGACTTATAAAATAAATAAAGTACATTTTTCCATTTGCAAAAATCTCAAGAAAATGTATAATAAGAGGAGGTCTATAGAAAATGCTTACAAAAACCTCCATTTCATTAGAATATTCAAATATCCCTCATAAATACGACAGTTTAAATAGCAGAGGAATAAGGTAACACAAATGTATAAAACTTAGTTGATGTATCTACAGAAATTGCCATGCCTTACTCTCATCGTACAAAACCGTTCGAAAAGCTCGATCATTTTTTACATAGGACAAGTTGTAGGGAGCTTAAAGTTATGTCCATACAAGCAACAGCGTATATTACTATTGTTATCTCACAACTTGCCTTTTATGGTGATATTTTAAACAAAATAAGAAGGCTTGAAGGCAGACAGAATTACCATCGAATTTGCGTCAGATTAATTAAACACCTTTTGATTATGATCCAGCTGTCATCAGACAGCAGACACTTGGTTTAGTACTTGACCGATCTACAGTCTTGTTTTCTAAAAAAATCATTTTAACTGACTCTGACAACAGGGTGTTATGTCGGGTCCTGTCAAAAGCTCTTTGGAGAGGTCAGGAGCCCAGCCCCGATTCCTCTCTGAATGTCGGTCGGATTTCTCGGGTGATAACATGCATGGGCTCGCTACATCCGGCAGCGCATGCTCTGTATTTCGTGCACTCTCTATTTTTATATCCACTTACATATTCATCTATGTGTGGGCTCCTACATCATGCTGTCTTGTTTGTTTGGTCATCTTACAGTTAGGAGATAATTCTACACAACTAATCGTGCGAGTCCTCTTGGTAACCGGAAAAGTAGAAAATACGGATAACCACACCATTTGCTACTGGTGTAGTGGATGACCGTCCTAAGTTGGTACGGGTTGCCAATTGGCCTCGTTGGTCTGTTTGTGATCTTTTGGTTCGATGTTTTTGTGTGCTTTTTTATGTTCCGTGTCCCTTTTGCGTTTCTTGTTGTGAGATCATTTCTGTGTTTTTGCAAGGGTTGTTTTCCTGTGGGTACTGCAACTGAGTATTGTTGGAGATCCCCTCCTTTCTTCATTATTATTATGATTGTATACAATCATTCACTTTACACTCAGGAAAGAATTGCTCTCTCTAAACGTGTCTCTTAATATAGGCATAGAAAACACTTATTTTGTCTAAAATGTTTGACTCAGATTTAGAAGAAGTATTACTAGTCGTAGCCTTCTTGTACAATATCAAAAATCTATTTTTAATCAGTAGTTTGTCAAGCCAAAGTGATTTTTACTAGCACTCTATAACTTTTTTGTAAAAGAATATGATATTCAATGCAAATGGGAGGTGTGCTTGAAACATTTTTTTTGCTGATAACATATTTCTTCAGTCGTTACACAAATAAAGTTCTAATTATTTTTATAATAAAATCACAAGAAACAGATTTACGTACCAAATGGTTGCAATGCAATGGCTTGGAAACACATTTCAATGAGTTGGTCTGTATTTATACGTAAGCAGTGATACTCATTAACAAATGTCTCCCATGTACAATTCAGAATCTGGCTACGCATTTTCCATGCTCTAGAGGTAGTTGGGCACTTCGTTACATAAAATCGCTGAGATGTACATGAACATCTTAAGATATATGTCACAATTGTTACTGTCAAACCTAAGTACATGTAAAGCCAAGACATATTCATCATTCTTCAAGGTTTTCATTAATACATTTTGCTTTTTGTCGAGGAAACAGTTGAAGATATTGATGGGAAACGAAGAGCAGGAAACAAATTTTAATATATTTGACAGAATTCCTTCAATTATAGATGCACTTTATTTATTTCAAGGAAGTAACTTTCGAATTAATGCTGATAAAGGAAATCAATTTAACAATCATGCATATCTAACATGAAATATTTCTATAAGTGTCAGAAATTAGGTACAGGAAGGCAGCTAATTGATTATGAATGATAAAATTTTACAGCATTGATTCCTCTTTGTAAAGAAAAATGCATGTCTGACGATTCAAATAGACAGGGGAAGATTTCCTATTATAGTAGAAATGATATTCATGATTTTAGCAATGAACAAATTGAGAAAGTTTGGTATGTAGATAACGATAACAGAGAATACTCAAAAGTATGAAAGAAATGAAGATGCTATGGGGAGCAACGTCGATGGTTTTATCTTTGAATGATAAAGGATCCTGGACACCAAGGATCCCGTTTTATCATTCATTTATCGAGGAATTCATGGCATTTAATATTTGTATTTCTAAAGATGACAACTTGACCTTTCTTTTATTAACTAACTGTTGACATTTCACTTGTATTCAAATATGTAACTATGTATATTATCTGTTTATTGAAACAGGTATTCGATGATTCCGGAATTGATTCCGGCCTTTTATATATTGCTGTTTCCTGCTACGTTTTTATGTACAGTTTTTGACATAATAATTTTCACACTCTTTGGCCGTATTGCATTCTTTAGATTTAGGATTACTGACGAGGGCTAAGTACCCGAAACGTGAATGTCTGGTCCACGCTGCAAATTGATCAGTTCTTAAATGATGCTATTGAATTTGAAGACGTTTAACATTCGATAAAAATGCACCAGAAAGGTCAACAAAATTGTCACATGATCGACCCTTTTGTGAACACAACCACTCAGGTAAAAATGAATACCGGTATATGCTAACAGATCGATACTGTCCGTTACGTGAGGTGTGGCTTTATATAATTTTGTATTCTTTTGATGCTTGGTTTTTGTTTTATTTCTCTAATTTGAACATAAAAGCAACTTTTTAAGGCTAATTTCTATTTTTTTCTGATTCTTAATTTCGATACCTCGGCCAACACGCAAAACTCCACTCTTGATTTTTATAATACAACGTGAGAAATTAAACAAACAATAAGCTTCCTTTTTGGTACTATTTACTTAGACATTTTAACCTATATGTACAATTGTTAAACGTCTTTAAATTCAATAGCATCATCTAAAACCTGAAATATTTACAGCATGGACCAGACATGCACGTTTCGGATACTAAACCCTCGTCAGTGATCCTAAGTCTAAACTATGTAACATGGCCAAAAAGTATGAAAAATATTATGTCCAAAAATGTACCAAAAGACGTAGCAGAATAGGTGGAATATGATGCTACAGGACCCACGTTTTAGAAATTTCAAGAAATTTTGTACCAGAAAATTTCAAATGCGTTGAAGAGACAGACAATCAACCGAAGTTGATCGAACATGGCTACATGTGCCCTAGGGGACTCTTGGTCCACCAGCAGTGACACTCACCAAGTAGTTCAAATGTTAATAGTCATTCTCTGTAAGCATTTGCACTTTTATGAAGGACACATGGCACGGCAGGTCTCAGATTTTGATGAAATTTATATATAAGGTTGGGTCTGACCCAAAAGTAAAAAAATGATGAAAATTGTCTTAATGTCACATCCGGTTGCCATGGTAACGGACTTTGAATATTGAAAAAAATGCATTTTTGGGGGTTTTTAAATTCGCATACATCATTTATGCAGCATAATCTAAAACAAACACTAATGAATTATCAGTAACCTATCATTGCTTTTTCAAGTTAAGTAAAAATAATGTTGGGTTTATGGTCTTATCTATATGTTTCCCTGGGAACAACACAGGTACCCTATCAATGTAGTGTTTTTGGCATTTTATCAAAATTCAATGATAAATTACTGACATTTTTCCGTTGTTAATGCAAGTAATACATAAGAAATCACCATGGAACAAAGTTTGTGTACGTTGCTATGGCAACATGAACTCAAATTGCAAAAAAGAACCAATTTTAAACAATATTTAGAGACCTTTTTTCCTAGATCATTGAATTTTAATTCAAAGGAATGGTAAATAATGAATGTATTCAAGTAGATTTTTCAAAACTTGAAAGAATTTTACTTTTAAGTATGCAGGAAATAGCCCGTTGCTATGGGAACGATTATGTAAAATTGTACATAAGCCCAATTTGAGTCCTTGGATACGGTTATTCAAAGTTAAGTAATGTAAAAATTTTATATTGAAAATAAAGTTTAGACTTTCCTTTATAACATATATAAAGATAGTCGTGTAAGCCTGTTTCAGTTTTTTTGGGAAAAAGGCTTGGAAAAACAGCAAAAAATGCATATATTTTTATTGTATGGCCGAATTACCATATCAACCATTAATCATTTGAAAGTTACTTCTTGTATTTTGAAAGAGGCTTACATGATCTTTATTAACAATAAATCTGAACTTTCTGGGAATAATGATGACTGTTTTATAAAAATAATAATAATTAAAAACAAATAGTTGCCATGGTAACATATGTTCCCCATAGCTTTTTCACAGTTTTTGAAATAGCTCTTTGTGTTGGATATATTCCAACATATTTCATCTGTTCATCATGATGCAAAAATTTAAAATTTAACTCTGAAGTTGCAAAATAAGTAATATTATAGACCATAGTTACCGTTGCTAAGGTAACTTATGTGCATGGCAACAAGTGGGTTTATCTTGAATTTACTCATTCTATAAAATAAATTACATTTTCTTATCATATACCCATCAAGTGGAAAGGAAAATACAAACAGCATTTTGAAATGAATATATCAAAATTAGCTAATTTTGTTGTCATGGTAACCAGCCTTATTAACAAAATCATACACTACAATTAAGCTTATCTAAAATTTCAGGTCCTAGTCTTGAGGATGCTTAGAAATCCTTCCAGAAATGTCGTATATAAACCAAATTATAGAGCTTCAAAGTAGCTCAATTTTGCCAATTTCTCAACTTTAAAGGCCGTTGCCATGGTAACCAGATGACATAGAAATAAAATTTTGGTCAAATTTACAATTTTTCATTGGTCCCTACTTATGTGTGAAATTTCATGAAAATCGGAGACCATGCGTGCCGAAATTGTTTAAACGGTTACAGAGAATTGCTATTAAACGTCTTTAAATTCAATACAATGTAAGTTATAAATCTTACAGGATTCATGTGATATGTGAATAAGTTAAAACTGTAATGATTAGCGCGCTTGCTTTTAAGGTACTCGATAGGTAATGAGAAGTTATTGGGACACCAATTTCTGCAACAAGATTAAAGTGTAAAATATATTCAAAATGTTTTACCGATTTGGACATTGAAAAAAATTGGGCACTTGATGAGTCCTTACAGTTTACATTGAACTCTGTGGGAAAAAAATTTCCTTAAGATTTTCAACAGAATGACGAGGCATCAAATATCAATTGATAAAAAAAATTATGATTTTTCGCCGAAAAATCAAAAGTTCATCAGATAGTTTTTCTGTAATTATTTTTTTCATTATTTTTGATCAAGGAGAGATAACTCCTGAGCATGACTCTTTTCAAAATATTCCTTATTTCGATATCTACTAACCTAATGTAATTTTTTTATATCTCCTATATTTGTCCTTTTTTCTCTCAGAAATTTCTGTTTTATTTCTTTTTTCAAAAAATCAAAATTCAAACTTCGAATTTTCAATTTCATTCGAGTAAAATTTGTTAAATTTCTGTCTATTATGTTTCTGAAATAGCCATTTAATTTCATATTTTATCCAAAGCTAAGGAATGCTGGGAACATTTAAGTTGATTTTTGCCAGCATTTTGGGTCATATCTGACCAAAAGACGTCAGAATTTTTTTTTTGTTCAAACAATGTATAAGGTTTAAGAAATTGAGAAAAGATTAAAGGATTAAGAAATTGTTCAGATTCTGAAAAAAAAATTTATTAGCCTTTCTTTATGATCACCACATAATGTTATGCTTGACTTTCCAGTCTATATAAAGCTGTTTTACGCACGTCCTCTTTTTATATCCATTTACATATTCATCTGTGTTGCTTGAACCCCTGTGTTTTACGGTCTTGTTTGTGTGTGGTCATCTAACAGTGAGGAGGTTGTTTTACACCATAATTGTGCGTTCTTCGAGACCTCTGGGAAATCGTAATAGTGGGAGGGTTGTGCGCACGTAATCCAGGATTACCACACCGTCTGCTATTTACGTGGCAGATGGCCGTCCTAAGTCGACACGGTTGCCCATTGGTCTCGTTGGTTTATGTGTAGTCTTTTATGTTTCATGTTTCTATGGTGTGAGTTGGTGCTCCTTGTCCCTTTTGCGTCTCTTTCTGTGGGTGTCTGTTCTGTGTTTTTACATTGGGATTTTGTTGTGGGTGCTGCAACCTAGTGTTGTTGGAGATCCCCTCCTTTCTCTTACAAACTGGAAATATAGTCAGCTTACTTTAAATTCATAGAGATTCATGATTTACAATGTATATACTGTAGCTTTGTGTGGATAAACGTTGTGAAATATGAATTCTTAAGCATCATTAAATGAATGTCAAATACAAAAGCCGAAACCATGTGCAAAATACTCACTATCGACAGGTTTACGAATTCAGGAAATGAAATAAAAAACAAAACTTCCTCATGCAAAAAGGAAATAGGACAAACAGACGAACTCCACAGAAACACTAATGATACCTTATCCATTGCAGGTGTGTAATGCATTTGTAAAATACATTGCAGTCGTGTTGTTAAAAGTTTTAAAACGCACCATACTACTTATGTTCATGTATCACATATTTATGTTACACACCTTATATAAGGATAGTGTCCGAGCAGGTAAGACCGAAAAAGAAGCCCAAATGTTAAAGGTCTTCATATTCAATAGCATCATTTAAGAGCAGATATATTTACAGAATGGACCAGGCATGCACGTGTCGGGTATTTAATCCTTTGTTAGTGATCCTCAATCTAAACAATGTGATATTGCCGCCAAAGATTGTGAAAACTATTATGTACAAAAATTTACCGAAAGATGTAGCAGGATTGGTTGGATATGATGCTAGATGTACAGGACCTATGTTTTAGAAATTTAAAGAAAATTTGATTACAGAAATTTTCGAATACGTTGAAGAGACAGACGATCAACCGAAGTTGATCGAACTTGGCTATATGTGCCCTCGGGGACTCCTGGTCCACTAGTTCATCCAAATATCTGATGTAATGTTACACACATTTTTCTCTTTGTCAACAGAAAACGGATATGCAGAAAAGTAACAGCCTCCATTTGTTTTTACAACAAAACAAGTTAATGTTATATTTTGCACAATAGGGTGTCAAAAGAACTATGAAAACTATATGTATGATACAAATAAGAATGTTCACAGCACAGATGATACATGTAGACTATTAGTACAGGATAAACAAATGGAGAAACGTTTTACAGCATTTGTGTCACATTTGCCTATACAAAATACACCAAATACTGAAGTTCCTCCACTTTGATAGGTAAATCCTGTTGGTCTTAAATCTGTACTCAAGACATTTTCACCCTTAAAGATGTTATGTTAATTCATAAACATCAGTTATCAGTCTCAAAGACGAGAAGGCAAGGCAAATTTATTAGAATGTCCAATGGAACGGTTACGAACATCCCGACGTTTCGAACGGTTGCGAACATATAAAAAGGCCCCAACCTGTTGTGTCTACGGGCACATACGGGACAGGTCATTTAGGTGTCCCTAGAAATAATGTACATGACATTAGAGATGAAACATTTGTAGGAAGTAGCAACCATGAGTTTTGGTAAAAACATGCAGATGGGTATATTAAAATGAAACCCTGTAAGATTAAAGTCGTCGATATACTAAAAGAGCACCAATTTTCACCAAGATATTGCTCAATTCTTAAGTGCGGCACGAAGAATTGCAAAACTTGCAACAGACACTTCATTCGTAAGTAATCTAAAAAACAAACATTTAACACGTATAGTTTTGAAAACCCAAACTGTAAGACATCTAATGTTGTCTACGGAATAGAGTGCTCACTTAGTGGATTGATTTATGTGGGCGAAACCAAAGGTCAGCTCCTAACCAGAATGTCAGGACATCGATCAAAAATGATTAATAAAAGAAGTACCATTATGACCAGGCCATTCATTCTGTTTTATCTAAAAGAGTCAGAATCCTGGAGAAAATATATCAACCACGAACAATCCCAAACTGAGCACACCTTTCCGTCGCAACAGAGAAGAGGTCTGGATAAAAAAAATTCTTAATACTGCAGCGCCCTATGGGCGCAACGATAATATCAGCAGCATAGGAAACTTTACAAGTCCCGGTTGTCAATCGGTGAATGCGACTAGCTTATTCAACAGACCGGAAAGAATACCTCGAAGTCATGGCACTCGTAAATATAATAGGCCTGAGATACATAGTTTTTCCTTCGATGACTTGGTTTCATTTTTGAATGAGCCTCTAGGCCTGCATTATATATTCTGTTCCTTTACGGAAGTTACACGAAATCTTAAAATTCTAGATTCCTTTATATCAGGTATGCATATTAAGACAATTTATAAGATTATTCATTCTCCAAGATCGGCATGGAATGTCCTAGGAAAACACTGGTTGAAATGTTTAGATGATAAATTTGAAATAAATTGGTTTCTCTGTAAACTATCATCGACAAAGGGATCGATATATCCAAAATACCCACTTTCTATGTGCAATTGCCAGAATGATGGAAAATAGCTCTAAAATTAAGTGATCTTACGACCAAAACAAATATACGTAAACAGCATTTGTTTGGAAATACAAACGTATTGTTCAAAAATATTCCATTATTGTTTCCGTCATTTACAAAAAGTGGTCTTTACTTGATAGAACATATATGGGATACACAAACAAATAATTTTAAAGTAGACAATATCATATATAGAAAGTTAAAAGTAAAAGAAATTGTATTTCAGAATTACAAAAGATAAAAAGGCCATTCCAGAAAAATTGAGAACATATCTTAAGAGGGTGGGGGGGGGGGGTGTAAATAAAGGTAAAACGACGAGTCTAAGAGTGGATGAAAATCTCTTTTTCAGAAATAAAGAAAATAAAATTCTTATGCCAGGAAAGATAAAGCTTTTTGAAATAATGTCTGAAATCAATGAAATATCAACTGAAAAATCTAAATCACAGATTGCTTGGGAAAGAAAATTAGATCTAGATATTTATTGGAAAATTATTTTGGCAAATACTTTTAATCCTTTATTAACGAATAATGTACAGTGTTTTCAATGGAAATGTATCAATAACGCCAATTATCTAGAGGAAACAATCAGAATTTTTGGTAATTCGAATGGACTTTGTAATTTCTGTAAAAATGCTATTGAAACAAATGAACATCTTTTTTATGAATGTGAAATTGTGAAACAGGCGATAAGGGGTTTAGAAAATAAAATTTCTGTTGTACTAGAAAACACTGAGACAAACTCAAATATAACATTTAACATTGCACGAAAAATCGTCTTTACAAAAATTTAATGTCCAAGTAAAGTTACGTAAATATAGACATGAATAAAGTAAATCTTTACAATAACTTTAAAGTTTTGTAAAGATTCAAAGACGATATTTACATTACATTTCATAGATCGAAAAGTTCACATCATGTAGCAGATCTGTGTCACAAATCAAATTATGCAAATAATAATCAACTATTTTGATTTATGATTAAGAAATTAATACCACCTAGTAATTAAGTCACTTCATTTATTCATTTTTCATTTAAAAGTATTTTACTATAAAAAAAGGTTTCAATGAATATATATCATGACAATAAAGGGGACTTTAAACTAAAATAAAGGGGAAGAAAGCGAGGATTGGGGGCCTCATCTGTTTTCATAACTGCCTATTTGCATTGGTACAAGTGTATTTTCGATGATCCAGTGTTAAATACATTGTATCTATTACCATTGACGGATCTAGAGGGGAGCAGGGGGGACATGCGCCCCCTCTAAAATCGTCAAAATAAGGTACTTTTGGGGGTTCAATTGTCTACGCATAGACTAAATTTCTGGCAGTTTTGAGTCGAAATGTAGAAGATTTTCGCTGGCTCACTATCGCTCGCCAGATTATCTATGATGTGTATATCATTTTTTTTAAAATAAGACTCTAAAGTTTGGCTGACCATTTCGTGCAAAAATAGTTAGTGTGCACAAAATAACCTTTGACCGGTCTTTTTCTGATATATGTAAAGAAAGCCAACATACATGTACCGCTGATAACAGCAAAGGATATAGGGGGAATATATGTGGCGTGTACCAGCCCCCCACCCCCCCCCCCCCCCCCGAAAAAAAATCTCTCGCCAGATGCATTCTCCATCATATAGAAACGATTTTCCGTCCGGCCCTCCCTGAACCGAAGGGGGTGGGGGCTAAGTGGCACAATGACCGTTTTTCTTTTTCAAGCCCCCTCTAAACTCAAATCCTGTATCAGCCCCTGATTAGGTCAATTTTGTTCATCCCCAGCAATCTTTAAAAATAAATAATTATTTACTTTAAAAATGTTTATTTATTCAGTTTTTCCCATAATTCTATATGTCACTGTGCACTTTGTAAAGAAAAAAAAACTAAAAAAATATATAATAACTAGATGGCTACTGTTGCAAGCAACAGACGGATACCTCCTTTATTAGACCTTCCTCGGAACTGAAGAGTTAAAATCCGAAAATAGAAGATGGCAAAAAGTATAGTTGCTTTCGTACCTTATTCATTTCAGCAGATGAGTGAAAAAAGCTTATGTCTAATTTGGGACTCTTATTCATTTATCAACAAAATAGAAGAAAGAAATAATAAATACCTTTCATTTTTACGAAAGCGTTAAACTCCATGCTCTATATCAAATCCTTTACAATTTCACTCTCAAAACAGAATTGCACAATGATTTTGCAATGAGATAATTTCTATTAATAGAAAATGACAACAACATGAAAGTACAGATATGTAATGCTACTAAGAAAAAAAAAAGAAACAGAAAACAAGAAGAAAAGAGTTATCTTTCTTATACTATATTAAGTTCAAATAAGAAGGACTACTTGTGTGAAGAATACATAGTATAGGACCAGAAATGTGAATTATACAGGAGGAAATGTTTGTTATGACCTTGAGAATGATTATTTGACCTTGAACCAATGTCACAGATAAAAGATAAGTAATGGAGGTTAATCTCATCAAAATTGATCTTCAACTGATCAATGTTCAGTATGTTATCAACCAAAGTATGCTGTGACCTTGAAATCGAACAAATGACCTTGAGTCAAGATCAAGGTGAAAGGGCTTGATGCAAGGAATATTTGTGTAAAATTTGAACTCTCAGCGTCAAACAGTCTAAAAAATGTTTAAAAGGCAAAGGTTTGTTGTGACCTTGAGAAGGAGAATTTGACCTTGGGTCAAGGTCAAGGTGAAAGGGCTTGGCTCAACCATTATAAGTATGAAGTTTGAACTCTCAAGGTCAAACCGTCTTTGTTCTATAGGCAAAAGTTTGTTGTGACCTTGAGAGGCAAAATTTGACCTTGAAACAAGGTCAACATTAAATGACTACCTATAGGTTACCTGCCATCCAAGTTTCAACTCAAAATCTCAAAAACTGAGGAAATTGGCACTGTGCCAATTTAAAATTCCATTTTCAACTTGTAATAGAGCGAAAACCGTAAATATTTCATCGAGCATGTAAAAGTATAAAAGTTTGCAAATTTTCCAAAGAACAATATAAAACAAATTTCATTCAAATCGTATGGTTACTTTAGGAGTTATGGGAGTTTAAAGATTTGACCTTTGATGACCTCTAGCGGGGGCATATGTGAACTTTTGGACAAGAAAAAAAAATTGAATGTAGATCTTGATATGTTCTTTCACATGGTATTTTCTACTTTATCATATATTGCGGTACTTTTTTGTAAAGTGTCTGGAACGTTTGGGGGTAAGAATAATAATAAGAATAACTAGATGGCTACTGTTGCAAGCAACAGACGGATTCCTCCTTTATTAGACAATTCTTGGAACTGAAGTGTTAAAATCCGAATAAAGAAGATGGAAAAAAGAATAGTTGCTTTAGTACCTTATTCACTTCAGCAAATATGTCAAAAGAGTTTATGTCTAACAGGGACTCTTATTTATTTATCAACAAAATAGAAGAAAAAGATAATAAATACCTTCAATGGTAACAAAAGCTTTAGACTCCATGATTTATTAATTTTAAATCCATCAGAATTACTATCTCAAAACAGCATTTCACAATGATTTCGCAATGAGAACATTTCTATTTATAGAAAATGACAACAGCATGTGATGCTACACGTACTAAGAAAAAAAGGAAACAGAGGACAAGAATGAAAGAGTTATTTTTCTTGGACTATGTTATGTTCAAATAAGAAGGACTACTTGTGTGAAGAATACATAGTATAGGACCCGAACTGTGAATTATACAAGAATAAATGTTGTTATGACCTTGAGAATGATTATTTGACCTTGAACCAAGGTCACAGATAAGAAATAAGTATTGGAGATTATTCTCATCAAAATTGATCTTAAACTGATCAAAGTTCAATATGTTATCAACCAGAGTATGTTGTGACCTTGAAATCGAACAAATGACCTTGGGTCAAGGTCAAGGTGACAGAGTTTGATGCAGGGAATATTTGTGTAAAGTTTGAACTCTCAACGTCAAACAGTCTTTGTTTTACATGCAAAAGTTTGTTGTGACCTTGAGAAGGAGAATTTGACCTTTAGTTAAGGTCAAGGTGAAAGGGCTTGGCTTAACAATTACATGTATGAAGTTTGAACTCTCAAGGTCAAACCGTTTTTGTTCTATAGGCAAAAGTTTGTTGTGACCTTGAGAATCAAAATTTGACCTTGAAACTAGGTCAACATTAAATGACTACCTATTAGTAAACTACCATCCATAATTCAACTCTAAATCTCAAAAACTGCAGAAATTGGCACTGCGCCAATTTAAAATTCCATTTTCAACTTGAAATAGCGCGGAAACCGTAAATATTTTATCGAGCATGTAAATGTAAAAAAGTTTGCAAATTTCCCAAAGATCAATTCAAAACAAATTTCGTTCAAATCGTACGATTAGTTTAGGAGTTATAAGAGTTTAAAGATTTGACCTTTGATGACCTCTAGCAGGGGCATATGTGAACTTTTCGACAAGAAAAAAAATTTGAACTGAGATCCTTATATGCTCTTTCACATGGTATTTTCCATTTTATCATAAATTGCGGTACTTTTTTGTAAAGTGTCTGGAACGTTTAGGGGTAAGAATAATAATAAGAATAATAAGAATAAAGAAAAGACAATAGAATAACAGAAAGGATTCCGACGGAAGTCGGAATCCTTAATAAGAATAAAGAAAAGACAATAGAATAACAGAAAGGATTCCGACGGAAGTCGGAATCCTTAATAATAAAATAGATACTTTATTTAGAGAAGGTAACCTTATCAGCAATATTTGTTCATCCCAAGGGCCTTCTACACATCATTTTACAACAAGTCATATTTGTTTCAAATCGACCACCCGTCTCCCCCTTTTTTCTCTCATTCTTTCTCTCTTTATTCATTTATTTATCTATTTATTTATTTATTTTATTTGTCTGTTTCTCTATTTTTTTTTTTTTTATTTTTTTTTTGAGTCGTGAACCAAATCACATTTTGAAATTTACAACGAACATAAATTATGTATGCTAATTTTAGCTCTGCGTTACGTACTACGTGTATGTCTATATTTGGAGATCACGTGACATTGTTTCAAACAATTTGCGCCTCCGAGAACAAAGAAGCTGGAAGGCGAGGGATTTTTTTCTCGATTTCTTGTTCATTTTCACCAAATAATTACAGGTAGGTAAACTCTTAGTGACTAAATGATTTTAGCTTATTAGCGGCTAATGATTAGTCGTCTATCTGGCAATAAAATTAACGGCGATATGTTTTGTAGAAGTGATTTCGCTCGCATTTCCTCTGACTTGTTATATGTTAATGCAGGGATCTTTGTTAAATCATTTTCAACACAGGATCTGATGCTATAGGATAAAACTAATTCATATACGTGAGTTTTGTGCTGTTTTCACCGCGTATGTCTAGCCCTGGCCCTTGTCAGTGTCCCTGCACAATGTGTTTTACGATAATGTGTGCCAAATGCATCTGACCATCGAACCTATTCTGCAAATTTAAGACTGGTCTGATATTCTCTATTTTAGAAAACCAGAGTAACTTCCCATTTCAGACGGTATCTGACATAGACTGATTATGACTTCGTCAAATTCTATGGAAACAGTCCTATACGTCTGTGAAATGACGGTGTAAAATCGACGTTATCATACCGTTTTCATGACGTCACAATGGTTTTACGTCAGATACCGTCTGTAAGGGGAATGACTCTGTATTCCGCAAAGACTCAATAGATATTCAATTGTTATCTAGCAAAATAACTGATTGGTTTGCATATGTCCGGTCCATTAAAAAAATAAGTTTCATATACATGTAGACTGGAGTACATGTACACGTACGGTGCGCATCAGACACTCTACACGAAAACTCACTAGTACAACTTCAGGTTGTTGGTTTAAAAAGTATATGTGAAGATTGCTGCTGCAAGGCTCATTGTAAATAAAATACACATAATTTTACCTATAAAAAACTTACACTTGCATGTTTAACATGATTTACCTTAGTGAGTTATTGTATTAAAATGCACAATATTTTTCAGGAGTTTGTGGGAAAATGTGTGCTGGTTCAAAGAAGCTGTTAGGATATGAACAGGCAGAAAAACATGTTGCAGATTTAGTGCATGTCATTTGTGAAAGAAAAACTGGTTTCATCAAGGGATCCATGTCTATACAAAGGAAGATATAACAGTTTTTGGTAGGGATCTAAGCTATAATACTTCAAAAGCATATTCACATGCATTTAGTATAGTCATTATGCTACTTGCAATGTAAATCATAAATGGAATCTCTTCCCCTTAGCCCCTAGCATCTTGCAATAAAGATTAGACATGATAAGGTACACATGTATAGTGTAAAAATGAGAGCATATTATTTTCCTGATAAAACAATCAGATTAGAATGCTGGTAAACTCTGGTTAATGATCATGATGATAGAACATATATCTACAGTGTAACATGCTTTATACAAGTCAGAACTCATACATGTATACCGGTATTTGATTGTTACCATGGTAACTGTACAAGAAAATGAATGTATAATTCAAGATTCCAATTTTCCATGGTGTTTCACATGGATGTTTTAATGCATTTTTAAGGAAGAAGACATGATGTGTACAGAAGGGCACAAGTGGTTCAACAAAGACGAATAATATGTTACCCGTTTCAGGATGGATTTCAATGACTGAGGATGTAAATCAGTGGTCAGAAACAATTGAAAGGAGGAGAAATACTGTATAATGACTTGCTGCCGATGAAGAAAATATAAGTCTTGAAGAGGGGGAGGGAATATGTAGAACAATTCTGAATATCTGATTTCATGGTGATGTATAAAAAAAGAATGTTGGCCATAAGTACATGTGTATTAATGAATAAGTCTGAATTTACTTCATTAATCTAAAGAAAATTTGAGAAAATGAAAGTAGCTATTGAAGTGACCAGTCAAGCTGATAATATTTATCATTAAATACATATTATTACATGTACTTCCCTTAGATAAGATTTCAACTTGTCTTAAGTCGGCACATGTAATTTATTGTGTAAAGACAATAAATACAGCTTCTCATAATTCTGTAACTTCTCTTTAATAAAACATTGTGTGAAGTCGGCACATATGGCCTCTCATTATTCACTATCTTCCCTTTAATAACACATTATGTGAAGTCGGCACATATGATTTGTTGTGTGAAGCCGAAACACATAGCCTCTCATTATTCCTCTTACTTTCCTTTAATAACACATTGTGTGAAGTCGGCACACATAATTTATTGTGTGAAGCCGACACACATAGCCTCTCATTATTCCACTAACTTCCCTTTAATAACACATTGTGTGAAGTCGGCACACATAATTTATTGTGTGAAGCCGACACACATAGCCTCTTATTATTCCACTAACTTCCCTTTAATAACACATTGTGTGAAGTCGGCACACATAATTTATTGTGTGAAGCCGACACACATAGCCTCTCATTATTCGCTAAAGGCATTGTAAATATTGAATTTTCTTTGGCTTTAAGGATTTTGTAAAGCCGAATTTTCATGCAGTGTAATAAGATTTGTGTACTATTTGGATACACAAACGAGTTAAAGCCTAAATCGATAAAAATATTTCTTAATTTTTGTTTATTTTCACTGTAATGGGTGATATGGATTGAAAGATAAATATTAAATTAAACAACAAGCAAATCGATACTAGTAGAATGATAAATAGAATAATGCATTACATAAAAAATCAAATATTTTTAAACATGCAATCTAAAAATAGTTCGAAAAAGTATACGAAAAGTATAAGAATTGTACTTGAAGTGGTAGAAAACAAATTCCATACTCCTTGCCAAAGGATACTAATACTAACATTTAAACATTATTTGAATATTTACTATACTTAATATACATTGTATCCATTTCAAAAAATTGTAAATGAGATTGAATTAAATAAAGTAAAATGATTAAAAAAAGTGAGAGAGAGAAAAAAACAACAACAAAAGGTGCGATGATGAAATGGCTCAAAGGAAACTAATACTCTAATATGACTTATTGCACAGAAAGCACAGGACAAGTTCTTTAATATATAGAGCCAAAATACTAAGCACTGAAAATAGAAAAAAAAAACAAAAACAAAAAAATTAATAAATAAAAATCTGTAATATCGAAATTTCTTGAAATTTCTAAAACATGGGTTATTTAGCATCATATCCCACCCTACGTCTTTTGGTACATTTTTTCTCCCGCTTTCGCGAAAGCACGAGGACATTAAAACCAGTTCGTCTGTCCGTCTGTCTATCCGTCAGTCACAAAAACTTTAACCTCGTCCATAACTTTTGAATGTTTCATGATATGGCTTTCAGATTTCACATATGTATTCATTGTGACAAGAAAAGAAGGGAGGAGATCTCCAACAAGACCCCTTTGCAGCATCAACAGTAAAACACCAAAACACCCGATGCAAAAACACAAAAGACGAGTACAGCATGAGACGGAAAAGAGACATACGACATGTAAACATCAAACACAAAAGACTACACATAAACCGACGAGACCAATGGGCAACCGGTGCCGACTTTGGACGGCCATCTGACACGCAAGTAGCAAATGGTGTGTTTATCCTGGATTACGTGCGCACAACCCTTTCACTTCTCCAATTACCCAGAAGTCTCGAAGAACGTACAATTGTGGTGTAAAACAACCTCGTCACTGTAAGATGACATCACACAAACAAGACCGCGAAACGCAGAGGCCCCAGAGACACAGATGAATATGTAAATGGATATAAAAAGAGGGCATGCGTAATACAGTCCGTGCTCTGCCGGCTGTAGCGAGCTCATGTATGTAATCACCCGAGGCGTCCGACTGACATTCAGAGAGGACAGGTGGTCGGGGCCCTGTCTTCTCTAAAGAGGTTTGGACAGGGCCCGTCATGGAGTCCCGTCGTCACAGTCAGTCAGAGTGCAAGTCTCAAGGATGCGCTTGTACAAGACTGTAGATCGGTCAAGTACCAAGCCTAGTGTCCGTCTGGTGACATTAGGATCATATCCACGATATAAAAGGCGTTTGATGATTCTGACGCATTTTCGATGGTTATGCTGCCTACCTTTGATCCTTTTTATTTTGTTTATCATATCACCATAAAAGACAGGTTGTGTAATACCCATAGTAATGTACTCCGTTGCATGTATAGATCCGAATTTTAAAAGAAGTTGACTGTAATTCTTGTAAAATTTCCAGAAAGTCTTAACTAGTTTATGAAAGCGGAAACCTTGACCTAAAAGTTTTTTGGTAATTTGTAAATTTCTACTGTGAAAATCCAAAATATCAGTACATGCTCTAAGACCTTTCAATGGGTACCAAAACTGTTGACCCTGTGACCTTGACCTTAAAGTTTGACTTACTTTTCAAAAACTTTTACCTTGACCATTACTTTTAAATGGTAAACGATAGGACTTTCACATGTGTATGCATACTTTTTGGCCTTATCACATTGTTTAGACTCAGGATCACTGACGAGGGTTTCGTACCCGAAACGTGCATGTCTGGTCCAGGCTTTAAATTTATCAGGTTTTACATGATGCTATTGAATTTAAAGACGTTTAACATGGCAAGACCTATATATGGATACAAAAATAGTGGACTTTCTCCTGATAGTAAAATAACTTTAATAACTGTGGACAGTCTCCTGATAGTAAAATAACTTATGATAATTTCTTTGAAAATTTCAAACATTTAAGTAACGAAGAAGGGTCGATTGATAGAGAACATATTTTCGAGATAGAAACTGAACATGGTGTCTTTGATGAACTTGATAAAGATATATCCATAGATGAAATAAAGAATGGTATTAAGAACTTGAAAGAAACAAAAGTTGTAGTGAAGATTACATGTTAAATGAAATGTTTATTGAATGCGCAGAAACATTAATGCCTGTTCTTCACAAACTATTTAATGCTATTTTTAAATCAGGGTATTTCCCACAATCATGGTCAAAAGCTACTATTGTTCCAATTGATAAGAAAGGTGATTTTGATAACACAAATAATTACAGAGGTATCTCTTTAGTTCTTTAATTTATTCTTTATTATGTATGCGGATGACACTGTGCTTATTGCTCAAAGCCCGGAGGCATTACAAAGTATGTTAAATTCTTTAGACAATCATAGCAGAAAATGGGATCTTACAGTAAATACAGGAAACACAAAAAATGTAATCTTCAGAAATGGAGGGAAAATAAAGAACAATGAAAAGTGGTTTTATGATAATACAGAATTAGAAATCGTAAATGAATTTAATTATTTAGGCATTTTACTAAACTATAATGGGAAATTCACTAAAACACAGCAACACTTAGCAGAACAGGGAAGGAAAGCTTGCTTCGGTATCGCTTCTAAATTGAGAGATTTTTCTTTTAATATTGAGACAAAATGTTCTGTCTTCGATACTTATGTAAATGGCATTTTATCTTATGCAGCAGAAGTTTGGGGATTTGATAGGGAGTGGACATCGAGAAAGTTCACATAACATTTTGTAAAAGAATTTAAGGGCTTCACAAAAATGTAAGTAATAAACTTGTTTATCATGAATTAGGACGTTTTCCTTGCTACATTTCAAGAAGAATCAAAATTTTGAAATATTGGCTAAAATTAAGAAAGTCAGAAAATTGTATTCTCAGAAATTCTTATGAACAAATGATAAATGGATTGTAAACATAAAAACAGAATTAGATAGATTAGGATTAAGTTTCTTGTGGGATTCAAACCACGAAGACAAACATTCTTTAGCCTTAATAGAACAAAAGATTTAAGATATTTATAATCAAGAAATCCGATCTGAAATAAATCATTTGGAAAAAGGAAAATTGTTCATTCATCTTGTAGATAACTTTTGTCTTCAGTATTATCTTACTAAGCCCTTAGGTGATAAAATAAGAGGAATTATTTATAACACAATTTAGAGTTTCGGGTCATCGATTAAACATTGAATTAGGTAGATATACAAACATTAATAGATCAGAAAGGAAATATACTCTTTGTAACATGAACGAAATAGAAGTTTCATTTTATTTTACAATGCCCCATTTATGCAAATATAAGGAAGAAGTTTATTAAAATGTATTACTATCAGAGCAGCAGCGTATTTAAATTAGTACAATTATTGAGTGTAGAGAATGTGAAAGAATTGAAGTACTTAGGGAAATATTTGATTGAAGCGAATAATACAAGAAATAGATTATTGACATAATAAGTTTATCTTATGTTTTGTTTCTTATACTGATCAATTTGTGATATGGTTATTCTTAATTTAAGAAATGTTCATAGATATTGTCTACATTACATAAACTCATGCATTTTCTTCATCATTGTATATATTAGCTGACTGACCATGTATTTATATATCATATATATTTATGTGTGTATATCTGATGTGCCTCAGGCATAAAGAAAATAAAGAATCTGAAGTGACCTTGACCTTGGAGTTTTACCTAATTTTCAAAAAGATAACATTTGAATGGTAAGTGATAGTGCTTTCATATTTCACAAGTGTCTGTATTGTGACGAGACCTTTCAATGGATTCTAAAAATTGTGACCTTATGACCTTGACCTTGGAATTTGACCTACTTTTCAAAAATTTTAACATTTACCATGACTTTTTAATGGCAAGTCGTATGCCTTTCATATTGCAGATGTGTTTTCATTGTGACAAGACCTTTCCGTGGATACCAATATTTTTTGACCTTGTGACCTTGATCTTGGAGTTTCACTTACTTTAGATATGCTTTTACTTTTGAATGGTTAATGATTGGACTTTCATATTACACATGCGTTTTCCTTCCGACTAGACCTTTCCATTGGTAAGAACATTATAACCTTGTGACCTGGTCCTTGGAGTTTGATCTACGTTTGAAAAACTTCAACCTCGACGATAACTTTTGGTTGGTAAATGATAGGACTTTCATTTTTCACTTGTGCATTTCTTTTCACAAGACCTTTCCCTTGGTTACAAAAGTTGTTCACCTTTTTGGAAGTTAAATCTTTTGATTTTTTGAATTTCGATAATACATGAGATATAATGAAAAATGACGAATAATGGGTGGTAGATATTTTAGTAAACACCCAAAAGCGGGGGACAACATTCCTTGAATTCAATTTTTGACATAGTAGCTTTCACACTCTTTGGTCGTGTTTCATTATTAAGATTTGGGACCTCTGACGAGGATTGACTACACGAAGCATGCATATCTGGCCCATGCTGCGAATGTGTCTTTACTTAAATGATGCTATTGAATTTAAAGACGTATAATATTTGTACCACTCGGTGAGTGTCACTGCTGGTGGACCAGGAGTCTCCGAGGGCACATGTCGCCAAGTTCGATTAACTTCAGTTGGTTGTTTCTTCAACGCTTTCGAAAATTTCTGATATCAAAATGTCTTAAAAGTTGTAAATCATGGGTCCTTAAGCATCATACCCCGCCCATCCTGCCACGTCTTTTGGTACATGTTTTGACATAGTAACTTTCGCACTCTTTGGACGTGTTTCATCGTTTAGATTAAGGATCACAGACGGGGGTTGACTACCCGGAGCATGCATGTTAGGAATGTCACGGTTCAGCCTTTATTCGATTCGGTTCAGGAAAATGAACCGCGGTTCTATATTTTTCGGTTCGGTTTAGTTTGTGTTATTTAATTCTTTGAAAGAGAAAAATAATGCTAAGAATAACAAATCAACAAATAATTCTTTTTCACCATATTTTTGCTTTGAAAGCATTTTTCTTCCAGATTTTATCCACATTTAACATGAGTTAAAGAAGATCCTGACGATCATCTCAACAGCACTCACAATAGCAAATTAGAACACTTAGAAGACTTCTTCCACTCAACAATTCAAACAAGCTGGTGCACGTTTAAAATAAAAAATAACAAACAAAAAAAAAAAAACATTTCATAGGGTGAAATACGACAAATGAGTTTAAGAAGATCTTGACTGTAATCTCAAAGTAACCAATCACAGTCCCTGTATCATACAGATTGATAAACTACTGATGATCAGATATAACTTAGAAAAAAATAACCGGTACCGAAATCGGTAAAAAGAACAATGCGAATAGAACCGACCAAAGTAGAACCGCGGTTTACCGAATTTTCTGTTAACCTTGACAGCCCTATTGCATGTCTGGTACATGCTGCAAATTCATCGGTACTTTAATGAAGCTATTGAATTTGAAGACGTATAACGTTTGTCTAATGTAATTTATGTGTCATTTTCTTGTGGGTTTCTTTCGCTGGGTGAGTGCAGGGTGGTCATATTTGAGATAAATTCCTTTCCTTGTTATTCTAATCGAAAAAAGAAAATTAGTTGAAAATTTAGACATACCGGTTGCTGGGAATCGACACAAGCACTAAAATTTTGTCATACGGAATATATTGAGCTAATAAACGAAGGAAAATATACATTAAAACTCACAAATAGAATTATTAAAGGATTACATTTCTACTGTTGCTTTGACTGTAAACCTTAAAAATGAAATTGTAGGTCAAAATTATGATAACCATGGTTCAGCCTTTATTCAGTTCGGTTCCGTTCAGGAAAATGAGTTCTCGATTTTTTCGGTTCGGTTTGAGTTTGTGTTGTTTCATTCAATAAAAGAGTGAAATTATGGTAAGAATAACAAATCAGCATTTAATTCTTTTTCATTTTCTGCTTTGAAAGCATTTTCGTCCAGATTTTATCAACATTCATCAAAATAACCAGTTTAGAACACTTAGAGGACTTCTTCGACTCCATCTGTGAAACAAGCAAGTGTACGTATACAATCAAGAAGCGAAGGAATGCATTACATTGGGTGAAATATGACAAAGTAACAATCAAAGTCTGCGTATCATACAATATTGATAGACTAATTATTACAAGATATAACTCTAAAAAAAGAACCGAACCGAAATCCGTGAAGTACGATCCGAATCGAACCGAGCAAACTACAGTTTCCCGAATTTTCTGTTAAACGTGACAGCCCTAATCAAAATACAAATCCTATCACGTACACGTTCTTTTAAAAACTGGGAACGGATAGACTCTTTTTTTTCTAAATATCCGGTTTTTTATCAAAAGCACTATTAATAAATATTTTTCAAATAAAACCCGAATCTTAACATCGTTATGCGCATGAAATTGTCTTACCGTCTTGAAAGTAAAAAAATTCTGAGAAGGATGCTAAAACGTCATCCCGACATATTTCCACTAAAGATAACATCGATCGAAATTGGAATTTTTTTCGATTCCGTTCCAAGATCTTTGTCATTTATCATTAATTCTCAGTTTTTTCTCCTTCTATTTTTCGTTGGTCCGTTATGAGTGGATGTTGCAGCATGTTCTCATAATTACTCGTAGTTTATTCAAGTATTTTAGCATTCTACGGGTGTGTTCCGCTGTAGTTGGTGTAGGGAAGTCTTGCAAGAGATGTCTGTTGTATCCTTGTATAGGTTTAAATACTTGTTCATAACATTTAGAAGCTGGAAACACAACAGAGGATGCCTACTCCTCCTGCACACTTGATCTAACCTCTAGCTTTCAAGGTGTCCGTCGATGTCGAATTTGGTGCTCAATTGTGACTGCTGTTTGAATTGTCGTCAGGAACGTAATTAATTCTCTCTTATTACCAAATTAGAAGAATACCCAGGTGATTTTTTGGTCGAATATTAAGAAATTATAGAAAGGTATATGATAAAATAGGTATTTTTATGCTGTAATTCATCTGTGACTACAATGCGTATCATGGATATCTGGAGCCGAAATATTTTTAAGGATACTCAAATAATTCAAAATTCAGAAAGAAAAGTCAAGGGCGTATGAAACAATGTCAGGACAGTGCTCGGCATGTGGCAGATACCCTTGATATGGGACAATTTTGTATGCATTTAAATACCATATCATACATGTATTATAGCACTCACGTGTATTATCTGTTCTTGTCATAATTACTTCTTGTATTTAAATATGTACATCAACATTGTTTGAGAATGCGTGTCCATATTATCAGATGTATTAAAGTTTGATGCATATTTAGATTATCCGATTACTGCGAACTGACGTAATACTCTTTTGGAGAATCTATTCATGGGTTTTAAAAAGGGCATTGCAAAATCTATAAGTTTTGAAATCTATTTATGTTTTCTAATGTGATCGATTTACAGAGACTATGATAGCAAATTATTCGGTCATTCAAAAATTAGAAACAGTATGTTTTGTCCGATCAAATTCTAAATGAAAACCCATTTTACGTATCCAAATATTTCTTTTGTACATTACATGTATATAGAAAAATACGTCATATTCTGACAACAGCAGAACATACCCACAGGACTGTAACAATAATGAACACCAGTTATAAGAAACAGCGCGAGACAGGAACATACAAACACCAAATGGACAGACAAAAAAAGTAACAAAGTAGTAATTCTAGAACTTTAAATATTAATGATTTTACATAGGCTAATGGTAAAAGCCAAATCTACTTTGGAATAGACTCTTGGTCGTTCTGTGATTACGAAAAATCTGTTAAAAGATGTAGCGCCACACATTTACATAGTCCTCTTTGAATGAGATCATCAGAGTCATTATATCCTCGATAAAAAGGCAGTTGGAAATATCATTGTTAACTTCGTTTGAAATTCGGACCGATACAAGCAACAGAGTATATTACTTTGGGTATTTTATAACCTGCATTTTATGGTGACATACTCAATGAAATGAAAAGGAACAAAGGTAGACAGAATCACCATCGAAATCGTGTAAGAATCATCAAACGCCTTAAATACCGTGGATATGATCATAATGTCACCAGACGGACACTTGGCTTGGTAATGGATCAATCTACAGCCTTCTACGAGCACATTCTTAAGAACTGCAATCTGACTGACTGTGACGACAGGACAATATGATGGGCCCTGTCCAAACCTCTTTAGAGAAGATAGGGCCCCTACTAGCTGTCCTCTCTGAATCTCAGTCGGACTCCTCGGGTGTTAACATGCATGAGCTTGCTACAGTCGGCAGAGCACGGAGTGTATTTCGTACGCTTTATGTTTAATATACATTGACATATCCATATGTGTGTTTCTTTGGCCCCTGCGTCATGCTGCCTCTTTCTATGGTAATCTTACTCTTACATCTTACATCCCGTTGGTCTCGTTGATTTATATGTAGTCCTTTGTGTTTGATGTTTCTGTGTTGTGCGTTGACGTTCCATGTCCCTTATGCGTCTCTTTCCGTGCTAGTCTGCTTTGTGTTTTTGCATTGAGTGTTTTGAGGTTTTGCTGTGGGTGCTACAAATTGGTGTTGTTGGAGATCCCCTTCTTTGTCTTACAGTGCGGAGTTTATTTTACACCACAATTTTACGTTCTACAAGACATCTGGTTAATCGGAAACAGTGAGAGGGTTATGCGCACATAATCCAGGATAACCACACGGTCTGTTACAGTAACTGACGTTTCAGAAGGCAATCTCAAGTCGGAACCAATTGATCATTGGTCTCGTTGGTTTATGTGTAGTGATTTGTGTTTAATGTTTCTGTGTGATTTGGCGTTCCTCGTACCATTTGCGTCTCTTCCTGCGTGTGTCTGCTTTGTGTTTTGCTGAGGGTGTTATAGCGTTTTGCTGTTGGTACTTTAAACGTGTGTTGTTGGAGTTCCCTCTATTTTACTTCAATCGTGATTAATCGCCCTACTCAAACTAGACATATATAATGTAGTTATAACTTATGTAGTTTTACTTTACAGCGATGAATCTCAAATAACTCCAATGCAATTAGAAAAAAACCCCATATGATTTTAGGGTAAAATGACAGCATGCATTACAGGTTGTAAATGCAGGGACTTAGATTCCCATTATCTATTACTCTATCTAAGGCTAAAACCATTCGAGAAAATCTTTTTTCTATCACCGAATAATTCTATTTTGTTCTTCTTTGCTTGTGTTTGTTTTTCATTGTAGAAGTAAAGCAGATTTGTTTAAAAAGAATTAGTGTTATATTAGATATAGTCGAAGGGTGAGGTAAACAGCGGCATCGTATACATACGGTAACATATCACGTGATACGCAAAAAAATCTAGCGCACGGAAATGACCTCGAGACATTATTTGGATATCACATGATATGCTTCCATGATATCTGACAATCAGGACAATGTAAGATCCTTTATCCTACATTGTATATTAATGCACTATGCTCTATTAAATTTAGAAACGGGTTGAGGGACGAAGTCTCGATTATTTGAAGTTATAATTTCTAGTGATTTAATTGGGTTGTCTCCATAATTTGTAATTGGTAATATTTTGCAACAAATACAACATTTTCTTCAATTTAAGAGCATCGGTCTAAATGCAGGTTCCGCACCACTTATGATTCCTCTTCATGTAGATCACAAAATCAATTTGTGATCCCTTAAAGTAGTTAAGGTGTTTTGTTACTCGATTTGGGGATAAATTTTTGTTATTTTCCATTGTTCGCACGTTTTCTTTGTTGCAGAATGGAACTGACAATCAATATATTTTCCAGCGCCGATAGCAGTAGAAGATTTCCTATGACAATATATGGCCATTGTAAAGACTTCTAGAGATATTTATTCCATTTTTGGCATATTTTCAAACTGATCATTGTCAGGGATGGGGTCAATTACATTGAAATATAATTAATTAAATTACACATTACATTGTTATTTTTGGCATTGTAATTAATTGAATTACACATTACTTTGCCATATTTGGCAATGTAATTAATTAAATTACAATTACATTACAAATGTAATTAATTAAATAACACATTACATTTCATCTAATGAATTTATTTTTAACATATCATTTATTCGACAATGCCGAATAGTCATTTCAAGTCTCTGACAAAATGCAAGAAAGTACAGGACATTATACATTTTACATTCCAATGTCTTTTCAGGTTCTCTGAGAAACCATTAATGTGCAATGCACACATTTCACCTTGAAATTTCCCCCAGAATTTTTGGCACTTAAAAATACTAGTCATTTTGTCCTTGTCTTCGATAAGTTACTCTTTCCAACTGAATTTTGTTATACAATGTATTATGATCAAAACACATTTGTTAACAGTGACCTTTGACAATTCTATTCATGCATTCTTTTTATTGTGGACAACCAGGTAAAAATGCATTATCTCTCAGACTTATATACATGAGGTCCTTGCAGAAGTGACAAACAAGTTAATTAGAACAGACTTTGTTTTGATAACTATAAGTCACATTAGGCCTTGTGGTCGTTGAGGTAAAACTGTTTCTTTAACCATTATCTGTACCTAACCTCAATGATAATTGATTACACATCAAGTTAATTTTTTTCACAGATCAATCTTTGTATGCATTTTTTTAGTTGCAAATGTAATTGAAAAGTAATTAAAATGTAATTGGCATTACATGCAGTTTTCGCCTTGTAATTAATTAAATTACAATTACATGTAATTGAAAAAATCTTCAATTACACATTACATTCAATTACTTGAAAAAATGTAATCAATTGTAATCAATTACAATTACATTTTTAATTACCCCATCCCTGATCATTATATTATAAAATCAATCTGTGTAAATCTGCCATTTAAGTTTAAATATTTTCATGATGTAGGATTGTTCAGAATTTTGTAAATTCCGGGGTTTGCAACCGTTTCGATGGAAATTCTCACGAATTTGCCTTGCCTCCTCGACTTTCTGACTGAATAACGGTTTGGTACCTCTTTAATGTTTATTGTAAACCTTTTGACCATTCCTTCAGTAGGTTTGGGCCACAATTTGATTCAATTATGCGAATGAATAGACCCTGAACTGATTTGGATCTCCCGATTCATGACAAAATGAAAACCTGAAATTTAAAAATAATACAAGTGTCACACGTAATCAACTAATCATAAAGTAATTTGAAATTTTCGGCTTTCTGATGAATATAATTCGTTATCTGAAACATCATTGTATAACAGGCAGAAAAGTTTGGATACTCCAATTTTCTCTTATAAGGCTCTTACTTTTACCACTTTCCTGGTCCTTTTCTCCAGTAATAGAAATTGCAGAACATCCCTTTCCCGTTAAAAAGTAAGCATGGACGAAATAAGGTAAATCAAATTGAACACCGAATTAATAATTCTAATTCATATATCAAATATATTTGTATGTTTATGTGTCACGTCTATACACAAAAAAATCAAATAGTGCAATTTGTTTGTATTGTCTACATGTATTAGTTTTCAGGCACAAAATATATATTGTTTTGATATTTTCTAATTTCAACTCTACATGATATGTTCAACAAATACTTTGCATGCCCATTCTTTTAAAATGACTCAAGAAGATACATGCATACTGTATTTCTCCAGTCTATGCTTTTAGTTATTCCAACTGCTCTGGATGGAGATCTGCAACTTTCGTTTATATTCATTTAAGACGTCTTCTCTAACATTTGTATCATATAGTTTAACACTTTCAAGGTTTTCAATGTTCGAAACAGATTTGAAAAAGGTCGCCCAGTGATCAGCTGAGGACATTGTAAATACTTCTAGAGATATTTCTTCTAATTTTGGCATATTTTCAAAATTCAACCCATATGTTGTCAAAGAAATGTAACGAAGATCAACCTCAACAACATTTTCCAACTGAATGATTTTTGAACATACTTCAGCGTCATATTGGTGATTACATGTAGATTTGGGGAAGATAGAGCTCCCACTGTATCCAATGGATTCTAACTGATGTAATTCAGGAAGCACTTGTAGCAACATTTCTCTCTCGTCGTCAGTTTCCATATATGTAATATGTAATATTTTCAACACATTGTATTTCGGAAGAATTTCCAAAATTTTCCTTAAAAAAGGTGCTCTCTGTTTCCTAAGCGAATCAGAACTTTCGTCACTATCCTTCGGAAAAGCCTTGCGTTTAAAACCTAATTCCGTAGTCTGTCTCCAATGGATTGAAGGTATGCGATATTCAAAATCAATTTTTTCATCTTCGGCCGATTTTATGTATAAGAGGCCTAAGGCACAAATTCTTCCTATTGACTCCTCTTTTGTTATCAAATCTGCCAAAATATTACCTTTGAATGCAACATTCCTTAACCCTAGTGTTTTCAGGCGAGACATTCTTTGGCTATATTCATTGAAAAGTCTACATTTTGCATTTACATAGCCGTCGATGTATAACGATTCTATAGACTGACTTTTATCTAAGAAGTTCTTGACTTCAGCATTACTAATCCCCTCCTCCTCGTTATCATGAATACATACCATATTCAACGAAACGATATCGTTCGCATGGTGTTTAAGCACTTCAGCAGACTCTCTTATAGTAGGAATGTCTGTATCGCTAGAAAGTAGGATAACATCAGAAAACGAATATTGATCTTTCACTTCTGACTCTGTGATATATTGTGATCCCCGTACTTCCCTATAGCATCGTAACTGTAAATTGTACAGGCTGAACACTTTTTGGTAACTTTGTTGTTGATAACTCTCTCGATACTTTTTAATATCAACGTCATGGGTTGTCATTTCTTTGATTAATTTTGATATTCTGCAGCCGACGTGAGGGGATAAACCAGCTATGAATGAAAGAACCGGCGAATATTCTAAGGCTTTATCGACGTCTTTTACTGTCTTTTGAACGAAATCCATGATTTTGTCTTCATCTTTTCCGTAATATATGTTAAGTGATGCAAAGAATTCCTGTATTGTTTTATGAAGAAAACTGATTTTCATATTATCTTCACGCAATTCTCCTGATTTTTCAGTTTTAATCACTAGGCCAATCCGAAGAAAAAGACCAACTGTGTCTTCACCTAGTTGTTCGTTCAACATTATCTCACCAAACGCTAAATTCGAAGTGTCTGAAGTTAAACTCTTTAAAGCCAATTTACCCAGTTCTTGTATCTGTGGCATATATTTTTTAACCAAGGGATAAGTTTGTAATAATCCAGTGATAGTTTTATCTGATTTATCTACTTTTGGTTGCTCAATTTGTTTTGTCCTCAAAGATCTCTTTATGAAAGCTTCAATTACCGAGAGGAAAAATGTTGTTTGTGAATGCCCAGGTTCTATTCCTTCAAACGTTGCAAGAATGAAGAATACTGCTAGTAATGGAATATGTAGCAATGATTTCAGCTCGAAGGTATCAGAGGAAACGATATCTAAAAGCTTGTCGTACCTTGCATGCAAATTCTCTTGTTGTGAATGTTCTTCACCCGTTTCATCAGAATTGTTCTCTTTCTTATAATAATTACGGCGCATTTTCTCTGCAAGCTTCTTTATGTCCTCTTTATCTAGACCTTTTAAAGTAATCATTCTGTCGAAGTCCCAACGGAATAACGGCTTGACTTCAATGAATTTCCATGACCTCATGGACATTAATATTGTGCATTCCGGCATGTCTGTGTACTTTGGAATACATCCATGTAATAACTGGTCCTTAATTTCTGAATTGTATTTCCATTCATCAAGTCCATCAAGCAAGACTAAACATCTACGCATCTTATCTTTCAATATATCTCGTATCATGTTTTGACATTCTGAAGTGACATCATTGTGATAGCTCCTGTATGCATCACAAATGATATCTTCTATATTTATTCTATCTTTGTTAACATCACGCATTCGGACGAAGAAAAGAAAATCAAATTTCTTTAGGGCTTTTTCGAAATTTGTATAGATTTTGGAATTAGTGTTAGTCCCGTCTTCCCACACTTTGCACCATGAATTTGCAATTCTTTGACACTCCACTGTTTTCCCATATCCGGCTTCCCCAAGCAAGAAAACGTAACGCGCTCCTTTGTCAGGATGAACATTAAACATTTCTTCCTGAATTTTATTTGAAGTCTTCCCTTCATGTGTGCTGTTGTTTGTAGTTTTGCATTCATCTTTCATAGAGACTTGAACATATATACAATCAACATCTATTTTGTCATCTATTTTGTCATCTATTTTGAAGGGAAGTATTTTAACTTTGCCTGCCTCTGCCTTATTTATTCCAAGTATCAAGGACCGTAAGACTCGAATCTCTTCACCTATTTATTTCGAAAAGAAAATAAGTAATCGTTTATAAATGCAGAATAACAATATTTCCAATATAAAATCAACATTCATGTAAGATTTGGAGAGGATATAAATGTTAGATTTGGTGCGGATCTCCTATGGTATTCCTATGGGTACTTACTGTCCCCCTCTTGTTGTAGATTTATTCACGAATGAAAAAATGATTCAAAATCGTCAAAAGCAAATAGTCGATTTGAAAATTTCAGAACATAGAAATGTCCTTTCCTATGAACTTTTTTTGATGATTCTTATCTATGGGATAGTACTGAATGATTCTAGCTTGGTTGCCATTCTGGCAACCTTGGGCAACTCTTTTTATCGCCGGAAATCCATAATGGCCGCCAAATTAAATTATTCCCTTAAATATTAAGTGTGGCACATCAAATCAGGGGTTTTGCGGGTCAACAAACCCATTTCCGATGTCATTTTTACAATTTGAGTTCATTCAGGACTAAAAGTCAAGATGGCCACCAAATTTCAACCTCATTATGGTACAATGTAAATATTTCAATAAAACGTTCGTGTAACACGTCTTATTTGTAGTTGCAATGGTCCTAGAATACTTTTATTTTGCTGTTTTGGTTGTTTTCAGTTTACACATGCTTCTTGGGCAACTCTGCTTATCGTGGGAAATTCAAAATGGCCACCAAATTGTCTCCTACTACTGCGTAAAATGTTATGATTACTTGATATATCAAGTGTAGCACATCTTATCAGGGCTTTTAATAGCTAAATCCATATCTGGTGTCATTTTGCTTATTAGTCATTAAAGGCTAAACATAAAATGACTTCTCACTTCAATATTACCATTTCGTTACGAAAAACTGTGATGCATCTTATCACTGACGAGGGTTTATTACCCGAAACGTGCATGTCTGGTCCATGCTGTAAATTTATCTGCTCTAAAATGATGCTAATGAATTTGAAGACGTTAAACATTATTTGTGATCCTAAAGGTTGTATACTCCATGTGAACTTTCCTTTTGTCGATATGAGCTTACACATGCACTTTTTACATAGATTGCCGTTCTCAAACCGTAAAAGAGAAGAATCTTTTTTTATCATAAAGATAAAAAGAAATTGCAACTATTGTATATTTTAAGGAAGGGGGATACGAGTCGACCTGAAGAAGCAAGAATCTACATCATAGGGCTATTGATTGTCAAAATATCATGTCAAATACTTAAGTGATTGTCCTATTTGCAAGTATGCAAAAGGAATTCAAAGGAGCAAAGTTCTTCCAGGATTTCTGCATGATCTGTATTTTTGACATAGATCATTTTTCCTGTCAGTGTTCTTTTGACTTATGCTCCTGTTCTGTTCTAGATTTATTTAAAGCTTGTCACAATGACTACGTCTTACTCTTCAACTAAATACTCAAAAAAATTTGGAATGAAAACCTGTTTAAGATATTTGATATAGAAACAACCTTCAAACTGTATGGAACACTGATATCCATGACAATTGCTTTCAAGATAGATTTCACCTTGAGTTTTACATGCCAAAACATACGTAGTACCATTTCATCGATGTCTGAACGCTGCTCACACCATCTGAGAATTGCCAGAGAAGACTATTATTGCCGCATTTTTAATGATTTTGTTTCAGTTTATCTCCGATAGTATTTTACCTTCCGCCTTTTTAAAATTTGGTCTTTATGAAGAATTTAATATCATTATTACATGTATTATGTCTTTGTTTTCATTTTGTTAAAATGAAAGGCCGGACCTCATGTTAGTTAAATTTCTATTTTATAGATATACGTAATATTATGTTTAAAAAAATCGACCATCTATAAAAATCTAACTCGATGATAAATTACAATAAAGAACAACAAAATTTGAAAACGACAATCGACTCTCTGTTGATTACGTCAAAATCTGACGTTGACGTTATTTCGCGCTATGTTTGAAGAAAATGGAATGATCTCCAGCATGTCCACCCTGCACTCACCCAGCGAAACAAATCCACAAGAAAGTGACACATAAGTGTCATCAGACAAAACTTCAAATTGCAAAAAGGCACAAAGTTATTCACTAGAATATCATACAATTGAAAAGAATCGGGGAAAAAAACGTACAAATACATCGAACATTAATGACGACACATAAAAGGATGGCGATCAATGTGCAAACGGCGCCAACTTTGGACGGTCATCTGCCATTAACAAATCGTGTGGTTATCCTTACGTCATATCTGAGAAGTGCCTTAACGTATCTGCGTATATTTCTTCTTACATTTTGTTCCACTATATCATACTTAAGAAGCAAATAGAGTAAGGAAGGGTAAATTAATAAAAAAAAAATGTTTTCAATTTTAACATTTTTTTCTAACAATTTACACTGAATAAAATTCAATTTTACTTCCGAATTGCACTGTAAATAAATAGAGCTCAATGCTAATACAGTGAAACAGATAATATATTTTAATACAGACGAAAAGCATACCTAATGTATTTTGAAGTTCATAAATCAAAATATTCTTATTATTTTGATACTTTGATATGTATATATTTTCAATTTATTTAACATTTAGTTAACTTTCATAAATAACAAATTGTTTAAATTGATTTAAAATAAGGTTTTTGTCACCCTCACTCTAAAATCCGTCATTCTCGAAACATTTATAGAGATCATTTCTAATATGAATTAATAGAGCAGTTGCATTTAGTTTACTTTACCACTACTTTACCTCACCTCTACGCTTCAGTGGTCACTGCGGTTAGGGGTTACATCTTGGTCTCGAGTATTGACTACTACAGTTAACTTTTAAAGCTGACCTACCCTGACGTTTTACGTTTCATATCTTAGACATAAAACTTACGGGTACATTTTATGTAAATTTCCCCATTTCGGACGAAGAAACATTAAGCATTGTAATTTTTGCTACATAAATAAATTATCTTTCCGTCTGCATGTCCGTCCGTCTGATGATTATACTTTCACATTTAAATGGTAAAAAAGTGACAGGTCAGCTTTAAAAGGTAACTGTAGTTGGATCGCCTCAGGACAGGATTGTGTATTGAACAATGTAAAGCCATGGCTGTGAAATATTTTGTTTAACGTGTGCGGACTGGTACCTTTCGAGACAAAATACCAGATAAAAAGCATACACTCAAAATTAATTCGAGATTGCCACAGGTATCCTGTCTAACTGAAAAAAAAGTTCCACTACAGCTTTATTACATGAAATGAAAAAACGGCTCAAATGGATCTATTTAAACCCCGACTTAGCTATAATAGCTCACATTCCCGTCTCCCCTGACTTGTGCAGTGGATATGTGCCTTAAATAAAATTTCAGAATAATACATGTCATTGACAACAATACAAAAATATGTATGTTTGAGTGTTTTCGCCTAACTGGAGGGTGTCTTACTTTGAAACATCAGGATGGAAAACGAATTTTAAATACCACGGCCTTATCCATAACCACAGTGACCACTGAAGCGTAGAGGTAGGGCTGAGTATCGCAGGTCAAATGTGTATTGCGATATATTGCGATATTTGGAAAAATATTGCGATATATTGCAATATTTTTATATGGTAGCATCAAGAGTCCTTATGGTTATATTTTTTCCTACCTCAATTTTCCTGTCAAAATTTCATTTTAAAATCTGAAAATGTCTTCATCATGATATAATTTCGGATGCACATGTGCAGACAAATTTGACCAATCATACGTACATGCATGAATATCCGGTTGAAAAAATAATATTCATCCAGTTATTCTAAGCTATCGATGTGATAATTCTGCTGAGACAACGGCGGACACTCGCAAAAAGTCACTAGGAAACTTAAAATGACGCCACGTTTAAACAATAATAATCAACTAAATATATATATGTATAAGAATCAAGCTAACATGATAAAGTCATTCTTGCAAATTAGTATACCAATGTGCAGTGTGTTGCTGAACGTTTCTAAAGGTCAAAGAAACGTTATTTTACCTATTTCTTGAAATCTATTTTGCTGTGTAGCATAGAACGGACACCTCGTCACGTTTAAAAGTGGCTAGTCAGAAAATTGCAGAATTGATCGCTTTCGCCCATAAGTTTCAAAGAAACAACATAACAATATGAAGATAAATAATATCGTCAAAAACCGGTTTTTGAAAACAAATACCGTGGTACGTATTGCAAAGCCTCGTATCGCGATATACCGGTACCGCGATAAAACCGCTCAGCCCTACGTAGAGGTGAGGTAAAAGTAGTGGTAAAGTAAGAAGTAAAATAAGTGCAACTGCTCTAATAGCAAATTGATTGAATTCAGCTGTAGCAATCTTTTAAACGTTTATCAACCTAAGAACACGCAATGAACAACTCATGAGAAGGTGAAATATCACCAAATAATGATGTTCTACTTAACATGATAACATAGGACATCCGTCTAACATACACATATTCTATCTAGGCTGTTGCCTTTAATTTATTGTCGATGAATTGGAAAAAAAACATGAAAATCAATTGTATAAATATGTTATATAAATACTTCTACTTTGACAAGTATGTTCTGTCCTAATGGGACTAAAATCTGTAAAACAAATAACATGTATTAATTTTGTAATCTGTATAAGTATCTAGAGTAGGGGACAAAATCGGATTCATTGGATAGATATTCCAACCTAATCACTGAAAAAATAGAATATTAACATAAAAAAATGTGTTTGGTTTCTTTCAATTATCATTTGTCATTACCATGATTAGGGAGTTCATCTTTCAACGAATTCTATTTTTCTGATCAATGGAAAACGAGGTAAAAAAGACTTACAATTCTTTGTATTCAATAGTTAAATTTGTAAGATTAATACAACATTGCCCCCACATGATAATAATTTCTATTTACCTGAAAATAAGTATTTTATGAAAAGATAATACAAAAGTGGCAAATTGAAATATCGTTTGAAAAAAGGTGTTTTAATAAGATATATTATCATCAAATTATTTTTTTTACCTTTTGTTTAAAAAGTCATGATCACACTAATGTTTTACTGGATGATGTATGAGTTGATTTAGATTTGAATGTTAAAACAGTTTACCACTTTGAATTCAGTAAAATAAATTATTCATTTCACTTTCAAACTGTACTGAATATCAATACATTCCAATGTTAAACGTCTCAAATTAATATGGTAGGCACGTGGTACACTCAGGTTGATAATACTTTATGTTTAGGTAAATACAGAAGCAAATATTATTCCAAAGTTTACAAATGTACGAAAAACAAGATGTTTTTTGTTATCATTTTGATCGAATATTACATCTTTGAAACGTATTTGATGTTAACATTCCTAATGTATGGCGCTATATTCAGCTGAAGAAGTATTGCATGCAACTTAATAAACTCGCATGTATACATATTTTTTGGCATGTTCACATAACTATCTTGCATGTTGACATAATTATCTTGCATGTTGACAAAACAAGTTGCATGTCAACATAATAAAGTTGCATGTCAACATATTTAACCTACATGTTGATATAGTGTCAACAAAAATATCTTGCATGTAGGAGACAGAAGTATGCCCCCATAAAGGTGAAACATTTCTTACTTGGACATCTATTATTTCACCCATCCTGCTGCAGTATGTCTGGACATAAGTTTCACAGTCTTTGTTCATATTACATTGCTTTGATTGAAGATCATTGACGAAGGTTAATTATTCGAAACGTGAATGTCTGGTCCATGCGGCAAATTTATCTGTTCTAAATTGATGCTACGAGCTTGAAGATGTGTAACATTTAGTGCGTGTCTCTCCTGGAGGACCAGGAGTACCCAGGGGCACACGTAGCCAGGTCCGATCAACTTTGTATGACCGTTTCTTCGCACGCATACGAAAATTACTGTCCTCAAATGCTCTAGAAAATTATGAAAAGTGGGTCCTGTAGCATGATATTTTTCCAAACCATCTTGTTATGGTACGGCTTTCGATATTTTTAGACATAACGTTCACAATGTTTGGTCATATCTCATTGTTTTGATTGAGGATCACTTACGAGGATGTACCCGAAACGTGCATATTTTGTCGACGCTGCAAATGTATATGTTCTAAAATGATGCTATGAATTTAAAGATGTGTAACATATTTATGTATATCTTGCTACGGCTTTCGGTAAAAATTTGGACATGATAAATTTCACATTCTTTGACCATATTACATTGTTTAGAGCTAGCTATAGAATCACTGATGAAGCTTAAGTACCCGAAACATGCATGTCTGGTCCATGCTATAAATTTATCCGTTCTGAAACGATGCTATTGAGTTTGAAGACGTTTAACATACATGTACTTTTCTGGAAAGATTACGTAATAAAACCGTCTAATGTTTATTTCAGTTAGACTGTCAATCTAATTCCATTGCAGACAAATTGAAATACTTAAAATGAAAATCAAATATCTAAATATGAATTATAATTACCTCTCATTTGATAAGTATCTTCTGTACTGATATGTCCATAATCTGTCGAAGAAATGATATGTATCAGTGTTAGATATATATAAAGCACATAAGGGGCAGAAATAACTACGTTAACTATTAAGACAATGTCGGATCCATTTGATAAAGGGTGAATGGACGTCGCTTGCAAAAACATATAGATAGCATAAAAACGGTACAAGCGGCTACGACACTAAAACGTGTTACATGTAAGATTCAGCGGAAGGGACAGTACATCCCTTAATCCGACCGGATACACGAATATGTACTTGTGTCCAAACGAAACAAAGGGACAGTAGGTCTCTCATTCCTCTGGAACACAGAGAAAATGTCATGACATTTGCTAAGAGGTCATACCTTTTGTAAGAACAGGTCAACGAAATCCCAACATCACCTTAATCTGTAGCATACTATAGTGTATCTACATACCAAAAAAATCAGAACGATATCTACAACAACATGCAAGAAAAGTCTAGAAACTGAAAATTTCATGAACGTGTTTGATGTTTACATGTCGTGTGTCTCTTTTCCGTCTCGTGCTGTACTCATCTTTTGGACTGACGACGGACAACGAGATATCGCATAAGCTCGACTAGTCAGAGACCAGTACAGCTAAAAATGTGCCAGCTTATCAGAACCCTCGGTGGTCACATTTGTTGACAAAGAACACAAACGTGGTAGAGGACCTTGAATTCTTGCTTTCTGTAATGATTCGTGAAATTCTCTGCAGCAATTGCAGAGGAGCAGTCGAAAATGCGTCAGCCAATCAGTGCCCACGGTGGCCATAATTTTGTTGACCGATTTGCACAAAAACACATCCTTGGTGCAGGACATTGAGTAATTGCTTTCTGTAAGGTTTTATGAAACTTTTGTGTAGCAGTTGCAAAGAAGTCGTAAATGCGCGAGCCAATGAAAATCCTTGGCGGCCATATTGACGGATCGGCAAGAAAAACATAAACTTGGTAGATGACATGAAGACCTTGTTTTCTGTAACGTGTCTTGGAATTCTGTGCAGCTGTTGCAAAGGTGAAGTCGAAAATGTGAATCGTTTTCACCGGACAATGGACGGACGACAAACGGCGCGTTATGACAAAAACTCACTTGAGCTTTGCTCAGGTGAGCTAAAAATATTTGTAAAAAGGGGGATCCATATTTGAACTTAAATAAACACATTCATAACATTCATTTGTTTTTTGTTTTTATATTTCTATTATTTCTATGTACCACTGTATTAAAAAATTGTGTATAAATTAATTCATTCTATTGGAAGGGAAGAAAATTCTACCATTCTAAATTTACGAAATAATTTTCACTTTACTTTCGAATTGTATTGTGTACGGATAAAGGTCAATGGTAATCATGTGGAACACCCAGTAGATAACACTCTATGCATCGGTTAATACAAAAGCACATTTAAGGCTTTCCATGTCGTCATTGAAGAAAGTTTATGCCGGTAATATACTAGGTAATTTTCAAAGAATGATCAAAATGTCAGAAAAACAGAACAAGATAATGTGTGTACCGGTATAGAGCTATGATATGTTTAATCTGTTCAACAAATCGTTTTTTCGCTCCTTTACCACATAAACGGTGTAGAGAATCAGATTTAATCCAGGGAGATCATCGCCTCCGTTTTCTTCTCGTTCACATAATTCAAAATATAAATGTAAGCTTCTCATTTAAGTATGCAAAAAGAAAAGAAAACAAAAATTGAGAGAATTGTTTTTCAATAATGCTTATTGTAAACTTCACTCTTTTTAAGATTTCAAGCGGGAGCTATGTCGGATCATCGCCTCCATTTTCTTCTCGTTCACATAATTCAAAATGTAAATGAAAGCTTCTCATTTAAGTATGCAAAAAGAAAAGAAAACAAAAATTGAGAGAATTGTTTTTCAATAATGCTTATTGTAAACTTCACTCTTTTTAAGATTTCAAGCGGGAACTATGTCGGAGTGTCTTTTGTGCTGGTAACAGCCGAACTTGAAACATTAAAAAAAAACATGGACGCATACAATTATTCCGTTTATAGTATTAATTTTATTCATATAATATATTGTGCATTGATCATTATAATAAGCCTCATGAAAAGAAGGATTTTATCATTTAGATCATGCATGCATCACTAACTATTTATCGCAAAGCCACTTCGGAAAAATATTTTGAAAAACTTGACATAAAACATCAAATGTAAAAATATCATTTTAAATACCTCTCATTGGATGAGTATTTCCTTTCCGGATAATCATATAATCTGTAAAACAAATAACATGCATCACTGTAATATCTTCAGCTCATCTGAGCGAAGCACAAGCTAGTTATACCATACAAGAAATACTAAAAAGTAGTAAAAGATCCATGGGAGTATGACATGATTATGTAAGTCTTAGTCTAAAAGGCACTCTCCAGGTGCACGTGAGGAGTGAACGTCCTCTGAAAGCATGCAACACCTGCCAGGAATGCCAAATAGTAAGCCTACAAGACTTAGTGCTCTTGCTTTCATCCGGATCAGTCAATAGGTGGCGCAACTAGAGGAATAATCAATATAAAACATTTGAATAACTTAGATATGACAGATATGCAGTAAATGAGTGATAAGGAAGTATTCTATCTGTATACCTTCCCAAAGAAAATTTCAAATCAATTTATTATGCAGACACGTGTTCCGGATATTGAATCCTCATCAATGATGTTCTCAGTTATCTTTAAACCAAAGCCAATATTCATTTTAATGGTTGTATTTTGCGAAATTAAATTTGTGCATTCCCTGTTTGGTCGATTCAGTAGCATATCCAAATAAAATCTATGTTCAAAATATTGGAAGAATGGTGCTTAGATGTTTACCTCCCTTAATTTCGATGATACTTCTAAGGAAATGACAAGTTTCCGAAATAGCAAAATAATATCTATGACGTCAAATTGATGAAATGCCGAAGCAAAGCTTCTTTCAATTCTTGACAGAAGTATACATGTCAAAATTTCTTCACTAGGATATTTACAGCAGTGACCTTGACTCTGTTTTTGAACTTTGAACTGATCGCAATATTTTTGTAAAGAAGTTTTTTTAAGTGATCATCTCTTCAAATGTAAGTATTAGGACTTTCATATTTCCTATGTACATTATAACTGATAAGCATTACATTTTTATTCAAAGATATTTCACAAAGTGACTTTAACCTTGAAGTTTGACCTGATAGGATTTAAAATACATTGTACTAATTACTACATTTTAATTACCTTAAATGTAGAATTTGTAGGAGAATATTCAGTATTAACAGTTGAATGTTATGTCACAAGTTAATCCATTTAGAAAGAAAACATCCCGCGGGGGTATAATCGGTCAATTCAGGACCATTTTTAGTTTATTATTGTAAAGATACATAAAATATTTTTGTTTACACGATACCTTTTATTATTAAGTATCTGTGAATAGGAATTGTTATGTTTTCACACTGACCTCGTGAATAATATACGAACTCATTATACAGAAGTATCTTTTGGATCATAATAAGTAACATTTAGCACCATCCCTCCCCTATTTTGAGCATAGATTTTATTTGATTATGCTACTGAATCGACCCCACAGAAAATTTGGAGCCGCGAACTCTCTGAAAAGTAAATACAGGAATTTAAATTCTAAAAATAACACCAGAGCGCACTTGTTGAGTTAATTTTGGCTGCCTATGAAAAGCACTTTGGCTGGACGCATCAGTGATGAGAATATAATTTCGAAATAACTTTGTTTACACGAATCTATGCATTTTGATTGGTTAATTGATCGTGAGAAAATAGCGAAATACACCTTCATACCCCAACGAACACGATAAAATACCGGAAGAGCCGAAACTACTTCCATCAAAATCATTTATTATGTTGCTGAGATCGGCTTTCGAATGATAATTATGCAAATAAAAAATAGTTTTGTTAACAGTAGCCCCAAGATATAAATACGATATCAGAATTAATGAATATTTTATGACAATTTTGATTATGTACTGGTATACGTGGTTTTAACAGCGTTGTTCGGTTGCTACATGTATGCTCCTGTTTTTGAAGTTCCTTAGACCATTTCCTGTACTTAAATTTTGATGAAACACAGAAAATGCAGTAAATGACGAGACAAACAGAAACTCCCAGCTATTTTCTTCAAAATTACATTCCCGTCGTAACAGTAACAAGTACCTAAGATACATAAAGCATTTTCTATCAACTTTTCAAATTTCAGATCATTTGGACATACAGCTGACACTCGTTATCTCAAACTCGGTTATCTCGAAATTCCGTTTATCTCGAAGTCGAGCGACGTTTCCATCTTTTTTCTTTCATATTCTAACCAATTTGACTTCGGATAACTGGAAATCGGTTATCTCGAAATTTCGCTTATCTCGAAGTAATTTCGAAGTCGTCCAAAGAAATTTGTTCGTGTATTTTATACTCGTTAAATCGAAGTCCAAATGTTTGTATAAACAAACCAATTAACGTTCCAAATGATAGTGAAATCGCATGGTAAACAAACAATTCTTCGTGGCCCTACCCCTTTAGCATACTTTACAATGGAGATGATTTACTCGCTATGAATTTTACGCTATAATTGTACAACAGATACATTAAAGCATTTTCTATCAACTTTTCAAATTTCAGATCATTTGGACATACATTTTTTTTGTACCTCTGATTTTTAATGATTCTTTTTTCTGTATTTTTTTATTGCAAACTACATTTATTTCTAGCCTTGGAATGATCTTAGATGATTAACCTTTAGTGACCTTCGTCCCATAGAATGTATTTTGATTTTTTTTGGTGAAATATCAAATATTAATGAAGGTTTTCGAGAAATAAGCTCGGACAGACGGACAGACAGACGAACAGGCGGACGAACACGACGGCGGCTATATTTACCCACTCGGGAAGCAGGGAGTATAAAACTGCTTTTTTTAACAGAACTTATAATAATTTTCTCAGATATGAAGACTTTCTTAGTACTCTGACTCTACTTACAGACAGAAATTCCTCCTATGACAAGGAAAACAATGACCATGGAAACAATTACAATTACAATTGCTGCATAATGTTGATCTATCTGGGCTTCTGTATCTCCATGCATATTTCTTGAAATGGTTGTCGGTCTTTGACTGCTAAAAGGAAATTAGCTCAGTTAAGACATTTCGTTTATGGGGATATTTGAAACTGACTTAAAATAAGACTTTATTTTAATAAAATTCATTATCTGAAATTATCTAGAACGCAAATCAGTGATATTCCAGGTATGTAAATATATATGTTTATCGTAGAATTTAATAATAAATTTCCCCTCCAGCAGCTTTTCATCTCCGGAAAACTGTTTGGTAGTTTAATGGGTTTGGCTATAAAAATAAATTAGACAGTTAAGGATATGCATCTTGCTGTAAATCTGTCCTTTTACATGCGATTTTGCCTTTCTTTGTCTATCTTTACATATGTATCTCCCTGTCAGTAATTTGAATTCTGTCTTTCTGTTTTGCCCGTCTTTGGACTCGAATGTACTTTTTCTGCCCTTGGCTACTTCGATGCCTGTCTGCTTGCGCGTCTTTCTATTTTTTTTTTGTCTATCTTGTCTTTATTTCTTTTCATGCATTATCTGTATAGTCTATATGTGCTTTGTATGACTTTGTCCGTCCTTTTTTGTATCTAGCTTTTGTCTATTGCCTAGGCTTTTGTATATTGCAGTCCGTCTGTTTGTGATGTCTCCGCCAGTCCGTGTGTCTTTATGTGTGTAAGTGTTTGAGTTTATCTGTCTGTCTTTTGGCTGTCTTTCCGTCATTACCTTCCTACCTAAGCCTGCTTTCCTTTCTGTCAAATATGTACACCACTTCCATACCACATGATTATTGATTGTCTAGACTCATGAAATGGTGATTTGATCGAGGAAGGAAAACGTTTTTTGTACATCTGAATCAGAGGGTTTTTCCCCAACAGACTATAAATAATACAAACTATGAACACATACAAACGTATCACTTTCTACATAGACATAACCTCAGACAATGCATGTTTTGTATCTTTTGTTTTCATTATCGCGCTTGGACACCAACGGCTGTTGCGCCTAGTCAAACAGGGGATGCTTAATCATGCCGGACACCTGGTCCCACTCTAGCGTGCTAGGGTTCCGTCGATGATAAATTTGGTGCTATATTGTGAGTCGTGTTGAGATTGTCTTCAGGATCTTCTTTCTCTCGTTTGCCAAACTGATGCCCATTGCCATGTGGAGCTCGTAAATAAGTTCCCAGTGAGGGGTTTGATAGTAAGTGTTTTAAATGTGTTCTTTGACATGGTCACCATAGAATGTTTTATGTAGACATACATGTAACCTCAGAAAAAGCATGTGTTGTACTTTTTTTTCATTTTTGGACGGAAATTCGACGGCGGTGCGTCTAGGTAAACAGAGATGATTACTCCTTCACCTGGTCCCACCTCTAGCTTGCTTGGTCAGTAGATGCTTAATTCGGTGATCTATTGTGAGTGTTTTTGAGATTGCCGCCAGGATCTGTATTTCTGTGTAATGCCATTTCTTCACTTTTGGGCAGCATTATGTTAAATTTGATGATAATTTCTACGAGCAACTTGTATGAATCAATATGTGTACTAACTAAGCGCCTCGTGTTGCGGATTTTCTTTTAGACACTTATGAATAAGAATTCATCCAAACTCTTCAAAAGGAAGGAAAACTGTTGATTTTTCAATTGTACTTTAAGAAAACGTGATGGTATCCTGACTATTTACAACACTGTTTTTGAAAAAGAAAATTAAAAAGAAAGGAGCTGATAAAATAAGAGCCTTATCTTAACCTGTGCCGTGTTTCTTCCACATGATGATTCGTATGCAAATAAAAAATAAAAAAAGTGTTTACATTTCGTTGAAGTACTCTTAAGATTCTAAAATTAAGGTCCAAAAGGGGGCACTCGTATTGGAAAGACTTATCGCATGGACAAAAAATGTAGAAAATTAATAATATTTAAAAAAAAATATATTCAAAAGACAGATTTTCTGAAGCAGATTATATAATGATATACTCACTGGCTGTAAGGGGGATATGAAGATTCATTTAGCCTAGAAAAAATCATTTTCTCCTCTCCGAGGGTGATATGATTTTTCCGGCTGAAAAAATCTACCGTCACTGTTATATAAATCAATCATTATTCCGAATAAAACATATCTTTGGAATTTCTGAATAAATTGGCAATTTCTTCCTAATTAACGATGTGATACCGCTGGGTCATGGTCATTGCTGTTGTCGTCTGCACAAATTATCTCTGCGCACTTGACTTCATACCCCCTCTAGCGTGGTTGATTTCGAGTTACGATAACTCTGACAGGAAAAAGACTGATGAACCCTATAGAGGGGAGATTCAATTTCCCTTCTCCGTGGCATCAGGGAGAATCGATATTTTAGCCAATCGGCACGTAACCGTCTAACCAATTAGATTACTCGTTCAATAGAGTTATTCATATGAGACGTAATTATTATATATGACAAAAGCGATGTTTGAAATCGTACACAGTAAATATTTTCTGACGGAGATATTCTCAGACGGCCGTCAGCGGTATTTACATATTCAAACCCATCCTGTACACTAGAACGTGTATTAATGTTATGGATTTTACCAAATATTTCAGGTCAAGCTTTCTGCATTCACCAAGAAGTTAAAAAATTATGCATTTTTTTTCCAAATTAGGAACGATTTCTATATCATTATTAGGTATTACTTGGGACTTTCCACGGTGGCATAATAAACAAAATTAGAACGATCAATGGTAGACAGAGTTTCCATCGTATTGCGTCAGAATCAGAAGATGCCTTTTTGTACCATGGGTATGATCCTGCTGTCACCAAACGAGCACTCGGCATGGTATATGACCAATGAACGGCCCTGTACAAATGCAATCGGAAGATTTGTACTCTAACTGACTTTGACGACGGGACATCATGACAAGCTCTATCCAAATCTCCTTAGATAAATCAGCGTCCAGACCATTTCTCCTCCTCTCTTAATGTCAGTCGGAATCATCGGATGATAACATGCATGAACTCGCTACTGCTGACAGAGCAGACTATATTTTTTTCATATGCCCTTTGTGTTCTTTTTTTTATATATAATTACAAACTTATCTCTAAGTTGCAGATTGTCTTCGTAAGTCGGAACCGATTACTGGTTTTGTAGTTTTTGGTGATCCTTGTAAATTGTGCGCCTTATTTTGAATGTCTTTTCAGAGTCTGTATTTTCATGTAGTGTATCAATTGCTCTTTTCAAGATCTGTCGCATGAACGAAGTTTTGTTTTGGCCCTTTATCAAATTGACATCATATTTATTATTTTGCTATTTCGGAAATTAGTCAATACATTAAAAATAACATGGTCGACAATAAAGGAGACATCTGAGCACCATCCCTCAAACTGTAATTTGGTCAATCTTTTTTTAAGACTTTGTTTCTGAATCAACCCTACAGGTCGTGCACCACTAGCAAAGAAATTGCTACTGAAATGAATTACGGCTTTGTCTGAAAGTTACATTGGCTGGAAGCATCACTGATCAAGAATTTACTATCCGAAAAACGTGTTTTTGGTACTTTAAAATTGATTTGAAATTTTATTCAAGAAGGCAAAGGATTTGAACATATCCATATTATTTTAATGTCTGTGTTGCAGCGGAGCCTTTTTGGAAATTCTTTCCTTTAATTTAAAATCATACATATATACGTACACTAGATATAATTTGATAGATATCACAGTAGGTATTACTTTTATCAGATCCATTCCAGACATATTCGCTTGTGGTAAAACATGTTTTGATCATGTACATTTTGTGAAATCTGGTTGCGTTATCATTTAAACGAATGTTTCATAATATTCCCTACAGCTTTACATTACTTCATACAAAAAATGTAATTCTACAAATGTACGCTTAATGGACTTTTGCACAGTTAATGAGGATACTTGCTTGAACATACATTTTATTTCTAGACTAAAAGCAGACTATACAAAAAGCTATGCCCAATTATCATTCTATATAGTTCACATGTAAACAGTACACCTGGTCACGCGACGACTAAACATTATGTTCAGGTACATCAGAAATTGTCTAAGTGATCATGAGTAAGTAATATTTACTAAACATTATTTTAAGAGTAAGTTTCTCGTACCCGCCTTTGAAAAAAACCTCAGGGTAGAAAGTTGATGTCAAATTACATTATTTTCAAATGAATATTTCTCATAGAAGCCCCTTTCATATGAACTTGCATTTCTCACCTTGTATTATCAATGTATCTCGATTCATTTGATTCTATACATCTTGGATCTGTAATGAAAAACAAAATTCAATATAAATAAATTGTAAATTTTACACAATCGTCGTATTCCTATTGTCAAATTGTGTTATGGTATATTTATATCAATCTGCTTTTTAAAATTTCAAACGACATGGGCACATGGAAATATTGCCAGAATATTTTAGGATATACAAAAAACGGTGCATAGTACGATACTAATGTTTACATGAAAACCGACAGATGAACAAAAAAGGAGAGATAAGGGGGGGGGGGGGGGGGGCGAAAACACGAATGACACGAACGGATGTTAAATGTGTTATACAAAAAATGTTCTCGCTTAGAAGAGGGCATATGTCAGATAAATTCAGCATTATATGAATACCATCCATCTGACATTACATAATCTCTACAGATTGCTATGCAAATGAATATATTGGTGTAAATCAGATGTTAGAATCATTTGTTGAAATGTCTGCAAAGAGCACACTTGTACATTTAGCACTACCAATATTCCACGAAAAAGAAATCGTGCAACATTTAATCAATGATTTTGTCACATGACAAGGTAAATTACCAGGACGAAGTTTGTTGTGTTATTATATTGCCATTTGGTTAAACATGAAACTTATAAAACCGAAGATTTTTGCACTGTATTTACTACGATCCGCAAAGAGTAGACTTGATATCGCTGTAGTGTTGCTTGTAATTTTCCAGAGGAATTTCCAAACGTCTGCTTGGGGATGCCCGATACATTAAATAAGCATGTCATTACCTTGAATATGTGAAATATACGTAATTACGGTTGCAGACAGATAATATGGTCTGATATACCTTGTCCAGAATTTATATTTCCCGGGTCTACTTGGCGAGGGGAATATTAATTCCAGACAAGCTTTATCAGACCACATTACCTGTCTGGAACCGTAATAGCATTTTTGTCATGCTGCAAATCACTTAAACATTGTCATTTCAAAATGGCGTCAACAGTAAAATTTCTATCTTTTTTATTTGTTGTTGGATTGTTAAATTTCTTCACCAACTACGATAAAATTCATTTTAGCAGAAAAAAAAATTACAGGATCTGAAGCAAGAGAAAAATGCAAAACGTTTGAACGATTTTACGGGAAATGCGCGCAATTACGTCACAAAGCTCTATATAAACGACTGCAAAAAGGTAACAAAGTCTAATAATTACGGCTAAACAACCAATGATATTCCTGGAAATTTATTTTCAGTGTGACAATACGATATATAACTTGAATAATCATGTAAATAGTGTGACAATTACAAATATACGTTTAATTGCTTAATGAAGAATCCCGATAACAAACACGCGGATCAATTTGTTTTGTGTTAAACGTTACAGCGATTTACACTTTATTCATCTTCTCATTTTGAATACGTTTCCACAATGCATCACGAAATATAAGTCAATAAAGAATGGATTTTGTTATGTAACGTAGTACTTCAATTTCAAACTATGTCAATCCGGCAGGGGCTTACTGTTTTGAATTTGACATCAAACAATTAAATCAATAACAGTGAGCGAGAAAATACTTATTCATCTTCTTCTGTTCAGTTAATAACAAGAGGGCCAAGGGGTTCAAATCACTCACCGAAGTTGCAAGCAAAAATGAGATAGTGGACAATTTGGTTGAAGCCCATGTGCTTTGTGAAATATAAACATCAGTTCTGGAGATTTCGAAATGCATCAGTCAATCAGAACCCCCAGTAGCCATACTTGTAGCGAATCGGCACGAAAAACGTGGCAGAGGACCTTATGTTTTTTGCAATATACTTTTTTTTGCTTTTGTTTTATATTCTGTGCAGCGGTTACATTTGAGAAAAAAAAACAGTAAATCGGAGGCTCAGCGGCAACATTTGTTGACCGATTGGCAAGAAAAACTTAAACGCTGAAGAGGACCTTGGGCGTCCTGTAAGATTTCGTGAAATTCTATGCAGAGGAGAAGTCGAAAATGCGTCGGCCAATAAGAGCCCTCGGTGCCTGTTTACCAATCAGCACGAAAACACAAACTGGTAGAATACCTTAAGTAATTGCTTCCTGTAAGGTTTCGTGATATTCTTTTCAGTAGGTGCAGAGGTGAAGTAAAAAATGTGTCCCTCAATCAGAGCCCTCGACAGTCATATGGGTTGACCGATCGGCACCAAAAACATATGTTTGATAGAGGACCTTGAGTGGCGGTTGGGGAGGAGAAGTGAAATTTGTTGACCAAATGGCACAAAAAAATTTGGTAGATGACCTTGAGTACTTGCTTTCGGTAAGGATTCGTGTAATTCTGTGGAGCGGTTTCAGAGGAGGTTGCAAAATAGCGTCGGTCAAATAGAGCCCTCGGTGTCCATATTTTTTCGCCTGCCAGTGGAGAAGTTAAAAATTCGTCAGTAAATCAGAACCCTAGGTAGCCATATTTGTTGACCGATCGAAACGAAAAACACAAACGTGGTAGAGGACCTTGATTTCTTGCTTACTGTAAGGTTTCGTAAAATTCAACAGTTGCAGAGGAGAAGTCGAAAATACGTCAGCCAAACAGAGCACTTGGTGGACATATTTCTTTACCGATCGGCACGAAAAACACAACTTTGTAGTTAACCCTGAGTACTTTATTCCTATTAGGTTTCATGAATTTTTGTGAAATAGTTGCGGAGGAGAAGACTAAAATGTGTTAGCCAATCGGAGCCCTCGGTAGCCAAATATTTGTTGATCAATCGGCACGAAAAAACAAACTTGGTAGAAGACCTTAATTGGTTGTTTCCTGTAAATTTTCATGAAATCCAGCAGTTGCAGTGGAGAAGTCGTAAATGCGTCAGCCAGTCAGAGCCCTCCTTGGCCATACATGATGAGAGTTACATTGTATAAGCAAGCTTCATAAAGGACCTAGAGTACTTCCTCTTTTCTTAAGTTTCGTGAAATTCTGTATATCGGTTGCAGTAGAGAAACCAAACATGCGTTAGCCAATCAGATCCCTCGTCGTCCATATTTGTTGATGAATCAGCACGAGAAACACAAACCGATAAGACAAGCTTGTGTACTTGCTTATGTAAGGTTTCGCGAAATCCTGTGTAGTGGTTGCAGAGGAGAATTCGAACATGTGTCAGACAAACAGATCCATCAGCGGCAATATTTTCTTGACCGAATGGCACGAAAAACACAGACTTTGCACAGGACCTGAAGTACTTGCTTCTGTTGAGCAGTAGTAGAAGTTGAACATGTGTCAAGCAATGAGAGCCTTCGCTGAACATTTTTTTACCGATCGATACGAAAAACGCAAACTTGATAGAGGACTTGCTTCCTGTAAGGTTTCACGAAATCATAAAACGTATCAATCGAACGGCACGAAAAACACAAACTTGGCACATGACCTGGTGCTGGTTTCGTCAAATTCTGTGCAGCGGTTGCAGAGTAGAATTCGAGAATCCGTCAATCAATCAGAATCCAATCGGCACGAAAAACACCAGTTTGGTAGAGGACCTTAAGTATTTGCTTCCTGTAAAATTGAAATTCTAAGCAGCAGTGGCATAGAAGTCGAAAATGTGTCAACCAATCAATACCCTCGCAGGCCATATGTTTTGATCAATCGACAAGAAAAACAAAACCATTATAGAGGACCGTGAGTTCTTGCTACCTGTAAGGTATCGTGAAACTTTGTGTAGCGCTTGAAGAGGAGAAGCCGAAAATGTGTTATCCAATCAGAGCCCTCGCTGGTCATATTTTTACAATTACACTTACTCGGTAGAGGACTGTCAGTTCTTGCTACCGGTAAGGTTTCTTGAAATTCTCTGCAGCGATTGCAGAGCTTCGCTCGAGTTAGCTAAAAAGGAAACAAAGAGCACCACATCTACTACAAGAAAGTACAGTTGTCAAAGTTTTCCAAATACTTAGCATCAGTTTATTTCTAATAATGAATTTCCATCAATGATACTTCATGCCAAAGAGAAAAACAAAAGAAGTTGTCAAATTCAAAGAGAAGATTGGTTTGTTTTTACATTTACCAGGTTTTGTATGCCTTTAATTTTATGGCTTTCTATTAACTTGAAAACGGGTTTATGAAATTCTGAATCTCAATAAACGTAGACAATGACCATAAATTAGAATATTCCTTCGTCTACCCAATCTTATTGATAAGTGACATTTTCGCCTCAATTTTTTTTCAGGATGTTTTGGATTTTCGGTGAAATTGAAAATTGGAAATGCGCAATGTTGCCTGCAAGGAATATTTACATAAATGTTGTATTTTTTAAAGAAATGCAATAAACTTTTAAATATTTTCATCTTCTCCTATTGTGGCAGACCTATTTTCAAGTACTTTCTCTCCCAATAAACTGACCAAAGCTTCGCCAAGAGGACCAACAATTTGACTGCATCATGGAATTATTGTGACCGTGTAACATCCTCGTGTCGATCAAAGCAACACTTGAAACAGTCTGAACAAAATCCATCGTCAGAATTCTGTCTGTGTCTCCTCCATAGTTGACTATTCTGAGTGTCGTGAATGACATTGCCCCGGAGCGTATCTGGTAACCATACACTACAAAGGCTAGGGGACGAAGTGAAAGAATTAATCAAATATTTTGGATTGTGTCTGTCAAAAGACTTTAAATATTCAGAAAAAAACATCATGATGTTTTCGTCGGCCTCAGGTACATTATCAACGCAATAAAAACGGTTTAAACCTGTCCAACTTATCTCCTGACCATACTTGTACACTTAATCATCCGCGTGTTCAACGTTACTCTCACTTCTTTTAGGACCTTCTTTCAAGAGTCTACCTTTCTTTTGACAGTACCAGTCTCTTTCAGGGTAATTGTCTAGCCTGACATGGGTACATTTACTGTTCAGAACCTACATACATGTTCTCATCGCTACAGTTCATCTGATCCTACGTTTTGGCAACGAAGACTGTTCTTGTACAAAGAATACCTATCTTTCCACAATTCAGAGCAAATGACAAATATGGATAATGACCATATCCCTGTATACAGCACAAAAGCGACAATTTTAGAAAATCATAAACCGAAGGCATACAAAATCAGGATAAAACAGGAACCAAAGCAAACAAACAAAAACCTCCACCATATGAAAAGAAGCGAATGGGAGTAAGACCAGGTGCCCGGGAAGAGTAAGCATCTCCTGCTTGCATGCAATTCGGTAGAACTGTCACATCCGGTTACTTCCATTTCGGAAGACATAGAGTACAATCTTTGTAAAACCATTAATTTACTTTGTAATTAAGGTCAATGGCAGTGCAAGAAATGCGGAAGTACTGACCACCTGAATAGCTGATACCAACAATACATCTGACCATTTCTGGTCCAACTCTTCATCACATCAGTAACAGTATCATCTGTGTTGATCAACGGGTCGTCAACATGATGGGATAATTTGTCGACGATATTACACAAAATACCATCGGAATAGGCCTGTTTGACCTCGCTGTCTTCTGTCTCGGTATCTTCTGATGCAGATGCTAGGCGTTGATCTTTGTCATACATTCCAAATACAATGTTACCAGACACACATAACCTTCCGTGGTTACACACATTATTTCCCAGGCATTATCAAAGTTATCGGATGTGTCAAATTTGACCTTTCGATAATTGAAAATGGTCTTGAGGTGTACGAAAGTACCGCTGTCGGACATTGAAGCTCCCTTAGAGAAAAAAAAATCGTAATAGTTTTGAAGGAGCAAAATTTCCTTGTAAAATTCTTGAGTTGATGCTCTTATTCCTCAAGACTCGTCTACATCATTAGATCATGCATTCTGGGCATCATTTTCTCCTAGCGTAGACCATCACCGTAAAAAGGCTTATGAATGATTTTCCATTGACTAATAGGACGTAAGTCTGAAGCCTTTCATAATGCCGATCGCTCCTTGTACGGAACCGGGATTGTTATTGAAAACGCCAAGGTCCACTGGAACACATCTATGGCTCGTTTCAAACGTGAAATCATGTAGTGTGTTGAACTCCTGGAAAATGGACTGCAAACCTTTGGATATGTCTTTGCAATTATTCTTCTTTCGTGTTTTCAAAATTTTCTTCTGTATTTGGTGTAAGGGTAGTAAAGGGAATATCAACTGCATTTGGCAATGTATCATGTTCAAAACAGTCAGACGAGGAAGTATCCGCTGTGTTGACAGCAATGTACCCAATAGCCAAGTGTCATGCATTGGGTGTAGGGTGTCTGGTCCTTACTTTCTTTCCAAAATTATCCTAGCACAATGTAAACCCTAGATGGTTTTTTGGGACATCTTCAAATTGTACCATTTTCCGTTCTTATTCTGCGATATCCATCATTACTTCCATTCATACTTCCTGTAATTTTCGTTTCCTAACATGTCCTGATGATTCCTCACTTGTTACATTACCTGATACACTATTTGAAATTTCAATTACCCTTGAGAAAAAAAAATTCATTAATTCTAAATTTAAAAAGTCATATAAATTATTCGAGTTATTGTTAAAATTTCAGGCAAGAAAGATGAGCTTTACATTTGTACAGCTGGTAAATACTGTATTGTTTATGTTTTCTAGGAGGGCACCCTGTTACACTTTCTGGACAAGGAAAATATGTTCCTACTGATCCTAGGTAAGGCCTTCTTGAGATACAATCGAATAATACTGGACAGTTTCCTGAAAGACACAAAAGAAACAAACCGTAAGAGATAAGTGTTACAAATGAATGATTTTTTTTAATAAATTGTGCTTTTTAACGGATAACAAAGCAAGGCTCAACAGTAACCACGTCCATGAATACATACCTTTATTTGCATTCACTGTAAAGTTGTATGTGCAACTTTCATAGAGATGTCCACTATAATCTCGCATGCACACGTAACCTTCATCGATGCCACATTTCAATTCGTTGTTTTTTTGTGTCCATTGGGATTCCTGTAAGGGACATGTTTGAACCCTTCTCGCACAATTTATAGGTAAGGATATAGTCCTGTAGAGGAGGAATGCGATTGTCCACGCAGAAATGAATATGTGTATCCGCATCTGAGAAAACATGAATGTTAAAGGTATTAGATGTATAAGGAGGCCTGGGATGATTGGTTCATTCATTTATTGAATTTGGAATTCTAAACTTCACAAAATCGATTTTTTAAAATAAAGCTGGTTCCTCTGACAAGTATTATGTACCCTCGGAGTTTACGTTGAACTTTATTGAGTTTACATTCAACTATCATTTCAACCACTTCTTTACAAAAAATGGTGATCAACTATGGATTGATGAAAGGGATTCTGAAATATAATACTGGTCTTATTTCACATGAAATCTCAAGTTCACTGTTCAGAAACACCCAATGCAAAAACACAGAAAGACACACAAAAGGGACAAGGAACACCAACTTACATCATAGAAACATGCAACAAAAAGTATACACATCTGTAAACCAACGTGACCAAATGACACTATAGTACTTGAAACACAAAAGATCACATATCAACCAAGGAGATCAATGGGTAACCGGCGCCAATTTAGGAAGGCCATCTGCCACGCACATAGCAGACGGTGTGGTTCTCTGGATTGCTTTTGCACAACCCTTCCACTTTTCCGATTACCAATAGATCTCGAAAAAACAAAATTGTGGTGTAAAATAATAACTGTAAGATGAATATACATATGGGCAGCATGACGCAGATTTTGAAGACTTTTCTACCGATGAATTGGACAAAGAACTTAGTAGATTTAACGAGGAAACAAGAAAAGAAAATGTCATGGAATGAACATGGTATTAGCAGACATATGCGGGCTTGCAGTGCATGGATATCATAAACGACAAGGCTTTGACAAAATCAAAGACGTTTTTTTCTGGCGACCTCGAAGGAGCTTTAAAGAGAAGGCAAAGGTGGGATTCACCATTACCCCTTTAGATTCCGATGAACTGAAGAAGCTGTATTTGTATTTCGATTGGAATAATAATGTAAAACTACACGAAAATATTGTACTGTATTTTGGGAAAAGAGGTCGAAATAATATACATCTTCTTAATATTTCTGACTTTTTGTGCAAAAAGAAATGGAGTAGGGAACCTATAACTCTACATGGAGAAGGATGAACTCAATAAGAATAATCAAGATGATCAAAACTCAGCAGGGCAGAATATATCAGATTATACGTGAGTTGATTTTAATAAACATTTATAACTTTTTATTGACATATACTAGGAAAAGTAGAGGAGAAATGTGTAAGATGAAAGGAGAAAGAGAAGAGAAAGGGCAAGGGGCGGTAAGGTGGTTACTAGGCCAAAAATCGTTCCTAACTCTGAAGATTTAAAAATGTTGAAATTGATACTAAAATTGGTCAAAGGAAGCTTGTCTTCAATCGATTCAACATGAAAAAATGTTTTATTTACGTTTTTCGTTAGAGTTATCCTCCTTTGAAATCACCCATGAAACTGGAAATGAACAAACAAAAATCAATATATTTTCACATGTGATAGCAAAATTAGACTTGGCCACAGCAAAACAACAAGTTCATATTTTCTCTGTATATATGAATAAGTATTTTGTAAATGCTGTGAAAGTATGAATCTGTTGTTTTATGTGGCCACATAAAAAACGGAAGAAAATCAATGACTGCTTCCATGCGAGCGGGTCGTTTTGGAGACATAAAAACACCTTTTAACTTATATAATACAAGAATTATTTGAGTAAAATCGATACAATTCAATAGATTTTGTTCTGTTGTTATTGATGATATTGATTATCTATTCCCACATGCACGAAATCAAATAATACAGAGAAAAGTGTCTTCCAAATGTTTATTATCCTCGTAACGTAACGGATATTCAGGACGACAGAATGACGTCATATATGTGCGCGGCTTTGATTTTGCTTGTATTTTTCGAAAAAAAAATTTAAGTCAAAATGATCATTTCTTATGCATATTGAATCGAAATGACAGAGTATCTAAAAGGATACAGTCGGCATTTTTACAATATGTCAAACTTTAAGCCAGAATCAACGAATTAAAATATTAATTAAGCGGGGCTTAATGCGGTCTTAACAAATGCTTAATTAGAACGCAAATCTAAATATTGCACTTTTTAAACGTTTATTTACACTCTTTTCTTTTATCACGCTAATTATCAAAATAAATGCTAAGGAAATTGTTTTAATATGTCTAGAAAAATTTACATACCGTATAAGCAGCAATTTTCGCGATATACTAATTTTCGCTATATTCGCGAGTGATTTGTAATCGCGAAAAATTCTCCTCGCGAAAAATTGAGTTTGATAAGGTATAGCATCAATTGGTATATTAGCGCCATTTTGGTTTTAGTGTGCGTGTGTCATTCTTCACATATCAAGTAAATGGAGTGTATTCTTAAGATAGAAATAACTGAAACTTCAATAATGGAAGGTACAAAACTGTGAGGTCATATGTACATATTAATTTGTATTTTCGGGATCGCGAAAAATTGTACTCGCAAAAATAAGAATTCCCTATTTTACCATGAAATCGCGAAATTTGAAAATTTCTGGTTATACGGTATAAATGTGACTCCCTGGATAAAATTCAATCACTTCAAAACAGCTAAAATAATCGTGTAAAAGATGTCCCTTTCATCATGTTATAGAAGTTATTTAACGATTATTTCAAAATATGATACGCTTATTTCACGTTGCAGTGTGGAGCAGTTGAAATCGTTTTCCGTGGCCTGATGTTTGTCAAGTGTATTAATTACTTCTTTCCAGCTCTGTCACCTGAAAGAAGCTTTGTTTTTGGTATTTTATCAATGAGACATCAAATATATATTTTTTTGCTTTTTCGGATACTAGCCATTTCACCGATAAATATCATCGAACTTAAAGGAGTTTAACATCTTAGCACCATCCCTCCAATGCTTTTTTGAACCTAGATTTTATTTGGATAAGCTACTGAATCGACCCCACAGTAAATTTGGAGCCGCGTGCTCTCTGTAATGTAAATGTAAAAGTCTAACTTCAAAAAATTAAAGAGGGCGCTACTGAAACTATTTATGGTGGCGCCGCTGAAAGCATCACTGATGAGATGGTGTAGTGGATAGCGTGCCGGACTCGTGATTGCCAGGCGGAAGGTGCCGTAGGTAGTGGGTTCGAATCCCTGGCTGGGAAGAATAGGTAAATAGGGTACCTTGTTATATACATGATTTTCTTGTGCTTTGTATATGTTTATTTCTCATGTATGTATAGTCGTCTGACTATTCAAGTTCAATCGTACTAATTGGGTGTTAATGTACTGTTTCGTTTGTGCTTTCTGTTTATATGTATTTCAGTACTGCATTACCCTAGGGTGATCCACCCATTAGTACATAGGTAAATCCCGAAAGCCGTCGACTACCGAGTGATCACGAGTCCGATACGATAGACCCTTGCCATCAAAACTTCATTTTTGTGAAGTCGAGATGGTGTAGTGGATTGCGTGCCGGACTCGTGATTGCCAGGCGGAAGGTGCCGTAGGAAGTGGGTTCGAATCCCTGGCAGGGAAAAATAGGTAAATAGGGTACCTTGTTATATACATGATTTTCTTGTGCTTTGTATATACTCTCTCTCTCTCTCTGTATATATATATATATATATTATTTCCTTTTTTTTAATTTTCGGTCATTTGTGTGTACGGGCAAACTTATTTACTCGACGCTCCCTTCCCTTTCTCCCATTACATAATAAATTAATTTTCATACCCATTTTGTTTTTATTAGTGAGGTCCAATTCCGTGCTCTTTCTCAATGAAAATTAAATTCTTACTTCACTGTTTTTTTCTTTTTTTATCTAGATTCTTAATTTGTTTCGATTTTGTCTCTTCTTTCTCTTTGTTCTTTCATCAATCTACGAAAATCCTTTTTTTAGTTTCTTTCATCAATCTACGAAAATCCTTTTTTGGTTTCATGATTTGACTAAAATTTTCAAAATTTTCTTGCGGATTGAAATTCGATTTCTAACGTAATGATCGCTGCCATATCGGGAAGGAATCACGGCCGTCTTATCAAATATATGTAATGTTAAACGTCTTCAAATTTGTTAGCATAATTTAAAACCAGATAAATTTGCAGCATGGACCAGACATGTTTCCGATACTGAACCTTCGTCCGTGATCCTCAGTCTAAACAATGTAATATGGCTAAAACGTGTGAAAATTATCCAGTCCAAAAATGAATCGACAGACGTAGCAGAATTAGTGGAATATGATGCTACAGGACCTACGTTTTACATATTTCAAGAGATTTTGTAACAGAAAATTTCAAATGGGTTGAAGAGACAGACGATCAACCGAGGTTGATCGAATTTGGCTACATGTGCCCTCGGGGACTCCTGGTCCACCAACAGTGACACTCACCAAGAAGTTCAAATGTTAAATATCTTCATATTCGATAGCATCATTTAAAGCTAGATAAATTTGCAGCATGGACCAAAAGATGTGAAAATTATTCAGTCCAAAAATGTATCGAATGACGTAGCAGAATAAGTGGGATATGATGGTACAGGACCCACGTTTTAGAAATTTCAAGAAAGTAAGCTCTACGTGAACAATTGAAAACTTATCTCGATAGACTATAATCTTTCGATTTTTATTGCAGCGGCATTCCCGATACAACTTGCGGTGCTTGATTGACGATCCTTGTATGTGAAGACCTGGTAATGAGATGAATTGGGCACATTGTTTACTTAGTAATATATTTCATAAAGATATTAACATGTTATATATCTAGAGACATTAAATGGAAGTTTTAAAGAAAGCTCGGATCTAGAGCGAGAGTAGGAGGGTTTCCCATCCCATGAAGTTTCATATCTCACAAAATTGAATTCATGTGATCGTTATCTTTGTTTTCGACGTTGCGTCTCTGTTCTGTGTTTTGAGAGGTGTTTTGGAGTTTTGCTGTAGGTGCTACAAACATATTGTTGTTGGAGAACCCTTACGTTCTTTTATGCTCTCCGGAAATTCCCTAATCGCTATGTCGTTTGCACTAGTGTATGAAATAATTCTGTGTTGTGATCGGTACTTCCGCATTCTTATAAAAAATGTTTACTATTGTTTGGATATCCAACGTTAAATATTATTGTATAGCATGAGAAATGTGTTATCTAAATTTTGCTTGTCAAGCTAAGGCAGGTTAGTTCAGGACAAATAGGCAACTATTGAGAGAGTATGATTTTATTGTAAAATACCATTTCTAGAATACTATGCGTCTTCTCCCTGTTGTATTACATACCTGCCTCATATATTCATAATAGAAATATACGTAGATAAAACATTATTTTTCAATAAATAGAAATATCTATACCTTTTTCTCCGATTCAAATCTCTAGCACAGCGAGGCATTGGTTGTCATGACTTCCGTTCCTTCACAATCAATACAAATAAACCAGTTCAAGCCTTTCCCACTTGTTGGCAGTAACTTTATTATGGTTTCGTGTAAAACATACGAATTACGAAAAGCACTTCAATTACCATCTTTAAACCCTCGGCATTCAAATCAAACTGAATACAGTCTTATTTAAGTCAAAGGGACTATTCACGTGGATATATCGATAACAAAGATACTCCGTTCAAGCTTTACAGAGGGTTTAAAAAATATGACTTACAATGAAATTCCTCACAGTCAAGAGAAAGATAAAATCATAATTGAATCGATCTTTCTTTTGGGATAAATAGGCTGTTCTTTTTAAATCTTAATCTAATTGTGAAACCATGTTCCCGCAGGCCGAATAGGAGTTTGGGGGTAAGGTGGGAGGGGGAGGGGCGAAATTTTGATTGTTCACTGATTTTTTTCACCATAGTAGATATAGATTTTCAACAATTTCATCAAATCCTTAGTTTGGTTACTACTCCGTTTTTCTAATGCAGGAGATACTTCATATGATGTTAATGGCAGGGCTTAAGGTGGGTGGGGTGGGGTTAAAAACAAAAAGTGCAATTTCACATTATGTATGAACATTCTCCAGGAATCCTGAATAGAAGTACGACACAAAAGTCAATGCCCCTTACCGGACGAAAATTACGGAAGCATAGAGGGGATATGTGCGATTGTTTTATTGTCTCGTGGCCACGACTTATTATCTCGTTGTTTATTTTTAGAAATGTATACATGTATAACAATCTATAGTTTTATTTGTTCTTTTAATATGGATTCCATGTAAAAACCTAAAAAATCAGACATGTTTGGCCACGACATGTCTCAGATTTTAGATATTTTTTGTGTATAAGGTAAATATGATGTCCTCAGAACGAATTGACCTTCCATTTTTTTTCTCCGACATTCCGTTGCCATGGTAACCAAGGTTTTGTATAAAAACACCTTTAAACAAGGCATTTTTATGCATCCCGTTACCATGGAAACAAATGTTGAATGTATATGTAATTTTCTGAAAAGATTATTTAAATCCTCTTAAGTTGATACAATTTGATTTTTCGATGCTCCTTCTTTCTGTGTGTCATGTAAATTTGCTTCAATTTCAAGAAAAATTGCTAATTCAAAATGAGCTATTTTCGGCCAATTTAGGCCGTATTTTACCTATATTTTACTTACTTTTGACAAGAGTGATAATGCAATTGCACAAGATTTGAAATACAGTTGACTATTTCCTGAAGAGTATTATCCTAGGACTTCATGGGAATCGAAGGAAATTTATCTAGAAGTGAGATTTTTCTGTTTACATGCCTTTGAAATAGGTTACCATGGCAACATTTGGTACGGAGGTGTAAATACCTGTCATAAGTAAAAAGCTAATTTCTACAGATGTATGCCTGCTATCGTTACAAAATTTGGTATGTAGATGTATTAAAGACCATTTGATGCTATCATGACCTTGAGAAAATGTCGAGGTCATTTGCTCAATTTTCAAGGTCATTGAAAAATATTTGCTATTTTCAGGCCAAATTTTGTGGTTTTTCACTAAAAAGAGACATGAATAACAGTAAACAGTATGGAACCTTGGCAAAACAATCAATTATCGGTAAAAGTATGATAAATGTATTATTTGTTGGGATGAGTATCACATTTATCAAAGTCCAATGAAGACCCCAAAAAATGTCACATATTTTACGAGAAAATTTTAGAAAATCTCAATTTTATGCTCTTTTGAAAGTATGTCATACATAGAAGTGAAATACAATTTAACAAAATAGTGATGAATTCTACTTCTTTTGATCGGTTGTTCAACTGTAAATATTTAAAATCAAAATATCTAATGAAATAAGTTAGAGAAATCAATTTAAATTAATTAGAAATCCTGATTTTTTGTCTTAATTTTAGTCTAAAGTTAGAAATGACCTTGAGATTTGGACAGATGACCTTGAAATGATTTGAAGGTCAATTGAGAATGATAAATATAATTTGTATACAGGTATGCTATTTCATAATCATAGGACTCAAACATGAGGAAAAACAATGTTTTTAGATATGCGGTATATGGTAATATGGATTCCAAGTTGCTATAGCAACGGATTTTGATTGGCATTCATGACAAAATGGTGAGTTTCACCATAAATTTTATTTCTTGATTTTTTCCAGCTATAGACATTTATTTTGGCAAGGTGATGTTAAATACCCATAACATTCACCAAATAATGGTTTTCAACCTTCAAAATAATCAAAAACAGGCCAAAAATGACCCTAAAATTAGGCCTTATTTTTGCTAAATTTTCACATAATTTGACTGAATATCAACAACTACCTGATAACCCCCTCCCCCGAAAAAGATATTCTTGTTAGAGTTGAACTTACAAAGAAAAGTTTTTGTGTTCATAAAGTAAATTTTGACCATGGTTTCCATGGCAACAGAATGCCACAATATGTCTTATCTCTCATATATATGGGGGTGTCAAATAGATTGACCCCGTTACCATGGCAACCGTCGTTCAAATATAACAATATGGTTTGTTTTCATTGTTTTTACATTAAGTATGATAATTACAGAAAGTTTCATCAAAATCCATTACATGCCGTGGCCAGCTGTTTTAGGTTTTTACAGAGAATTCATATTAAGCTCACTCGACAAAAATTCCAAGAGTCATTGTCGTACATATTCAACTCACCTGCGCTAATTGCAGGGCCTAAAGTGGGTGGGGTGGGGTTAAAAACAAAAAGTGCAATTTCACATTATGTATGAACATTCTTCAGGAAAGTGGTTTGAAATTTTCTTCAAGATATAGAGTTTTAACACTTCTGTATTTTTATCATGGGGGCCCTTACAAGTAGTCATCCTCGCATGTACGTTAAAAGAGGTCAATGTACATCATGTGTAATTTGTTTAGGATTAATAAACACAATATATACAGGTGAAAGTGTGAACAATTCCCTTTTGATAAGAATTAAGAAATTAATCTGATGATTTTTCAGTTGATGCAGGTATCACTCGAAAAATTGCACAGAAATATGCATCAATGCGCGTACCGCGTTGATGCAAAAGTGTTCTGTCCATTTTTTCGGGTGCTACATGCATCGACAGAAAAAATATAAGATTCATTTCTTATCATTCAATTATCATCTATTTATGGAAAACAGACCGTTTTCCTGGATCTAAAAACAATCAATCGCCGCACTATATTTCGTAAGTCGGAGGGTTTCGCAGTGATACGTCTGCCGAAACAAGTTATGGAAGCCGCCATGATTCAAACAGCGTACGATCGTCTCTCTATATCTTTGGATTAAGGACCAGTTTGAGCAAATTCTACATGCACTGTTAATTTTTGAGTAAGTAGAAAGGAAATGGTACATGTACCCTTGAAATGATAAGCAAATATCAACAAATTGTACTTTCAGCAACGAGTTCATTCCTGTTTGAGGGAACCCCCGATTCTAAAAGTAGTGCTATAAATAGACTTCCGTGAAAAATGTGTTGATCGATGTATCAACAAAATTTCTCAGCCAATCAGAATCTTCGTTTCTTGAATTTGACAATGGAAATTAACTGATAGAAATGTCACTTATACGTTAGTTGGAAACTACATATTAAATTCTTATACATCTGTTACACGTAAAAGAGCGCATTGAAACGTATGTACCAATGTGTAAATAATGCTTTCAAGATATCAAAATTTCGACTCATTTCAGAAAATTACAAATTTTGACAACGGCCGTATCCCAATACACAGTACAAAATCGATCTGGTGACTTCTTTGATGCAAATACGTGTTTCTGTTAATGAATATATACATTGTATGATGGTGTTTTAAAAAGGAAAATTGTGTATTTCACCAGCTTTTACACAACTTGATTACCTCCTAGAGCACTGTATTTAAAAGATACGGAGGAATATATTTGGCTGAAACTGGAGAACATGCCAAAGTAAGGCATTGATTCTGATTTGAAAGGGCGAGTATCCAAATGCCACATTGCTGTATAAGCCGATCAAATTAGTAACACACGGGAAAATGACGTCAGGGCAACCATGTGTTTATAATGAAATGTTGGCAATGACAAGCATTTTAAACATGACTTTGATATAATTACATCTTTGAGGATCGACAAAATATTTAAGAAAACAATGCATATGTAAATGTATTATGCTAAATCAAATGCGTTACGATTCTGAAAATTGGGGTCCTAACAGGTAGTCAAGAAACAGAAGGCATTGCAATAATGCGGAAGGGTTAAAACTGTATACCCTCTTGAAGAGAATTTCAAACCAATATATTATGTTCCTGACACGTGTTTCGGATATTAAATTCTCATCAGTGATGCTTACAACCAAAGCGCTTTTTATAAGCCACCAAAATTCATTTCAGTAACACCCTCTTAAATCTTATAAATCTAACTCACATATTGAGAGGTTTTTAGCTCACCTGAGCCATACGCTCAAGTGAGCTATTGTCATAGTGTTGCGTCCGTCGTCTGTTGTCGTCGTAAACTTTTTCACATTTTAAACTTCTTCTCCAGAATGGCTGAAGGGATTTTGATGAAACTTGGTAGGTATGACGTACTCATGATCCCTTACAAGTGGTGTTATTTTCTTGTCCGGATTTGTCAACAGGTTGCCCCAACACCTCCTAAAGTAGGTCACGGGGATACCCTCCTTTGACAAACTTATTCAGAATCGAAGCATGTCTCCACAAACCGAAAGCATCAGAATGATCTAGAGAGGTGTCTCAAGAAGTATTGATATTTTTTGTTCCACCCTCAAGTCACATTTTTGACGCGTTTTTGACGTCTTTTCGGACTTAGTCAGAAATGCACATTTTCGTACTATTTTTTCTAATAATTAAATAATGTAAGATTTTATGCACTCATTTACTGCACATTTGTCATATCTAAGTTACTTAATGATTTGATATGTATTTTATGCTACAATTTTTTTTTGATTTTTTATGAATTTTTTCTTAAGTAAAAGGAAGGGCGCGATTTTCATCAATTTCAGCTTCTGTGGTTTTTCTACATTACAGAGTAAAATGGCGATTGCCAGAAATTTTTCATCCAAAGAAATCTGTGTCTATCCTTTATCCTATTTTCTTTTTAAGAATACATCAAACTTTATATGCTTTGTAATTGTTGATAATAAGCATGCGTATGTTTAATGCTGTACTATATCGAATTTCCTCTGACTTGAATATAGTTTAACGGCTCGTTGTTTAAGGACAAGGTTTTCGCTTAGGACAAGGTTTTCGCTTAAGGACAAGGTTTTCGTTTTAGGACAAGGTTTTAGGACGAAACTTTTAGGTCAAGGTTTTCGCTTCCGCAAACTAGTAAAGACTTTCTTGAAATTTTACAAAAATTTATTGTCACCTTCTTCTGAAATTCGGACCAATACAGGCAACAGAGTATATTACTTTGGGTATTTCACAACCTGCATTTTATGGTGATATTATTAACAAGATAAGAAGGATCAAAGATAGACAACATCACTATCAAAAATGCGTCAGAATCATAAAACGCCTTTTATACAGTGGGTATGATCCTAATGTCACCAGACGGACACTAGGCTTGGTACTTGACCAATCTACAGTCTTGTACAAGCGCATTCTTAAAACTTGCACTCTGACTAACTGTGACGACGGGACTCCATGACGGGCCCTGTCCAAACCTCTTTAGAGAAGACAGGGCCCCGACCACCTGTCCTCTCAGAATGTCAGTCGGACTCCTCGGGTGATTAAATACATGAACTCGCGCCGGCAGAGCACGTATTGTATTACGTAGGCCCTCTTTTTATATCCATTTACATATTCATCTGTGTTCCTTGGGCCCCTGCGTTTTGCGATCTTGTTTGTGTGTGGTCATCTGACAGTGAGGAGGTTGTTTTACACCACAATTGTACGTTCTTCGAGACCTCTGGGTAATTGGAGAAGTGAGAGGGTTGTGCGCACGTAATCCAGGATAACCACACCATTTGCTACTTGCGTGACAGATGGCCGTCCAAAGTCGGCACCGGTTACCCATTGGTCTCGTCGGTTTATGTGTAGTCTTTTGTGTTTGATGTTTACATGTCGTGTGTCTCTTTTCCGTCTCGTGCTGTACTCGTCTTTTGTGTTTTTGCATCGGGTGTTTTGGTGTTTTACTGTTGATGCTGCAACGGGGTCTTGTTGGAGATCTCCTGCCTTCTTTTCAGACATCCCATTACTGCTAGGAGTTTCGGCATCTTCCCTTCCTAATTAACGTACATTTGATACATGCATTAATCCAGTGGCATGATATCACAGAGGATAATTTTTGGCTCGCGTCTGTGAGTTTAAGATACCTGTCAATAAAAACATCTTGTCAGTCACTGCTGTGTACATTAATTTCATTACTCCATGGATTAACACAAAGGAGGGGATCTCCAACAACACCAGGTTGTAGCACCCACAGCAAAACCCCAAAACATCCAATGCAAAGAGACGCGCAAGGGATAAGGAACGTCAACGCACAACACAGTAACATCAAACACAAAGGACTACACATAAACCAACGAAACCAATGGGCAACCGGTGCCGACTTAGGACGGCCATCTGCCACGGAAATAGCAGATGGTATGGTTATCCTGGATAACGTGCGCACAACCCTCCCATTTTTCCAATTACCCAGAGGTCTCGAAGAACGTACAATTGTGGTGTAAAACAACCTCCTCACTGTAAGATGACATCACACAAACAAGACCGCAAAACGCAGAGGCCCCAGAGACACAGATGAATATGTAAATGGATATAAAAAGAGGGCATGCGTTATACAGTCCGTGCTCTGCCGGCTGTAGCGAGGTCATGTATGCAATCACCCGAGGAGTCCGACTGACATTCAGAGAGGACAGGTGGTCGGGGCCTGTCTTCTCTAAAGAGGTTTGGACAGGGCCCGTCATGGAGTCCCGTCGTCACAGTCAGTCAGAGTGCAAGTCTCAAGGATGCGCTTGTACAAGACTGTAGATTGGTCAAGTACCAAGCCTAGTATCCGTCTGGTGACATTAGGATCATATCCACGGTATAAAAGGCGTTTGATGATTCTGACGCATTTTCGATGGTTATGCTTCCTACCTTTGATCCTCTTTATTTTGTTTATCATATCACCATAAAAGACAGGTTGTGTAATACCCATAGTAATGTACTCTGTTGCATGTATAGATCCGAATTTTAAAAGAAGTTGACTGTAATTTTTGTAAAATTTCCAGAAAGTCTTAACTTGTTTATGAAAGCGGAAACCTTGACCTAAAAGTTTTTTGGTAATTTGTAAATTTCTACTGTGAAAATCCAAAATATCAGTACATGCTCTAGCGTACCGGATGAGCTGTGATATGTAAATGCCGTATGACGGTAATCTTGGAACATCACCGTCAAGCCAAGGGAAATTTACTATGTTGAATCCAAAATCATCCCTTTTGTCATATACACTTGTATGAATCTTTCCGTTTACAATTTTGATATTTAGTTCCAAAAAGGGTGTTTCTGTATTTGAAAGGTTTGCCTTGTTAAGGGTTAATTCTTGTGGATAAATTTCATTCTTATATAATTCAAAAGCAGGATTGTCAATGGTTAGAATATCATCCAGATACCTAGAAGTATTATTGAAACATTTCAGCTCATCAAATTTTCTTTGCCTTTGAAGATTTTGGATAAATTCTTTTCATAAGTGTATAAAAATAAATCTGCAACAAGAGGCGCACAGTTAGTACCCATAGGAATTCCTACAACCTGCTTGTATAGATCCTCACCAAATCTAACATGAATATTGTCCAAGAGGAAGGACAAGGCATTACACAGGTCACTACATGTCCATGATTTGTATGATTTGTAGTCTGTCGAGGAAAAGAAACCCTTCGATTCAGATGTACAAATGTAAGTTTTTCGCTCTCGATCAAAACACCATTTAATGAGATTAGATAATCGATCATTAATTTTGTCATGAGGAAGTGTGGTGTACATATTAGAGAAGTCGTATGAAGAAATCGTATTGGCTTGGAAATTTCCAGATTTCATTTTTTCAATCACATCCCCTGAATTCTTAACAGACCAAAATAAATTTACATCGTTCCTGTTTAGAACCGTTTCACAATATCTAGTTATGTGTTCTTTAATAGCAGTAAGTGCTGACGTCAGATTTCTAGACAAAATTGTAGTGGAGCAGTTACTAGAATTAGCAATAAATCGAAATTTGTAAGGAGACTTGTGCAGTTTCGGTATGCAATATAGTGTTGGGAGATCCAATTTAGAAATAGAGATATTGAATGAAGACAGTTCACTGTTATGCTTGCCTAAAATGTTAGATGCACTTTCATTGCTTTTGATATATGTATTAGTAGACGAAAGTTCCGAAATCAAAGTTGATATGTAGTAACGTTTTCAAATGATAATGGTGTTGTTGGCTGCTTTATCAGCTGGTGCAAAGACATATTTTTCATGTAATTTACTTAGTTTGGATTTGAAATATCTTTCTGATTTGGAACGTGGATTTTGAAAAAGATGAGGGTTTTTATGGAAGTTATCTATTCGAATATCCGTTATATCTAAAATAAGGTTTTTCCAGTCATTCAGAGCATGCGGTTCGACTCCTTCTGATTTACAACATCTTTTCGTATAATGATCTAAAGCTTCCGTAAGCACTTCACGGCATTTGACAAAATCTGAAGATGCTTTCAAATGTTGTTTCAATTTTGACACACCCCATTTCAGTGTACGTGAAAAATCATTTGCTGCCCATAGGACCTTCGGTCAGACAAAATTTTATAATACATAGGACCGAACAAGATTCAGTCTGAGCAAATGTCCTTTGTATTGGTACCGGAATCATGAAGTAAAAAAGGTCACTTTAACAAAGCATGTCTTGAATATTTTTGGCTAGAATGCACTTAACCTGTACGTGATCGCCATTTTGAATTCGCCCCTGAGCGCAACGTCGAACTTAGCAACGTGAACTCTGGTAGGAGGCCACAATTTTGGCTCGCTAGCGGTGTTTGATCTAAACCAAAAGCGGTAGTGTGGGGATGGCAGCCCCCATAAGTTCATTTAAATTGATCGCTAACTCACCGTTATTTGATAAATCCAGAAAATTTATTGTTTACAGCAATTCTGTCGTCCTCCGAATGCCGCTATACCAATAAACCATGACCGAAGTGATTTTGCATTTATATTTGACTGTCATCGTCATTCCTGTTTGAATTTGTTTATCCACATAACGTTGATTATTTGTTTGATCCCCGATTATGTTACAACTTCATTTGGGATAAATCCGCATTTAAACTTGTTGTACTTGCTGCACATTGTAGCTCAGCTGGTTTTGTTTAGAACTGCTTTTAACGTCATGTCACTCTCGGCCAATCAAAATCAACCGAAACGTCACATGATTTGGTCAGGTAGCAAGTAGAAAGTATATGAGTTTGTTTCCAAAATGGTTTTATTTCCAATAATAACAAAATGATTAATCTAATTTTTCGTCTGGAAAATAGTTATACAGATGTACGATGTGGTTGATGTTGACCTACAATAGCCCTAATACAGGATTCACTAACCTTTGTTCATTGTAATAGGCCATTATTATACACAATATACCTTTACAGTGACACTGAAACTTCATACTTACTCACCTGACTCTTATGTATTTCAGGATGTTCAAACTTAAAGCAGTTGGCTCCTGACGATTTTGAATTCACTGCGCAACGCGAACTATCGTATACCGGTCGGAATGACGTAAAATGTAAGAATCATGAACAGGAGGCTTAAAAAATAAAAAATTATATATGTTTAATCAAATAACAAAAAGAAAAACATAATGATACATAATGTATCCATTTTTGTTGCTGTAAACCCGCTGGCTGCGACAACCTTGTTCAAATAACGTTACGTCACAGTGAGAATTTTTGACGTCACGCGGCAAAAATAATGTTCGTCCTTCCCGCCAAGTGTAAATGAGCCGTTACGGTGCAGAACTTGGATTGCTTCATGATCTATTTTATTTTTCTGTAAGCCCTGTCAATTCAGAAGGTAATTTAAAATTTTATACATATGCTTTTAATGAGTATATTTGGATTTTAAGTGTTCAATAAAAACTGGATAAGATAACCCGAGAGACGCCATATCATCTAAAACGCAACGAATCTGCACTAGAAAAGAACCCGCGCTAGCGCGGAAAAGATTAACATAAATGCACCATGTATGACTCTCGTTAGGTATTTTTACAGAGGAATTCTGTTCAGATTTATATGAAATGAATTTGAAATAATATTATTTCCATCCAATTACGGACCGTCATCTCAATATGTCAGAATCAAAAACAAACGAATTTACGACTACGCAAGATCGATCTATTTCATATATTTTTGCATGATAAAGTGATTGAAATCGGTATTCAGTTTCCGAAGTGATTTGAGCGGAAAGTAGCCAATATTTGACAAACCTTTTCCCAGTGACAGATTATACGCCCCCCACCCAAACCCTAAGATTTGCAAATCATAGGTATAAAACTATAAATACCTATGATTTGCAAAGATTTCCAAAAAAGATGCATACATGTATATGTAAATATTTACTACCTCTTAGTTCATATAATTGTCAAATGCATCAATTTCCATTCAAATCACAGTCACGAAAATTGGTTCTAAATAGCTGAAATGCAAGAGTTTCGGGGGGGGGGGAGGCGCCCCGTAGTTACCCTAACAGGGCTCCGCCCTGGACCTCGGCGGTCCCCAGACCCCTCGCAAATTTTACGCCCCCCCCCCTTCCCCAGCTCAAGAGATGGATCCACCAATGTTTCCTTAGTATCATTTTTGGAAGAATTAAAGTAAAGCTCATGAACTTTTTTAAAACACAATGTGAAAAGAAAATAAAAGTGTCAAAAATGAAATGTGAGAAAGTGTCAACATCTAATTTTGATATTGAGCCGATGGAACACGTCATGGAAAATAAAATAACATTAGGAAAGGCATTGAGTATAAAAGAAAATGCATATTTCATACTCTTTATGCTATTAGGGAGTCTACTCAGACCGAGCCAAAAAAATGTTGTCCAGAGCAAGAAGATGATTCCCCTCTAAGAAAATCCGCCTTATACGAGATCGAACGTAGACTATTCAGAATGAATACCTGGATGCATGTCCGGCGCTTTATCGTCTCAGCACTCGAACGTTCTCTTGTAAGATTGTACGCCGTGTTTCAGAAAACGAATATGGAGTCAATAGTATAAAATGACACAAATTTGAAAAATTGATACAGATAAAATCAAACTTCGATGAAATGAAAAAAGAAAGCACAACAAACTTCGAAGAAATCTTCATTACGCATTCGCGTAACCAATATTTTGAAAAATGAAAGGGAGCTGGGAAACTGTCGAAACTGCAAGTGATTATGATCGTTAATTTTTTTTTGGGGGGGGGGGTTGTTTGCTACGGAAGCCAGTTCGTGCCATGTTCTATTTTTTTTTTACTATCTCGTAGTTACGAGAAACGTTTCTCGTAGTTACGAGAAACTTTTCTCGTAGTTACGAATATAAAATTCTCGTAGTTACGAGAAACATTTGTCGTAGTTACGAGAATTTTTTCTCGTTATTACGAGAATTTTTTCTCGTAACTACGAGAAACTTTTCTTGTAGTTACGAGAATTTTTTCTCGTAGTTACAAGCAACTTTTCTCGTAGTTACGGGAAAGAAATCTCGTAGTTACTCTAGTTAATATAAATCTCGTAACTACGACATTTTTCCCGTAACTACGAGAAACGTTTCTCGTAACTACGAGAAAAGTTTCTCGTAGCTTCGAGAAAAGTTTCTCGTAATTACGAGAAAAGTTCCTCGTAACTACGAGAAAAGTTTCTCGTAACTACGAGACTTTTTTCTCGTTACTACGAGAATGTTTTCCCGTAATTACGAGAAACGTTTCTCGTAACTACGAGATAGTAAAAAAATATAACATGGCACGAACTGGCTTCCGTAGTCTTGGGTTTTCCTTTGTTTTTGTTTTCTGTTTTTTGTTATGAGAGGGGCTCCGCAAGAAGTTGAGAGAGAGGGAGAGATCACATTAAAAAATATTTATTTTTTTCGTTTATTCGCTCAAATTTTGAATATGATGTGGTAGAAAAAATATCTTTTGTTAACGCGGATTTTGTCTTAAGTTCACCCCATTTACACTCTTATCGTGTCTTTTTATCATCTGTACAAGACATCAACAAATCCTCCATTTTCATATAAATTTGCAAATGACAAATTATATGTTTTATTTTTTGATATTCTTTTGATCTGTAACATTGAATGTGAATGAGGTCCGTCCTTATTTCTCATTTATTCCGAACTTCATGTTTATACATGTATACTTTTACTAAGAATACAAACGGATGCGTAAAAAAAGAAAAAAAGAAAACCGCAAAAAAATTAGTCTAAGAAATAAGAGACTGTAAGTCGAAAAAATTTTTTTTTTATCTTCTTTCCGCCTAGCATGCGGTACAAGGAGGAATGCGCTCGTGATTCTGTAATCACTTATTACTCTCGATTTTTTCTCGTCATTAACGACGAAATGAAATGAAAATATACATGTACACGTTTACAAAATAATGTGTTTTAAAAAAGTAAATGATCAATTGCATGTAAATGCCCCTGGTCAAGCATTATTATAGATCCACCTGTCATGTTATGTTGGTGTCAGTATTTGTCAAGAAAAAAAATCTTTTGTGCAAACGTTCATATCTCGTTCCTTGAATCTATTTAGAGTACGCAAATATTATTTATGCCTCGTTTACACGGAGAGTTTATTGCGCAATAAACGTAAATTTGTTGCGCAATAAATTTGTATTGCGTTCACACGACAAAATTTATTGCGCAATAAATTTTCGATTTGTTTCGCAATAACTTTATTGCGCAACAAATTCTGCCGTGTAAACGCTAAGCGAAACTGTTGCGCAATAAATCTGACGCATGCGCATCAACATGACAAGGGAAAGAGATTGTTATACTTGCGAATATAACTACTCGACGTGTTTATTTTTACGATTCTTTTGAGAGATTCCGATATATATAAGAACGCTATTCTGTAAGTTTGGGCCCCTTGTAGAGAATGACATCACAATTGAATGACGTCATGCTCTAGACTGAAATGACAAATAAATGAATGAACTACCTCCCAAAATAGTCTTAAATTTGACTTTACGAAAATTATTCGAACAATTTTTCCTTAAGGTATTCGTTGTACACTTTTATTCATGATTCTTCTGCATGTTCATTGGCATTTTATTGCGCAATAGTATCGGTCTCGTGTGAACGCAAAAAAGCTTATTGCGAAACAAATTTGTTGCGCAATAAAGTTAATGCGAAATAAATTTATTGCGCAACCGTGTGAACGAGGCATAATTTAGTTATTTCCATATTGTGTCTGTATTACGCCTATACAAACGTTATGACGTTATTAACGGGGAGCCCTGTTCAAATATTATGTACGTCGCCAGTTTTGAAATTGAACATCAACAATGCTTTAATTTCGTCAATTGCAAAGTAAACCAGATACCTAAATAGTTATAAATTAAATCATAAGCAATGACTATAGTAATAATCTGTCAATCGATGTATTGACAAAAACCGATACACAAAATATAATACGCTTCGATGATCGGATGCCGATCCGCTGGAGGAGATGGAGGGGGGGGGGTATTTGAAACTCCTGTGCAGGGTACCTTGTAACGCAAATAGCGTGAAAAAGAGCAGGTTCTGCTAAAGATTTATTGAGTTTCGTATATAGCTTGAATCAATGACAAAATCGGTATATAACATGCATGACCAGCATTGGTGGTACAGATGCTACGCAGCACTTTGTCAACTTTTAAAGTTGGCACTGATCAACAAAAAAAGTAAATGGATGCATTATGTCAAATATACTTTCCTGTCAATTGTTAATTATAAGTGTACTTATAATTAATCTTATGATAAGGATTAAAAGATAGAAAAATATGTAGCAAACATGTCAAAATCGAAAAGAATTACTGAAATCTAGGTAGAAAAAGGGGCAGTCAGAGGAAATTCTATCTGTATTTCATGTTTTGGATGGTAAGCCTACACTATTTTCATTGCAGTCAAAATGCCTTATAAGAAGGAACATAAATAATGAATGTCAGAGCAAATTTAATTCTTATTCATATTTTTATTATTGGAAAAGGCCAAAACTTTGGTAGAAAAACCTTGAAGTCAGAGGAAACTCTGTCCATATCTTCTCTTTTTGCGAGGCAACCTTATAATTTAAAAAAAAAATTTAATGTACTGAAGACATCAATCATGGGTTAGTTATTACTTTGAAAGTGACATCACTCCTTGTCGCACATATTTTGACAATTATTCACCCTACACAGTGTGCTAAAAGCCATATTTTACATTTATGAGATGCTACTTTTAAGGGTCCTTAAGTATGACAAAAATTAAGATTTTCTCCCCTTTTATATTATTTTGTTTTCTTACCACCCCATGCTTTAAAAAAAGTGAAAAAATAAATTAATAAACAAATTGAGTAATTTTCTGTACAGCTTTAAAATAAAGCACCATTCTTAGTTATCCGAGTACTGTATTTGACAGTGGATGAAGGTGCATACTTTGTAAGCTATTTACCTTAAAATACTTCTGACAACCAAAACTTAATTTTACAGGAGAGCAATGTTCCATTATTACAGTTAAGAAAAATAAAAATTTTAAGTTTATGACATCACTCATAATATGAGAACCCAACGTCCTTAAGTGCAAACTTTTCACATTTTAAACGTTCATAATTTTAGCATCTTGGACAATCCAGTGCATTATTTGATACACTTAAAAGGAAGGCTCTTCATCTGCTGCAAGTACTTCCTTTGCTATCAAAAGGTATAAAATGTCTCAATCTTGTTTGACATCCTAAAAGTGAATATGACTCTCAGGTGATCGAAATGGCCCTCCCGGGCCTCTTGTTTTCATATGTCGGGGTTTTTTGTTTGTATGCTATGGTTCCTGTCTTATCCTCATTTTGTATGTCTTCGGTTTATGATTTTTTGGAATATCGACGTTGTGCTGTGTATTGGGATATGGTCATTGTCCATATTTGACATCATGTGTAATTATTTTTCGATTCATAAATTATTTTTTGTTAATGTAAAGAGTTAAGACCAGACTTCTACATTATATAGGCGAAGGTGTCCTCATTTTTTTATAAGAATGAAATATCACTTAACTATTATTAATTTTCTCGGGATTCATCGCCTCTTCTTCAATTCAATCCAGTATCTTTCTGCCTTAACTTTTGGCGCTTTTGAACGCACTATCATGGTAAATCTTTATATCTACTCTTGTATTTTGAAAGTCGCTCCAGAAAGATTATTTATTTTAAGAATAAAGTTCGACATGTACTAGTACATATACCTTCTATAACCTAGAATTTTCCATTTTGACGTAATGCTGCCAAAACTTAAATGTCATAACGTCAACGCTCATTGGCGAACCATAATACCTATTGTGGTTGCATATGAGTTCTCTTAAAGGAAAATGAGTTCTTTAAGATAGGTCAATAGCGATATGTTAATCATTAAATATTGAGAAGTTCAGTAAAAATAATGCAGAAGTGTTCCAACTCAATACCTTCTTGAAGAAAATCTAACCAATTTATTATGCACCAAACACGTGTTTCGAATATTCAGTTCTCACCAGTGATGCTTCCAGCCATATGCTTTTTTTAAGCCGCCAAAATTCATTTCACTAGTGCCCTTTGGTGTTATTTTTAGAATTTTTTTTATATTACTTTACAGAGAGTACGCGGTTCAAAATTTCCCGTAGTGTCGATTCAGTAGCATATCCAAATAAAATCTATGTTCAAAATAGCACTGGAGGGATGATGCTAAGTTGTTAACCTCCTTTAATTTTGATCATATTTTTGGATAAAGTGACAAGTTTGCGAAGTAGCCAAATAATATGGATAGTGTCAAATTGATTAAGTGCCAAAACAAAGCTTCTTTCGGGCGAAACAGCTGGAAAGAAGTAATTAATACACCTCAAAACATCCAATGTCACTGGGAACGAATTTAACTCCTCCACACTGCAACAGGAAATAAGTGTTTATATTAATAATGCGGAAGTGCTCCAACTCTATACCTTCTTGAAGAAATTTCAAACCAAATTTTTATGCACCAGACACGTGCCCCGAATATTAAATGCAAATCAATGATACTTCCAGCCAAAATGATTTTTGTAAGCCGCCAAAATTCATTTCATTAGTGCCCTCTTGTGTTATGTTTAGAATTTAAATGAGTGTATTTACTTAACAATGAGGTACGTGGTTCCAAATGTCCTGTAGGGTCGATTCAGTGCCATATTAAAATAAAATCTATGTTAAAAATATCTCCTTTTAAGTACCTTTAGAGCAATTTATTTCAAATCTCATTGGTACGTGTAAATCTGAAGCTCCTTACAATATGTTTTTCAAATATTTGAAACAGTACCAGGGAATATTATATTCAGAAAAAAAAATCTTTGTTTAAAAAATGATTTCTTTGTTGTTGAAGGCAAACAGAAATAACCGTCAATCTTTAACTTATCAATAGTAGACTGGAACTCCAACAGCACTCGGTTGTAGCACCAACAAACAAAAACACCTGAATTCCCCAATAAGAAAATACAGAGTAGGCAGGCACAACAAGAAAAAGGAACAAAGAATGGAAAATCAAAACATTAAAGATGACGATAAATACGAAGCCCCTTCTTAAAAAGAAAATACTTTAAAAATCAACGAGACTACGAAAAAATGAATTCCGAATACAGATTGCCATATTTAATATAAGAAGCAAAGGACTTGATCGTCCGGATAACGTGTACACGTCCCTCCAACTTCTCCGTTTAACGGTTGGTCTCTAATAACACAACATATCTGTATAAAAGAAATCTCAGTATATGATGACTGCACAAACAAGACGACGAGAAATCGCAGGGGCGAAAGTATCACGCAGGTTAATATGTAAATGATATCAAAACATGCGGACACACGATAAGAAAAAAATATGCCTTTGATTTGCCGGGTTTGAGCGAGCTCATACTGTAAGTACATGGTCTCTCTCTCTCTCTCAAGCAATATCTATGGTTCGTTATTATTTTATGTTGGGGAAATTGCATATTGGATGAGATGGGATAACTCTAAACTAAATCGATGCATTTATCAGAACAAGAAAGAACATTTATTGCCTTACATGAAAGGGGGATGATGTTAATGTAGATGATGTTAGTTCATATGAAGATATTTGACGCAAGATAAGAAACAGATTCAAGAAAGTAAATTTTCGGTGTATAAGTTTATCTACATTTTTAATTTTAATTGTAATATTGATTACTAAATACTTGGGAAGTCCAGAGATTTAAAGAACTTAATTACGAATGAGTTAAAGAAGACCCTAACGATAATCTCAGCAGCATTCACAATAGAACACAAAATTGAGCATCGACGGACCCAGCAAGCCAAAGGTGGGACCAGGTGCCCAGGCTAGCAACATCCACCGTTGATGTTGATGCGCGAAAACAAAAACAACATCTAAAATGTTTACACTGTCTGATGTTATGTCTATATAGAAAGCGCTATAGCGACAATGTCAGGGGAAAATATTCAAAACACTCACTGAAAAAACCCTCGCAGGGAAATAGTTTACGAGTTCCACACGGCAAAGGACATAAGTGTGACACAAATGAGTTAAAGAAGACCCTGACAATAATTCCAAAAGCACTCATTATAGAGCACAAAACTAAGCATCGACGGACCCCAGCAAGCCAGAGGCTAGACCAGGTGCCCGGGAGGAGTAAGCATTCCCTATTTGACTTACGGCATCCGCTGTTAACGTTTATGCAAATGAAAACAATATGAACTGGCTTTATGTAAGAGTTGGAGAAATGATTCGCATTTCACCACGCATAATATCAGCATATATAGTTTATCCACGTACAAAACCTTGGGATGATTTTTCAGTTTTAGACAGCCTAATCTTTGAGGGATGAATATGAGCTAATTTAGAAATAAGTCGATCATTTTGTGCAATTCCCCTCCCTTTTTTTAATTAAAATGTTCATTTTTCAATTGTCAGATTTAATTTCTCGAATGTTTTTGCGTAAAACCATATTTCGTGAAATAAATTTTGTAAAATTTAAATGATGTTATATTTCCACACCAAAGAACTGCACAGAAATCAAATACACAACGTGAAGTATGGCGTGTAAGTTCAAATCGGCTAACAATACTTTGAAAAAATTGTGTTGTCAACATTTCTTGAAATTTCTTAAAAATGGATCAAATAGCATCATATCGCAACCATCCTGCTATGTCTTTCGGTAATTTTTCGTCGATATAATTTTCACACTCGTTGGCCATATTGTTAAGATTGAAGATCACTGACTTGGGATAAGTACCCGAAACGTGTATGTTTGGACTATGTTGCAAATCCATCTGCTCTTAAATGACAAATGTGGATCATGACCATATCCCTGTCAACAGCACAAAATCGATCATTCAGGAAATCAGAAACGGAAGACATACACAGGATGAAAAATTATCTTTACGCGGCCACGTAAAGCTAGCGTAAAGATAGCGTAAAGACCGGAGGATCTTAACGCGGACTTTACATGCCCGCGTAAAGAAGCGTAATGACCTGGATTCTTTAAGTTATCTTTACGCTTTCTGTACGCTTTCTTTACACATACAAACATCTTTGATAATTACGTTTTTGTTCACATTTATACTGTTGCCAACCGACAAATAAGATATTATCTTCTAAATAAAAAAAAAAACAGAAAAAAACAATCATTTTTGAAATGTTTAAATGAGGAGCTGTTATCTTTGACAGAAGCTGCTATTACATAATTAAAATTGAAAATGGGGGATAATTTGTTGAAACTATAATCAAAGAAATTAAACTAATATCCAGTAGTTGCGTTTATTTCAGTATGTGTATTTTACCTTCGGTAGGAAGAGGTTTTTTTTCTCTTTCTTTTCGTTTGTTATATTTTAGGTTTCCTTTAAATACTAATGAAAATAAATTTAAATAGGAGAATCAAAGTAAATCTTTCAAATATATATTGGAAAGAGTCCTTGTTGACACTTCACCCCTCGCATCTATGTGTGAGGGTGAATTAACAGTCGGAGGGTGTCATTTACGCGGGGAAAGATACAATCGATAACGTACCACGTCACCTGACCATGTTTTCGTAACATAGGGTGATCGTAACTGTTACTATAACATCTAAACATACGCGTAGATGTACACATGTACGTCCCAGTTTTCTTTTGTACGTTATTTCTTCGATCATTTTTTAATTATTCATGGCAAAAGGAGTGGCACATGCCCTCCTCAGAATTAAGGAGAAAAAAAATCGAAAATAAAAAACTATCGAGGAAAAAAACAAGTCATCTATTCTGAAAGCATACAGGTACGTGCTTAAAGTACATGTATACCTTAGTATCGATAGAAATACTCCAAAATAAACTGAATCCCATAGAATAGCAATTTTGAACTTTTAATTTATTCTTTCCTTTTATGTCGCTTAACTTTATTTATCGTCTTCAAATGGCATCATTTTGATACATACTTATTGGATATTAATAATATTTTTGTACTAGTTTGTAGAGAAAACAAAGACATTAAATGACAAAGCGTAACGGTAGATATGAAAAAGATTCTCACATTAAATCGAGAAAATTTATTTCATTATTTTATTTAAAGTATTGGCAAAAATTGAATAGCGAATCACTGAGTAAATCACGCATATGATATTTTCTGAGACGTTCTTATTTCTCACCCTCACCCACTCCCCTCGCTCCTTAAGTCCTACGTATGAAGGGGAACGATTGAATGTTATCTACATTGATTTTATTTAAAACATCACCAAAGCATCACAATTCGATCCCGTCCGGCTTTTGAATTGGCGAAGATTACCTTTGTATTTTTAGCTTATTCGATATACAAAAGAGAAAAAAATGATATTTGGCCAGAAAATAAGTATACAATTTCATACATTTAAAAAACAGATTTTCAACGTTTGGAATTAAACAGTTCGTCTACAAGGTGGAAATATTGTTTTGATGATAGGTGTGAATGGGGTCCTCTATAAGGTCTCTTTCGTACTACATTGTAATTAGTTACATGTTATGATGACATGTACCTGTACAGGTAGAATGCTATTTAAAGAATGTAAACAAATAAAGTTTATTTTCAAATCGATATTAAAAGTATTTTTTTGATATAGAAAGAAGAATAGAAAGAGAGAAAGAAGAATAGATAGAAGAGAAATAATTGAAATAGAGAAAGAATAGAAAGAAAGAAAGAATTTAAAGAATAGAAATAAATAGGACGGAAAGAGAAAAAACGGAGGAAAAACAGACAGAAAATCTTAAATGACATTTGAAATGTTCGCTTGTGAAGATAATGTAAAACACACACACACACACACACACACACATATGTAAATAAACTATGTACATCTTGAGGAGATGGACAATACATCATTAGAGAATCGGATACCCCCGCCCCACCCAACCCTCTATTCAGCGAGATTCGCTTACGGTAATCAAAGGCGCGGTCATATCTTGTGATGTGTGGTTGACACGACCGGATGTTTATTCGGCAATGGACATAGAGAAAGTCGATACTTTATTCAATCCATTGGCGGATCTGAGATATTTTTCAGAGCGGGAGGAGGGGTTGAACATTTAGGATTTTTAAAAGGGGAGAGGGCCTTACGCGACTGTTTATAAACAATTTATGTAACATCTAGTTTTGATTTCTTTTTATTCATTTCTTTGTTTCTTGATTTTAAAGAAATTTTGTTAACGTTGTATTTCTAGAATATCAATTATGTAATAAAAATAATAATAAACCGAAAAAAAAAAAAACCCAGAAAAGAAATAAACAAACAAAACAAACACCCCCCCCCCCCGAAAAAAAAAGAAACAAACAATAGTAAAATCATTAAAGATAGCCAATGACAGTCTTCTTTTATTGAAATGCATTGAAATATTAAACTTATAATTTTTTAGGGAATATTACGTCAAATGGAAGTTTTTTTTTCGTAATTTTTCTGTTTACCTTATTTAAATGGAAAATCCTACACCTAAACAAGAAAACATTATTATGTTTTTTTTTATAGGGAGTCCAACCCGACAGAAGGGATCCAGGTTTTGAATTTCAAGATAAAAAGTAAAATAGTTGTTTTATCTGTAAATTCCGCCTTGAATCTAAAAGTGACCCTACCGATTGACGATACCATATTCGTATACTGTTCAAGTGCTTTGAATTAGGCTATGTACTATATGTATTCACACCCGTCCTAATTAAATGTTGATTTGGGTTGCCTACCCGCGGCGAAATGAAAGAGAGCTTCCATTAATGCAGTATCTATACCTGTTCTGAACTTGATCAACTATGAATTATCCAAATGGAAGGTTTAACATCAACTTGATAAACTTTGAGTTTTACGGTACATGGTAGCATAATAGCATTTCTATTTTTCACTTTTTTTACATAATCCCCGACTATTTAAAATTTGTAACAAAAAATTAAATAAATCAATAAATACATCGATAGATAAAAAAGAATAAATAAACGCATGTTCAAATATATCTTTCTTCTTTCTTAATTTTCTCAAATGCTACTTTAATCATTTTAAGAAGCGTAAGCGGTGAAGCCGGAGGTAGCTTATTCTGTTTTAACTAACTTCATAATTATGCGGTAATATTTTTTGTGATTTTATCAATCAATCATTCATTAATTTATTTTTTCCTTCTGATTTAAAAAGAAAATTAACAAAATGTTAAATCGACCTGAAGCTACTCTCGTGCATTTATGTCACATACCGTTCAATATCCGGTGAATTATAATATACAAGGTTAACCCCCACCCACCAGCGGCGAATTAGCGAGGCTATTTATAAATTACATAAACAAAGGTAATATCGGGTTTAAAAATAGTGATGACCGATATATTGATTTACAAACTCATGAAACTGTGAACCTTTTTAGTACTAGTTAGATTCAATGTGATTACTTACATATAAGCTTTAGTAACTGTTGAGAAGTAGTAATAGGCGCGGTAGTCAAGTGGGTAAGGTCGTAGACTTCAGATTCCGTGGGTATGGCAGGGAGTAGGATCGAATCCGCGCGGGTTTTGTTGATGGTTATTTTTCTTTTTTCGTTTTTTTTTTGTCAAACAACCATTACAAAATACGTCTTTATTTCTCTCAAATTGTATAAAGTTTAAAGAAAATAAAAGAATAAAATGTAAAAGTGACAGAGAGCTGCGTAAAGAATCCAGGTCATTACGCTCCTAAACGCTCGATGTAAAGGTTGCGTAAAGATAGTGTAAATATACGTAAAGCTCGCGTAAAGCTGACTTAAAGGTACCTTTACGCTATCTTTACGCTCTCTTTACATTTCCTTTTCACGGAGCGTAAAGATTTACTTTCATCTTGTGATACAAAATCATGTTAAAACAGGAACCAAAGCAAACAAACAAAAACCTTCACCATATGGAAAGAAGCGAACTCCTGATATGAGAGTGAGACCAGGTGCCCAGGAGGAGTAAGCATTTCCTGCTTGTATGCAACACCCGCCGCTTCAATTCGGTAGAATTGTCACATCCAGTTTCTTCCATTTCGGAAAACAGAGTGTCATCTGTGGTTGGATGGTTCAAATGGTCTATGAGAGAATATCATCAACCATTCTGGAGAGTGGGACATCACAGTGTATAACGAAGTTAGGGGATCTCCAACAACACTAGGTTGCAGCACCCACAGCAAAATCCAAAAACACCCAATGCGAAAAGCACAGAACAGACACCCACATAGAGACGCAAAAGGGACAAGAAACACCAACTCACACAAACATTATACATAAAAGACCACACATAAACCAACGACACCAATTGGAAACTGGTGCCGACATAGGACGGTCATCTGCCACGTAAATAGCAGACGGTGTGGTTATCCTGGATTACGTGCGCACAACCTTCCCACTGATCACAGAGGTCTTGAAGAACGCACAATTTTGGTATAAAACGACCTCCTCACTGTTAGATGACTGCACACAAAACAGGGGTCCAAGCAACAAAGATTAATATGTAAATGGATATAAAAAAGGGGTTGGGGAACGTGCGTAATACAGTCCGTGCTCTGATGAGTTCCTCATATCGACCGTAGAACTCCTCAGTGACGATGTCAGTCGGTCACAAACATATTCCTGACTGAGAAGCTTATCTGAAAGACGCCTAGCTCTCAGAACAAAATCCGTATATTTGGTACTTGCTCTGACATAGCGAATATACTGAGATATGAACACGCAATAAGCAGGCGATGATGGGATGTTGCTACTCAGAAAAGGTAAGTTTGTAAACTGAAGTTGATGTCGTCACGTTTGTCATAGAGTGAGGTGTTCATGTGACCATAAGTGTCGTAGGACAACATTATGTCCAAATAGGATGCTGAATTATTTGTCGCTGTAGTTTCGTTGACTTCAAGCTCTGAAGGATAGATACTGCTGAGGTGATCCGCGTATTTTGGATTATTGATGGACAACACATTGTCTATGTATCTGTAAGTGAAGTTGAAGTCAGAAGCTAAGTATCTTTTCCCTTCAGACACCAAAGATTGAATGAATTCACTTCGTACGAGTAAAGGAAAATGTCGGCAAGGAGTTGGGGAACAATTGGTCCCCATTGGAATCCCGACAATTTGCTTGAAGACCTTTCCTCCAAACACCACAAAAATGTTGTCGATCAGAAAGTTTAACATCTGAATAATATATTTTTCTTTGTACTTATTTTCAGAATCTTTTCTTTTCCGAAGTTGGTTTTGTCATAGTTAACTACAATCAGTTTGTATTTGCAATTACCGTTCTTACTTGTAAACGCATTACTTATAAATTATGCGAGTCTTTCTTTGAATTTGGAATTTGGAATTGTAGTGTAAAGTGTCGAATATTCAAAGACTTTGATCGAATGGACTCTACTGAAATGAGTGGATTTCAGATGTTCTAAAAGTTCCTTTGAAATCTTTAAAATCCACATCTGGTTGATACCACTGCGAGATTATACTGTCGAACAATATATTTCAAGCCCAGATTTGATTTCAGATAAAATTTTGGGGAGTTATATCGATACAGATTTGGTAGAACATTTTGAGGAACCAGCGAGGAAACGTTGTTTGAACGGATTCTACGGATACTAATGAATTTGAAGACGTTTGATCTTTAATATGAGAGACAAAGTACTTTAATTTTATTCCAAGACTTTTAACTTGCTTGTGCTGACGAAACGAAATACAGTGAGTGTGTTTAAGGATGGTTACTCATTTAATAAGGAGTATTAAACTTATTATAAGAATGGGCCAAATATGAAGAACACTTTTCATACTTTAATTTCACATATCAAAATATCAATGTCGGTATTGAAAATTTCGAGATATAGCTAAAAATAGATTATTGGAATTTCTGTTGCTATTTTTAGACAAAAATCATCGATTTCCAATAAAGCACAAATAATTGAGGAAAGAATTTCATTTGTGGATTTTTGAAATTTTTAATGAAAAGACAAAAGGAGGGGATCTCCAACAACACCATGTTGCAGCACCCACAGCAAAACCACAAAACGCCAATGCAAAAACACAAAGCAGACAAGCACAGAAAGAGACGCATAAGGGACAAGGAACGTCAACGCACAACACAGAAACATCAAACACAAAGGACTACACATAAACCAACGAGACCAATGGGCAACTGGTGCCGACTATGGAGGCCATCTGCCACGGAAATAGCAGAAGGTGTGTTTATCCTGGATTACGTGCGCACAACCCTCCCACTTTTCCGATTACTCAGAGGTCACGAAGAACAGAACTTACAATTGTGGTGTCCTCACTGTCAGATGACCACACACAAACCGCAAAACGCAAGGGCCCAAGCAACACAGATGAATATGTAAATGGATATCAAAAGAGGGTGACGTAACACAGCCCGTTTTCTGCCGGCTGCAGCGAGCTCATGTATATTATCACCCGAGGAGTCCGACTAACATTCAGAGAGGACAAGTGGTCGGGGCCCTGTCTTCTCTAAAGAGGTTTGGACAGGGCCCGGCATGGTGTCTCGTCGTCAGAGTGCAAGTTTTAAGAATGCGCTGGTACAAGCCTGCGCAGCAACATTAAGGTGCTCCACGCAATGACGTTAGAGAAAATTCCGCGAAAACGTTGTGTGACGTTATAAATGACGTCACACCAGTTATCGTATGCTAAGCATATTTCAAAGGATTAATTGTACTGGATCGATTTTGAATAGTAATCTGCCTTCATCCTATTCCTTACATCAACTCTAAATGTTCCCAATATTTTATTTACAAGAAATAATAAAAGAATGCGTGTTTTTCGACAGTTTTGCAGATCGGGTCATTGTAGGTCAAACATGCGCAGTCTGAGTTCAGGGTTAAAGGGAAGCTTGGGATGAGAAACTGCTTCTTATTCATAGAGGTATCGCCGAATTTCAATTGGTAAATCGATATAAGGAATTATTTTTAGCATGTCAAGTATAAATAAGGTATCCTAATAAAGGAGCTACAATTTTTATTTAGATTATGTGTTAGATATTGTCCATATTGAGCTTAAAATGGAGATTTACTGATTTACCGGCTTTAAAATCATTATTTCTATTCATTTTAATATTTATTCAGTTGTTGTTGCTGCCAGGGTTTTTTTTGGGGGGGGGGACGACAGCTCGTGTGCGTTTATACAGTTTATTCTAAAGCATTATTAAAATATATATACATATGTCAACACGAATACGATACTAAAATAATTAAAATTTGTCACTGAGTATACCGGCTATAAAGGCTATAAAGTATACAATGGAACAATACTGAGACTTCAGCCGCGGTCCTATTGGATCAATTTAACATGTACTAGTTAGAATAAATCTAAGAACATATGAAAATAATAATAAAACAAATTATAATCAGCGGGAGATCGGGCGGGTTATATTTCTTAAGACTGAAAATTGACTAGCCTGGCCGGAAAAGAAATCTCCCTCCCCCTCTCGGCTCTTTTTTTTTATTTTTCATATATATATTTTTTTATTGGTCACCGATAGAGCTCTGCGCATTGAAGCACTGTGACAAGTTTAGAAATAGCTTTGAAAAATCAACTTTGTAAAATACAAGTTTAGAAGACGCTCAGTATCGCGGTCTGAATAATCCGCCGGATTGGAAATAAAGGACCCTAGCTACAAAATATTGCATTGATTAATCTATTTCAATATTTGATCTGATTTGAATGGAAATTTTAGTAGTTGTGCAAAATTTGGAAGTAAAGTCGAGTTTTGTAGTGTTTTAACCACTTGTTAACCTTATCGGTATATTTTCTCCTCATAATCGTTTTAAGTGTTACAATGCCCAGCACATTTCTCAATCTACAGGATTTACTGAAGAAAACGATATAACATTTCTACTATTTTTTCTTATTACCACTTGCAAAATGCAATTTAAAACCGGGAGAACAATTTAAAGTTATATGTAGGACTGTCACGTGACACAGGGGAATTCCCCCCGGTTGATTTTTTTCTTCGCTACCAGACACATGCTAGATATAAAAGAAATACAGCTTTGAACTAAAGAACGAACGTTTCAGCCGTGAATGAGGGTTGAATGCCAGGCACTGTAAAAATGGAATATCTTCAGCGCGACGTCAGCGTGGTGCACCTTAACGTAGCCGCGCGTATACTTGTATGTGAAAGCGAAAACCTTGTCCCAAATTTTCTTGGTAATTTGTAAATTTCTCCTTTGAAAATCCAAAACATCAGTACATGCTCTAGCATACCGGATGAGCTGTGAAATATAGATACCATAGGACGGTAATCTAGGAACATCATCGTCAAGCCAAGGGGAAATTTACTATGTTAAATCAAAAATCATCTCTTTTGTCATACACACTTGTAGAAGACACTCTTCTTCAATAAAAACATATATATAAAAGAAAATCAATATATGCTAGGCAAGTAGCATCCTTAACAATTTAATGTAAAAAATGACAAACTTCGTAAAATTATTTTCTTAACTCAAAAATTCACTTCAAAGGAGAATTAAACTTTTTTCTAGTCACGACAGGAGGAATATATAAATCTTGATCTTTCAATTAATATATAAAAATACATAGGTCGGTATTAATATAAGAGCAAGATAAAACGTTGAAAGTAGTTTTCATGTCCATGATGACGCCATAGCTAGATTTATGTATTCAAACCATAGCGTCGAAACCTTTCAATAAATGACGTATATCTCATATAATCTTATTCATCTTTATTCAAACAAATTTGAATTCCTGTACTAAAGTTTGTTTAAAAACTAGCTCAACACGAAAATTGTTCTCGAATACTCGAAGAATCATTGGGCAATGTCGAGTCCGTTGTGAAAATTGCTAGGTAATGAAGCAATACATCGCATTATTCCCTAAAACCTGCCTATTTTACTGCCATATCTCCTATCGAAATGTAATATTGAGAGGTGATGTCTTATTTCCCTAAAATTTAGATTTTCGCAAACTTAATAAAAAAAACATGAGTTTTCGCTTAGTTTTCAACGACGACGAAGACGTCTTACACAGTGAAAGACTAATAAATGACTTATACTCAAGGACTTATATAAAATTCTTTTCAAAACATCGAGAAATGAATTTCAGCGGTGGATATAGGATTTGAAAAAGAGGGGATGGTCACAGTACATCTATAAAGAATATTGTTCGCAGAAAATCTGATAAGAAAACAAAGAAAAAGAAAAGAACCCTATAAACGTAAAATTACGTAAATTTCTTGTTTCTGTTTACGGTTTGGTTTCAAACAATAACCGGCGTCGGAAGAGTAGCGATCCATAAAATATGAAGAAATGAAGTATTTATTCTGTTTAAATGCAGTCATTCTATAAATAAAAATGAAATCAAATACAACAATATTCTATATATACCTTTTGGGCCGGATTTTTACGCCTAAAATATCCGTCCATTTTTTTCTTTGCAAAGTACGTATTCCTGCCCCCCCCCTAATAAAATCACATGGTTCTTCCCTTAGATTATGAGAAAACCTATAAATTGATTTATTGATTGACTGATGATACGATATTGACGGACTGAAAAGACGCTCTCTCTCTCCGTGGAATCATTAAAACACAATAATATACAGAGCGTAGCGCGTCCAATAGAAAGTTTAGAGCTTCAACATAAAAAGTGTATTCCGAATCAATAGGTTTGGATTAGTGTCGTAACGATAGTCGCCGATGTCGCCGCTATCATCGCTGAAACTTGAAAGTCGCCGACTATCGATAATAGTTTTGAAAATCTATTGTCGTTTTTGAAGTTACATTAACGCAAAGGTACGCAAATGAAGGTAGGGACAAACCGAATAATTGACATTGTGCACATTCCCATATCGGAAGTTCGCTTTTTTTTTCATGTGATGGAGGTTTTTGTTTGTTTGCTTTGGTTTCAATTTTATACTGATTTTGTATGCCTTCGGTTTCTGATTTTCTGAATTATCGATTTTGTGCTGTATACAGGGATATAGTCATTATCCATATTTGTCACTCCATATATTATGAATACAATTGTGAAGACATGATTCATAGAATACAATCAAGTTGTCGTTGTTCATTTGTTGGGCACCTAGTCAAATTTTACGTCATTTTGTATAATTTGTTTGTTATATTTTGTTATAAAGAACAAGGAGTGTTCAAAATTTGATTTATTTCTATGATTATAAATGGAACTCAGATTCTTTAATCATAAGCACTGAGTATTCTCCTTCTGAAAAGATACAAATCAGACAACAATTTTAAATTATAAAAAATACCGATTATTCCGATAGTGATATCGATTGTACACCTCAGATAGTTTCGATAATCGATAGTAAGTCTACAAAATTGAAGAAATATTTTCATAATCAAAGATAATTAGAGATACAAAACATGATTCATTATATATCTCCAAGATACATCCCGCTAGAAAGTTAAACTAAAAATGTCCTCTTTGATTTTGTTCCCCGGCAACGATCGGCTGAATTTCCCGATTTTCAAAATAAGTCCCACGGGTCCCAATTATTATACAATTCTACTATTCAAACTACACTGTAAATACATTCGATTTATCAGTGATGGTATAGGTTACTTGATACGGCATATGTACAGTCTTAAACACAGCATTCTAACGTTTTATCTTATGCGACATCGCCTGCGTCAAAGCGTCATGCATATGAATCATCTAATACGTTGCGCACTGCTATGTGCGCACACGTGTTGAGTCACCATCGTTAAGGTAGTTATTGCAAAAATATATTCAAAAAAAGAGAAAGACTTGGTGAATTTCAGCCTCAAAGGCACATTTCATCTGTTTTGCAGTATCGAAGACGAGTCGGTTCGTGCTTTTAAATAATGTTTAAGGGTTTTAAACCTTCTGGAAGATAATTCCAAACTAATTTCCATGCACCAGACACGTGTTTCGAATATTAGATTCTCATCAGTGATTCTTCTGGTGGAGTCACCAAAAATCATTTCAGTAGCGCCATCTTTTATTTTTTGAATTTAGATTTGTTCATTTGCATTACAAAGAGTGCGCGGCTTCAAATTTCCTGTAGGTTGATTCAATAGCATATCCAAATAAAATCTATGTTCAAAATAGCATTGGAGGGATGGTATTATGATGTTAAACTCCATTCATTTCGATGATATTTATCATAGAAAAGTAAAGGAAAAGAAATCAGAAGATGTTTTAACATTTGTTACAACATTTAATAAAAGTAATCCAGAAATATTTAACGGTGCATATAAAAATCTAAACCAATCAAGAATGAGCGAAAGGATGGAAAATATACTAAATGAAACAAAACTAATCAAAAGCAAAAGACAACCTAAAAATTTAAAAAAGATTCTTACAAGTGCTAAATTTGAAGTGATAAATGATAATCCATTAGAAGGTGTTTCAAAATGTAAAAACAAAAGATGCAAAATATGCGATATCCTAATTGAGGGAAAATATTTCAAATTTAAAAATTCAGCCAGAGACTTTGAAATCAAAAGAAATTTAACATGCACATCTAAAAATGTGGTATATGTCATTCAATGTGACAAATGTAAGGAGGAATATATTGGCTCAATAAAGCAACTAAACCACAGAATTTCTCTTCATAAAAGTAATATAAAACTTCCACAAAACAGGATTCTTTTTGTTTCAAAACATATTTTTGACGGCAACCGGATGTGGTATTAAGAAAATTTTAAAAAAATTTTTACTTTTGGGTCAGACTCAACCTTATGTACAAATGTTATCAAAATCTGAGACATGCCGTGCCATGCTTCCTTCATTAAAGTGCAAATGCTTGCAGAGAATAGCTATTAAAACACTTGATAAACATCAGGTCACGGGGAACGATTTAAACTGCTCCATACTGCAACGTGGAATAAGTGTTTATATTAATAATATCGACGGGTTCCAACTCTATACCTTCAGGTATAAAATTGAGTACGCAAGTCGAATAGGCAAATCGAATAGGCTCGAATAGGCAAATCGAATAGGCTCTATACCTTCTAGTATGAAAATAGTTTAGATGGGAAATGTGTACCATTAACGAATGGTAATGAATATCGTAAAATTCGCAATGCTCTGGTAATGTTTTTCGACATGAAACAAAACTAACCATAGATTTCAAGGTTAAAATATATTCTGTTATACGTTTTGTTCAGTTATTAATCAGAATTTTGATTTGAAATGAAATTTTCGAAATATGAAATAAGAATCCATGCGCATCAAAACTATGTCCTATGGAAATGAAGAGATATTATTATTTATCGTTCGAGATATGTACCATATACATATTTGTGATTGATGCATATCATTTACACCCAGAAAGCGTTTTTGAACAAATTTCAAAACCCAATAATCTTTCTTATCGGGAAATGTATATGATACTTAAATGACGTTATGTTTCTTGTTCATCAAAATATGAGAAGGAATTGCATAGCTGTAACAAATATAAGAAACGCATAAAACATAGGGCCTATAGACACATTTGCAAAATATCTATACATTTAAAAATGAGGGTTGTATGTACATATGAAGGTATTTATCTAGGTTAGGAACTTAATTTGAAAATATCTTTATGTCATTTTAAAGTTTGTAGAAAACGCATACATTTGAGAGACTAATCTTATTAGACATGATCAGTCACAGTCATCTTCATTACTCTGCTTCACATGTCAGCTTCATGACATCTTGCTAATGCAGTGAGTGGCAAAAAGCTGCAAGAGAAAACAGTTTTAGTTATTTATACTTATTTCTTAATCTTGCATTTTAAAATTAATATTTCACCAATAATACAAAAATATATCAACATCACCTGACACCTGGTCTCAATTCGAAGTATTGATATTTCAAACTATGAAGGAAGCACAAGCACTAAATTTGCTATGTAAAAACCACACTTTTGATGCTCATCCTATATTTCATAGATTTTGCTTTTAATAGCAATTAACAGTCGCGCTTTTCATAACATACCGTTATCACAATCAGCAACACTTCAACAAGGTTGACTGTACGTTTGACTTCGGTTCCGGCAGGGAACAAGAAGGGGTATCCATCTCGTTTACGCAATCATATACAGATTCACCCTCATCATCATGAGACTCACTCATAGAGGCATTAAACTGGACGGTGAATATTTCGTTGCCCGATTCCATCTCTCTTAGTAACGTTGCCCTATTATGAGAAAGTAACTTTATATTGATTTCAAAATCATTGCCTCCAAAAAACAAATAATCTGGTAAATAAAAGTGAAAAAAAAAATTATTGTAATTGACAAGTTTATGTCAGATTTTACATAGTCAATGACATGAAATTGCAACTTTGTTTTATACATTAATTTCTTGTTTTCTTCTCTGCATTGGAGTTTTCGCAATTTCAAAAGGACGCAAAATAGAAGAAAGGCAAGAAAAAGGATATGTGCAGAATAAACATTTTAACTAATCCCCTTTAGTCATGTCACGAAAGAAATCATCACAAATATTTCATTTCCTTCTCATACCTGAGGTCCCATACGAATACTTCAACAAATGCAATTTAAAGAGGAGTACTGGTCTTAAGGATCCTGCACCCTAATAGAGTACTTCCAATTAAATTAATTTTATGCACATTTTCATAATTTCCCGATAAATGCCGATGATTTTATAATCGGGAATCTTCGGGATGACAGATCAGATCATTTGTATGAGAAGTGTAACCCCCACATTTAGTAAGAAAAGTATGTATAGTTTTTTTTGAAGAGATCAAAAATTCTTATTTCTGGTACAAATGTATATGTTATTGAAAATGCATTAGGGATTGAATACCTAAAGGTGGTTGACCTCTTGCCCCTTTTATTCCGTAAGTCACATATAAGTTGTAATTCATCGGTGAATGAAAGTTAAACATAAAAGAATCCGAAACTAAATTCCAAAAATCAAAAAGTCTGTTAAAAATATAACCTTCTCACGAGAAAGGAAATATTGAACAAACAAAAGCAGACAGGAACACAGCTTCTTAGAAACACGAACTTCATCTCAATCTACATGTACATAGTCCACTGTAGATGGCGTTGTAAAATGCTATGTGCTAGTTTGTATGCTTTAAAGCTGAGGTCCTACATCTTAAACTGCGATGAAGTATTTTCTTTTGGGGGGACGGAGTTTGTTAGATACAGACTCGAACAATCTCCGCCCCATGCCATTAACACAAACTAAGCGACCTAATAAATGTACGACCCAAATTTAAGCACATCGCTCTAGGCCCGTTAAATAAGACGAGATTCAAACTTGCCCACAGTGACATTTAGTTATTAGAAGTCAGGGAGTAAATGACACCTGAATTCAGAAATTAATTCATCTGATAAAATAATGGATAATCGATTTCAGAGATATGCAAAGATACCACTAAGTCTTTCAGCTTGAAGAATGATATTTTTTTATTGCGCACAAGCAAATCTTATCTCTTCCGACTCCACACTCTCCTCTAAAATGTTGATTATTATTTTAAGATCTATATTTTATACTGCTAAAAATAGTTTAGAATCACAATGGTTTTTCTCCATACCTTCTAGACAAATCACGTGATTTTAAGTAGAATGAAACTATTAGATATTAGATTGATTAAGAATTATTTTGAACTGACCTGGTACATGTAGGAAAATATATCTTTATTGGAATATGTCTGTCATTTGTTAAAATAAACCCTCCAGAAAACTAACGGGAATTTGCCAAAAAGTGATAATTTTTAATTATCCCCATTTTTGCATTTGAGCCATTTCTTGTTAACTACAGACCAAAATGGCACCGAAACTCTATCATCACGAAGACGATACTGTATGTCTCAAAATTGCATTCAATGACAATTACATTCAAATCGATGCCATATTTGTTTTCAGTTAAGTCTTGACTTCTTACTGCGAGAATTGAATTGATTATATTGTTCTTATACTTCGCAGAATTTATTTGATAATAGTGACTTGTTGGCTGAATTTATACGAGAACGTGGACTTCAAACTGGGCTTCAAAAATATTGTCCGACAGTATTTTTCCTTAGCGGTATCAACCAGATGTGAATTTCAAAGAATTCAAAGGAACTTTTAGAACATCTGAAGTCCACCAAGTTTAGTAGAGTCCTTTCGATCAAAGCCTTTGATTTTTCGACACTTTACACTACAATTACACATTCTAAGTTGAACGAAAGACTCGCAAAAATTATAACTAATACGTTGACAAGCAAGGACGGCAATCGCAAATACAAATCCATTGTTCTTAACTATGGCAAAACCTACTTTTTAAATGAAAAGTCCGATTCTGAAAATAAGTACATCGAAACAGATATGATTCAGATGTTAAAATTCCTGATCGACAGCATTTTTGCGGTGTTTAGAGGAAAGGTTTTCCAGCATATTGTAGGAATTCCAATGGGGACCAATTATGTCCCACTCCTTGTCGACATATTTCTTACTCGTACAAAGCTGAGTTCATTCAATCTTTGGTCTCTGAGGGGAAAAGATATTCAGCTTCTGACTTCAAATTCTTTTACAGATACCTAGACGATGTGTTTCCATCAATTATCCAAAATCTCAGATTATCTCAGCAGAATCTATCCTTCGGAGCATGAAAGTCAAAGAAACTACAGGGACAAATAATTCAGCATCCTATTTGGACATAATGTTGTCCTACGACACTGCCGGTAACATGAACACCTCAATCTATGACAAACGTGACGATTTCAATTTCAGCATCACAAACTTTCCTTTCTAAGTAGCAACATCCCTTCATCGCCTGCTTATGGCGTGTTCATATCTCAGTTGACACGCTGTGCCAGAGCAAGAACTAAATATACAGATTATATTATGAGAGCAAGGCGTCTTTCAGATAAGCTTCTCAGTCAAGGATACGTTTGTGACTGACTAACATCGTCATTGAGGTAGTTCTATGTTCGATATGGGTAACTCGTCATACATTATGATATCCCATTCTCCAGAATTGTGAATGATATTCTGTCATAAACCATTTGAACCATCCAACCAAAGATGATAGTCTATATCTTCCAAAATTTAATTAACAGGATGTGTCCAATTGAAGCGGCGGATATTGCATGCAAGCAGGAGATACTGACTCTTCCTAGGCACCTGATCTCACTCCCATATTCGGAGTTCGCTTCTTTTCATGTGGTGGAGGTTTTTGTTTGTTTGCTCTGGTTCCTGTTCTATCCTGATTTTGTATGCCTTTCTTTTTATGATTTTCTGAAATATCAATTTTGTGCTGTATACAGGGATATGGTCATAATCCATATTTGTGATTCTATACTTTTTTTAGCAGTATAGTTTAAATAAAGCCGTCTATCGTATTTATTTACATCTCAAAACTTCTTATTTCCTTCCAATAAACCCCTCACATACAAATGCGTCATAAACGCATACTTGCACACTTTCGGCTCCAATATCTCTGAATCATTCACACTACTTAAGAATTGTTTTATTCAATAAAATCTAACAGATGTGACAAATAATATCGGTATGTCTAACCTCTTTGTAATAAATTGACTATTTTACATGTCTAACTAAATACTTATTCATCTCTTCCGGTATCAATGGTGTTTTGAGAGTGGTGGTTTTTTTTGGCAGGGCAAGGGGCGTAGATCTACATGTACATTCTGTATCTTTGACCATAATTTCGATGGTTGGGGAGCCCTTCCCAATGTTCCTTTCTTCTTGTTCTTAGTGAATACTCAATACTTAATAGACATTTTTACATATAGGATAATGGAAATTCTGACAAGCTGTTTAGTAAAACAGATATTGTCACGAAAAGATAATTATAGATTATCTTTTTGATGATTCTGAGTTTCCGTTGTTTTCACTTCATAGAAATTAATTTCATAGAATGAAATATGTGAAAGCTAGGGAAGAAGGCATAAAGAAATTGGTTAATTATGTAGAAAACAATAACCAAAGATGCATGAGAAATATGCACGATTTCCCCTCCACATAACTCTGTTGTCACAAATATCTTAAATTTATCACATGATTGCGTTTTGCATTATGTTTTGTTTTTATGCAGGTGAAATACAGATAATTATAAAGATTATATATAATTTCGTTAAAATAGGCGCGGAATTAATAGGAACAGGATATCCAGGGTATTCTTAATGCTCATTTCTTCAAGGCAGATGTAGATTTATATTTAGGAGGTCATAACAATCATGGAGGGGTCCAGCCAATTGTTTTGAAAAATGTAATAAAATGGCAAAAATGCAATTTTTCTTCTACGTCCAGTCGAGCGATCCTCATATGTTTGTGACCGACTAACACCGTCACTGAGGACGTTCTACGGTCGATATGGGGACTCGTTATACACTATGATGTCCCACCCTCCCACCCTCCAGAATGGTGGATGTCATAGACCATTTGAACCATCCAATCAAAGATTGTACTCTATGTCTTCCGAAATGGAAGTAAACGGATGTGACAGTTCTATTGAATTGAAGCGGCGGGTGTTTTATGCAAGAAGGAGATGCTTACTCTTCCTGGGCACCTGGTCTCAATTCGATATCGGGAGTTCGCTTCTTTTTATATGGTGGAGATTTTTGTTTGTTTGCTTTGGTTCCTGTTTTATCCGGATTTTGTATGCCCTCGGTTTCTGATTTTCTGAATTATCGATTTTGTGCTATATACAGGGATATGGTCATTATCCATATTTGTCATCCTTTCTCTAGAAGTCATTAAGAAATAAGTATTTAGTACTGTTGCAGATGTAACGTATGCATTATATATACGCCGCTTAAAATAGAAAAACAAAAACAAACAAACAAAAGAAATAATATTCGCAACTACATGTAATGAAGAACTGGTTCTAAGGGTAGAGGGTATTTGCATGCTATTGAATCCTACTTGACTCGTGATTTTTAATCTTTTTATCTTTTCCACATACACGAAACAGCTGCACACAGTACATTTATTGCAACAAAAAATAAATTTTAAATATATAAAAGCAATTAAAACAATACCCCACTCCCCCAAACTCAAACCAAACCAACAAAACCCTTGAAGAAGAAAACGGATAAATTCAATCAAATACGTTTTTCTTTTTCTTTTTCAGACTCAGCAGGTGTCGAGGAATGACAAATAGACGGGACAGGGATTTTTTACAGGTGTCCGAACATTCAAAGGCCAGAATTTTGAAACCCCCCCTTCCCCCAAAAAATATTTATACATATATATATAAGCACAAAAAAGGTACAAGCGACCACGACACTAAACATGATAAAACCCAGCGGAAGGGACAGTAAATCCCTTGAGCCGTCTGGGTACACAAATATGTACTTGTGTCCAGACGGAACCAGGGATAGTACGTCCCTCATTCCGTTCGGATACGAATACATAAAAAAAAGCATACACACTCTCATTCTAGTCAGAACCTGTTCTGTACTGAAGCTCGAAAGGATCTTACTAGTATACAAGTAGGCAATATTGTACGCTCCCTATTCGCGTATTTATATTACATTTTGACAAGAAATTGCAAATTCAGTGGTACTTTTGATGAAAGAGGTATTAAAAAAGACATGTACCTGGATCTAGGGTCAAAAATGAGACTTAACGTTTTTCTTCTGACCTTAGAAATAAATAATTTTTTCATTGACAAGGGGGGGGGGGGTTGTTATGAATGCTGAACGAAATACTTCAAGTTGCCCTTTATTGACAAATATTGCTAAAAAAGTCTACACACAACGTAGAGTTTATAGATTAGATAAACAACTCTGCTTGTTGTAAGTATATACTGGTGCGGTATTTCTATTGTCTACGACCTTTTACTTTTCAATTATGCAGGAAGGAATAACATAGATGCACCTCCTTCATCGTGAGTGAACATTAAATACGATAATGCGTAAATTTTAAATAAATTATCTCCGAACAATTAAAGAAGTGATAAAAAGCAAAATCATACTAAAAGGCTAAATAATTGATTTATACTTCTTCAATGTTTATCGTATATATACTACCTATATAATATCTAAGTAAATAATATAAAGCTTATTTTGATTATGATTTTCTATAATAATCAGAGTTATCCAAAAAGGAAGCAAAATACTTATATTGCTTGTCTTACAAGTACGCTGCTTAGGGTTATATTACACAACGGCTGAAATCATCATTGATGAAGTTCTTCGGTCGCTACGGTGGTTTAATAAAAGCATACTAGATTTCCCCATGAGCCTCATATCCCAGTAGCATCATATCCAAGCCATCCTGCTACATCTTTCGGTACATTTTTGACATAATTTTCACCCTCTTTGGCCATATTACATTGTTTAGATTGAGGATCACTGACGAGGGTTGAGTACCCGAAACGTGCATGTCTCGGTCCATGCTGCAATTTTATCCGTTTATAAATGATGCTATTGAATTTGAACACGTTTAACATTTGAACTACTTGGTGAGTGTCACTGCTGGAGACAAGGAGTCCCCAAGGGCACATGTAGCCAAGTTCGATCAACTTCGGTCCTCAACGCATTCAAAATTTTCTGGTACTAAAATTCTAGAATTTTCTTAAACGTGGGTCCTGTAGCATCATTTCCAAGCCATACTGCTACACCTTTCGGTACATTTTTGACATAAAAATTTACACCCTCTTTGGTCATATTACATTGTTTAGATTGAGGATCACTTACGAGGGTACCGTATCCAAAACGTGCATGTCTGGTCTGTGCTGCAAATTTATCCGTTTATACATTATGCCATTGGATTTGAAGACGTTTAGCATTTGAACTTCTTGGTGAGTGTTACTGCTGGTGGACCAGAAGTCCCCGAGGACACATGTAGCCAAGTTCGATCAACTTCGGTTGATCGTTTGTCTCTTCGACGCATTCAATATTTTCTGGTTCTAAAATTCTAGAAATTCTAAAACGTAGGTCCTGTATCATCATATCCCACCCATCCTGCTACATCTTTCTGTACATTTTTTACATAATAATTTTCACCCTCTTTGGTCATATTACATTGTTTAGATTGAGGATCTCTGACGACGGTTAAGTACACGAAACGTGCATGTCTGGTCCATGCTGCAAATTTATCCGTTTATAAATGATGCTGTTGAGTTTGAAGACGCTGAACATTTGAACTTCTTGGTGAGTGTCACTGCTGGTGGACCAGTAGTCCCCAAGGGCACATGTAGCCAAGTTTGAACAACTTCGGTTGATCGTCGGTCTCTTTAAAGCATTCAAAATTTTCTTGTACTAAAATTCGAGAAATTTCTAAAACGTGGGTCCTGTAGCATCATATCCCACCCCATCCTGATACATCTTTCGGTACATTTTTGACATAATAATTTTCACCCTCTTTGGCCATATTACATTGTTTAGATTGAGGATCACTGACGAGGGTTAAGTACCCGAAACGTGCATGTCTGGTCCATGCTGCAAATTTATCCGTTTATAAATGATGCTATTGAATTTGAAGACGTTTAACATTTCAACATATATTGAACTCATCATATTTGGTATGTGAATGTATCTGAATAAGATGCACGTCAAGTTCGAGATTGGTTTCAATTGATCTTTATCAACAAAAGGTATTGTCTTTTAAAAAAGTGAAACTTCATTTTTTCCATTTTTCCGGAGTCTTTGTTTTTCTTTTAGATAATAAACTGATATCTGATACGTGAATAAATCTAAGTGTGAAACCGATTACTTTCGAGTTACGGTTTGATCAACCAATCTTTGCAAGACTAATTACTCTCATGCAATTTTCAGTTTTCCGGACTTTTCTTGGTAATTTTTATATATATTGAACTGATTTTAGTATGTGAATACAGTATAACGTGATACAGAAGTTTGAGCTTGGTTTTTATTACCTTTTTGTACAAGAATTACGGTCCGTTGACTAAGCAAATTTAATGAAACTTTCAGAAAATTTGCATACTGATTTCTGTGTGGGCATTCATTTTTTGTGTAGGTACTTAGATAAAGATTAAAGTTAATTGTATACTGTGGAATAATTTACTTCTATATTGATAAACAGATTGATGATTTTGTCGTAAATGAACCTACCTTTTGAAACCAGGAAAATAACACACCCCATGAGAAAGCAAATGAGCAGAAACACCCCAGCACCTAATTCAAATAAATAAAATAGATATGATTGGTTTTAAATAAAAGAAACATTCTCAAAATCCAAATCAACTGTTCTGTAGATCATTGCACGAAAAATGGTCTTTACAAAAAATCAAAGTCCAATGTTAAACGTCTTCGAATTCAATACCATCATTCAAGATCAGATAGAATTTCAGCAAGGACCAGACATGCTCGTTTCGGGTATTTACAATGTAACCCTCGTCAGTGATCATCAAGTAAACTTACGTAAATATAGACATGAATAAAGTATTACATTATAATAACTCTAAACTTTTGTAAAGATTCAAAGACGATATTTATGTTACATTGAAAGGATTGAAAATTTCAAATAGTTGAACTATGCAAATAATGCCTATTATTTGTTTCAGTGATTTCTAATACAGTTTAAAAAGGGACGTCCCTTTTTAAGTCGTTCACCAATTAAATATATTTTTATTATAAACAAGGTAGATAACTATGCCGGCTTCAATGGATATATCTCATGATGAAAATATAGTGGATGAAGGGGGTGTATCTCGTTTCCGTTACACCATCTGTTTTCATAACTTCCTATTTGCATGGATGCAAGATCAGGTGTAATTATCTATTCAGTCAACTTTGTTGATCCCCAGCGATCTTGAAACACGATAGTTTATATATTCCCTTTTCCGATAGTTCTATGATCACTTAAAAAAGAAAACAAACAAAAAGATAATAATAATAAAACAAAAAAAAAATGTTTAAAAGAAAATAAATTTTAAAAATCTTATTGCTACATATCATTTACTGTTGTGTTATAATAAATAATTTATTAAGAGAAGCGAGGTAATCTTATGACTGAGCAATATATTTTTCTTTCCAAGCCTTCTCATTCATTTTACAACAAACAAGCATAATCATAGAGCTTGCAATCTCTGGCTTTTCTCTCTCTCTTGAAGACATCATGAAGGTTTTAAAAAATAATTAATTTCCTATCGACCATGCACCCGTCTCCCCCCGCCCCCGCTCCCATTCTCCATTCCCCATTTTCTTTCAAGGCTTTTTTTTCAGATTATTTATTTATTTATTGTTTTTTTTTAATGTATTTATTTTTTCTCTCCTTTTTTTCTGAGTCGTGAACCAAATCACATTTACAACGAACATAAATAGTGTATGCTAAATTTACCACTGCGTTACGATCTGAATGTCTATATTTGGAGATCACGAGACATTGTTTCATTCAGACAATTGCGCCTCCGAGAACAAAGAAAGAAAGCTGGAAGGGGAGGATTTCTCCTGATTTCTTGTTCGTTTTCACCAAATAATAACAGGTAGGTAATCTCTAAGTCATATCATAATTTTATCTCATTAGCCGTCTATCTTACCATTAGATGAACGGCGATATGTATTGTAGAAGTATTTTCGCTTGCACTTTCTCTGACTAATCTCGTTTGGGATTCATGCACTCGTATGTCTGTTGAACTATTGTTTTCTACTACGATCTAAAAAAATCTCTTGTCTTGTCTTGTCGGGTTTTAGACCCGATCAACCCTCGTCTTCCGACAAACACACAAAAAACATGTACAAACTTTGTTTCCTGCACAGTTAGTATGCAGACATATTTTTCTTCAAAATCATGTAAAACATTCCATCATTCGTTCAAACACAAGTAAATGCCCAAGTAAAGTTAGGTGATTTTCGTTCGCTTCGATCACGGCCTTTTTCGTTAGAAATCAAGGTTAGTCACATATAGACTATTTCATCACTCTTGTTCGTGAGAGAGGGACATTCAAACTGGAAATTAATGTACTTTTTCCGAATGTTTTGTCAGGTGTGACGCGTGATCTATTTACTACATGTACTACGTCACAATTCATGGAAATGTACAAGTGGTTCACCAAGATTTAAACACTTAATCACTGTAAGTAGGCGACGTCGTTCGATAATGACATAAACATGTTTTGAATCTGCGTTAAAGAAATAAATAAGATGGGTATTACAATCCATTTTATAAGAAAAGAAAGCCTGTGTTTGTGAAACACGAATGCCCCCGATGGCATCTTTGTTAGTAAAGCATTTCTTTCTGTTAAGTACATGTATATGAAAGGTCAAGGTCAGGGTTACTTTGTTAAAAATTTTTGGTATCGATGGACAGATCTTGTGGTAAGGAATACACATGCGAAATATCAAAGCCCTATCACTTACCATTCAAAAGTTATTCCCAATGTTAAAGTTTTTGAAAAGTAGGTCAAAGGTCAAGGTCAAGGTCACGAGGTCAAACATATTGGTATCAATGGGAAGGTCTTGTAACAAAAAATACACATGTGAAATATGAAAGCCCTATCACTTACCATTCAAAAGTTATGCCCAATGTTAAAGTTTTTGAAAAGTAGGTCAAAAGTCAAGGTCAAGGTCACGAGGTCAAAAATTTTGGTATCGTTGGAAAGGTCTTGTCACAAGGAATACACATGTGGAATATGAAAGCCCTATAACCTCCCATTCAAACGTTATGTCCAATGCTAAAGTTTTTCGGACAAACAGACAGACAAATAGACAAACAGACAAACAGACTAACAGACAAATAGACAAACAGACGAACAGGCCAAAAACTATATGCCCCGAATCTTTGATTCCGGGGAATAACAATCAAATTCAAGGAATTGTGGTCTCCCGCTTTTGGGTGTTTGTCTTTAAAGAAATGCTTACAGACAACCCCCAATTCTAAGTTTTCATAATGTATCTCATATATTATTAACATATGAAAGATTAAACTCCAAGAAAAGGTCAAAGGGTCCAAACTTTTGTTTTGTTACCAAGGGACAGGGCTTATGAAAAGGTATGCATATGTAAAATATTAAAGTCATTTAAATTACCATCCAAAACTTATGGTCAACCTTCGCCCAAGGACACAAGGTCAGAATGTTGTTAGCAACAGAAAGGTCTTTACACAAGAAATACACATGTGAAATATCAAAGCCCTATCACTTTCCATTTAAAAGTATTGACAAGGTTTAACTTTTTGAAAAGTATGTAAAACTCTAAGGTCAAGGTCACAAGGTCAAAATGTTTGGTATCCATGGAAAGGTCTTGTCACAAGGAATACACATGTGTAACATGAAAGATCTACCACTTTCCATTCAACAGTTATGGTCAAGGGTAAAAGTTTTGATAAGTAATTCAAAATCTAAGGTTACGGTCACAAGGTCAAACATTTTGGCTTCAATTGAAAGGTCTTGTCACAAGGTATACACATGTGTAATTTGAAAGTCCTACCACTTTTCATTCAAAAGGCAAAAAAGAATGATAATAGCGATAAATTCAACAAAAAATGGGAACATTTCTTATCATATACATGATAACCTCTATATCAGCAAATAATCATTTATAAATTTATTATCAATATGCAAACATATGACTTTTTTTTTCTTTTTCTTTCTTTTTTCTTTTTTTTTTTTCGTAATGACATTGTCCATATTCTTTTTTTTCTCTCTCTCTCTTTCTCTAAAAATGGCCCCAGTATGTATCCCTATGGAACCGTTATAACAAGTATTTTCACCGGTATACATTTGAAGATGTACATGATATATGTTAAATGCTTTACCATTTTGTTGTGTATGACTGTATGTATATATATATGTGTGTATTATACTCCCAGAGATGACGACATCATAATGATAATTATCTAAAAAATATCCTGTGTGGCCAGTCAAATCAGTCAGTGATAACTGGATCGCTATACTGAAATAGACTGGGCACACAGATAATTTTATTCCTTAATGTCATAAAATTTGACTGTAGCAGTTATAAAGAAAACAAATCGGACAGATGATGTCGCTGTTTCAGGATTTATCTTTAACTTGTTCATTAGTGTATAGAATATATATGTATACTTAGATTGTAAGTGCCATACCGTTAGCTACTAATACAATCGTTTTATTTTACATTTTCAAGAATTCCATATTTTGAAAATAATGAACTACATGTATTGCTATACTACAGTAATATGAACATTTATTTTGTTAGATGAGGTTGGACAGGGACAGCCCAGTCTAATCTAGAAAAACACAAATGATAGTTTCTAAGTATTAAGAGGGTATGCATTTATAGGAATTATAGGTAGAAGATGAGTAAGATTCTGACATTTGAATTTAAAACAATAAGAGATAATGTAACATGTGGCGATGCTAAACTAGCTGACGGTATGGTACATTAAAAATCTGTACATATCTCATACATAATAAATGGTGGAGATGGATGGCTAAAGGGGAGGAAGGAGGCCATTAAAAAAAAAAAACAAAACAAAAAAACAAAACAAAACAAAAAAAAAAAAAACCAGGCCGACCGTCACTCAAGCCACGGAAACTATCGAGACACTGCCGAAGATTACCGAGATAATTTTAACACTGTTTAAATGGACGAGACAACCGCGAGATCTTCATTTGTACATTGGATACGTTAAGCAACAGTTGGTTTGGTATCTTTATACCGGTGTTAGGGAAACGGAGAAGGAATAAGAATATTTGCAACCAAAAGTTTGTAATACTAAAATTGAAGTCGTCACGTTTTTCATAGAGTGAGGTGTTTATGTGACCATCAGTGTCGTAGGACAACATTATGTCAAAATAGGATGCTGAATTATTTGTCTCTGTAGTTTCTTTGACTTCAAGCTCCAAAGTATAGATACTGCTCAGGTATACCACGAATTTTGACCGTAGAACTTCCTCAGTGACGATGTTAGTCGGTCACAAACATATCCCGGACTGAGAAGCTTATCTGAAAGACGCATATCTCTCAGAAAAAAACTGTAAGTATATGGAAAATTCAGAAAATCAGAAACCGAAGGCATACAAAATCAGGATAAACAGGAACCAAAAGAAAAGTCCGATTCTAAAAATAAATACACTGAAACAGATATTATTCAGATGTTTAACTTCCTGATCGACAACATTTTTGTGGTGTTTGGAGGAAAGGTCTGAGGTTGAGGTTTTTGTTTGCTGCTTTGGTTCCTGATTTATCCTGTTTTTGTATGTCTTCGGTTTCTGATTTTCTGAAATATCGATTTTGTACTGTATACAGGGATATGGTCATTATCCATATTTGTCATTCCAGCAAATTGTCGGAATTCCAATGGGGACCAATTGTGCCCCACTCCTTGCCGACATTTATCTTTGCTCGTACAAAGCTGAATTCATTAAATCTTTGGTCTCTGAATTTACGATTACCGTTCTTACTTGTAAACGCATTACTTATAATTTTGCGAGTCTTTCTTTCAATTTAGAATGTGGAATTGTAGTGTAAAATGTTGAAAATCAAAGGCTTTGATCGAATGGACTCTACTAAAATGAGTTGATTTCAGATGTTCTAAAAGTTCCTTCGAATTCTTTAAAATCCACATCTGGTTGATACCACTGCGAGAATATACTGTCGAACAATATTTTTGAAGCCCAGATTTGATTTCAGATAAAACTTTGGTGGGTATGATCGATACAGATTTGGTAGAACATTTTGAGGAATCAGCGATGAAACGTTGTTTGTACGGATTATTATGCATTTTAGGTATGCAGTATAAGTATGGTTAATCTAAATCTAAATTGTTAGAGTCGGAGCCAAAGGAAGCAAGAGCTGATTTGTGGTTATCTATCATTTCAGAGGCAGAAAGGTTTGTGGGGTTTAAGTGGGATTTCCAGGTGTCGAATTTAAACCCAACTCTTTAACTAAACTGTCGAAATAGTACTTTTTACAAGTAAATGTGTAATTATTTGAGGCTTTGTCCGCTGGTGTGATGACATAATGTTCTTGGAGGTAGGTAAGCTCTGTGATAACATCAGGGTCTTTAAATATAGACTCGAATCTGTCGTTCACAGTTGATTTTAATCGGTATATTCTAGATCAAAGTAACCCTTTAATGAATTTTATCCATTCGGAAAGAGTGTCGAGCTATATATCCTCTTTCTTTGCCCACATGTGGCATATTCCTCGCAAGAGTCCATAATAATTTTGACATTTTGGTTCCATGAAAAGGATATAGTTTCTCTGTATTTGGGACCCTTTTTTAACAATTCTCTCAACTTATCATTCTTGACTATACTTAGGTCACTAGTAATAACGTGTCCACAAGGAAAGTAGTTGAAATGCGATGAAGAACATTCGCAAGGAAGTGGATGTAGTGAGGGATTACTCAAATCAATAAACTGCAAGAATCGTTTGTAATTGTAAATTTAAGATGCAACTGTTGGTGTGTAGCTATAGGAAATACAAGGAGTTTCTTTTCTTATGAAATATGGTGGGATTTTTTCTGTGACAGTTTTGTGATTTAAAATTTGACCAAGATTCAATTTATCAATACCTTTGTTTGCAAATCTTACTTTAATGAAAGGACGGTTTGTTTTCTCCTCTGATTTATCTGATCTAACTGCTTGAAATAAACGAAAAGTAGAAATGTCCTAGATGACTCCTTGTAGTCTGTATTCTTCCGTAAAGGAATAGAGTATAATTTGGTAAGAATATAATGGAGGCCTAGAGGCTCATTCAAAAATGGAACCAAGTCATCGAAGGAGATACTATGTATCTCAGGCCTATTATATTTACGAATGCCATGACTTCGAGGTCTTCTTTGTGGTATGTTGAATAAGCTAGTCACATTTACCGATTGACAACCGGGACTTGTTCAGTTTCCTATGCTGCTGATATTATCGTAACACCAATAGGGCGCTGCAGTAATAAGATTTTTCTATGTAGAACTCTTCTCTGTTGCGACGGACAGGTGTGCTTAAATTGGGATTGTTTGTGGGGTGATATATTTTCTCCAGGATTCTGACTCTCATAGATAAAACAGAATGATCGGCCTGGTCAAAATGTCGATAAAGAAGTTGACTTCCTTTATTATTTATTTTTGACCGATATTCTGACATTCTGGTTCGGAGCTGACCTTTGGTTTCACCCACATAAATCAATCCACAAAGTGAACACTCTATTCCGTACACAACATCAGATGTCATACAGGTTAGGTTTTCAAAACTCTGCGTGTTAAATATATGTTTTTTTTTTCAGATTACTTGAGAATGAAGTGTCTGTTATTAGGATGTTACAAGTTTTGCAGTTCTTATGTGCCGCACTTAGAAACTGAGCAATCGCTTGGTAAAAATTGGTGCTCTTTAGTATATCGACCACTTCAATCTTACAGGGCTTGATTTTAATATACTCATCTGCATGTTTTTACCAAAAATCTTGGTTTCTACTTACATGTACTACAAATGATTCGTCTCTAATTTCATGTAAACTAATTCCAGGGACACCTAAATTACCTGTTGCTTATGTGTCCGTAGACACAACAGGTTGGGGCCTTTTTATAGTGGGCGATGCCCCAGCCACTTTGTAGGTCTCCTGAGTACTATCCATTGAAGCAAAAGACTGCGCGACAAGTGCCATCGGGGAAAATTAGTCCGTAAGCAGTGACACATGGACAATGGTAAAAATGACAAATATGGATAATGACCATATCCCTATATACAGCACAAAATCGATAATTCTGAATATTAGAAACCGAAGGCATACAAAATCAGGATAAAACAGGAACCAAAGCAAAAAAAAAAAAAAAAACAAAAACAAAAACAAAAACAAATACCTCCACCATATGATAAGAAGCGAACTCCAATAAAACTGTCTTAAAGTTACGCTTTCTTTAACGACTTCTTGATTTATACAACCTTTGTCATCCCCCCGAGCGATTTCCTGTTGAATTAACGTGTAATCAGCGACAAACTGTCTAACGCAACAACGACCGAAATTGTACAAAATTCCGAACCTGTACTTTACAACTTTTAGTGTTGCTCGGGACTCATACTAGGTCTTTCATACTTTAAATTGTGAAATAGTCTAATAAGTGATGTTATAAGTGTACTATGATTTATCAATAAATATATTCAGCAATTCATTAAATAGTATTGCTCTTATCCCACAGGTCAAAATCTGATCAGCTTGAATCTGAATTTAGTGGCCACTTTTCCAATGTAACCTATTTTTTATACTCATATGAAGCTGGATTTATACAATCAATCATCTCTGAGAGCAAAAACAGTTAGCTCTTAACTTCATCTTCACGTACAGATACATTGATTATCTACTCTCCTCCAAGAATCCAAATTTTGCAAATTATCTTGGCGCAATCTATCCCGTTGAACTTGAAGTTTATGGAAATTGGTTTCGAATTTTCATTTTTTTCTGTTTTCCTTTGAAGAAGGTATAGAGTTGGAACCCTTCGACATTATTCAAATATTCTCGTTTTACAGTAAAAAAGTTAAATTTTGTTGGATTTTCTGACATCACAATTTCTTGAAATTTCTAAAATTTGGGTCACGCAGCATCATATCTCACATATCCTGCTTTCGTCTTTCGGTATACTTTTGGACATAATAACTTTCAGACTGTTATGACATATTATATTGTTTAGATTGAGAATTACTGACGAGAGTTTAGTACTTGAATCGTGCACGTCTGGTCCATGCTGAAAATTTATGTTCTTAAATGATGCTATTGAATTTGAAGACATTTTAAAAATATGTACTCTTTCTTATGAGGAGACTCTTTTCTCATGGTTACCGTATTTTTAGATGGTGTAACATTTGTATGAAACTCACTGTTTTCAATAACGCAATGTACATAAATCGTAAAAAGAAAAAAAAAGAAACATTAATGCAAGAATACGAATATGCTATTCTATTGTCCACTACACATGCTTTTATGTAGTCAATAGCTCTTTGTATATCGGTGTGTACTTGTACAATTTATTTACAGTCTTTAAAAGGATTTATTCACACAGCGTGAATAAAATCGGGATGTCAGTACTCTATTGAAGAAGCCGTTGCCGTAAAATGAGTCGTTACGTCAAGCTGAAAAAATGGGTCGATATATATTCATTCATGTTACAGAAAAGCGTTTTTTATCACTTTTAATAGAAATGATATCTATTCCGTATTTCCAACGATCGGCGATGTCTTAGAGACAAAGTCCTAAAACAAAGGAGGGGATCTCCAACAATACCAGGTTGCAGCACCCACAGCAAAACCCCAAAACACCCAATGCAAAAACACAAAGCAGACATGTTTGATTAAAGATTGAGTATATTAAAATCAAGCCCTGTAAGATTAAAGTCACATTGCGATGTTGTCAATGCGCTAAATTTAGTTTGCCCAAAAAGGTTCTCATCCCTCGTTACTCTTAATATGTTTGTGCTTAATATTCTCGTTTTACAGTATACAAGTTAAAGGGGTAGGGCCACGAAGCCCGATATTGTCCTTAATTTTGATAAATTTTGAACATTGTACTTCATAGAATTTTTAACTGTTATTTGACATTTTGAAACGTTCTCTACTGAATCACGAATCTACTTTTTGTAAACATTGCTTTTATCAACACCTTTTAGCCCTTTGAAAACACCAAAATAGGTCATTTTCGGCGAAATTGATGCAAAAACTCAATATTTCTATTAAATTAGCAATCGCCGCATGCATTAACTATGATGGAAAATTTATATGTGAAAGATTATCATTATATCCTTTTGTCATAAATGTTTTATCTCAGTTAACGCATGCGGTCACATTGAATTCTACGACAAAAAAAAAAACAAAACAAAATTCCCAGCAATTCTCGCCATATTTTGTCAATAACGTCAAAATGACGTCACTTCATGACGTCATTACAGGTAAATGGCACATTGTTTGGTGATATTATTTTTTTCATGAAAAGCGGTAAACATTCGTGTATTTTCCTGGTAGATATCAAGTATTCCTCATGAAATTTATTTTAAAAGAAAAATCAAGGGCCGATTTAGGGGTCTCATGGCCCAAACCCTTTTGTTGGATTTTATGTCATCACAATTTCTTGAAATTTCTAAAACTTGGGTACGCAGCATCTAAAACTTCTAAAATTTCTAAAACTTGGGTACGCAGCATCTAAAACTTCTAAAATTTCTAAAACTTGGGTCACGCAGCATAATATCTCACCCATCCTGCTTTCGTCTTTCGGTATTCTTTTGGACATAATAACTTTCACACTGTTATGATATATTATATTGTTTAGATTGAGGATCACTGACGAGAGTATAGTACTTGAAAGTGTTACGTCTGGTCCATGCTGAAAATTTATGTTCTTAAATGATGCTATTGAATTTGAAGACGTTTAACATTTAGACGTATAATTATTATGGACACCTATAACTTTCAGTTGCAGAGTGAAGCAGATAAGAACGTTCCCCCAAACTGAATGTTAAAAGTGAAATCATTACATCTTTCCAGCTTTGTCACCTGAAAATGCTTTGTATTTGCCCTTTATCAGTTTGATATCATGTACTATTTTGACGTTTTATCCAAAATTATTATCGAAATGAAAGGAGATCAATATCCTTGCGTAGTACCTTCAATACTATTTAAGTCGATCATTTCATTTGACTATGCTACCGAATTGACCATACAGAAGTCATTGAACAAATTTAAATTCAACGGATGAATTAGAGCGCTCTACTAAAATGCATTTGGCTGTGCTTAAATGACGTCGACATTTAATAAGTACCACTGAAGAGGATTTACCATCACAAACACGTGTATCGCTGTCTGTCTAGTACATAAAGATTGCTTTAAACATTTGTTCTAGAGGGTTAAGAATCGGAGCACTCCGTATTATTTTGATTGAAGTTAACTTTAACACATTAGTCCTTATTCAACATTTACCCTTTCCCTTATATAAATGAGTGAAGGGAATAAGACAATGATAATGCAATTGTTTCATTTTACCAAGCCAAAGAATCGGGGGGATCCCAAGGGAATGAATCCCATCAGAATTAGCCATTTTCTCTGTCATGTTATCCAGATATATGGTTGTTCCTGGAAGAACAAAGAAACAAATAATATATCAAATTAACCCTTTTCCTTAACCTGCTGTCCAGTTATTTTGGACAGCGAAATAAGTATTTTTCCAGTAAAATGACGTCAACAACAATCACTTTTTAATTTTGACGTAATCAAAGTTAGTACTTGCCTTCTAGTCACGCAGTTACGTGAAAAGGGCTTAAGAAATCATTGTAATCATTGTAATATTTTAATAAAAAAAAATATTACATTGATTATACTTATCATTTCATTCCGTCGCTTTTCAACGTTTATTTGCAGCTTTGAAATCGTGTTGCCAACGACGTTGGTTATTACATTGAATATCGCGTACTTCCGTTTTGTGTTGATACAGGTATCAACAAAATTTCTCTGCCAATTATAATCGTCCTTTCTTGTTTTTTTTTTTTAATTCATTCGCTTGTAGGCGGATAGAAAATAAGACGTACACATGTACATGTTTTATCATTTTTTATTTCAGAAAATCAGAAAAAGGAATTTGTCGAAAGATGAGTTGTTATTGATATGATTCCAAAGTCACTCCTACATGTTCCTGACAAAACAATGCATGTTGATCGATAGCATTTTTCATGATTCTTTCTTTTGTACCCTTAGCCCTTAATCTTCCTTGTATGATGATTTCCTAGAACATGTACATTGTTGCATATCAAGTGATACGCAAATATGTTCCACGGAAATCTTCTTTTGATTTATCAAGGTAAATGCCATTTAAATCTGCTTTATATGAATTTATTTTAGGTCTAGCATATGCCCATCATTGTCAATTGTACGATAGTGATCTGTTCTGGTCAAGAATAGAAGTATATTTAGAGAACACTTAAACAGAAAATGTTGTATCTGTCCGTGCGCCATACAATAACAATGGTTAACAACGAAAATTTTTTGCTTTAGTGTTCTCTGTTTATGGTTCTATTATTGGTAGGAATGGGTTGCCATCATATAATTGATAATGGTGGTCATATGATGGACATGAGATCAATTCATATAAAGTAGATTTAGACGGTATTTACCTGCTTTAATGGAAGAGAAATCCCGTGGAACATAGCATCTACGTATCACATGATATGCCACAGTGATGTATATATTAAGCGAATTCGGATCGGGAAAGGGTTTAAAGCTCGGTCCGGTACCCTTTTTCGTTAATGTGCTAAATCTTTATCTTTCCTGTATGTATGATTCAATATAATTCTTTTCAAAATAATGGAGTTGCACCCAAACATAACGAGCAATATATATGTTGGAATAAATGTAATCAAGGATTGCATGCAAATCCTATAAAGTTCAGTAATTACGTGTAATATCTGGTCATTTTTGGAGATTACATGAGATTCCCAAAATTTTTGGGAATCCCTAAGGCATTTTTCCACTTATTTCATGACGGCAAAAAAATATTTATAAATGATGAGATTGCGATATGATTAATATCGCACGTACATGTTCATTATATAAAATCCTATTACTGAAAGTGTAAAAAAAAAGTAACGTTCATCACCAAAGATGATTTTAAGGCTTATTATGTTTACTTTTAAATTGATAGGAACATGATATGTTAGAAAAACTTTTCAGCAAACAATTTGGTTGCACAGATAGATTTCGGCCTACTAAAATGTTTAATCAATCTCTGTAATACATGTACTTGGCAAAATTGTATGCATCGAATCTTGATCTTGATCGGAAAATGCAACTAAATACACCTATTATACCTAATTGCCATGGAGATCGGTTCTTCCCAATATCTTTTCTTTTCTATCTATTCAATTTTAATGAAACTTTTTATGATTGAAATCTTGGTATTTAGATATACTTGAAGGAAGGGGAATGCCCTTTTTTCACCAGGAAGTAGGAATAATTTACATATTTTTTAAGGACCTTCATACAGGTGTTTTTTGCTTGCTGTCGGGCATGGATTTCTGTTGTACAGCCAAAAGTCATTTCGAATATACCTTAAACCTATTTAAAGATCAAGTAATAAATACTTTAAAATCAGACATTTCTATCATTTTTCTCATTATCAAGATACGTAAATGAGGATTAAGGTATCCGTTGTACAAATAATTATCAAGTGTATTGTATAGTTAGAATCATGACATATTTTTACCTAAATATACCTAATACAACATAAATAATGGTCTCTATCATCAAAGGTCAACATGCCGATCGTCGCTCAAGTTACGGAAACTATCGAGACACTGCCGAAGATTACCGAGATAATTTTAACACTGTTTAAATGGACGAGACTTCAGCGAGATCTCTATTTGTACATTGGATACGTTAAATATCAATATTTTCAATTGAAACGTTCGATAAATGTTTAATTGTACCTGGACTCCAGCGTTTTGCGGTCTTGTTTGTGTGTGGTCATCTAACAATGTGTACGTTCATCGAGACCTCCGTGTAATTCAAACAGTGGGGTGGTTATGCGCACGTAATCAAGGATAACTACGCCGTATGCTACTGACCTGGCAGATGGCCTTCCTAAGTCGGTACCGATTGCCCATTGGTCTCGTTGGTTTGTGTAGTCATTTATGTTTGATGTTTCTATGTGATTTGTACCAGTTCCGTTTCATTCTCTGCGTGTGTGCTTTATGTTTTTGCAGTTGGTGTTTTAGGGTTTTGCTATGTGTGCTGCAACCGAGGGTTGTTAGAGATCTCCTCCTTTCTTTTGGACCATCAATTTCTTTCGATAAGTCCCTTTTCTTTGCGTTAGGTTTTGAGCATTTTGAATTGAAAATCAAATATCAGATGTAGAATGGAATTATTTTTCAGGAGGTTTTTACTATCGTAGTACATGTAACTGTTAAGTAAGAATAAAGTTGGGGGAGGGGTCATTACATCGTAAGGTTCAGAATAAGCTGAATCAGTGTATTTTTGATAAACAGAAAACAATGGTTCGGAATCCGAATCTTCCAATCAATTAGGCATACACATTCTTGACAAGTTCAATGGAGCATAGATAAGAAAGAGATTACCAACAAGAAGGGCATTAGAACGTATTATCACGAAAAGCAGACAACCAAACAGAAAAAATAACACAGAAAAAAAGGCGAGGAATTCAGACACTCTTTATGTACAACCTTGCCAAAAATCAGTGTTAAGAAAAACTAACGAAACTATAAACTGTTAAGAGGGAACGAACCATAACGAAACGAAACTACACGTGTTTGGTGCAGAAAAAATGGTTTGAAATTTTCTTCAAGAAGGTTTAGAATTGGAACACTATAATTATTGTAGGTTGTGCTACAGATTGGTCTATACAAAAAGACTAGGGTATGAAATGTGGGCGCACTTTTTTGAATAAATCAAATGAAGAAATAAAGAAGGACACTTTACGTTCTTCGAGACCTCTGGGTAATTGGAGAAGTAAGAGGGTTGTGCGCACGTAATCCAGGATAACCACACCATTTGGTACTTGCGTGACAAATGGCCGTCCAAAGTCGGTACCGGTTGCCCATTGGTCTCGTCGGTTTATGTGTTGTCTTTTGTGTTTGATGTTTACATGTCGTGTGTCTCTTTTCCTTCTCGTGCTGTATTTGTCTTTTGCGTTTTTGCATCGGGTGCTTTGGCGTTTTGCTGTTGATGCTGCAACGGGGTCTTGTTGGAGATATCCTCCCTTCTTTTAATTCATAAATATAATTACAATTATTGAGAGTTTTCAGACATACAGTTGCGTAACCGATAAGTGCACGCATTTTTACCGATACGACAACTAGTTCAAAAAAGAAATCAATGAAGTGATACTAACGTTTTCGTATGCTGGTCTTCAATTCATATACATGGTATCCGGGACTGACGTATTCTGTTGATTCCATGGTACTGTTCCCGGATTTCATTGAAACAAAATATAAAAGCAAACATAAAGTTTCTTTTCATACCATGTTCTAAAATATCTCATATAGAAACATCACGAATGGGCAATATTTGGCAAGATGCACATTTGGCGCAGGTGAATTATTACCATTATAGAACATGAATTTCAATTTGATATTAGTAGTTTAATGACAAATATGGAAAATGACAATTTCCCTATACATAGTACAGAATTGTTAAGGCAATGATAAAACAGGAACCGAAGTACACACAAAAAAAAAAAAATACATCACATGCAAATGACAAATATGCATAATGACCATATCCCTCTCTACAGCACAAAATCGATAATTCAGAAAATCAGAAACCGAAGGCATATAAAATCAGGATAAACAAGGAACCAAAGTAAACAAACAAAAAGCTCCACCACATGAAAGAAGCGAGCTCCCGATATTGGAGTGAGACCAGGTACCCAGAAAGAGTAAGCATATCCTGCTTGCATGCAACACCCGCCGCTTCAATTCGGTAGAACTGTCACCTCCGGTTACCTCCATTTCGGAAGACAGAGTACAATATTAGAATGGATGATTCAAATGGTCTATGAAAGAATATCCTACAACAATCTGGAGAGTGGGACATCATAGTGTAGATGAGTTCCCCATATCGACCGTAGAACTTCCTCAATGACGATGTTAGTCGGTCACAAGCATATCCCTGACTGAGAAGCTTATCTGAAAGACGCATAGCTCTCAGAACAAAATCCGTATATTCGGTACTTGTTCTTGCATACCATACAGTCCTGCAAACCACTTGTTTGACAAAAAAGTGGATAGGATAGGATGTAGAATAGAAATTGGATAGAATATTGCCCTATCCTTTCATATCCTATCCAATCCCATCCTATCCTATCCACCTCAATCCTAACCATTTCTATCCTACATCCTATCCTATCCTATATCCTATCCTATCCTATCCTATCCTACATCCTACATCCTACATTCTATCCTATCCTACATCCCTACATCCTATCCACTTCATTCTTCAATCCAATCTTTATTTTGTTTAAATTCTTAAGACAAACATACTCATTTGATTAAATTCGATTCATTGAAATTTCGTACTTGACATAATGGGTAATAAAAATTTTAATTGAATTAAAATCAAACTTGGAGGTTAGTTGTGATATTTTGTTTCGTTCACTACAACTGCAAAAATGGTATTTAATCATCTAAATAATTTTAATTTCAAAAAAATAGAAAAACAACAAAAATTACATATAATTTAATACTTATGCATGAATTTGTATCAAGTCATTTAGTTTTAATCATAATCTTGCTTAAGGTGATGAAAAGTAGTTAAAGGTGGATAGGATAGGATGAAGGATATGATGGGATAGGATAGGATGTTGGGATGTTGCTACTCAGAATAGGAAACTTTGTAATGCTGAAATTGAAGTCGTCACGTTTGTCATAGAGTGAGGTATTCATGTGACCATCAGTGTCCTAGGATACCATACTGTCCAAATAGGATGCTGAATTATTTGTCTCTGTAGTTTCTTTGACTTCAAGCTCCGAAGGATAGATACTGCTCATGTAATCCGCGAATTTTGGATTATTGATGGATAGCATATCGTTTATAAATCTGTAAGTGAAGTTGAAGTCAGAAGCTAAGTATCTTTCCCTTCATAGACCAAAGATTGAATGAATTCAGCTTCGTACGAGTAAAAGAAAATGTTGGCAAGGAGTGGGGCACAATTGGTCCCCATTGGAATTCCGACAATTTGCTGGAAGACCTTTCCTTTAAACTCCACAAAAATGTTGTCGATCAGAAAGTTTAACATCTGAATTATATCTGTTTCAGTGTACTTATTTTCAGTATCGGACTTTTCTTTTACAAAGTAGGTTTGTCATAGCTAGCAACAATAAATTTGTATTTGTGAAGACTGTTCTTACTTGTAAACGCATTACATATAATCTTTGCGAGTCTTTGTTTCAATTTAGAATGTGGAATTGTAGTGTAAAGTGTTAAAAAATCAAAGGCTTTGATCAAATGAACTCTACTAACATGGGTGGATTTTAGATGTTCTAAAAGTTCCTTCGAATTCTTTAAAATCCAAATCTGGTTGATACCACTGCGACAATATGCTGTCGAAAAATATTTTTGAAGCCCAGATTTGATTGCAGGTAAAACTTCGGTGAGTAAGATCGATACAGATTTGGTAGAACATTTTGAGGAACCAGCGATGAAACGTTGTTTGTACGGATTCTTATGCATTTTAGGTATGCAGTATAAGTATGGTAAATCTAAATCTAAATTGTTAGTGTCGAAGCCAAAGGAAGCAAGAGCTGATTTGTGGTTATCTATTATCTAAGAGGCAGAAAAGTATATTGGGGTGTAAGTGGGATTTCCAGGTGTCGAATTGAATCCAAATTCTTTAACTAGACTATCGAAATAGTACTTTTTGCAAGTAAATGTGTAATTTATACGAGGCTTTGTCCGCTGAGTGATGACATTATGTTCTTGGTGGTAGGTAAGCTCTATGATAACATCAGGGTCTTTAAATATAAATTTGAATCTTGTGTTCACAGTTAATTGATGATAATTTTGAAATTTTGATTCCATGTAAAGAACCGAACCGAACTGGGAGTGACACCAAACTCAAAGAACCGAACTGGGAGTGAGACCAGATACCAAGAAAATGTCAGCATCTCCTGCTTGGATGCAACACCCGTCGCATTGTCATGTTTAACGTCTTCAAATTCAATGGCATTATTTAAGATCTGATAAATTTACAGCATGGACCAGACATGCACGTTTCGGGTACTAAACACTCGTCAGTGATCCTCAGTCTAAACAATGTAAAATTGCCAAAAAGTATGAAAATGATTATGTCCAAAAATGTACCAAAAGACCTAGCAGAATAACCGGTTACTTCCATTTCGGAAGATACATGCACATTATGTAGTTAGATGGTTCAAAGGGTCTAACAATGAATATCATCCGCCATTCTGAACAGTGGGACATCATAATGTATGACCTCTTTCGACCGCAGAACTTCCTCAGTGACGATGTAAATCTTCACAAATGTAACCCTGACTGAGAAGCTTATGTAAAAGACGCCTACATATAGTTCTCAGAACAAAATCTGGTACTTTCCCTGGCATATGAGATATGAACATGCCATAAGCAGGCGATGACAGAATGTTGCTACCCAGAAAAGGAAAGTTTTTTTTATGCTGACATTGAAGTCGTCACATTTGTGAAAAAGTGAGGTGTTCATATGATCATCAGTATCGTAGGACAACATAATGTCCAAAGTTTCTCTGCAATCAAGCTCCAAAGTATAGATTCTCGGAAGGTAATCGGTAAATTTTGGATAATTGATTGGCAGCATATCGTCTATTTATTTCTAAGTGAAGTTAAAGTCAGAAGCTAACTTGTATATTTTCCTTTCAGAGACCAAAAGTGGAATGAATTCACCTTCGTACGAGTAAAGAAAAATGTCGGCAAGGAGTGAGGCACAGCTGGTTCCACTTGGAATTCCGACAATATGACCTTTCCTCCAAACACAAAAAATGTTGTTGATCAGGAAGTTTAACAACGCGGCTGCGTTAAGGTGCTCGACGTTGACGTCGCGCTGAAAATATTCCATTTTTACGGTGCCTGGCATTCAACCGTCAATTACAGCTTAAACGTTCTTTCTTTAGTTCATAGCTGTATTTTTTTAATATCTGGTAGGTGTCTGGTAGCTAAGAAAAAAAAATTCACCAGGGGATTCCCCTGTGTCACGTGACAGCCCTAAATATAACTCTACAGTGTTGTCTCGGTTTTAAATTGAATTTTGCAAGTGGTAAATAAGGAAAAAATAATATAAATGTTGTATCGTTTTCTTCAGTAAATCCTGTAGATTTAGAAATGTGCTGGGCATTGTGACACTTAAAACGATTAAGAGGAGAAAATATACCGAGAAGGAAAACAAGTGTTAAAAACACTGCAAAACTCGACTTTACATCCACATTTTACACAACTATTACAATTTCTATTAAATGCGCAGCAAAATCTTGGTAAATTGAAGTGTCCTCTATAGATTCTGTATAAAAATATCGAAATTGCACACGGGTAGTCACCTGCAAATTACATTTTTTTACAACTACCCTATATCAGATGGGACCTTAACGCACAGATGATCTGGATTACGTCATAGAAATTTAGCGGGAAAGCATTAGTAAACATGCAACATATACGTGTGTACAACATAATAACACGGGTTTTTAATATCTGATACAATGTAAAGTGGGTTTTTTTTTATTTTAGTATTATTTTTACAACGATGAGAATGTAATTATATTATTATAATACATATATTAGGAAGGCAGGCCCGGCCAGGGGTGGTGGGGACTGACCCGGGATGGAAAGGCTCGTCCAGGCATCCGCTTTTAGTATATATGTTTTTCAAGTTAAAACATTATATATTTTCTTTGTGGAAAAGTTTGTGGTAGGGAATAACTCTGGTGATAAAGGTTGCCGCTAGACAATAAAACTTCTGCTGATCAAATATTGAAATCTATGTATCAATGCAATATTTCCTCGTACTGAATCCAACCCGGCAGACTATTGAGACCGCGATACTGACCGTCTTCTAATTTTGTATTTAACAAAATTGATTTTAAACTTGTTACAGTGCTTTCGTGAGCAGAGCTCTATCGGTGACAAAATAATCATAATAAAACAATGCATATGATTTGAATAAATAAGGGAGAGAGAGAGAGAGAGGGGGGGGGGGGTTCCCGGCTAGGCTAATCATGTTTCCTGCCCGATCTCTTGCTGATTACAATTTGTTTTATCATTATTTTTATTTGTTCTTAGATTTATTCTAGTACAAGTTGACCGTATCTGAAGTCTCAATATTGTTCTGTTGTACCGGCTATGAATACGGTGCCCGCCGTATAGCCATTTATTGACACATGTAGTTTAGCACCGTATTCGTAATGATATATATTATTTATATTTTTAAAAATAATAAATAATGCTTGAGAATAAACTGTATTTATGTACATGAGCTGGCACCCTCGCTTCCCCCCCCCCCCCCCCCCCCAACAACAACAACAGCTACATGAATATAAAAATGAATAAGAAATAATTATTATAAAGCCGGTAAATCAGTAAAACTCCATTAAATAGCTAAATATGGACAATATCTAACAAATAATCTAAATAAAAATTGTGCTCCTTTATGAGGATACCATTATCAATTCCTTATATTGATTTACTAATTGAAAATCAGCTACTAATTGAAAATCAGCGATTCCTCTGTGAATTAAAAGCGGTTTATCATCGAAAGCTTCCCTTTAACCCTGAACTCAGACTGCGCATGCTTGACCTACAATGACCCGATGTGCAAAACTGTGGAAAAACTCGCATTCTTTCATTATTTCTCGTAAATAAGATACTGGGAACATTTAGAGTTGATGTAAGGAATAGCATGAAAGCTCAATAATATTGAAAATCGATCCAGTACAATTTATCCCTTGAAATATCCCTAGCATACGATAACTGATGTGACGTCATTTATAACGTCACACAATGTTTTCGCGGAATTTTCTCTAACGTCATTGCGTGGAGCACCTTAACGTAGCTGCGAACTGAACAAAATCTGTTTCTGTGTACATATTTTTAGAATCGGGCTTTTCTTTTACATAGTAGGTTTTGTCATACTTAATTGCATCATCGGATATTCCGAAATTGGTATTGCGAAATAAATTATTACTGTAACAGTATTGTTAAAAAAATCTAAGAAACACATATCAGTTTTCTATAAATCCTGAAAATTGATTTAATGTATTACATCCGTTTATTTATATTTTAGTAATTTTTGCATCAAATTTAAATCCTGAAAATTGATTTAATGTATACATCAGTTTATTCATATTCAAGTACTTTTTGCATAACATTTTGTTTTACTTGAGTCATAAATTATGGCTTTCTGCGTTGCAATCCTATTTAAAGTATAGATAGCTTGATGTTACATGACAGTTAATAATTTCTTACAACTATTTTCGCCCTATGGAAGAACAATATAAAAGAACATTAAAAATCAATTTACCGACAAAAGATGAAATGAAAGAAAGGAAAGACCTAAAGTGTTATTGAAATATTTATCTTCCTTGTTCTGGTTTTATTCATTAAAACACATATAAAATGAAGCGGAAACATTCAGAGGATTATGTACAAAAACATTTTTATGTTCCCTAAATAAGATCCCACTTAAGAGGAAATATTGCTTTGTTTTAAAATTCATAAACATTCATGACACGACTGTGATGATGAAAAGAACAATGTTCCATGAACAAGATGGAAAACATATATCAAAATCATGTTGATCGCAAGAAGTATACATTCAGATCAGACTGAAAGCGAAGAACGAAGAGAAAAAAAAGCATGTTAAACACTGAAGCCCCCTTGTACTCCAAAAAATGTCCTTGCATTGTGAGCGATGCATTCGTTCTATTATAAAACCAAGGCCATATCAAATAAATAAAATGTTCTTCGGGTTTTCTTGTAAAAAATGGTGTTAGCGAGCGAAAATATAATTATTTCATATCTTTAGCATTGCAATTTTAAGGTGCGATTGAGTAATATGATTTTATTTTTGATTTAGGATACCCCAGTAATAAATGTCTGATGTTTTCCGTACTCAAACAGAAAAAAACATAGAAATCTGGAGACTAAGAAGCCTGACACATAGCAGTACGGAGAAAATGTTCGAACGTCTCCCTCCTTAACTCACAGTGCCTTTTTAGATTTTAAGATTAGTAGAAATCAGAACAGAAACTTGAAAAAAATTATTGAGCTAGATATTTATCGGTGCAGGCGAGCATTTCATTTTGATAATGTTATCTTTTTTTTAATTTTGAAAAAAGATAGTGCGAGAAATCCAAAGAACCTTTTAATTTATTTGGTATGTTTTGGACAATTTAATTTTACTTACGTTTGTTCGCTCTTTCGTTGACAATTTGGAACTGTTTTGAAACAAAGAGAAGAAGAATTTAACAATTTATCATCTTCAAATAATGGTTTTAAATATACATAATCAAAATAGTTTTTGAAAATCATTTGTATACATCAAAAGTATCATTCAAGTAGGGAAGTGAGAAATTTTCGTGTATATATCAATTCAAATAAATTACAAACGACGACAAGATCTAGAAAATAAAAAAAAAAACTGTAAAAATATAGATTGAAATATGTGTTAAAAATAGAGCACCGATTCTGTACTGTTCAGCTGAACGCCCCCCGGGCGCTTTCCGGTTGGAGATGAATTTTCACGGGATATAAGTCAAGCTATCCAGTGTGATGACAATGAAATTATCATAACAGGCGATAACAATATTGATTTAAACAAGGACCCCCCTCGCACTGGATAAATGGTCTCGAAGAGTTTAATTTCACACAATTAGTAGACACATGTACCCGCGTTACTCGAAAACAAATACCTTGATAGATCATTGATACATGAATAAGCCGGAAAATATATATGAAGTCAATGTTCCCATTCTAGCAATATCTGACCATTACCCTCTGTGCTTTACATGGAAATGCCATAACAATGACAAGAAATCTTCTCATACAGAAATACGAAACCGAGATTTTGAGAGAGTTTGATGAAGTCGCTTTCTCATCTGATGTATCGAATACAAACTTTGACAATTTAATGTATACAGAATCGATGTTTGATGTCCTGGACAAATAAGCAACGTGCAGAACATAACGAAATCACATATAGGAATTTTAATTCCAAATATATCCCATGAAACACCCTTAACAATCATGACAACCTGACAAGCATGTAAACAAAAGAAAAGAAAAAAAAACCCTCTGAGAATTATACATGACTTCATGCTCCTAAATTCCATTTAATATTTGAATAACAAAGTGCAATATCATCTGAACGCATCTATACAAATATTTAAAACACGTATCACCTGCATATATTCAAAACTGAGTTTTTTTTTAGAAAAAAAGGAGATGGGTTCTTTTATATATGTTATTTTTTTTAATGCAATGACTGTTGTAATGGAAATGAATTGAAATACAATGTTAATGAATGGTACAATGTTATAGGATAGAGTATATGTCTAAATAATAATATCAGATATAATGGAAAGCGAGCTGACAAAATATTGAATGTAAGGCAAGTGAAGCGAGTCAAAAAAATATCGCTTATTGATTGCAGGCGAAGCATTTTCGTGGTCAGAATATCATTTACGTAAAGTGCACCCTCCCCCCTCCTCCCTTCACAACAAATGATCGTCCCCTTACAATCCAAACAGGATACTTTTTGTGGAATCTGTCATAAGAAAATAGAGGTACTCCTGTGCAGTGCCCAACAAATTGGTTGATTCTGCGCAATCTAAAATAAATATAGTTTCTACAACATTAATTTATCTGTATGTAGAATTGACTTGGAGTTCTAGGCAAGAAAAGGACCATAATTTGTTCCCATCGGAATCTCTTCTATTTACTAAGAATGATTCAGCGAAACACAATTTAACAGTGAAGAAGAAACGCACTGAAAAATATTACAACAGACATGTATGTTTCTAATAATTTAGTCACCTGTGGTATTTGAAAGAAAATGAATAAAAACTGCGACAGATATACCTTTATTTTGATGGCAAGGAGGCTCGCCTATAAGCTGCGTGTTCAAGAATATTTCGGTTAAATATGTCACTGAGGGAGCTCTATGGTCGCTGCAAAAACTTATTGCATATTTCGACCTTTGCTTTTCTAGGATGATTAAGGACGTTCTTGAGTAAGACCATTCAACTCAACCGTCTTTTACCTATTTGTACAATGTCAGATTTGACACGTTCTTTTTGGCATTCGCGGCGGATACGTCATGTAGTCAATGGACGCTTACTCTTCACGGACACCTGGTCTTGTCTCCATTCGGGATTGTTATGAAGTCTTTCACATTTATGCCATATTTCTTTTCATCTTTGATTCCTGAACTGTGATTTGTACTTATTCTCTGGTATACTCCTCTTCCTCAATATTCCAAATTTTAAATTTTCTATTCAAAGAAGACATTTTCACTAGGAAGATACCGAACAACACAATGTAAATGCCGAAAACCGTCTTATATTCGCGGCGTCTGATGAAAAGTTCGCCAAGACAAGTGAAGCGACTGGATCGCGACCTTTAATTTTTGCGACATCGTATGTACATGTATTAGGACATGTTCGTGACGTTTTATATTCGCAAATCTAAGGACCTCAGGAATATCGTAAAATAACACACTCGCAATTAAATGACGGTTTACAGGATGAAATTTCGCTTAATTATTATCAATTCTATGCTAGAAGAACAGATGCCGATATTTACTCGTGTATGCAAGACTTGACGATATACGTTCTTTCTTCGTCTCTATTCGGCATCTGGAATCTGTTTTCCTGCACTTCTTTTGTTGTACATGTATCGTGCCATCTTCTATTTCAAAATACGGACATCCCCCTGCAATAAAGAAAACATACATTGAAAAAAAAAAATCTTTATGATGACATTAAAAATCGCAGCTACGTAAAGGCACTCATCGATTTTATGTTTCAATATTCGTGGGTTTTTTAAGACATTTTCATTGATGAAAAAGAATATCCTCCAATAACATTTCTTTATGTATTTTATATCAGCCTTTAGCATACACCTTGAACTACACATTCTGCCAATAGTAATGTCATGTGCCACATAACAAGTCACGTGACAACTACTTATAGCATTCAAACAATGTATTGTATAAAATGAACTGGCGCAATGCAATTCAAGCAATAACAGCCCCATGCTTTCTGCCAAAATACCATTCATGTATTGCCATTTATGAATTCAAGTGCGCACTTTTCTTCTTTTATTTTTGGAATTTAACAAGATTTTCATCTAAAAGTGACTAGAACAGCACTAAACTTCCGGCATTGTCTTACATTTGAAATAGTACTGGACAGCATCGACAAAGTGCCTCTTTTATTTTTGGAATAAAACACGATTTTCATCTAAAAATGCCTTATTAGGTTGACGTTGTGCAATTTATCCATTTTAGCATCCACATTCACTCTCTCCGTTAATATTCGTAACTGTTTAAGATTGAGTGTATGTTAAACGTCTTCAATAGCATCATTTAAGAACAGATGAATTTATAGCATGGACTATGCACGTTTCGGGTACTTAACCCTCGTTATTGTTCCTTAATCTAAACAATGTAATATGGCAAAAGAGTATGATAATTATAATATCCAAAACTGTTCCGAAATATGCTTTTCATGATGCACTGAGTCAGAGAACTCTATCTAAGCATCCAGGAGATCCAATGGAAAGTGCTCAAAGGGCGGAGGTTTACTTCGTGATGATATACATAGCATAAACACCACGTTCTCATATGTAATATTGGTAATTGATTGGGCAGTTCTTACATTAGTCAGGACTACATACTTTTACAATACAACAAATGAAAAGCTATATAACGGTGACGAAATCTGTGTGTTATCGTCTTTTAACAATTTTTGACATCAGAAATTCCTCCGCGACAGGAGCCTGGAATGTTGGCACGTCAATAGCCGTATTTCACACAGAGCTCCGAATAAAGAAATAAAATTGAAAAAAGGGTGTGAAATGTATAACGTAAATAAAAAAGTCAATGCAATGTGTCCTAGAAGAAACTATTTAAAATGACTCGGGTGCCGTACCAACGGCAAAACACCGATCTTCTACGATGGATATTAAAGAGTCCAAGATGCGATACAACTATAGTATAAGCAAACTTTTATAACGACCGACGAGACTTATATGTTGTCCTCTCAGCGTCGGATCTCCGTACTAAAGATTATCTAAAAAGATCAACAAATAAGTTTATTTGAAAATTGAAGACCTTGATCAAATTAATGGCACATTGAAAAGACAGATTATATCAAAAGTCTAAATTACCAGTGTTATAGCATGTGATGTATAACACTGCAATTGCATCATTAGACAATGTATATTTGCAATTTTAAGTGCATATTGAGTGATTTAGATGTACTATTCCGAACTGTAATACATGGACCAAGGAGAAAATTAATTATCCCTGGTCACATTCAATTATTATTTCGAGAAGTGGTCTGTTCTGTTTTATTTTTTGATCAAGCATTTCCGTTTTTCAAATCAAAATAATTTTCTGGCATTATAATTATTCGAAAAGTGAGAGGAATTATTTTGGATAAGAACACTATTCATTCTGTACATAGCATAAGAAGAGTGGGGATCTCATTTGAGGAAGGGATAGCATGTGGCTGTCTTTAGAATAGACTATTCTTAAATGTGTTGCTATTTCTGTTTCAATATTGCTTAAGATTTGCTTCGCGGTTGGTATTTTCATGTTAGTGACTATAATTCTTGTAGTTGTGGTTGTTTGATGTTCATTATTTGGTTGTATTTTTCCGTTTTGATATAATTCATTAATTTGCAGAGAAAATGAAAAAAATGTCCATTAGACTAGGATGAAGGACGAAAAACAATGCACAGACAGTGAAAATTCAAACTCAACAAAAACATACAGTAATGGTAATATTGTATAATGACCATCAACGATCAACCAATCAGCAACTAGAGAACGAAAACTTGAAATCCCAAGTATCATCTTCAAGTAGTACAATGCATTAAAGGACATGAACTGTACTGTCTGAGGCAATTACTATATAGAAAGTGTTATGGCGACCATGTAAGGGAAAATATCCAAAACACTTACTGTCAAACACCTCGCGGGGAACTTTTTTACGAGCTCCACACGGCAAAGGGCATAAGTGTGACACAAATGACTTAAGAAGATCCTGACGATAATCCTAACAGCTTGCAAGTAGTTCACCAAATTAAGCATCGGCGGGCCCCCTAGCAAACAAGAGGTGGGACCAGGTACCCGGGAGAAGTAAGCATCCCAAGTGTTGTCACATCGTCAAACAGAGAAAGAAATGCGATGATTGCCTTGATTGTGATAGGGCCGTATAGGCAGCTACGCTGTTTATCTAAATTGAAGCATGGGGAGTAAAATGCATTGCATGACCATGACCATATCCCAATACACAGTACAAAATCAATAGTTCCGGAAATCACAAACCGAAGGCATACAAAATCAGGAAATGACAGAAACCAAATCAAACAAACAAAATCCTTGACTACATGAAAAGAAGCGAAATCCCAATTAAAAGCGGGACTAGGTGACCAGGAAGAGTCAGCATCTCCTGCACGCATGCAACACCCGTCGCTACAATTCAGCAGAAATATCACATCCGGTTACTTCAATTTCGGAAGATACAAGAAAAGTCTCTGGTTGGATGGTCCAAGCCGTCAAAGAATATCCTCCAACATTCTAGACAATAGAACATAAAAGTGTATGACGAGCTCCCCGTATCGACTGTAGAACTTCCTCAGTGACGATGTTAGTCGATCACAATCTGAAAGAAGCCTTAAAGTCTAGTCATATTACAATTTGAAATCGAAATGATTGCAAAAGAAATGCTTTAAGTGTTATGCTGTACGTTGAGATGACAAATATGGATAATGACCATATCCCTGTATACAGCACAAATTGATAATTCAGAAAATCAGAAACCGAAGGCATACAAAATCAGGATAAAACAGCAACCAAAAAAACAAAAAATCAAACAAAACCCTCCACCATATGAAAAGAAGCGAACTCCCAGTATGGGAGTGAGATCAGGTGCCCAGGAAGAGTAAGCAATTCCTGCTTGCATGCAACACCCGTCTTTTGAATTCGGTAGAACTGTCACATCCGGTTACTTCCATTTCTGAAGACATAGAGTACAATCTTTGGTTGGATGGTTCAAATGGTCTATGACAGAATACCACCCACCATTATCATCAGACACTTGGAACAACATATCAAAAGTCCTCCAAAATCCTCTTGGTGGAAGTATGATCGTTTGGCCTAAGAAAAATACCATTTTTTGCGCAAATTATTTGTCATTTTGAAGGTTAATTTCTCCATAAATATTGACTTATAGCATACCATTTTTCTTCCGTGAAAGGACTGGCTATAATATTATCTGCTGAAGGCAAATTTAGGATGATTATGAATATAATTGATCATTTTTATTGGTTTGAAATTGCCTAAAGTAGAGTCGAAGTTTGATAAAATGAGCGTATCACCCATTTTCAGACTAAGATGACATGGAAACGAATTGAAACATTATCTCATTATCATAAAAGTGTAAAAGTAATTCCAGCATATTATGCATAAACTTTTATGTCACAATGATTCTTCTTTTAAAAAATCGCCAACATCATTTGTTCAGGTTTTCATCAAATTATAGCGAAAAAGAGAGAAAGTAAACCAGTTATTCAGTCTCATAGTCGAGAAGGCAAGGCAAAATCATAAGATTTTCCAACAGAAACAGTTGGGAACCTCGGAATGAACCAAATTCCGAAGTGAGACCAGGTGCCCGGGGAGAGTCAGCGTCACCTGATGTACATATCAGGTGTTTTGTTTGGTGATGATTACAGCCATTCAATCACAATGTAGAATGTCACTGATCATTCTGGAAAGGGAGATCTCATATGCTTTTATTACATCCCCGTAGCAACCGAATAACTTCCTCAATGATAAGTTTAGCCGTTGTGTAACATAACCCTGAAGTAGCTTACTTGCAAGCCGTCTGACTCTTATGATGGAATCTTCATATTTCGAACATGGGAATCTTCACCAGTGACGATAATTCATTTTGGTGGTGTTCTCTGGCTATTTGTTACTTAGGTAACTTTCTTTCTGAAACTTATGTCTAGTGTATCAAAATCGAATTGAACATTCTTGCAGAATGTTAGGGTATGTCATTAATTTCTGAACCAAGGAATTTCAAAGATGTTCTGAAAATTGTGCCAATTAATCATTTAATCGAGGATGTATTGTAAACTTGAAGACAAAATTCAATTTTTCTATAAATTTCTTAAATTATATATTACTTGTCTGTCCTTGATTATACAAACTTACATTTGATTCTAACCACATGAAAATTTTCTGTGAGACTTCTAAATATGAATCCTTCAACGTTTCCGTAAATTTCTTGATGCCTTCATAATATAAAAAGTATCATTCCAGTTCTCGTAAAGCTGTTGGAAATTATTTTGAATTTAACCAAAATCTTCATAAATGTATTGCACTTACATATGGAAAAGATGAAATGAATTGTGTTTAAACAAAGGTAGGATGCTGGAATAAAATATGATACTATCGGTCGGTCGCCTGCTTTACCGAGGATATGATCCTCAAATTCACCTAAAGAACACTAGGCACTGATACTGGATCAATCTAAAGTTTTGTACAAGTGTCTTTTCCAAAGTTGCACACTGGCCAACCGTGACGACCGGACTACATGCCAGGCCTTGTTTAAATCTCATCAGAGAAGACTGGGTCCTAATTCTCTGTCCTAATCTGAACTTTTGACTTCTCAGGTGTACTGATCTTGAACTCGCTTCAGCCAGCAGAGCACAGACTGTTAAACGCATGCTAAAGACTTTTTTTAGATACATTAACATAGAATATGTGTTACTAGAGGCCGCTGCCTTTAACTTTCTCGTTTGTGATGTCACCTTACAGTTAGAAGTTTAATGTTAACACAACAATTGTGCGTCTATAGAGACCTCTGTGTATCCGGATAAGTAGGAGGGTTGTGCGCACTGTAATCTGGATAACTACACCATCTGCTAATGACGTACAAAGTCGGCGCCGGGATGCACATAAGTCTCCTTCTTTTTATGTGTTGTCTTTGATGTTTGATGTTTCTGTGCTTCTGTTTCGATAATTTTGTATCATGTTCTAGCGTCCTTGTGCGGTTTGAACTTTTGTCTGATGTCAATCTGTGTCATTTGCTTGTGAGTTGGTTTCGCTGGGTGTCTGCAGAGTTGTCATGCTTGAGATCTTTCCCTTTTCTTTATCGCTCAAAAATTGCAATTCCGAGCCAATTGACTGTAGTTGAAAGCTAATTATTAGGAATCCTGTGGATAAATCTTTGTAAAAAAACTAACAAATTGATCAGCGATGTAAAGAAATGATTTCATAATTTAATGAGAAAAATTGCATGAGTTAAAGAACATTTAGATTGCATTGAGGATTTAATCATTACAAAGCTTTATGTTTTCCTTTTTTCCAAAATCGTTCATTTTCAATGAAGTGACATCAGCTTTCCTGAAATGTAAATTTGTTAACGAATTCACCGTGATAAATATGGCACTTTCTATTTTACACATGCAAAGTTTCAATGCGATATGTTTGGCATTGATGTTTTTATTGCATTTTGAATGACGCAATTTTCCCCGTTAACGTCGAAATGACATCGCTGTTTTGCTCATGGATAAAACTCCCAAAAACCACAGTTTCGAAAATCGCCATAATTTCTTCAAATGACGTCGGAAATTATTCAACCTTCATCAGGTTACTCAAATGTGTATAACAATCAGCGTATCAAATGTTTTGAAAACGCTAAGACTGAACTTTTCATAGGAAATGAGAAAACAAATAATGTTGCCGCCATCTTGTTGTTCCAACCCTCCTCAAGGTGATATCACACGTTTCATGTTTTAAAACAAATATTTTTAGAAATTACAAAGATTACACTATGTAATATATATATCAAATTTTTTATGTATTGATATGAACAAATGCATATGGATACATTCATATAAATAGTGTGAAAAATAATATTTCTCTACATTCAAACACTTCTCAAGAACCTGTAAGATATAATTATTTCTAAATAGATATTGCATATGTATGTAGTTAAAAAAGACGTAACAAGATTTTCAAATAAGTTCAATTCCAGCAATAATTCGACTATTGTTCGTCACTCTAGGCTTACCAATACTTTGCAAAAATAGGTATCTACGTACGAATGAAAATCTGAACTCTCCCATCTCGTTCAGACTCGAACCACGGTCCTCCGGCGTGGTGAACGAGTGCTCTACCTCTGAGCTACTGGATCGACATGCCAATTGGGCGATTATTACAAGGCCACAACATCATGACATTTTAAGTTACAAAAATCGGAAATCTTCCGTGTGGAGATTTTGAAAATATTCTCGTCTAAGGGTGGCTACTGAAACGCGTGTGTTTCCGTTAAGAATAATTGATATGTCAGTGATAAAAATCAAGACTTTGCTTATTTTGAAAAAAAGGTAAAATTGCGGAAAATATGTTGCTAAAAATAACACATTTGTAACGAAAATACGAAAAGTGTTAAACTGCACTTATCTGATTTCAGTTCTAATTTTTTTTTTTGTAAACATACATAAAACAGGTAAGAAACTTTGTATAAAACTTGATTTTGATAAAGTTTCACCGTTGGTATTAGATTCACAGATTACTCGATTTTACACGAAAAAAAACCCCGAAAATGATCTTTTTTAGGTCAAATTATCAGAGAGCTATTCAAAATTACCAATTATATCAAACAAAAACTGAAGTATGCTTCTGGGAACGTTTTGTTTTTCAAAACAAAAAAGTATATATCCGTATTGAAATAAGAGAGTACAAACGCTCAAGTATATTGCCATTTTGTGGTTTTCTTGAAAACATGTCTGCGCGGTACACTTTGCCTTTATTTGGCTGCAATTTGAATTTAAACAATTTACAATTATTCATTATCTATCAACTCCACCTTATAATGCAGTTTAAGGCAATACTATTCCATACGCAAAACGTAATGGAAATCCGAACTGTTCGAAAGAGTGCATCCAGCTCAATTTATATAGAAATAACCGCGAAGCACTTTCTTACGGATACTTAATTTAGTTAAGATAAAATGTTTTAACTTATCAGCTTTTATGTATTTAATGAATTAATGTCTTCAATAGAAATAGGTCGCAATAGCACTTTCTATATAGATATAACCTGAGACAATGCATGTTTTTTTTTATCTATTGTTTTCAGTTTTGTGCGTAAACATCGAAGGCGGGTGAGGCTAGCCAGACAGGATATGTTAACTTCTCGCGGGCACCTGGTCCCACCTCTGGCTTGCTGGGGGTCCTTCGATGCTTACTTGGGTGCTCTATTATGAGTGCTGTTGAGATTTTTTTTCAGGATCCTCATTATTTCAAAAAAGTCAGAAATGATGCATTGACCTTAATGATTTGAAATATCTATATAATTCGAACTCAATGAAAATTAAACAGAAGATGCGCAAGAATGTACCTAAATCGTGACCAATAACGAAACTTTAAAATTTGCAACACTTTTATATGATTACTATATGATCGAAAACATCAAATAATACATACCACTTCTTTCAAGTAAGGTGTCTTGGTAGCAAACTTCAATCCATCGTTCATCCTGTGTTGGTAGACAATGATATCTATTGAGAGGATCTTTCCACGTACAATTGTTTATTTCACTTCGATATATATTAGACAAAAGCGTAGTTGGACATTCTCCGACGTACATAAATTCTAGTTGATATGATGGTCTCAAAGATATCAATATCATAATTGGCAGAGTTGACGAAGAAAAGTGCATCAATTTCATTTTACTCTGTGCACTGATGCCGTTTCAATCAAGATTGTTGCGGAAAGCATAATCTAAAACACAAACAATTGTCAAAAAAGGGGTAAATGAATTGAACGTGTGTCGTATTGTACTTGTGCCTGAAGGAAGTAGTTATCTATTTCTTCATTAAAGAAGGAAATACTTCATTCCGTCGTGTTGACAAATTATTAATCTGATATAATGCTTCAAATATTTAGGTAAAAAGAATAAAGATAGTTTCAATTAATTTAAATTTGAAGTATCTTTTAAAATTTTAAGTATTTAGTAAGAGATTGAAATTCCGAAAAACTATTTTTTTATGCGTTTATGTAGACTGAATAATAAGAGGGGGATTCCTAAGTCTATGGCAGAGTCATTGAAAAGCGAATTTTCCTCAAAATGGATGCCAAATAAGTTTCAAAGTACATGATGCTTCATTATGATCAATATCTTTCATAAATGTTTGAATATGCTTCATATCACTTTTGACGTTTCCGTTACCGTATCGTATCCGAGAAAAGGTATCTTGCTTATTCCCCTGTCCACGAAATATCGAAAATCTTGCAGTTACAGTTCAAATGCGCAAATACTTTATATATCAAATATTCAGAGTGTATGGTGTTTACATCTACACTATTTCGTATTTTATGGCATCAATATTTTACTAAACAAGATTCTTGTAGTTTGCGACCGCTTATAAGTAATTGCTTTTTTTTCTATCAGGTATGATGTCGTACTCGGTCAAAACAAGTTCTTTTTAGATCAGTCAAAGCTAATTTAGTTAATTGACACTAAAATGAATGCAAAATCCGGAAATGTATTCCGTTACAGTGGGAATATTAGACACGATACGTTTCTTGATTCCATACGGATACTTATTCGCACAAAATGATATATCCCTTCTTGCTGAAAAAATAAAGCCTGTGTTTGTGAAACAAGTATGCTCCCGGTGGCATCTTTGCTAGTATAAACACTATTTTCTGCTAAGTACATGTATATGAAAGGTCAGGTCAAGGTCAAGGTCAGGTTCACTGGGTTAAACATTTTTTGGTATCGATATGAAGAGCTTGTGACAATGAATACACATGTGAAATATCAAAGCCCTTTCTCTTACCATTCAAAAGATATTCAAAATGTTCAAGTTTTTGTAAAGTACGTCAAAGGTCAAAGTCAAGGTCAAAAATTTTGGTATGAATAGAAAGGTCTTTACATAACAAATACACATGTGAAATATCAAAGCACTATAACTTACCATTCAAAAGTTATGCCCAATGTTAAGTTTTTGAAAAGTGAGTCCAAGGTTAAGGTTATGGTCACGAGGTAAAAAAGAATGGTACCAATGGAAATGTCTTGCAACAAGTAATAAATATGTGAAATATGAATGCCCCATCACTTACCATTCAAAACTTCAGCCCAATGTCAAAGTTTTGGAAAAAGAAGGTCAAAGGTCAAGGTCAAGGTCACGAGGTCGAAAAATTTGGTACCAATGGAAAGGTCTTGTCACAAGTAATACACATGTGAAATATGAAAGCCCTTTCACTTACCTTTCAAAGGTAATACCAAATGTTAAAGTTTTTGAAAAGTAGGTCAAAGGTCAAGGTCACGAGGTCATTATTTTTGGTATCAACGGAAAGGTCTTGTCACAAGAAATACACATGTGAAATATGTAAGCCCTATCACTTCCCATTCAAAAGTTATGTCCAATGTAACAGTTAAAGTTTTTCGGACAAACAGACAAACAGACTCAGACAAACAGGCCAAAAACTATATGCCCCCGAATCTTTGATTCCGGGGGCATAAAAACGAGGTCCTTTTTTTTAACAATATGGATATATTCGAAGAAGAGGATTTTGTCACCTGTAACCGGCAAAATATGTATTGATTCCTTATTCAAAGATACCGTGTAGTCTCTCTGTGGTATTGGTTACTGGAGTCAGTGTGTTTTACTCCTAATTGAAAGATTCAGAATTCAAAAATGGAAACAAGTACTTTCTATATGATTTATAAACACGTTATATAGAAAAACATAGAAGTGCAAGGTTTTAAAGTACCATTAGATACATACTTTAGGGAAAATATTGATCACAGTAATGAATTTCCAGAGGAGGACGTAAGATAAATGAAATTTGGTTAGTTATAATATTTGTAGTGTTTATTTAGAAATGCTTTCAATAGCTTGTGTCATTTGACGACGTTTAACATCTCGATAGCTTGTGTCATTCCTATGAAAACCTACTGTGCTTCAGTTCTTATACCATTCTTAAATTCTGTTTCACATAACGCCAAGATTGTTCAGTCTTAAAAAAAAGAATTTTTTTCTCTCAATTCATTTCAGCATACGTATATATTAACGCCGTGTTCTCAATAGATTATTCAAATTTGGCGGAATACAGTAATGAAAATGCGGAAGTGTTCCAATAGGTGATCTTATATATAGAAGAACTACGCGGCAAAGGGCAAACTTATGAGTGACTGACTTTGTAACTGTAAATTTAATCGATTTCTCCTACATTTCAATCATTCTTCTACCCAGTATCTAAAGCAAAAATTGCATTTTTTATGTTCGCGGACTTAGGACAATGCACTTGGAGGGGACTATGTCAAAAACGTAAATTGTTAATGCTATCCCCATGAACCTAGTTTAAAATTTGTGAAAATTTTATTCATTTTCTTGTGTGAATATACATATCATAAGCTCTCTACGGGCATTTCGTCTTAGTCGGGGAGCCAGTGGGACCCCCATTGCACCCCCTTGAATACTTTTTTCACGGGTACCAAATGTTCCTTTTATTCTAAATGTTCGGGGTCCTGTATCATCATATCCCATCCATTATGTTAAGTTTATCGGTACATTTTTGGGCATAATAATTTTCACACTTTTTGGCCATATGACATAGTCTAGGCTGAGGATCACTAACGGGGGTGAAACGTGCATGTCTGGTCCATGCTGAAAATTTATCTGATCTTAAATGATGATATAGAATTTGAAGACGTTTAACATTTGTTCTACAGTCAAGATTTCGTTAACTGGTCTCCCTTTAACGTTTTTTTCTCCCTCTCTACACGATCATTCATTTCATCCTGAGTCAAACAATTATCATCAAAACAGTTATTTAGTTCACTCAATCTTTCCTCTATCTTTCATTAATTACACGACAATTTTCATCGATCCACTTAACTGATTTACTAGGTGTATTACATAATATATTGTCAGTACCTGAACTTTCAATCTCGCTTACAATTTGATTTACAACACAAGTATCCGTGCTTAATTTTAAAACGAATGATAATGGTGAATGGTCAGAAAAGGTATTAAAATAACCAGTTGAAAACTCAATAATATTTGACATTCGAGATTCATTAGTAAGAATATAATCTATAAGGCTGGTTCCGTTAGGACCATAAAAAGTAATGCTTCCATCCGGATCACCTCGGTGTCTACCGTTGACAATACGTAAGCCAGTGGTTTTGCATAAATCTAAAAGCTTTCTACCATGGCAATTTACATGTCGGTCACAACTTTTTCTTTTTACAATCCAAGCATCTGAATTATAATTCAAAACAGGAGATAATTGATCAGAAACTGAGGTACTTAAATCATCGTTAGATATGAAATCATCTCTGTCCACGCATCTAGCATTAAGGTCACCTACTACATAAATGTCACCCTCATTACAATATTTACAAATTGTATCTTCCAAGTATTGAAAAATATCAACATTATGTCTCCTATAAAATACGCTATTGTCAGGAGGTATGTAGCACATTGCTATAAAAATTGGTTTCGTATCACAATTTTGTGCACCTTCGCATTGACTTTCAAGTTTTAGCCATAAAATAGTATTATAAAAAGTTTCTTCTACTGTAAGTGATAGAGTCAAAGATGTTTTGTGAAAAATAACAATTCCACCACCTCTACCTTTTGTTCTAGGGAAAACATACTTATCAAACTGTTCCAAATCGATATCGTTTTCATTACCAATCCAACATTCTAATAAACAGATAATATCAAAACTATGTACAACATTTACAAAATCTTGGCCTTTTAATTTCTCATGCAACCCCCTTGTTCACATTCCAAACAATTACAGACAACTCACGTACTTGGTCACGTACACGCTCAGCCTCATCCTATCCTGCTAATGAACGGAACCTACTGCCTCTCCTGGCTACGCTGCTGTATGTGTCGTGCTGATCGTCCAGCGGCGTATTTACATCCGTAATGTCACTGTAGGCATCGGATAAACGGTGCCTCCTCTCTGACGGCGAATCGACCAATGTAGCGTTATGGTACGCCCCACAATCGCTTAATCGTGGCTCAACGTACGGACGGTTGTTTATATAAAGCCGATCACGCACTAGTTTTACTGTATCAACAGCCTCTTTGTGTCGCTTCATAATCGGGTAGAGTATTTTGCGTCGGTCTTCCACGGCTTGCAGAAACTGCTCTCTCACGCTGTAACACGATCCCCGTAACTTATATGCGTTCTGTTTCACATACATAAGGTAACTTTGATACAGAAACCGGGCTACTATAGGTCTATCCTTCCCTCTCTCGTGCCTTCCGAATCTGTGGACGTTACCGAACTCGATATGGTCCTCGATACCAAGTTCATAGTATAGGAAATTGTGCAGCTTTTCCTCCGTGTTCTCGAACCGTGATTCGTTTGCGAAACCGTGGAATATGAGATTCTGCTTCATTAATCTACATTGTAAATCGGTAACTTTGTCCCGCAGGGTGTTAATTTCGTCTTTCATTTCCTCAGTTCCGACCGAAGCTTCACAGATCAAGTTGCCGTGGCCTTTTAACTCTTTGTTAACTTTGTCAGCGTTGTTCTTGTATTGCGTTTTTAACTCGTCCACTCTGCTTGACACACCTTTTACCGATTCCTCACAATCTAATGTTTTCTTTTCAACTTTCTTAAGGCGTTCATCATGCTTCTCCATTACTTTGTCAACATTGCAAAGCCTTTCCTCAATTTTATCTAGAGCTAGTAAATTGTTTTGAATGGCACCTAGACGTTCTTCGACTTTTCTAATTTTTTCAAAAATATCCATAGCAATATCATCAAAAATCTGCTGGGTTGTCGTCGGAGTTGATGTGGCAATATTAACATTTTCCGTGTTTGAGATATTTGGATCCGCCCGACTAACATACGATTCGTCAGTGTCGGTTTGTGAACTCACGGTATGTGAACTTTGATCAGTACTTAAATCACTGTACTCATGGTCACTTTCTGTATTGTTCTTTTTCCTTCTCTTTTTTCTCGCTTTCCTTTCTCTTTTTCTTTCTTTTCCCCATCTTTATTTCGCAAATTATGGGCGAATGGACATGGATATTAAAAGTCCTTTCCTAAATTACAGTTTCGTACATGTATACCGATTTTTCTAAGCTTTTTGACAAAACACAGAGAGCCCAGAAACACGTCCGCTCTCGACGATGACTAAGTAGACCAAGACAGTATTTACCTTGTTTAATCGAAGGGAAATCTCGAGCTAGGGATTATCTGCATATCACGTGATATGCTACAGTAGACTATGGATTTACATGTAGTATTGATTAGAAGAAATGCTAATTACCTGTTACTTTAATAACTTATATCACCTTGTCATAAGAAAATTCTTCTGATGATCAGGTGAAAATAAGCACTGCCTGGTTAGGTCAGATTGTCACGAGAATTGCATATATGTACAGGAAAGCTGAATATGCATATTACGATATAAGTAAAGATAATAACATATACATGTTTTTACTTTATCGATTTAAATGACTTTATGTACCTGTTAAAAGTAAGAAGTGAACATTTATAAATGATTGCGAATATATCTTTTGAAATGACAAATATGGATAATGACCATATCCCTGTATACAGCACAAAATCGATTATTGAGAAAATCAGAAACTGAAGGCATACAAAATCAGGACAAAACAGGAACCAAAGCAAACAAACAAAAACCTCTACCATATGAAAAGCAAATTCCCGATATGGGAGTGAGACCAGGTGCCCAGGAAGAGTAAGTATCTCCTGCTTGCATGCAACACCCGCCGCTTCAATTCGGTAGAACTGTCACATCCGGTTACATCCATTTCGGAAGACATAGAGTACAATCTTTGGTTGGATGGTTCAAATGGTCTATGACAAAATATCATCCACCATTCTGGAGAATGGGACATCATAGTGTATGACGAGTTCCCCAAATTATTTCCCAATATGTCATAAGATTTTAAATTAGTACACCTTACATTGTTTGAAAGACACGTTAAGATGGACTCGAAAGACCTTTAACATCGTTAATATAGTCGTATACATCTTCAACTTCAATATCTGTCTGCATGTTAGTATTTGTAATAAAAACTGCGTAGCTGTCCACATCAACTTGACCTGCATACATGGCTGACCTGAAGATAGAAATTACCATCTGCATATAATTTTTTAAAAGCAAAATTCCGAAACAAACACAGTTAATATCTTCTCAGATTAGTGGCTTTGCATCAACAAATAGATCAGACCAGCCAACAACACATACCAGAATTCGATATATGAAAACGTTACTACACTGTACATATTAACACTTATTCGGATATTTCTCCTAGAAATACTCATTAATTCATCAGACACGCTTAAAATATCGTAGACAAGATTCTTGTGTTACTGGAATGTAACCCGTCTACAGTGTGACCAAGTGTACAAAGTGTATCCTGAACAATTGCATACCTACTCTGACGAGGGAGTTATGTAACGAACGTCTCTAGTCGGCAGAACGCGTTCAATTTAAGTAAGCCAGTGTGCTTTTGATATCTATGTATATATTCATCTGTTTCTTAATTGACAAAAAAAATGATTTTGGATTCAACATAGTAAATTTCCCCTGGATTTACGGTGATTTTCCTATAAAAGAAATAAATCCTATGGTATGATGTTCCTATGAATAAATAAATTCAATGGTACCTACATTTCACAGCTCATCCGGCATGCTAGAGCATACCTAGAGCATGTACTGATGTTTTGGATTTTCATAGTAGAAATTTACAAATTACCGAGAAACTTTTCGGCCAAGGTTTTCGCTTTCACAAACTAGTGAAGACTTTCTGGAAATTTTACAAAAAATATTGTCAACTTCTTTTGAAATTCGAACCAATACAAGCAGCGGAGTATATCACTTTGGCTATTTCACAACCTGCATTTTATGGGGACATAGTTAACAAAATAAGAAAGATCAAAGATAGACAACATAGCCATCGAAAATGCGTCAGAATTATTAAACGACCTTTATACCGTGGCCATGATCCTAATTTCACCAGACGGACACTAGGCTTGGTACTTGCCCAATTAACAGTCTTGTACCAACGCATTCTTAAACCTTGCATTCTGACTGACTGTGACGAAGGGACTCCATGACGGGCTCTGTCCAAACCTCTTTAGAGATTACAGGGCCCCGACCACCTGTCCTATTTGAATGTCAGTTGGTATCCTCGGGTGTAAACATACATGAGCTCGCTACAGGCAGAGCACGGATTGCGGTCGTGTTTGTGTGCGGTCATCTGAGGGTTAGGAGGTTGTTTTACATCACAATTGTGCGATATTCGGGACCTCTAGGTTATGGGAAAAGTGAAAGGGTTGTGCGCACTTAATCCAGGATAACCACATCTTCTGCTATTTTCGTGGCAGATGGCAGTCCTAAGTCGGCAATGGTTGGCCATTGGTACATGTAGTTTGGTTTATGTGTAGTCCATTGTGATTGATTTTTCTGTGTTGTGCGTTTACGTTCCTTGTCCCTTTTAGTCTTTTTTGTGCTGTCTCTTTTGAGGTTTTACTGTGGATGCTGCAACCTGGTGTTGTTGGAGATCCCCTCCTTTGCTTGACAGTCTATTTGTCGTTTGTCGTCATCTTAGAGTGATGAAGTTATATGTATAATGCAGAACAATGGTTCGTTCCTTCGAAAATGGTGTAATGTGAATAAGTTATTAGGGCTACTGTCGTGTATATAGTCGTCCTATGTCGGTAGGATTTGCATTATTTTTTTCATCAAAGCCTTTTTTATCTCTTTTTGAACGTGTCATCCTTTGAGTTATCACAGTTATATCTTTCGCTGTTTTGCATCAGAGGCGGCAAATGAGTCCCCTTGGATATCTCCTTCTTCCTTATAGCTCCTTTTCCATAAATAACCCTGTGTTTCATGTGTTAATCTGAGCTACGCACCGTTTTAACAGGATGAGTATAATTCCACCAATAGAAGCACAGATGAAACCAGCACCTGTAATAACGAAAACAATTCGATGCTTCATGAGATCATGTATCACTAGGAAGATATACTCGCATATTTGTCTGCATATGCATTTGTCCTTCAAATGCTGTTATGCCGAACCTTTTCTAAACATCTGTTTATCTAGTATTTGTAACAAGAACTGGAAAGTAGTACAGTTGACTTGAGCTTGAATAGAATTTGAATTGTTCTATTTAAGTATATTTTCGTGATAATTACAAGTAAATGTAACATGGACACGTCCAAAGCTGAGTCGATTTTCCATGCCTCTATTTTAGCCTTGTTAATTGAGACTTACGTTTTATGCCATATTCTAATGAATCGTTGACCCTTAAACTACAATTGAAACTTCGTCGCTGTATACTTTATATAGAAGGTGTGTTAAGAAGTTGTAGCCAGTTCACGTAAAATAAAATCATAAATACAACTTCATATGACCTTGTGTTTCTTAGTTAAACTATATGAAATTATTAAGACATCCAAGACTTCACTTTTAAAGATACATGCAGTTTTAAAATAACCGACAAGGTGACGCTTTATGACTGTCTAATTGATTGAAAATCCTGTGTTGGGTTATAGGTATTTTTAGTTTATCATACCAAGCCATGTTATACATGTATTTATGTTCCTGAAGAATCCTTCCCCAGTAATTTTATTTGCTTTCGTTGTTAAATAGTAATCATAAACCTCTGTATCTGTAAATAAAAAGCTGTGTTACTACAGAAATATATAAAATAATGAAACCTTCATTAATTGATTTTAAGTTTTTCTGTGTTTTTTTTTTTTGCATTATCGAAATTTAATGGCAGAATTAATACAGTCATGTATATGTTTGTATGTCGATTTTGTTTATTCAAGTCGGATACACAGGCAATTGTGCCGCACGTGAAATTCACGTGAAGTTAACGTGAATTTCACGTTAAAAATTTCACGTGAATTTCATGTGAAAGGAGCTCACACGCTAAATTCACGTGAAGATATTCACGTGAAGTTCACGTGATTTTCATGTTAACTTAACGTGAAATTGCTGTCACGTGAAATTCATGTTACTTTCTTCACGTGAATTTCACACGAAAGAGCTGTCACGTGAAATTCACGTTATTTTTTTCATGTGAAATTCATGCGGGAGCTCTTTTTATTCATATGAAATAATATGCATAATTTGACTTTTTGTCCTTTGTATTGGTGTTTATACTATACTTCATTGGACTGTCCATTCCCACATGTGACAGATTCTTCCATATACATGTACATATAGATGGTTTGTATGATCACAATCTACAGCATACAACCAAGAATTGCATATTATTCAAAACTTAAATCTCATATTTCCAATATCCATTTAGCAAATATAGTCAGCAATTGGCAAATCTCTGCTTAGAATTAATCATGGTATTCTACTATGGTTTTGTGATCGAATCCTGTACTAAGCAAAGAGTCTTGTGTTCGAGGGTAAGAATGCTACAGTTGATCTTGGATGCTTTCCTTCTGATTTGTCTGATTTTCTCTATCTCCAAGCACCTCCTCTGACTATGTCTGAACCACAGGACATATATAAATATACGATGTACAAGTTGTATCTTTAACAGTGTCATATATATATATAAGAAAATGACAGAAGAGATTTTATCAAATGTTAACATTATTTATCATCTCTATTACTTATAAAAATATTCTCATTAACATATAACATAAATTAACATCTACAAATATAAAAATTGATACATGTGATATATAATTGTCATTTAAGAGATCAAACTTGATATTGCACATTGAATCCTCTGGAGAAATGTATTCTGAAAAGAGAAAAGAGAAAAATATATGTAGATATATTTCCACTTCAGAGGAATCCCCATGTTTAGCGCCCATAAGGCAAAGGGATTTATAACAATAATTCTGGTTGCCTACTATGACATCACGCTAAAGTTTTTGAATGTCACAGGGTCAAAAGTCATGGTACCAAAATGTAGTACTCTTTATGTGGAATATGTGTATCATTCAATTTCCATTGCCATTTTCAAGAAACGAAGATTCTTATTGGCTGAGAAATTTTGTTGATACAACATCAGCATAATTTTTCACGAAAGTATATTTATAGCACTATTTTTAGAATCGGGGGGTTTCCTCAAACACGAATGAACTCGCTGCTGAAAATACAATTTGTTGATGTTTGCTGATCATTTCAAGGGTACCATTTCTTTTCTACTTACTGAAAAATTAACAGTGCATGTAGAATTTGCTCAAACTGGTCCTTATTCCAAAGATATAGAGAGACGATCGTTCCCTAATTGAATCATGGTGGCTGCCATAACTTGTTTTGGCAGACGTATCACTGCGAAACTCTCAGACTTACAAAGAATAGTGCGGTGATTGATTGCTTTTAGATCAAAGATAACAGTCTGTTTTCCATAAATAGATGATAATTAAATGATAAGAAATGAATCTTATATTTTCTCCGTTGATGTAGGTATCAACCGAAAAATTGGACAGAAAACGTTTGCATCAAAGCGCTGATGCAGTTTTCTGTCCAATTTTTCGGATGATACCTGCATCAACAGAAAAAATATAAGATTCATTTCTTAAATACCCCCCTAAACTTCGTTTGCAGGGTGTATAAATATAAGTAATGACTGTCTTACTTTGGGTGTTCATGGTAGTATAATTCTTGTTGGACACGTTCAAATTTTCAAAGAATCGCTTCACAATTCACTGTATCTGCACATGACCAACCAGAATTATACTACCATGAACATCTAAAGTTAGACCGTCATTTCTTAAAAAGACAAGATTTTACTAGTAATCTTTTTATGAATTTCAGTAATACCTAATGAAGAGAAGGCTATCTTAGCCTTAAAATAACTAACTTTAATGAATTGCTTTATGTCTCGATTGTCATGATAATGAGCAAATGTGTTTAATATTTACTCTCATGTAGCAGATATGTCTTTTAATGGAGGGATAATTCCTTACCTTTCACAATTTGGAATATCTTTCAATTCGTCTTTCCTCCCTTGTTTGCATTTTTTGATGTTTTTCAGCATCATTGTCAGCCTCCACTCTGAGCTGGAATTTCTGAAATTCCATCCAGAAATCCTGAGGTTCTGAGGACCCAGCCTGTTTTGGCAACAACTTGTTTTCGTGGCAAAAACATCTCTAAAAAATGAATGACAATGAAAGTAAAGATAAGATAAACATAAATATCTTATGGGTTGAATGTACAATGAAATTAATATCTGACTTTGCATGTTCATGGTAGTATAATTCTGGTTGACACGTGGCATCTTTGTTAGTATGAACACTATTTTCTGTTAAGTACATGTATGTGAGGTCACTGGGTTAAAAGGTCAAAGGTCAAGGTCATGAGGTCAAAAATTTTGGTATCAATGGAAAGGTCTTGTCACAAGGAATATACATGTGAAATATGAAGGCCCTATCACTTACCATTCAAAAGTTATGCCCAATGTTAATGTTTTTGAAAAGTAGGTCAAAGGTCAAGGTCACGAGGTAAAAAAATTTTGGTATCAATGGAAAGGTCTTGTCACAAGGAATACACATGTGAAATATGAAAGCCCTATCACTTCCCATTCAAAAGTTATGTCCAATGTTAAAGTTTTTCGGACAAACAGACAGACAAACAGACGGACAGGCCAAAAACTATATGCCCCCGAATCTTTGATTCCGGGGGCATAATAAAAAAGTTGGGAATTTGTTGCTAAACATTGCACATTTGTAATGAAAATACAAATAAAGCCTGTGTTTGTGAAACACGAATGCCCCCGGTGGCATCTTTGTTAGTATGAACACTATTTTCTGTTAAGTACATGTATGTGAGGTCACTGGGTTAAAAGGTCAAAGGTCAAGGTCATGAGGTCAAAAAATTTGGTATCAATGGAAAGGTCTTGTCACAAAGAATACACATGTGAAATATGAAAGCCCTATCACTTACCATTCAAAAGTTATGCCCAATGTTAAAGTTTTTGAAAAGTAGGTCAAAGGTCAAGGTCGCGAGGTCAAAATTTTTGGTATCAATGGAAAGGTTTTGTCATAAGGAATACACATGTGAAATATGAAAGCTCTATCACTTCCCATTCAAAAGTTATGCCCAATGTTAAAGTTTTTGAAAAGTAGGTCAAAGGTCAAGGTCACGAGGTCAAAAATTTTGGTATCAATGGAAAGGTCTTGTCACAAGGAATACACATGTGAAATATGAAAGCCCTAATAAGAAAGCCCTATCACTTACCATTCAAAAGTTATGCCTAATGTTAAAGTTTTTGAAAAGTAGGTCAAAGGTCAAGGTCAAGGTCACGAGGTCAAACATTTTGGTATCAATGGAAAGTTCTTGTCACAAGGAATACACATGTGAAATATGAAAGTCCTATCACTTCCCATTCAAAAGTTATGTCCATGTTAAAGTTTTTCGGACAAACAGACAGACAAACAGACAAACAGATAAACAGATAAACAGACAAACAGACGGACAGGCCAAAAACTATATGCCCCCGAATCTTTGATTCCGGGGGCATAAAAAGTGCTAAAATGAATTCAATTGGTTTTAATTTTAGTTTAAAAAATGTTATGATCGCTGAGCGATATAAGTCCCCAACCAGCGGAATATATTTATGTCCTGCAACTCTGCCAATGAATTACTCTTCAATTAAACATCCATGAGTTTTATTGTCAAAATCGTAAAGAGGTAGACGCAAAAGTTCCTGAATTCCACGTACATGTTCTCACAATTCATCAATAATTACCTGGTAAAACTATATCAATTGATAGAAAAGTACCAGTAGCTTTTTCCTCACGGCGATGACACGTGACCACTGAAGCATTACATATAACGGGTATTCAAATCGTACGTTTACCAATTCACCTTTCCACAAAACTCCGTCAAATACTCCGTCAAATTGCGTTATTTCATTGTTTACTTATCATGTAACAATGGAGAGGTACTTAGAGTTAGAGGTTTTTTGGAGCAAGAACAATGAAATAGCGGGAACTGTGGAAGGGTGAATTCATTGACAAATACAATTCTTTTCTTTCGATTTTAGAATATCAAAGAGCTGATTAATATGCAATAATATTATTTGTTGAGAAGTGTATTGATTCTCGAGCAAAGAACTTGTGCTATATAACATGTTCATATATTCATTTGTAATCTGATAATAAATTCATCTAAATATAAAGTATGATCGAATGCGAAGGAAATTCAGCTCTCTTTATAAAAATTTCGTAAACTACAAAGATTGAGTTTACGAAATAAAGAGAGCTGAATTTTAATTAGATTGGAGGGAATTAAATTGATCGTCAACATAGGCGGAAAGATCGTCCAAGTATTCCTATGCGCTACTTAAAAAATTTTTAGAGGCACATACGAATAACTGACAGGCGATCTTTCGGCCTGTGATCGTCAAGTTTCGAAAATGGACAGACGATTTCCACAATTTTCATTTTCACATGTTTTGAATGAGTTATAAATGAACATGTACTTGAACGGTCAACTGATTGATAAGGCAATACTTTGTTGATTTCCTGTTTTACATCTCGAGACAAGCGAACGAAATAGATTACGTACAAAAGATTCATCTTTGGGGTCTTCGAGTTGTACAAGTAAAGTATAAATTCATCATAATATTTCATCAGTCATTTAGTTTACCTTCGTTTGTTAATAAGGATAATTCTTCCAAAATGAATAGATAAATCTCTAAATCACAGGGATTTATCAAGCTTCCCGCTTGCTAAATTTACTATGGATCATTTATCATAAATGGAGCAACCGGGAAGCGGGATAAATCCCTGTGCTCTTAATCTTACAAAAATGCGCCATGCTATAGACACGGGACAATAAAAAAAAATAAAGTAGACAAGACGGACGGACAGAAATAACTTCACACGCCAATTGAAAATGTTGTTTCAAGTACATCATTTGTACATGCTAGTATCTTTTTTACTCGTGCATGCATGAATTCAATCAGGGTTATTTGGACCGACTTCTAAGGGGCAGGTTTATATTAATTTATTTCATTTTATAAATTATTAAAACATAATCACATTACTGATCATTTTTGCAGATAGGAAATATTTTTCAAAATAGATTTTCATCGCATAACTTAGCTATTGAGATAGGAGGTTTTTTAAATATAGAGAGAACAAGAATTTGTTCTAATCGCTCAGAAACAGTTGAAGATGAATTTCACTTTATTTTGCAAAGTCCTGTAGATCTACGAAAGAGAAATTCATTAAACCATATTTTTGGAAGAAAGCTTCTTGTTTTAAATAAGTTCAATTACTTTCACCAACAAATGTGAAAACGCTTAGGAATTTAGGACAATATTTAGCAAGTGCCCATAAAGTCCTACCCTTGTATGTTATATCCTTACATGTATAATTATGCTTAATATCATGTTTGTATATGTCCGTTCTCCATGTACTTATATGTATGGCTGAACAGCAAATGGCTTAAATTTCAATAATTTTAAGTATCAAGAAAAATATAAAAAAGAAATGAGATTTTTTTTTTTCAAAATAACGAACACAAAAATCATATATGTTAATAATTGCACTAAAAAAAACCACCGAAGATTTGAATTTTGCTAAGGATATACATGTACATAGACTTATATATCCTTGATGAAATTACGTGAAAGCTCAAGCCTTGAAATAAGCTCAAAACATTTTTTCTTTGTTTTGGATCTTATATATAGAAGTAGCAATATTCCTTTTGTGCGTTGCTTTACGCCATTACGGTACAGAAATGTACGAAAAGCGTGACGAAAGTTGAACTTGCTCTGTAACTATCCGAGACTAACCTGAATATCAAATTTCATCTTGTTATCTCCATCCGTTGCAGAAACAAGTCCAGAAAACTGATATTCGGACAGACGGAGGGACAGACCCAGAGGAAGCTAAGAGTCCCCTTCGGCGTTGCCGGTAGGGGACTAATAACTGCAAAGGTTGTGAAAAAAGTCTGGAAAATTGTAAAAAAAATTATATCTTCAAGGGCCATAACTCTGCTAAAAATAGTTTAATTTTTTTGAAACTCTAACTGGATATGTAATTATTTATTGCAAGAGCATATATCAATTTTCAAATCAATAGCTGCAAAGGCTGCAAAAAAAAGTCCGGAAAACTTAAAATTGTTGAAAATTTCAATGTACAAGGGCAATAACTCTGCTGAACTGGATCTTACGCCACTTGATACGAAGTCATGTGTGAAGTTTAAACCCAAGTTTATCTTGAAAGGCTTCAGAAAAATGTCCGGAACACATGACTTCGGACGGACAGACGCACGCACGGACAGCGCCATAACATAATACGTCCCGTCTTAAGACAGGTGTATAAAAAAATCGGTGGAAGTGATGACATCATACGTACAAGTTGGTGGATTAATTCAAGAAGTTTAATTACTATAATAATATTTAAGGCTCATCTCTGAATCTCACCAATTGAACCGTGGTCCTCAGAACCTCAGGATCCAGAGTGGAGGCTGCAAATTTATTGAACAGTCTTTTACCAAGCTCTGGTAAATCGAGCATTCCGATATCAGAATTCTTGGACAGTAGCTTAAAGAAAAAATGATAAGCTTTGAAATGGTTTTATATTTTTTTAATATATATAAAAACTAGAACTAAAACTAGAAGTGGACAAATTATACCTCCGCATAACATTTTTTCAATAAATGGGACCATTTATGATGCAACGTGAAAAGCCTACCATTTATAGTATGCAACAAATCTACTTTCAAATCTTCTTAACTTTTGATACATATTGCAAATAAAGTCAAAGGTCAAGGTCAAAAATCATGATACCGAACTGTAGTACTCTTTGTGGTGAATGTTTGTATGAAATATTTAAGAACTACCATTTATAGTAATAAGTATGAAAGAAATCTCCTTTCAAAATTTCTAAACATGTCCTAATTTCAACATAAGCTCAAAGGCAAGGTCAAGGTCACAAGGTCAAAAGTCATGATAACAAAAATGCAGTACTCTTTGTGGTTAATGTGTGTATGAAATATGAAAGGCCTACCATTTATAGTATAAAAGAAAATCTGCTTTCAAAACATCTTAACATAAAACACTGTTTTTGTCACTAACTTGGTCAAGGTCAATAGGTCAAATAATACGGCATAAATTGAAAGGTTTTGTCAGAGGCAACCTACATGTATACTATAAAGTTCCTACTGCATACAGTTCGATAGATTTTGCTTAAACCAGAAACTTTAACCAAAATCTTTAACTAGATCAAAGTCCAAGGTGAAGGTCGCTAGGTCAAATATTATGACATAAATTGAAAGGTCTTGTCATGGGCAAGCTTCATGTATAATATAAAGTTTCTACTGCATACAGTTTCACAGATTTAGCTTAAACCAGGAACTTTAACCAAAATCTTTAACAAGGTCAAAGTCCAAGGTCACTACATGTATGTCAAATGTTACGGCATAAATTGAAAGGTCTTGTGCTGGGCATGCTTCATGTATAATATTAAGTTTCTACTGCATATAGTTCCTTAGATTTTGTCTCAACCAGAAACTTTAACCAAAATGTTGACGGCAGACGGACGGACAACGTCAATCTAGAGACCAGACTTGCTTTGCAATCCGGCCAATAAAATGTTGTACAGTGTGAAGGTCAAGGTCACAGGGTAAAAAGTTGTGGTAAAAAAATATAGTACTCTTTATGGTGAATATTTGTATGAAATATGAAAGACCTACCATTAATCTGCTTTCAAAGCATCTTAACATAAGCTTAAAATGAACAAGATGAATTTCTGTAAACAATTGAAAGGTCTTGTCAAAGAAATTCCTATAATTACCTTTGCTTTAATTTGAGCCCGGAAGTCTGTAAACTTGCGAGCAGCTGCCTTATTAACAGTCTTTAACACCACAAGGGTGTCGTGCGGGCATCTATATTTCAGTATGGAGGACATTACTTTGGTCTGAAATGTAAGAGTATATATTGAACATGTTGAATATAACAACTGTTCCAGAAAATTTTTTTATTTTAAAGTATTCCGTTCTTAATGAAAAGGAATCTGAGCCAGGCCACACCCATAGTCATAACAACAAATGTAGTACATGTACTCCTTATGGTGGAATTGTGAGAATAAAAGGAATCTGCTTTCAAATCTTCTTAACCTAAATTGCAGCATAGACCCAAAGTCACGGTCAAGGTCATAAGTAATACATGTAGTAATTTAACAAATGCAGTACTCCTCATGGTGAAAGTATGTATAAAATATGAAAGGCCTACCTTTTATAGTATGAAAGGAAATCTGCTTCCAAAACTTCTTTAATGACCAAAAATGTTGTATAGGCCTTATGTTGAAAATCACAAGGTCAATAGTCATTCTATTCCCTTTATAAGGATTCATAAATTTGCTTCTTACATTATTGGATATCATCAAGGTCTTTTAAGAAATGTATGATATAATGGTATGAATTACAACTCAACATGCTCAACTAAGAATTCATAATTACCCTCAGATCCGAATCTGGGTTACCAAGAAATATCTTCTTTGGGAAGGTTTTTTCAGGAACTCTATCACAGGAGCCTGAAAGCATAATTTAATCTATGTTTTGCATGATCTCAAAATCATATCCTCTTTTCCAAACTGTTGCCTGCCTGACTTTAAGATAAATTACATTTACAATAATTGGTGTAAAAAATAAGAACAAAGATGCTGTCATTTTGTTAAGGTCAGGCAAACTTTTTTGAAAAGCTTATACTTGTTACCTCAATGCTGTGGTAAATCAAGTACTTATAGTCCTTAGGTAAATGTTTGAACAAAAATTTATGTGAACACTGCGCATACAGGTTAAGTAAAACAGGACGCAATAAAAGAAGAGAAAACCAATAAAACTAGAATACTTTAAATTCAACATTAGGCTGATGACATCCAGAGGCATGGGCATCCTCTTCACTTCTCTGAGGATGTTTTTGAGAAGAACCATAAGGTAATAAGGAGTGGGTTGCAGCACCAAAATGGACACTCTAAGTCAAGGGACACAGCAGTTCAGTTTGCTAAGTCAGAACTTACAAAACACATAGTGACAGGAGGGTACATTCCAGTAGAAGATGAATGGTAAAATAAAATAAATATCATCTTACTTTATTAAATATTTTTTGGATTGAGATTATATATAATTGTATAATTTATATCAAATGATGGTCAAATTACACCTGAAGAATGCATGTCACTACAGTCGTTAATCAATTTTTTCTTGTGGTTTTATTAAATTAACTTCAATTCAAAGATCTTAATTAACAGGATTGATACAAGAGGTAACATGCTTGGATTAATAGAATCTTGCACCACTTTGAGTTCCGGATAGTAAAATATCAGTCGAGGATGAGATGGATGATCAACATCTATCCTGTCCGATACAAGAATTGATCTATAGGGATCTAAGCATATTACTTATTGTATCAATAATCTAATTTTGCATGTAACAAGGATTTTCATTGGCTTAAAAGTTGAGGTTATTTTCCATAACCTGAAAGTATGAGGACACCTCCCCTTTTCTAGAACTACTTCCAAAATTAAGCAAAATGAACTTTATACACTGAATTTAACACCGAGAACGAAGACTAGATACAAGATACACGTCATTTATACTATTTTCATATTTAGATATACAAATATAATCGATTGTAGCAACAGGTTAACGGTTAAATGAATACTTGTACTTACCACGACACGAGATAAATGTATGTAATTTGTAAACATATCGTGTCGGTGTGATGATAGGTCAAGCTGATGAAAGATTGCATTTTAAATCAAAATCTATACCACTATCAAACATGTACCTGATTCAATGTCAGATGCTTTGCCATCCCATCCAGAGTCATTCTATTCTCATTGTTTAAAATATATTGAATGACTCGATCTGAAATGGATGAAAACAAAGGTCTGGCGCCATTCAACTACCAGCCTCAATTCTTGTACAGTCTGTCAGCTGTTGCTATCAGCAACAAGGGAGATAATCCCTACGCAGAAACTTTGCATTGAGCGTTTTCACGATTTTCCAATATCTAATAAGATGCACATAATGTATTATAAAACTTAAAATTAAATTATAAGGAATGCTTCTAAAATTCTTTTTCGTTATGGAAAATAACCTCAAAAAGCCGATGCTAAAACATGGTATAATTCGCTACGCAAATTATGCCGTTTGTGCATCAGCTTTTTGAGTTATTTCCCATAACCAAAAAGAATTTTAGAAACATTCCTTAAATAGTGTCTGAAGAACTAAAATATGGCTCTTGATATTTTTCTCGCACCTGAAATAATGTATGTCAGGTTGTTTGTGTGTCAACAGTGCCAGACCATGGTTGCTGAATCGAATGTAATATCCAGCACTGGTAAAGAATGGGATCAGTTAATTGATGTGCCCTGTGCCAATGTGCCAGAAGATGTAATAAAAATTACAGAGCTTATGCATAAGCCTAATGTATACTTTATACTTCAATATTCAAAGCCTGCTAACATCTCCTTAGAGGAAATTTATAAAATTTTCATGTATTTTCCATGGAAAATATGTGGAAAAAGTATTAAGGAAATACTGAATTTTCAATTGCATGATTTCACTTATAATATGTATGCATGATTTACAGGAAACAAGCCAACAACTACGTAGTAACGTATGGAAAGCACAAGAAAGTGCAGTCATTTCTTGGAGTGCATATGTTGTCCAATAAACAAATGCCTGGCCATGTGAGGAAACTTACAAGATCAACGTCAAGGAAGCCAAAGGTATTATTGACTTTTTATGCCAAATCTGCCTTTGAAATAGGTTACTATGGCAACATTTGGTATGAAGGTGTTAATACCTGTCATAAGTAAAAAGCTAACTTTTAGCGATGCATGCCTGATATTGTTACAAAACGTGGTAAGTAGATGTATTTAAGCCAATTTTATGCTATTATGACCTTGATAAAATGTCAAGGTCATTTGCTCAATTGTCAAGGTCACTGAAAAAAAATTGCTAATTTCAGGCCAAAATTTGTAATTTTTCACTAAAAAGAGACACGATAAACAGTAAACGGTGTGAAACTTTGGTAAAACAATCGATTAGAGGTGAAAGTATGATAAATGCATTATTTGTTGGAATTGGTATCAAAAGTATCAAAGTCAATTGAAGACCCAAATAAAGGTCACATATTTTATGAGAAAAATCAAGAAAATTTCAATTTTATGCTCTTATCAATGAAAGTATGTCATGTATAGAAGTGAAATACAATTTAACAAAACTATGCTGAATTCTACTTCTTTTGATAGGTTGAGAAATCAATTCAAAATAATCTTAAATCCTGTTTTTTGTGTAAATTTGAGTCTAAAGTTAGAAATGACCTTGAGCTTTAGGACAGATGACCTTGAAATGATTTGAAGGTCAAGTGACAATGGTAAATGTAATTTGTATTCAGGTATGCTATTTCATATTCATAGGACTCATAAATGGGGGAAAATAATATTTTTAAATATGCAGTATGCGGAAATATTGAGTCCAAGTTGCTTTAGCAACGGTTTTTTATTAGTATTCAGGACAAAATGATGAGTTTCAGCCTAAATATCATTTCTTGACTTTTTCCAGCAATGGACATTGATTTTGTCAAGGTGACATCAAATGTAACCTGTAACATGTGCAAAATAATGGTGTTCAGTCAAAAACAGGCAAAAAATACCCTAAAAATAGACCTTACTTTTGCTTAATTTTCACATATGTTGACTAAATATCAACAACTAACTTGTCACCCCCTCCCCCAAAAAATCATTATACCCCCCTGCAAACAAAGTATACAGGAATCACCCTGTCTGTCTGTCTGTCTGTCCATCCATTTGTCTGTCTGTCTTTTATACTATTAATGGTTGGCCTTGACTTTTGACCCTGTGACCTTGTGACCTTGACCTTCAATCACCATATACAACATTTAATGATGAGAAGTTCTGAAAGCTGATTTCTTTTATACTATTGATGGAAGGCCTTTCATATTTCATACACACATTCACCATAAATAGTACTACATTTTGGTACCATGACCTTTGACCCTGTGACCTTGGCCTTTCATTTTTCATACACACATTCACTACAAAGAGTACTACAGTTTGGTATCATGACTTTTTGACCTTGACCTTGACTTTGGACTTATGTTGCAGTTTTTGACCTTGTGACTTTGACCTTGACTTAGGGTTTATGTTGAAGTTAGGACAGGTTTAGAAATTTGGAAAGCAGATTTCTTTCATACTGTAAATGGTAGGCCTTAATATTTCATTCACACATTCATCAAAAAGAGTACTGCAGTTTGGTATGATGACTTTTGACCTTGTGACCTTGACCTTAACTTTTTGTTTATGTTGAAGTTACAACAGGTTTAGAAATTTTAAAAGCAGATTTCTTTCATACTATAAAGGGTAGGTCATTCATGTTTCATACAAACTTTCACCACAAGGAGTACTACAGTTTGGAATCATGACTTTTTGACCTTGTGACCTTGACTTTGGACTTATGTTGCAGTTTAAGTTAAAAAGATTTGAAAGTAGATTTGTTGCATACTATAAATGGTAGGGGTCTAACGTTGCATCATATGTGGTCCCATTTGGCAAAAATGTCCAACGCATTTTAAGACATTAAATTCAACATCTCGTCTACAACCACTACACACAATTTTAATAAAACTTGCAGGAAGCAAATACTCAAGTTTCTTTACAAGTTTGTTTCTTAATGTGAGGATTGGTAAAAAGATATGGTCACCAAGAGCTCTAATTGTATGAGGTATATTTGACATCTCTGAAATGATGCTCAGATTTTCACAAAAGCTTACAGGAAGCAAGTACTCAAGGGCCTCCACCAAAGTTGCCTATAAAAATAATTCTTTTGTCTTAACCTCATGTGAGGGATGTGGTCCCCTTGGGCCTCTTGTCAAAGCTCTAAACTCTTTATTCTGTTTATAGAATGACAGAAGCTTGCTGGACAGCTTAGAGTTGTTGATGATTGACACCTTGTTGGGAGGAAACATAAGTCTCCAGGATCAAGTAAAGTTCCATGAATGCAAGGAATGCTTAGCAGGGGACGGGGAGTATGCCAAGATTGGGAACTTTGTTCTCTACAGGAAACACGAGCAGGTACATGGATATTTTGCATCTTTTGTTAAAGAGTATCCTTTTAAACATTTTATTAGCAATTAAATAACATTTGTATAGGGAAAACAATTTGTCGCTCTGAATAACTTTTTATCCCCTTGCAACTCTGTTTTTCGGAGGGGATATTCGCAATTTTCGAAAACCAGAGTTACTTCCCATTTGAGACGGTATCTGACGTAGACTGATTATGACGTCATCAAATTCTATGGAAACAGTCCTAAATGTTTGGGAAATAACGGTATAAAATCGATAGTACCATACCATTTTCATGACGTCACAATGGTTTTATGTCAGATACTGTCTGTAAAGGGAAAAAACTCTGTATTCCGCAAAGTCTCAATAGCATCGCTGCTGTGTGTCCATGTGTTAGGGTGGGTGAGGGTGTATTAGTGTGCGTGTCCAGATTCCTGTGAACAGCATAGAAGACAAAGTAATCATCATAGAAACATCAAACCTTTCACAAATGTTCCCCATGGGAAGAGGATAAACCCTATTTATTTTCAAGGTCAAGGGTCAAAGGTCAAGATCACTTTGGACTTAGGCTTAAAATTCTTGTGAACAGTATAGAAGACAAATTAATGATCATAGAAACATCAAAACCTTCCACAAATGTTCCCCATTGGGAGAGGATGAACCCTATTTATTTTCAAGGTCAAGGGTCAAAGTGACTTATTTGTTGGAAATCTCAACCTTTCTATTATGGATTTGATTCAGAATCATTTTGCTGATGCAATATTGAACTGTTGATGCAATTGCGAAGGGATGCTATGCTTGTGTTGCCTTTATTGACATTTTATATAGGGGGGCAGGATATATATTTTACTGTTTTCATATTCCACATAGGTATTCTGTATTTCATAAATTCCTATAACATTGGTTCAAAAATTCATGACCTTGTGACTTTGTCCTGATTGACTTCTTGTGTCACTTAAGCCCCAGTAATTTTAAGTTGGGAACAAGTTCATTGCATGTTCAAATTATCTTCCAACTGAAATAAGACAGTTACAATGAACTGAAAGATCATTGTAATCCATACAATTATAAGATCATTATATATATTGGTCCAAGTTATTTATATGAAGTGCTCCATCATACTTTTGTTTAAGTATCACTGTTTTGTTTATATTCAGATTTACATAGGCTCATTGAAAAAAGTAGTTGTTCTGCAGTCAAAGCAGGAAATGACCACTGTTGCCTTTGTGAAGAGAGGAGAATGCACAACAGACATACAAAAGAATTGCCAGAAAGTGCAAGAATCAGACAGAACAGAGGCAGTGAAGACCACTGATATTCTGAATGCAGTGCATACGATCCATGACTGCAAAGGAGGCTACTGCAGAATTGCAGAAAATCAAAGTGGACAATATTTGAAGCACAGCTCACACCCAGTCCACATAATCAACAAATTCAGACTTTCCAAACTACCAGACACTCTTACTGATATCTAATAAGAAATGCCACTTTAGTATACCAGCAGCTAGGGTAGATTTAAACATGTATATTGTATTATAAGTTACATAGTGTGTAGTTTACCGGATATAGGATATATTGGGTTAGTAAATTTCATATGGGACGAGAGCTTCGCTCTCATCCCATATAAAACTTACTAACCCCATATATCCTATATCCGGTAAACTACACACTATGTAATGTATATGTCTTACCAACTGTATGATTTTTTAATCATTTTTATGTCTAAAACAAAATGGTGCCTTAAGCAAAATTTCAACCTTTTTTTATTAGTGGCTGGATTTAAAAATTGTTTGAAAAAAAAAATTTAAATGGCAATATCCAGCATCTCCGCGATAACTCTGTCTGCGAAGGACGAAAGTTTTTGAAAGCATAGTAGTACATTCTCATTCTTTGATTCAGCATATTTTCTCAATAAGATATATGTATACGCGTTACCATAAGGGCAATCTTTCAAAAAATTGTTTTCTCCATCAAAAAGATCGTATTCGTGAATTGGTTTATTCAAAATGAATAAACTGAAAACTGACTTAATTTCAGGCTGAGATTTAGAATAAAGGAATTCAAGTGCAGTAAAACATTACTGAAATTTGAATTTTTACGGGAAAATAAAGCGCAATAAAACACTTTTGACATTTTAATTTTTACGAAGAATTCTCGCTATGAAAAATTTTTGAGCATTCGTCAGACGTCATAGTAGCGTTACCGATATAAATTTGAGCAGCAGGATATAAGATATACATGGCGTTCATGTGGTATGGATAATTATCCAATGGTCTTTCAAAATTTTAGGTGTTGGTAAGATATATGGGGTTAGTAAATTTCATCATCATCAAAAAGATCACGTGCATAAATGATATATTCAAAATGAATAAACTAGGAATAAATTTATTTCAGTTCGATAAATAAAATTAAAGGATCTAAGACGTGAAAGGAAATAAACTTTAATACCTGGGAATTACTCGCCATGAGGTCAAGTCACAAAGTTCCATATTTACGGCTGCAGACAGGTAACATTACTAAGTCTCATAATTACGGCCAAACAACCAATGAGATTTGCAGTGTGACAAAATTACAAATAAATCTATATTAGATTTATCATATAATGCCTGCGTAAAATTTTATCTATCTCTGTGAATATAAAATAGTTGGGCCACTTATAATTTTAATATATGACACCACTTATGTATACATGTATTAGTATTAGGCCTATCTGTGTAAAATTTTATTGCTTGATTTGAAATTGTAACATTTAATGTAACTTATGATATAGTTTAATTAGAACTACATGTATATATAAGTATTTCTTGTTTTAATATCCTTCAGTCAGAGCACATATTGTTTTGGACTGTTTGAAGTTGTCTATCAAAACTTTTTTAAATTGAATGTCATTGAGTGATAAAGCTGAACTGACAATATCTTTGTTAGGACATTTGCATTTTATTACCATCAGTTATGTAGTTGATCATTTTGAGTTTTATTGTAACTTTAAATGGTATACACTGCATTAAAAGGTGTTGTTGGTATATCACCTGAACCATTTCTGAACTGTTTTCAATTCTATTTAATGAATTTAAATTATATATTTATTTTTCAAGTATACATGCAACCTAACTGAGCATTTATGGTTATCATTCTTTGCCAATTTTCTGACCAAATTACATGTGCACTAATGGAGGATAATTTAAAAGTAAATTATAAATGCAATGGGTCATTTTAAGAGTTCATTGATTTTATTCATTTCAGCTATAATTATGTGGAACTAAAATATTGTCTATGATGAGAATATTTAATACTTTAGTTGTGTAATAGATACCTTCATAGCAATTTTTTTTTCAATTTATTTTATATACATGTATCAATATTGTGATAAAGGACTAAAGATTTGTTATGTCTTGGTAGCTATACTAAGAAGCATCATTTAAAAGGTAGTATTTAATACACCAATATCTCATTGTTTGTTTAATTCAATGCTTCATGAAAATATAATAGAATTATACATTGGTCCCAAATACTGTTTAAATTTGTAAATAAAGGTTTGCCTTCTTTATTTTCTTAATTGGCAAAAATAGGAGTTATAGCTATATTATTATAGGTCTAAAACATTGATTTAGGTATACATTTTTTTCCAATAAAATTTAATCTTTACTCTTGCCTTTTCAATAACACTTACATGTAATATATTTTCTGTGCAGTTTGAATGAAATTTTAATGTATAAAATGAGATGTTACTCAGATAGGGACATCAAAGGTGTACTGCCTTTTTATTCAAAATCTTGAAATTGGTGATAACATTTACAAAATTTTAGCTTCACGTCAGTAATTATCGGCTTCGCCTTGCCCAATACAACTTTTTTATCAATCGACCCAATATATATTTTTGTATCCCCCCTGTTAAACACTGTATAATGAATATATCCCACAGATGGCTTGTGTATGTAACGTCAACATATTTTAAAGCATCTCGGTGACGTCAATATCGTAAAGCGTCTTAATAGAGGCAGGATATTAAAATAATATCCTATCAGCAAAATGATGCAACATAATATTTGGTTCTTCTCGACCAATCAGATTGCAAGAAATTTGCCAGAGGTGGGATAAAATTCCATATTAGATTTTAAGGTACAGTTTGCCTGTGAAGAAGTAAAATTTCAAAAAAAATTGTACAATCTTTTTAATAGTTTTGATGATCACTTTTTTTTTTATCATGCAGTTGCAAATCTAACAATCCACATATTCCTGATTTAGATATTTATCAGACATAAATTATGATTATTCATTAAATCTTCCAAACAAATTCTGTGCTGTAGAAAGGTAATTACTCATTATTAGTATTCAAATACATGTATAAAGGGAATTAGAAAACAGAATGGTATATATATAATCCAATGCGGATTATATATTATAGTTTGTGCATCGGTTCTGGTCTGTAAATTCAGGTACACAGAAAAATTATAGCAGTCATTTCTAAATTTCTTAATTGGATGAAATTTACATTCCATTAATTGTTACAGTGCTAATTTATATATTAGCAAATATAATGTTACAGTTTATATAATTGTTACATGTTGTTATAATTGTTATAAGTGCTAATTTATATATTAGCAAATATAATGTTACAGTTAATATAATTGTTACAGTGCTAATTTATATATTAGCAAATATAATGTTAATCAAATCAATATTGGTAACTTGTATATAGCCTTTTATGCAATATGAAATAAATGTTAATTAAAATCTTATTTGTTGTTTGTTTTGATATAACATTTCATAAGATTCAAAATTGTACATTACTTTCATGTTATATTGTTAATTTCATGTGAATGCTCCTTCACGTTAAATTCACGTTATAAACTTCACATGAAATTCACGTAAACTGATCTACATGTTATTTTCACGTGAAATAATTCATGTTAATTTAACGTGAATGTTCTTTCACATGAAATTCACGTTATATATTTCATGTGAAATTCACGTTAGCTGATCATCACGTTATTTTCACAGTAAGATTCATGTGAAATTAACGTGAAAAAATTTCATGTTAAATTCATATGAATTTCACATGAATTTCACATTAACTTTCACGTGAAATTCACATGAAAAATTTTCACGTGAATTTCACGTGCGGCACAATTGGCTGTGTATTTGTCTTTTGTTTTTCACAGGCAATTGCCAAAAAGACAATAGAGAGGTTTAGTTACACGTTATAGCGCGACGTGTACGTATGGCGTCATCACTTGCTACGATATTTGATGAAGACTTGACGTATAACTACATGTTACGGACATGTAGACGACGCTATAAATGTAACGTCAGAACAGGTAAATATTTTAAACATTCCTATACTTATCATTGATTGACCTCAGTTTTCGATGTTTTAAGGCACGTTTAAGAGACATTTAAGATTTTAACGTTTAAGACGTTTAAGACTCTAACTTTTCATATGTTGAAGTTTTTTGGATTTCGATGTACATTTCTCGTAGATAAAACTGATTGAAAAAGATGAAAGCTACATGCACACCTTTCTCTTTACCTAAACCTAAACCTTCTCCGGTTCATACTTACTAAACGACGTCTTTGGATTGTTACGTCAAACGGTGACGTGTACCTGTATGTCATGCGTATACGTTGAAAGAACTTATAACTCAACCTTTCTTATAACAGATAAGATTAACACTTTCATAAATAAAGACACCAAAATAGTATGAAAATAATCATGACTTTGCAAAGAAATTCTCGTTCGAAAAAAGAAAGGAACCTATCATGATATTGAACAATGTATAATCACATCTTGAACGAATGTATTTTGTTTACGTTCTTTCAAGTTGTAGGTATAACAACAATGATATAGAATAACTATTTCTTTATCACTAAATTAAAACTGATATATATATAATCTGCTTTAACAATTATTGTTTACTTGATTATTAATTGTTGTAATTCATATATTTTACTCTTGGGAACTATCAATAGAATATGCTGATAAAGAATAACTGATAACTATAAAGAAATAAAATTGATACAAATAAAATGAAAAGAAAATGTTTATTAAAAGATTAAAAGGTTTTTAGAGTATACTGATCAGGTACCTCTTTCGTCTTCTTGTATTAGTTAACAATTTATAAGTGCTCTAATTGGAAACCTTTTCGAAGAAGATCTTCAACATTTTCAATACACCAGACATATGCTTTGGATAGAATATCTTCATCGGTGATACTTCAAGTAATTGTCCTCTCTCAACTATTAGAATACATATAAATATATCCTCATATCTAGACATGGTCTGAATAAATGATTTAAGATTGAATTTAAATATTGTATTTCCGTGAAAAGGTCGGATATCTTCTTATAGTATTTTTCACTTACATTGAAATGTATGACACAGTAGATCTATAAGAAGTAAATGAACTTAACGAATTCAGTAGTATTTTCCAACCTGTTTTGCCACTTCCATTCATATCAACGTCAGTATGTATGTATAATATTTGGAGCTGATTTGTGTTGACATTTCCATGAACAGATTCCTGCAATCCGCGCAAAAAATAACAATCATATAAACATCAGGAAATTTTATACACCTATCATACATACCATATCTAAAATTACCAGAGAATTGAACATATGATCATATCGCTATTCTAACATGTTTAATGAAGCATAGGGATATATCATTTTCCAAATGTCAACATGGTGGCGAGAGTACATTTCCCAAAACATGCAAGTCTCGTCCATGCTTTAAATCTATCTGCTCTTACATGATGTTCTGAATTTTAAGACATATTTTTCGTACCAATTGGTGATTGTTGTTGCTGATGTCCCCGAGGGCACACGTAGCCAAGTTCGATCAAATTCGGATAATTGTTTCTTCAAGATTATTTGAAAAAAAATGTTCTAAAATTTCTCGAAAGTTCTGAAACTTGATATTCCATCCATCCTTCTGCATCATTTGGTAATTTTGGACATAATCTTCACAGTCGTTGGTCATAATTCATTGTTTGGATTGAGGATTATTGACGAGGGCACAACAAAACAACCCGGGACTGAAATGGAAAAGTTTCAATTATATATGATTTATTATACTTGTATATATTTTTTGTGTTAAAGTTAGAATAAATTCAAAATAATTTTATTTAAGAGAGTGATTACATTTACAATGAACACAGAAATAAGAAAAGTAATCACACATTTAACATGAAGCTGATTTTTTAACTACATAACAAGGAAAAGAAAATGTTAATCAAATCTTATGTACACTTGTATGCTTTGCTTGAGAAGAATATTTGTTGGTTCTGAATGTCGGGGCATTTCGAAGAAATGCCATTGCAGATCCGTTGTCTTATGTGTGTTACGGAGTCTTCTGTTTTGAAATAGGGACATCCGTCTGGAAGGAAAGATGTTACATATCACTACTAACAAATGGCAAAAGAGAAACATTTGGTTCTAATCCTTAAAAAAAAATCTGAAAATATCATACCAGATTTTTTTAATTCCTAATGATTTGTAAATATAGATGGCACCGGTTGATCACGATGTGATTGGATCAGATTGTTTGTTCAATTTGATATGAAATACGCAAAGTTCTTACATTAGTATCATTCATTGTCTACACATGTTGCTTTCTTTTCAATATTAACTTAAAGAAAGGAAGCGATCTCTAACAATATTCCCTTGCAGCACCCACAGCAAAACAATAAAACGTTCAATGCAAAAACACAGAGCAGACGCTCACAGAAGAGAAAGATGGGCATCTCAAACAACACTTGAATGCAACACCCATAACAAAACCACAAAACACCCAATGCTAAAAAAAATCACAGAGCAGACAAGCAAAGATAGAGACGCAAAAGGTACAAGTGTAAAATGCTTCAAATTCAACAGCATCATTTAAGACAAGATAAAATTGCAGCATGGACCATACATGCACGTTTCGGGTACTTTTCCATCGTCAGTGATACTCAGTCTAAACAATGTAATATGGCCAAAAAGTAAAAATTATTATGTCCAAAAATGTACCGAAAGACGTAGCAGAATGGGTGGGATATGATGCTACAGGACCCACGTTTCAGAAATTTCAAGAAATGTTGTAACAGAAAATTTCAAATGCGTTGAAGTTGATCGAACTTGGCTACATGTGCCCTCGAGGACTCCTGGTCCACCAGCAGTGACACTCACCAAGTTGTTAAAATATTAAGCGTCTTCAAATTCAATAGCATTATGTAAGACCAGATAAATTTGCAGCATGGAGCAGACATGCACATTTCGGGTACTTAACCCTCGTTAGCGATCCTCAGTCTTAACAATGTAATATGACCAAAAGGTAAAAATCATTATGTCCAAAAATGTACCGAAAGACATAACAGAATGGGTGGGATAGGATGCTACAAGGAACGCCAAATAACACTGAAACATAAAACACAAATTACTACACATAAACCAAGGAGACCAATGAGCAATCGGTGTCGACTTAGGGCGGCCATTTGCCACATATTTTGTTCTGAGAGCTAGGCGTCTAGATTGTGCAAGTTTGATTGGATATTAACCAAACGTCATGCACTGATTGCTTATGACAAGACAAAGAACCGTATTGATTTTCAAGGTCGTATGTTAAAGGTCAAGGTCACAGATTGGAAATGGTCAAAATCCTTGTATACAGCCTGGAAAGTGCAGTTTCGATTGGAGCTTAACTATATTCGTACTTGCTCCTATAGTTTTTCAAGGTCATAGGTTAAAGATGATGGTCAATCAGAGATATGAAAATGTCAAAATACTTGTATGAAGCCTAGTTGGTGTAGTTTAACTTTTGATTGGATCTTAACTAATCTTTGCACTTTTTTTGCTTATAACTAGAGGAAGATCCTTATTAACTTTCCTTGTACATTTGTATACATTGATATTCTTGTAGTTCGAGGGGATGTTACGCTTTGCGTTGCCTAGGTCTTATATTGGTCAAGAATCTGGAACCTTTGGATCCTGGGCAACAATAAACTGAAACATTATATTGATATATAAGCTAAAACAACATAATTATAAAGATTTCATTTTCAAAGCGACCTCAATCTAGACATTGGTGTATTTATGTACAATGGGATGTGAAACATTTAAGTCTTGAAAAACAGCATACGAAACATTGGAGAAAATTGTATATATGTTTTAGGGAATAAGTTTAATCAGGAATTTCTCGTAATTCCAGAAATCTAGGGATTTCGTGTAATCCCTGTTTCGATTAGTCATTACATGTAATTCCTGAAATTGGCCAGGTATTTCATGTAATTCCTGATTTTTTCGTGATTTTTTACACTTATTTCCTAACCTAAATTTTGTCTTATTTTGACATTTAAAATCAATGTTGTTCCGCCCGTTTGATACTGAATCTCCTCTTTGTCAAGTAACAATGAATATTTATGCCAAAGAAGTGAAGACATTTGAACTAGAATAGTGCAGGTCTATAAAAATATTGCTCAAATTTCGACGTTCATTTCGCATTAACCGTGCAAAGAGGACAGAAACAAAATCAAAATAACCTCGATATATAAAAGTATCTTTCGAAAAAAAAATACGGAAACTTATTTTTTTTTATTTTCTACTTACCTTTAATCCAATATCTTGAGAGATTTGAGATGCATAAAAATTGGGTAGGCAACGAATGTCCGACAGCAAGTATAAAGGTATGAAAGTTATGAAACATATCTAACTCAATAATTCCTGTCTCCATGGTCTCCCGATAAATACCGTCGGGAAATTCACATTTCGTCGTTTGTACATTTTTTTTAATTGCAACAAGTTTCATTGAAATCGGATATTAAGAACAAGACAATACATGTATATCAACAATGTACTTTGGTACTATAGCTGTATCATGTAAATTGAGTTACATGATCCTAACAAGACTGTGTCGAGTGCATGCATATTTTCCTATATATCTTAAAAGTTATTTCTCTCGTTCAGTAATGGTATGGTATTGTACATATGTATATTTGATTCACATGAACATGAAAAATATTTATCACATCCCAATTTAATAATTTTTATATGGTTTTTGAGAGTCAGGAAATAAGTGTAAAAATGCTTAGATATTTTAGGAATTACATGTTATCCCTAATATTTTGGAGATTTCATGTAATCCCTAAAATGACCAGGAATTACACGTTAACACTGAACATTTCAGGAATTACATGAAATCCCTGATTACACTTATTCCCTGTAACATATACATTTTTAGCATAGACATTATACTCATACATGTAAATTTATTCAAAAAAGTAATAATTGACATTGAACTTGGTCACATGTGAGGGGAAGCCTTTCGATCATAAGCAACAACATACTAAAACATGAAAGTGATAGGGTACACCAATCAAGAGATATAGCCAGGACAAGAAAGATTAACAATTTCATTGAAATATTCAGAATGACAACAAACCTAGTCACATGGCCTTTGGTTTAACTTGCTAAATATGGAAGTGATCGAGTTCAGTTATTATCTGGTTTACCTAAGCATTTATTTCTTAATTTGAAATAAACAATATTTCATCTCGAACAAAATGCCCTCGTAATTATCCTAAACAAAACTAAAGTTAATGCGACTTGGAATATATTATTATAGGTGAAAAGTGCCGATATCTACGTTAACAGCTCTTTTTGAAACGTATGAAAGTTCTCTAAACTATATATACATTTTGTAGTCCCTGATTGTATACATGCTAGATTATTCATTTTCATATATCTTCAATAACGGTTAGGTACATCTTTGATGTTTATTCAGTAATTCATTGTCATAGTAAAATTCCATACTGATCTCGTCTCGCGATACGTGTAGTCGAACGACATTTTTTTTTTCTTTCTTACTCGCGTGTGAACTTTGCGAACTTTGCGAACTTTTGAAAGATCGAGATTCTGTCGACCGACTTTCTCAAAACAAGCTTGCGTCAGCTCCGTGACTTACACTCTCGCAGAAAAATCACAAGAATAATTAACCACTTCGAATGCTATTATTTGTTTTCAAAAATTATACTCAAATTGCATGAAAGAAATTATATCAGATTAATGAAAATTATTAAGAATAAGAATCGGTTTCTAAATGTATCTAACATGATATTTGATTCTATTTTCTTCGAACACTACTTCCCTGTTCTGCTTTGTACCTGCAAGTTGTTCATATCACCATCAAAGCATCTATTAAACATGTAAATAATTCAAAATTATTAATTATTTTCATATACATGAGGACATGATAATTGTCTATTTAATTGTGATATTTGATTGCACCCTAATTCTATATCAAGAATCAATTATTTCAATTAACCCTCATTTTATTGAAAAAGATTCTTTCGAAAATTGTTTTAAAAATTCATCAACTTTATTGTAAGAGTGTCTCTTAACTTTCGTTTGGAAAACGTTTGCAATAAAATGGCGGTCCGTTTGCTCTCTTTCATGTACATGTTAACATGCATTTATTTATTTTTTATCCTGGTGTATTAAAAACACAAACAAATTAATAGAATTAATTAGAAAATCGATCATCAATCATGATTGTAACAACCAATTTAATACAAGTATCTACGAAGAAACGAAGGTAAGATTCCATTAAGGAGGGATTCAACACCAAGATTGCGGCGGCATTATTTGTTTTCTCACTTCCTAGGAAAAGTAGCGTCCTTACTCATTTAAAATATTTGATACCCTGATTGATATATAAATTTGAGTATGCTGATGAAGTTTGAATAATTTCCGACGTCATTTGAAGAAATTATAGCGATTTTCAAAATAGTGGACTTTGGGAGTTTTATCCATGAGCAAACCACAACGTCATTACTAAGTTATCGGGGAAAATGGCGTCACAAACTTTCGCATTCAAAATGCAATTAAAACATTAATACCAAACGTGTTGCATTGCAACATTGAATGTATAAAATAGAAAATTCAATTCTTATCATTGTGTATTCGATGACAAATTTACATAACAGGAAAGCTGATGTCACTTCATTGAAAATGGAAGAATTTGTAAGAAAAAAAAAGGAAAATATTAAGCTTCGTAAAATTTTTATCCCCAAATTTAGTTTTTCTCATTTAATCATGAACACACCTCTGGACATCGTTGATCATTCTGTTAGTTTTTGACAAAGATTCATCCACAGGATTCCTAATAATCAACTCTCAACTACAGTCATTTGGCTCGAATTTGCAATTTTTTTTAGCAACGGTGTCATCTTTTATTCAAGAATCCTGCCTTTGTTTATAACACAATTCAGTTCATCTTTTCCATATGTAAGGGAAATACATTTATGAATAATTTGGAAGTTAAATTAAAATTAATTTCCAATAGCTTTATGAGAAATGTAAGCCTATAGCCTACAGGTTATTGGTGTAGTTCGCGTTGTGTATTAATCAGTCATTTTCAAAAGTATAAACAGAAGTCCGAATAAAAGTTCTAAGTTTATTTAAATCGTAACATCTTAATCATAGCGGTATCAGAGCGCAACTTAAACTAAAAGTTACAAACTAAAAACTAAAACTGGTCGGCAAAACGATGCGCCGAGTATATATGTGGATGACTGAAAATTGCTAACACCCGCACGAAATAATAAGTTATTGGTTTTTTATTAAAAAGACATTTTGGAAATTAGATTCTTCCAAATACAGAACAATAATGGCTTTTACGGGGAGATTTCCAATTAGCTTTCAATTAACTCGTACGGAAAACAAAGACTAAAGCACTTGCAGGTGTGCAAATTACTACAGTGTTTTCAGCATCGTGGGAATCAAATTAAACAGATATCAGAGTTTACAAACTAGAATTAATTGTCTCAATATGAAGTTCAAACTTAAAGTCAAGAAATTAAGTTATAATGATTCCCCTTTTACTATAGAAAACTCAAGTTTGCAATTTCCATATACATGTAACTAATTAATATGAATAATTAATTAGCTTAATTATTGTGGGGGAGAGGCCATATGGTTACAATACTCCCCCACTTAAGAAAATAACCAAGATTCAAATTGTTTGGATTTCAACCAATCATGAACTATAAGATAACTTTCAATTATCATCCAAAACTTTATATGAATCCATTATAATACTTGGTTATTTTCTAAACGCATGGCCTTGACTCCACAATATGCAAAACTCAATGAAATATCGTCAGGTGTCATCTGAATACTGTAATTAAGATTAATTCGATAAATTAAAGCACATGAAGTAATAGTCATTTTCATGTCGAGTTCTTTTTTCACTGTTCTTTTAAGAGATTTTTTTTATCTAATTATCAATGTTCACTGTCAATGACCTACAAATGAAATACCTTTACCCAAGGCCAATACGTATCCTAAAATTCGATTATATAGCAAGCAATGTACAAAAGCAAATATCAATATTAAACATGAATAAGATGCATAATACATATGTATATACATTTACTCTGCTTTTTTCACTAAAACACAACACCGCTTTAATTCACTTCTTTATCTTCTCACGGCCGTTCTTCTTTGGTTTTGGTTCCGTACGTCTTATATTTCGTCTACGGTCCTTCTAGGAGTATAACGAATGATTCGGACCTCTTTGTCGTCTACTTGGTTTGGTATACCAATAATCATCGAATCGTTATCTGTTTCGTCTTCTTCCTCCACCCGGAATTTGGAGTTTATCTTCCATCTTGACCCTGCTTTGACGCATCTTGGTATTAATGACGTTACCAAGATCTTCCCGTAATCTGGATGACGCCATGCACCCAGAAAAGCGACGGGGTATTCAATGCTCTCATTCAAAGCGTCGATCAAGCAGGTCATTAAGTGCAAAATGTCCAATCTGGTTCTGCTGTCATCAATTTCGCTATGACATATTTCACCCTGTCATATAATCTGCGAAATAATGTTAATAGTGACGGGCTGGTTTGACATCCGGCCACACGGACAACATCGTGCACAGAGATACCTGACGTCACTGCTTCAGACTTCTTTTCTGCTACCGTCTGATTTGATTTAATGTCTTTGTGATAAACCTGTACGCTTATATGTCTCTCGTATCACAACAGGCGATTCCAATCACAAAGTTCATGGGTAGACTGCACATCTGGAACTTTACTGTTTTATCTCGTATCGTCGTCTTCTCCCAACGATAAAAGTATAAAGTCTGCATCATTATTACACTGATAAGTTTCACGTCATTGTCTCTAGTCACAGGTAGTTTTATGACACCGGATTTTCTCTGCACCTCTAATTGACCATAAATTTTGAATTTACAAAAATGATTTAGATGCCTGTACCAAAAGTGAATTCATGATTTCCAAAATGATATTTTTATGGATAGAGTTAATTTTGAAACAATTGTATATTCACTGACTTTATGCGAAATACAGGCTTTTGTATTTATTTTAGACAAATACAAAACTTAATTAATAAAAGAGAAAATATCTAACAATTGAAAACATTGTCTATGCATGTCGAAAGTCAAACGTTAATGTCTCGGCGTAGTGATTACTCGTTGATACTACACATCTGTAGCAGATAAGAAACTAGAGACCGTCAATGAAATTCCAACACTGAGAAAAAGGGGCAACAAAGGTCAAACTTATTAGCGCTCATTGACTGATGAGTGAGAAATGTAACATGAATACCCAAAATGAAGGCCAATTAAAACTACAAAGTGCAAAAAGCAGAGTACTAATGGGCTTAAATGAATAATCAAACACAAAAACATGCAAACTAAGGGTATACTGTTGCTACTATATACATCGCGATCGCGATAGACTCCAGATTAACTTTGACATGAAATTCCGATAAAACTTTGACCGATTTTTTTTTATTTACGACATTTGATTACCATTTCCTCCCTTTCTTGAAATAAAAAAAAATCAAGACCTCCAAAATGACAGCACAAAACATACATAAGATGATGAATACTACGATGGTGTCATATAATCCGAAAAAAATTACGTGCTCTCACATAGCACAAATTAAAAATGACAGGGTTGTATACACAACAAACCCGAACGAACTTTCTACGTTCCCAGAAATTTCTACTGGTGCCATTTTTCGGCGTTTCATCGCCATATACCGAGCAAATTCAACAGCTCATCACCTAACAAACTGGAATATATGGGTTCCATCGAAGTATCCTCTTAACTGTAATGTTCTATCATCTTGAAAAACCTTACAGAGACGGATACTCCCCCGTCTCTTACAACGGTCCCACGCCTATACCCCGGCGTTCTAGCGACATGACGGGACCCTGATCTAGACCCTTACTCAGCAGCGGAGAAAAACCAAAATTCTCAAAACGACCGAAGCCTAAATCTTTAATCAACCCAAAACTACGTGAATCACGACCGATTCCAAAAATCCGAAACCTTACTTCGATGTCTGTGTCCGTCATTTCTTATTGACAATCTTAGAGAGACAAAATCTGATTTCTTAAATGAAACTTTTTCGCTTAAAACTTTAAGAAATTAATAAAAATAACATTAAAAAGAATACATAGTCAATCAATCTGAGAGTACTTTGAGAAAGTAAATGTGCCCTACCTTTCTCACTCGTTTAAACCGTAGTGTTGATCCTCAAGTCGTTATACCCTGGTTCCGCGGCGTGCATCGTCTGCATTTACGGCAATTTTCACTGGTTCGTTTGGGACACGGCAGTAATCATATTTTTCCCTGATTCGTTTAGGTCACGGCATCAAATAACACCTTGTAATCATATTTTCCCTGGTTCGTTTAGGTCACGGCGCCAAATTTATAACTTGTAAGCCTATAGCCTACAGGTTATTGGTGTAGTTCGCGTTGTGTATTAATCAGTCATTTTCAAAAGTATAAACAGAAGTCCGAATAAAAGTTCTAAGTTTATTTAAATCGTAACATCTTAATCATAGCGGTATCAGAGCGCAACTTAAACTAAAAGTTACAAACTAAAAACTAAAACTGGTCGGCAAAACGATGCGCCGAGTATATATGTGGATGACTGAAAATTGCTAACACCTGCACGAAATAATAAGTTATTGGTTTTTTATTAAAAAGACATTTTGGAAATTAGATTCTTCCAAATACAGAACAATAATGGCTTTTACGGGGAGATTTCCAATTAGCTTTCAATTAACTCGTACGGAAAACAAAGACTAAAGCACTTGCAGGTGTGCAAATTACTACAGTGTTTTCAGCATCGTGGGAATCAAATTAAACAGATATCAGAGTTTACAAACTAGAATTAATTGTCTCAATATGAAGTTCAAACTTAAAGTCAAGAAATTAAGTTATAATGATTCCCCTTTTACTATAGAAAACTCAAGTTAGCAATTTCCATATACATGTAACTAATTAATATGAATAATTAATTAGCTTAATTATTGTGGGGGAGAGGCCATATGGTTACAGAAACGGAAGGATAATATGACGTCATAAATAAATTCACGGATACGTAGAAAAATGCATATTTCAAAGTCTCATAGAAAATTTTCCTGTGGATAGAATCAAACGTAAGTTTGTATGATGAAGATCAGACAAGAAATGAGTAATTTCTGAAATTTTGCGAAAAATTGAATTTGGCGTTAAAGTGTTCAATACCTCTTAAATGAATGTGGATAATTTGACATCTTCCTATTTTTTGTGATTACTCGGGCTTATCTGCAGTTCAAAAAGAAGGGAGGAGATCTCCAACAAGACCCCGTTGCAGCATCAACAGTAAAACACCAAAATACCCGATGCAAAGACACAAAAGACGAGTACAGCACGAGACGGAAAAGAGACACACGACATGTAAACATCAAACACAAAAGACTACACATAAACCGACGAGACCAATGGGTAACCGGTGCCGACTTTGGACGGCCATCTGTCACGCAAGTAGCAAATGGTGTGGTTATCCTGGATTACGTGCGCACAACCCTCTTACTTCTCCAATTACCCAGAGGTCTCGAAGAACGTACAATTGTGGTGTAAAACAACCTCCTCACTGTAAGATGACATCACACAAACAAGACCGCAAAACGCAGAGGCCCCATAGACACAGATAAATATGGAAACTGATATAAAAAGAGGGCATGCGTAATACAGTCCGTGCTCTGCCGGCTGTAGCGAGCTCATGTATGTAATCACCCGAGGAGTCCGACTGACATTCAGAGAGGACAGGTGGTTGGGGCCCTGCCTTCTCTAAAGAGGTTTGGACAGGGCCCGGCATGGAGTTCCGTCGTCACAGTCAGTCAGAGTGCAAGTCTCAAGGATGCGCTTGTACAAGACTGTAGATTGGTCAAGTACAAAGCCTAGTGTCCGTCTGGTGACATTAGGATCATACCCACGGTATAAAAGGCGTTTGATGATTCTGACGCATTTTCGATGGTTATGCTGCCTACCTTTGATCCTTTTTATTTTGTTTATCATATCACCATAAAAGACAGGTTGTGTAATACCAATAGTAATGTACTCGGTTGCATGTATAGATCCGAATTTTAAAAGAAGTTGACTGTAATTTTTGTAAAATTTCCAGAAAGTCTTAACTAGTTTATGAAAGCGGAAACATTGACCTAAAAGTTTTTTTGGTAATTTGTAAATTTCTACTGTGAAAATCAAAATATCAGTACATGCTCTAGCATACCGGATGAGCTGTGATATGTAAATGCCGTATGACGGTAATCTTGGAAAATCACCGTCAAGCCAAGGGAAATTTACTATGTTGAATCCAAAATCATCCCTTTTGTCATATACACTTGTATGAATCTTTCCGTTTACAATTTTGATATTTAGGTCCAAAAAGGGAGTTTCTGTATTTGAAAGGTTTGCCTTGTTAAGGGTTAATTCTTGTGGATAAATTTCATTCTTATATAATTCAAAAGCACGATTGTCAATGGTTAGAATATCATCCAGATACCTAGAAGTATTATTGAAACATTTCAGCTCATCAAATTTTCTTTGCTTTTGAAGATTTTGGATACATTCTTTTTCATAGGTGTATAAAGATGAATCTGCAACAAGAGGCGCACAGTTAGTACCCATAGGAATTCCTACAACCTGCTTGTATAGATCCTCACCAAATCTAACATAAATATTGTCCAAGAGGAAGGACAAGGCATTACACAGGTCACTACATGTCCATGATTTGTATGATTTGTAGTCTGTCGAGGAAAAGAAACCCTTCGATTCAGATGTACAAATGTAAGTTTTTCGCTCTCGATCAAAACACCATTTAATGAGATTAGATAATCGATAATTAATTTTGTCATGAGGAAGTGTGGTGTATATATTAGAGAAGTCGTATGAAGAAATCGTATTGGCTTTGAAATTTCCAGATTTCAAAGGTGCACATTAAGAATAAATAAATCAGCAGTCCCTCCATCTACGTTTCGGTATGCATAGGATTGGAAATAAGGTAGAGCTTGGGAAAATAAATTACAAATCAAAACATAGCTGTTGCTGGAAAAAAAAATAAACGTTAAAACGAATTTTAATTTGCAACCTTTTATGTGTGTGTTTTATTTTGTTCGCTTGTTTGTAAATTTGTTTGTATTTTTTACAATCTTTTTAAACAGGATGTTTCCTTTTAAAACTTTCAGTGAATTTAAGAAAGACCTTATTAGTAAAGATGATCTAAGGTTTCTGGATATCTGTGTAGTAGAATAAAATATTTCTTTATAAAGACCATGTATATTCCCCTTCTGTTCAAATCAGTACATACAACTATTTTGCCGTTGCAGTAGCCGATATTCACGAATTATGAGAGGAAGGGGGCGGATGGGTCGGGCTATTGCAAAATAAAAGGTAAGCGATTACAGGAGTCTTAAAAGTTTCGAGGTCTACGAATTGACGTCATCAGGTCACGCACCTGTGAAATCAGGTCACGTACCTGCACTGTACTTTAAACACACTTCTTTTAACACCAATAATAAGGTCATGTACCTGTATTTCACTTTAAGCCCCTAAATGTAACCATTGATGACCCTTTCACCCAATCAAACCCCCTGAGCTTGACCAGCTGTACCAGTGCGTTACAGGCCAGGTTGGTCGGGAACATTGAGTTCAAATAAGAAGACATCGCATGCATACCATGTGATATATCTAATGAAAGGTCTGGAAGAGTATTTTACAGCCCGGGGTGTTTCGGGATCATTGGTTACAAAAATAACAAAGCAATCGTAAGTATAACGTAAGTATAGTCCAGAAAGATTCATGGTCACTGAAGCATATCCTCCTTCCCCTCCTCCTCCGCCATCGCTACCACCACCACTATTACCTCCACCACCACTATCACATCCACCACCAGCACTTCTGACACTGCCATCACTGTCACCGCCGCCACAGTACATGTACAGATAAGGAATAGTTAATGTTAACAGATTCACTGAATAATAAACGAAAATGAATGAGGACCTATCGCAACAAATTGTGAATAAATGGCTAGATATGTATTAATTAACGTGAATGTAGGCATACAATAATTACTTATAGATTCCTCATAGTAAACGCTTGTCATTAACCATATGTTTATTCCGCATACTCTAACCATATTCCGCATTGCTATGTGTATGAATAATGACTATCGTTGGCGTATGGCGAATGACTAACGTGAAGTTTCTTTTTGTTATTTCTATCGTGAATCTTAAATTTATATTAATCCGGCTCCAAACAAAAATATATATTTGTCTATGAATTTAAATCAATGTTTACATGTAAACAACAAAGAATTGAACTGAAGAGGGAAATCATGATATTAAGAAAGAAAAAAAATATTGTTTAACCCATATCACTTTATCATTTTTAATAGACACAGTTTTTTTTTTCTTTTACTAAATTCATGTACTCCGGCACTGCATGCATGTAGTTCCTTAATTTTTTTTTTTTTTGGCCGCTTTCCTTTAACAAGTTAGTGATTAGCTTATAAAATAATAAATTGAAAAAAAAAACAACACAATTCTTTCTGGTTGGTAGCTTTTATAGATAGCGACGTCTTCTAGAGCCGCGAGCTGTTCGTGACACCAAAGATATATCGGCAGGTCATCTTAATTATGTCGCATTATCAAATGAGATATCGGCATGGTCCGATGTCAATACAAAATATTTCATTTAGATATACATAACACTATCGCTGCTAGATAATAAAAGAATGACAAAATATAATTAGTTTAAATAAAAAGGGAGGAGGGGGTGGGGCGAATCTAGATACTTTTTCCAGGGGGGGTGAAACCATCAGAGGGTCGAAAATTTACTTTTATGCCTCGTTTACACGGTTGCGCAATAAATTTATTTCGCAATTACCTTATTGCGCAACAAATTTGTTTCGCAATAAGCGTCTCTGCGTTCACACGAGACCGAAACTATTACGCAATAAAATGCCAATGCACATGCACAAGAATCATGAATTCATAAAAATTAATGTATAGCAGGAACCTTGGTGAAAATGTTCGAATAATATTCGTAAAGTCTAAAAGACTATTTTGAGAGAACATTCATTTATTTGTCATTTCAGACTAGAGCACGACGTCTTTCAATTGTGACGTCATTTTACAGGGATCCAGACTTATAGAAAAGCGAAAGGCGTTCGTTCTTATATAAACAAAAAATCGGAATATCTCAACATTAATAGAATCTTAGGAAGAAAGAGGTCGAATATTTATTTCGTAAGTATAACAATCTCTTTCTCTTGTCATGATGGTGCGCATGCGTCAGATTTATTGCGCAACAGTTTCGCTTAGCGTTTACACGGCAGAATTTGTTGCGCAATAAAGTTATTGCGAAACAAACAGAAAATTTATTGCGGAATAAATTTTGTCGTGTGAACGCAAAACAAATTTATTGCGCAACAAATTTACGTTTATTGCGCAATAAACTCTCCGTGTAAACGAGGCATTGAAAGAAGTAAAAAAGGAAAATATCGGCACAAATAAAAATACTTCTAGCTTAAATTGATGATAACATTGACAAATCGATTCTTTTTAAGGGATCAATGTAATTGATACTTCGACATTATTCTAAGCCCTGCCTTTGACCGATTTGGTCCATCTATACATGTATCACCAACATTGTGTGATCAAATCTACACTCCATATAGCTTAATACGTCAATCTACAAATGTAATGCTCTACCATGGCTATTTGATTTATCGATAGAAACATGAGCAACGATATTGCGTATATGTTTATTTTTATTTCATTTAGGGAAATTAATAATGTTATTTTTTTAATCTATTGATACAAGGGACGTATATAAAAAGTATACGTCCCTGTTAATAAATGTACATTATTGTTAACAAGATCATAATAGACAATTGGCACATTATCAAAGAAGGGAGGAAATCTCCAACAAGACCCCGTTGCAGCATCAACAGCAGAACAACAAAACACTCGATGCAAAAACACAAAAGACTACACATAAACCGACAAGACCAATGGGCAACCGTTGCCGACTTTGGACGGCCATTTATCACGCAAGTAGCAAATGGTGTGGTTATCCTGGATTACGTGCGCACAACCCTCTCACTTCTCCAATTATTAAGATCAAAGAAAAACTTCAGTTAGGCATGGTTCATTTGATATTCTGGGGGGGGGGGGGGGCTGGGGTTTTTTTTTTTGGAAAAAAAATATTGCTCTGAATTTTGATGAAAAAAACAAATTTGCTTATGGTGTAACAGAAAAAAATAATCTTGCTCTTACAAGTAACCTGAATTTGAAGAATAACCATAACATTCACTTAAAATTCCTGAAAAATTTTCTGCTCGATTCGCTCGCCGCAGTTTTTACTTTCTATGAAAAAATTGCTGCTCGTTTCGCTCGCCATACTTTTCTTCTCTAATGGCAACTTCATATTTGAAAATATCAAATGAATGCATTTGATTGAAACAATTAAAATGCTAATTACATTATCAATATAATTTATTACTATTAACATGATTAATAGATACATGTATCACCATAGTGTCTAATTTTATATACAAGGTTGGGAGGAGAACTTCAATAAGTATTTCACTAGTTTTCATTTCTACATGTAAAAACTTGCATCAGGACCTAGCTCTTACACGTTACATGACCTTATATACATTTTGTTTACTAAAAATTATATATCGCATATCGTAAAAATCTTTCATCTCTGAGACTCTAAGTTTAGAAGTGAATACAAGTTTTACATAAAAATAATGTTTGGAGTAATGTAAGTAGAAATAAAGAATTTCTATTGAAAAAAAGCACAAACATTCTTAATATTCACATCAATTGTTATAAAAAAAATCCTTGCTCCAACTTTGCAAGAAAAAAATAATTTTGCCCCGGTTCGGGGCGAAAAAAATAATCTTGCTCCGACAAAAAAACCAAGCGTTCCCCCCAGAATATCAAATGGACCGTGCCTTAGAAATTACTTGGAACACATATTTGTCCCTGAAATTAATTATGAGAATAGACTTGTGGTCCCAACTCCGTCAAACATCGACTTACTTGAACCAAGATCGGAAATACACATGTACGCTTTTTCACAGTCAAAACAAACCGGCAGAAAATCGAACATGTATACTACATGCACATGTATATATGATTTTATAAATGTGTCGATTGAAATGCATCTTGTACCTTGTTACGATATATTTTTTTACCATTTTTTTTATTTATACATATGGAGTTGTCTCCTTCTACGGACGCAGAAATTATTCTGCGGAAGCGAGGACTTAATTTCGATCAGTTGACTCTTTTGAAAACAACGATATTACCATTATAAAATGTTCGTCTGTGCATTGGTTCATGAATTAGTTTCTCTTTTTGTCATTTTCATACAAGCTTGCTTGCTTTTTTTTCAAACAAACGTACTAACGTGTCAAGTGAACACGCAATCAAAATATGTAGTAAAAGACAGTTCCAAAGACATCGGAGGAGAGGCCCGTATAAGGTCGTGTACGTGACTATAAACTTTCCTCTTTAAAGGCCGACGGGGGACTATATAAGGGGACAGGTAAATTTTCTGCCATTTCCTCACTGGCCGCTATAGGGTTAACATCTCTTATTGATATCTGATTGGTTCCCTATAATCCTTTTACCCCTATCAATTTTTGATTGACAGCTTAAAACAGACGAGACTCGGGTATCTCATTACCATAACAAAGGATTACCTGTCGGTTTGTCTTTGATGTAACACGCCGCTCGCAGACGGCGTTGTCTTCAAAGACGGTATGCCACACCTATCATGCTTATGTCACTCAGGTATAACTATTAACGACCGGGTGGTTCCCAGCGTCGGCCTTTAATTGAATTTAATTACCATACTTTAAGGCGCTAGATTCCTATATAAGAAAATTAAAACCACATCTTTAAACTCCCGTTTCTCTTTTCTTTACTCTCTCCTTAAGGCACGACAGCATCCATGTTTAAACACCACCATTCCCTCTTTGCCGCCTCAATATCGTAACTTTCAACACGATTTCAGCATAAAGCTACATATCATTATTTTCTACAGATATTTTTCTTGACGGTCGTAACCTTTTTATCATTGATTTTACTTGCATTTAGCCGCAATCAATCCAAATACATGAAATGGAGTCGAAACCTACACTTCACGTTATTCTTAGCAAGAGCAGTCTGTTAGTTCGAGTTGTCATCCTTGCCACTAACTAAAGTGTAGGTTTCGACTCAATGTAATGTTAAATATGGATAATGACCATATCCCTGTATACAGCACAAAATCGATAATTCAGAAAAAATCAGAAACCGAAGGCATACAAAATCAGGACAAAACAGGATCCAAAGCAAACAAACAAAAACCTCAAGCACATAAAAAGAAGCAAACTCCCGATATTGGTGTTAGACCATGGGAGCTGTCATGCCTTGTAAAAGGATAAAGAGAAGAGAAAGGACGTGTTAGATGGGTTATAATTTTCTCTTTAGGAATCTGGTGCCTGTGACTTTGATAATTTGATGCCACTGGGGCAGGTATTTAACATACATTATCTTTCTTTGAACTTTCGTGCATATATAATGTGTATGCGAGATTGAGGATTTTTTAAGATACTCCTTTTCGTACTTACTTCCTTACTGTATTCGCGATTCTCATGTCGTCTCGAAGTACCGTCTTCTGCGTGCGCAGCGAGAAATAGTTCCAGATTGTGTCAGCAGTTTCTCGACATCGAAACTTGCGTGTGGTAAATTTATATCAGAATCGATAATTTTGATAGAATAAATAAACGATTAGTTGAGATTTTGAAGCTGAAATTTGAACTTTTTTTAAAATTGTTATCGACTTGGGACTACTTTTTATCTGGGCTCTATCGAGGTAACATGTTCCGCCAAACGTTTGACATTCATGCTAGCACGTTCTGTGATTAGCTTGCAAGGTAAACTAAATATGTATTGATACAATTCTGAATTTTTCAATGCGTATTATATTGTAATGCTGACAGAGTACTGCTATGTTCTCATCAGATGCGAAAACACCTTTAAAAGGCCGAACTCTAAGCTCCGCCTTTTACCGATTCGGGTCAGCTGTCAATCATTATCTCACGGACTTCAGACTGTTCAGAAGTATGGATATTTCATAGCTAATTGAATTTGATGCGTATTATCGCTATTTTGTAAAAGATATGTTTTTTTTCAATTCAGGAAAACTTTATTTTTATTAATACGTTATTGTTTACAAGGTAGAAAGTAGATCAGAGAAAAACTTCAGTTTAAAATTTATTATTAGAAAAGATTTTTGGCCCCCAACGACCACTGATTCAACATCGGAATTATGCATTTTCACCGTCAAAAGAAACCGGCCTTTATCGAAAAATAAAGTGCAATATTTCAATATCCATCGGCAGAATAGAAAGAGGTCGTGATGGTGGTCATGCTGGTTCTTGAAGCGACCATCTACTTCATCAATATCTTTTGGTCATAGTGAGTCCAATCAGACTGTTTCGTTTTCTGTCATGCCGACTGATGTTGTATGGCAAGGTAAAATCATTCGAATTCCCATTGAAACTGTTGTGAACATTGGAGAAAAACAAGTACCCATAATGAGACAATGTGGGAGATTCAGCAAACAACACCTGTCGGCATGACAGAAAACGAAACAGTCTGCTTGCATTCGGTTATTCACACCAACCAAAAAAAAAATCAGCCGTTGATGTGAAGTTTGTCTACTTTAAGATACGCCTTCTTTTGCTATCTTTTAGCGGTCTTAAGAGCCATTCTCTGTAAGAATCAAAATATGCTGGAAATCGCATGTCTCAGATTTTCATAATTTTCATCGTCATAGGCAAGTTTGACCCCCTGACCATGAAAATGATAATCCTTTTGGAATTTTACCAGCCGTTGCCATGGTAACCAGGCATCTTGTTTTTGGCTAGAAATGAAGCTTGAAATAGTGTAAAATTTGCCATATTCAGGTATTATTTGAATAGTAAAAACCTGGAATTGGCAAAATTGTTTACATATCATGATAAACAATTTACCTAGATCTTTTATAAAAAATATAAACTTTTTTTTTCAATTTTTTGGGGAAACCACATATTTTAGAAGATAAAGTTACCATATTTTGACCTTTTACAGAAATTCAAAAATTCACATATTTTGGTATAGCATAGGAAAAAATCCCAACATTGAAAAAATGTGAAAACTAAGTCAAATCAATTAGTGATCATTCATAGTCAAAATATAAAAAATCAAGAATTGTATTTTTTGTTTAAAGAAAATAAATCAAGTTTGAAAATGGTTACCATAGCAACATCACAGTTTTTCGTTATTTCTATTTTGTTGCAAGAATCTGGCATCATACAAGACGAAACCAAGCAAATATGGTACTGGATAGAAGAGTGCAATTTCTGAACTATTTAAATGCCCAAAAGGTCGGTATTTAGTAATTGGTTGCCATGGCAACCAAACAATAGGCATCTAAGAACCAGTATCTTAAGCATTTTTTTCGGAATTTTTAGAATTTCATGATGATATAAATTGCCTTTTACGGATATTTACTGAATATCTCTCAATCAGCTGATCAATTGGTATAACTTCAACACTTGTGATTTGTTTTATTGCAAAAAAACTTGAATAAAATTATCCATGGCAATGGACCTTTCCAGCACTACAACTAAAAGAACAAAACACGAAAATGAGATGTTTCTCAATGGTTTTCTCAATTTTCTTGGTGAAGCTGAACACACTCTCTATTTTAATGACAAAGAAATAGTTTTTTGTAGAAGTAGTCAGTATTTTGTTTATGGTTGTCATGGCAACGTTGGTATATCCAGAGACTAGAATAACAAAATTTAAGCAATTTTTTTTATTATATTTCGTTTTATGTTGATATAAATTTACTTTCAGGGATATTTATTTACTATATCTTAACCAGCTAAGCAATTTCTTCAAAATTTCCTCAAAATGATTCATTTCTTATTCATTTACTTTAGAAAAGCCTTATAAATTCTCCTTAGCAACGGATTATTTCATCAATATATCCAGAGAAAAAAACCTCAAAATCATGAGATATTTCTAGATTTTTTAAAATTTTGTCTATAAAGCTGAGCACACTTTCCTTTTTATTTGAACACCCCCCCCCCGAATTGTGGTACGAAAGAAGTCAATATTTTGTCTGTGGTTGCCATGACAACTATATATCTGGAAGATAGAGAAACATCATTGTAGCGTTTTTCATCGTTTTTAGAGTTTCATACTTATATAAATTCACTTAAGTTAAGTTTTTTACCTTACTTTACCAGCGTAGCAATGCCTTTAAATGAGTTCATTACTGAATTTGTTAGATTGACGCATCTTATAGAATTTTCCATAGCAACGGAGGATAGCAACACTTTATCAAAACTGTCAAAGAATTTGATGTATTTGTCAATTGTACTCTCAGTTTTGTCAAAAAAAGATGTACTGTAACACAGTTTGAACGTTTTACATATAAAAACATAAGTAGGATCAAGAAGATGTTCATATTTTCTAACGGGTTGCTATAACAACTCTCTTTTTTATTCATTTAATAAAAGCAAAAGTCTCATATTCTGAGCATTTTGTTCATCATTTTAAGGGTTTTACATAAATTCGTATTCACTTTCAGGGAAGTTCATCGTCGCTTGTTCACCAGATGTGCAATTCCTTCAAATTAATTATTTTTGAACCGGTTCAAATGAGAAACCTAAAAGAATTCTCCATCGCAACAGATCATGATATAGAATGAAATGAAATACTTGATAATTTATTATCAATGACTTCGATTTATTTCTTAACATTACTACAAATAATCTCCCTTTTTCATAAAATAAAACAATAGAATGACATGCAAGTGGTCAACTGATGGCATAAGGTTGCTTTGGTAACCATATAATTTGAAGATAAAGTCATATGCATTTAGCAATTTGTCATCATTATTTCAAGGTCTCTTGTCGATTTTAATTTTTTTTTTCTAAATGTTTATTGCATCTTTCAACACCACTCCAAATCCTGAATTTGAACAGTTCAAAGCAACACTTTATATATAAATCTGGAAAATTTCAAAGAAAATGATATATTTCTAAATTGTTTTCTTACTTTGGTAAACAAATCTTTATGTAATTTCTTTTTAGCTCCTCTGAACCAAAGGCTCAAAAGAAGTTTTGTCACACCTCATTGTCCGTCGGTCCGTTAACTCTTGACATATCTTACTTCTCCTCTAAAAACCGCTCAGAGGTTTTTGATAAAAATTGGTATGCATAGGGTACCAAGTTTATTCATTTAGGTCCAATCCTTTCAGGAGTGATTCCTGAATCAGATGTATTTCTAATGCTACCCCTCGCCTTAAGTTTTCATCTCCAGAAGTGCTGCATATTTTTTAAAAATGAGATGTCGGAAACGTGTCAGACAATCAGTGCCCTAAGAACCATCACAAAAACACAAACTTTGGTACAGAACCTTGAGTACCATCCTCAGAAACCCAGGCTCAATTGAATTTACACGTTTGAGGATACTTGAGTACTTGCTTCCTATAAGGTTGCATTTAATTATGTGTAATTGTTGTAGATGAGTCACTCAATAAGAGCTCTTGGTGACCAAAATTTGTTGACAAGTTTGTATAAAAACACACATGGTAGCTTCACACAAGGATCCTGTAGCATCATATCCCACCCTACCTGCTACGTTTTTCGGTACATTTTAGGACATAATAACGTTGTTCTTTGTTCGCTTTGGTTCTTGTTTTATCCTGATTGTATATGCCTTCGAATTATGATTTTCTGAATTATCGATTTTGTACTGTGTATTGGGATATGGTCATTATCCATATTTGTCACTTTCACACTCTTTGGCAATATTACACAAGTGGGTCCTGTAGCATAATATCCCACCCATCCTGCTACGTTTTTCGGTACATTTTTGGACATAATAACTTTCACACTCTTTGGCAGACTGAGTATTACTGACGAGGGTTGAGTACTCGAAACGTGCATGTCTGGTCCATGTTGTAAATTTTTCTGTTGTTAAATGATGCGATTGGATTTAAAGACGTTTAACATTGTGTTCGTTTCTATGGCAACATGACCTTAAATCCCATTTTCTTATCATATACCCATCATATACCCATCAAGACAGAAGTGCAATTGGAAAATACTAACAGAATTTTGAAATCATTATATCAAAATTAGCTAATTATGTTGTCATGGTAACCAGCCTTTTTTTTACAATATCAGACACTATTAGTGAGCTTATTTAAAATTTTATGTCCAAATATTTAGGATGCATAAAAAATCTTCCATTAATGTCGTATATAGACCAAATTATAGAGCTTCAAATTAGCTCAATTTTGCCATGGTAGCCAAATGACCTAGAAATACAATTTTGGTCGAATTTCCTTTTTACATTGGTCCCTACATAGGGTTTTTCAAAAAAAAATCAGTGTTGAGTTCTTTTGATTGTTGCTTGGAAATTGAGGTAAAACTTAAACATATCAGCATAAAACTTAAGAAACGATAAAATTTGCTGAAATAATGTTATTCTATCTTCATGATATTCATGATATATAGTTGTCATGGCAATCAAGAATCAAATACTGACTTCTTTTTTTAACCACAATTTATGTTTTCTTTTGAATAGAGACAAGAAAGTTTGCTAAACTTCTTCATTAGTAGAATAATGAAAACAATTGATAAATATCTTATATTTTGGAGTTTTCCTAGGTGTAGTGTTACAATAAATCATTGCTATGGAGAATTTCTACGGCTTTTTCGAGAAAACCAGTCAAAAATGTATCAGTTTGACAGAAACTTGAAGAAATTGCCTAGCTGGCTGAGATTTCACAGCACGAAAAGCCGAGTTTCCATGTTTTGGAAACCACGTGGAAACTGCATGGAAACCTGAGGTTGACAGTTTCCCAGTGGTTTCCAAGGCATGGAAACCTGGATCAGGTTTCCACGTAGTTTCCACCGGGTTTCCATTTTGGAAACTTGGTTGAGTGGTTTCCATTAGGTTTCCATTTTGTAAACTACTAGTCAAAATTAAAGAAGCAATATTATTCAATTATTTTTTACTTTGATTTTGGGGAAGTTGACGGATCCGGCCCATAATCGACATGCGGACGGCCTTCGATATCTCAGGTGCTATGCAAATTCACTAGCTCCGTACGGCGACTTTACATACATACCAAAACGGCACGGTGGATTATTTATTTATTTATTTATATCTATTTATGTACAACACATTCGTTTGTTATACAAACACAATTGTGATTAATTAATTTTTTTTATTTATTTATCTATCTATTTATCTATCTATTCATTTTTATTATCTATCTACTTATTTATCTATCTATTCACGCAATTTTTTTTTCTTCTACTAATTATAAACAATAATATATCAACTATAATATATAACTTATATTAGAAAAGACTGTTTGTTCTAATTTATTATTTTTTGTAGTATTTATAATAATACATTTCTAGAAAAAAAAAACTTTATAAAATTAATATGCAAAATGTTTTTATTCATAAATTCCATTGAGCATTTATCCTCTAAAGCCAGCGGAGTGATATACTGTGGTTTTCATTTCAAGTATATACACAGACACCGGTTATGTAATGTTTGACCCCATGCAAATTGCATGTCAATTGGAATTCAGTTCTATAGTCGGGGGCGGTGCGACGCTGTGACAAGTACACAGTTGATGCATGCAATCGCGGCATGTTACTAACGTTTGACCCCATGCAAATTGCATGTCAATTGGAATTCAGTTCTAAAGTTGGGGGCGGTGCGACACTGTGACAAGTACACGGTTAATTACTGCATGACGCAGCATGTTAGTTTGTAACGCCGCTAGGAAATATCTTCCATGGAGAGAGAGAGAGAGAGAGAGAGAGAGAATTTTCGTCATGTTTATAATTTTAATAAAATTCGAAAAATCAGCTTGAATGTACTTTACACAAATATACGTACTCAGTCATGCATCTATTAAAAAATCTGACGTTATACGTACATGACGTATGTACATATATATATATTTATATATACGTTTCAACATTGTGTAATGGTGTTTAATGAGTTAATAAAGCCTAGAAAAGGCTAGACTAGGCAGTGGTGGATCCAGTGCCCCCTTTACTGGGGGACAATTAAGGGGCTAATTTTGTCGATTTAAAAGGAAAACGTCTTATTTTTGGAAAATTGTGGGTCAGTGCTGGGGCGGACGCCCATCCCCTCCCCCCCCCCCCCGAATTTGCCATTGCTAAAAGGACTGAAGTTCATACTGAAGCTCATACTGCCAGCGAGAGAGAGAGAGAGAGAGAGGGGGGGGGGGGGGGTCGAGCGGAGTTTCACACAGAGCGTAAATGACTCGACATGCAGGTAACGAAATATTCCAAATAAGTCCCATCTCATATATATATATATACATATACATTATAGTGAACATGTACATTGTACATCGTGCAGAATTTAACGAATTGAATGAGAATTAAGCCGGCTCATATATGCATAAAGTGAAAAAAAGGCAATAAAAAGACTCAAAGGAAACATATTAGAAATATGGTTATTTCCTAGTATCTCATTCAAACTGAATATAGATAATAGAGTATAATTTAAGATCAATGTAAGTATGTTTGTCTGTTCTTTGCATTGTGACCCGCTTATAGATCTGCATACTAGTATCTTTACAAAATGAAAAAAAAAAACTAACAATAATAAAGATAAAACGATTCATAACAATTAACATAAGAATTTCTTTTTTAAAAATCGATTTTGAAAGAAATAAGGCACGGTCCATTTGATATTCGGGGTGGGGGAGGGGGGGGGGGCTTGGGGTTTTTGTCAGAGCAAGATCATTTTCGCCTCGGCCCGGAGCAATTTTTTTTTCTCGCAGAATTGGAGCAAGAAAAATTTTTCAGACATATGGTGTGCAATATATTAAGATTAGAATGTTTGTGTTTTATTGATAGAGCCGGGATTTTTTGGGGAATTTTAAGCAAAATTTTTTTAGTAATTGTAAGAACAAGATTTTTTTCTGACACACCATAAGCAAATTGATTTTTTTTTCATCAAAATTCAGAGCAACATTATTTTTTTCGAAAAAAAACCCAAGCCCCCCCCCCCCCCCCCCCGGTAATCAAATGGACCGTTCCTAGTGCAATTTAAAAATCAATTAATCTACATTGATTAGCTTTTATTGTCATGGTACAACATGGGAGGATCCAGGATTTTGGAGGATCGAGATTTTTTTTCTGGATGTCTGGCATCCTCTATATACCTCTGTTTTTCAGTTTATTTACAAAGGTGTAATGCATTATAAGGGGCATCAATTGAAATTGATAATAAATTATTATGTATTTGATAAAATCTGGCAAGCGTAAGTGAGCCCAGGAATATATTGAAATGCTCACCATTAAAAACTTTTAAATTAGAATGAAAGATTTTCAATACAAATTCACGTTATTTTTCAAATATTATGACAACAAAAGGGGAATCGTGTTAATCTTATTTGAAAATTAAAATATTTATATATATGAACTTTATCAAAATTCCAGGGGGAGGGGTCGGATCCCCCGACACCCCCCCCCCCCGACCCTCTGGATACGCGCTTGTACAAAGCAAATAAAAAGTTTCCATACTTCTTTGAATGAAATATCAGAGAGTCAGTCTTCCCAGACTGCTTGATGCCAGATGGTGTTCTTTAATTTTTCCAAGGTTAAAAGAGATAAAACTTTCGAACATTACATGAATTATATGTGAAAATAAAATAATCATATTAAAATCTACCAAGAATTTCAGTGATGATTAACAGAAAAAAAAAATTAATCGTTCAGGATGATTTTGCGGGCTCAGAATTTCAAAATAAATTTTGACCAATCAGAAGCGAGCATTTATTTTTGAGCAGAGGAAACGCTGGAGCGGCCTGTTCACCAAAATTCTACACATAAACTAAAGAAAATACGCATTCGATTGCAATGGATAGGTAAGATGAGAATGTCAATGGTGAAAATTAAGTATTGTATAGTATTTGCTTCTTTTTAACAGATGTATGTATGTCAATAATGCTGGCTTGGCCCGGCCCACGCGTTGCATTGTTTTCAGAATTTTGTCCAGTGTCTGTTCGAACCAGAAATTTGTAACGTTGCCGTTATTTAACCTTTTCTTACAAGATTTTATTCACATTTCTTAGTTACTGTTAAATGAATTTGATTTGAATCTGCAATTGACCACTTTCCAGTTCCGCGCCACCTAGCGGCGAAGTGCTGAAAACAGGGTGTCATGGCCGTATAGACGGGCAAAGGCATCTGCCGCTTCGTTTATTGATGTGTTAATTTCAGGCAGATAGTTCTCTTCTATCTTGCTAATTATCGATTTTATATGCTAAGATAATCGTTTTAATATGTCTTGATATATTCATGTCATATAAATGTTATGCTTTTGACAAATTTTAATCATTAGTAGCAAAAATTAATCATGTAAAACGGGGCAGTTTCGATATGTTATGGAAGTTATTTGCTGTCGATTATTTCAAAATATGAGACAAAAAATCATTCATTTGATTAATATAAATGTCAGTTCTTATTACCGACTCCTATATTATACACGTGCACCCCGTATATATACAAAACCAGTCAGTTATAACAGGTGTCATTCAGGTAGATATAGGCGCCTACCTGTGTGGAGTCAGCCTGCGTACATGCATGCTGACACAATTTCTGGAATGGTCAGAAAAAAATACTAGTACATGTATAAAAATATGTTATTATATTTGTTTTAGAGCGTTTGTGTGTTTATATAAAATTTATATTCTTTTTTTTTTTCGACAAAAACCACGAGAAACACGTACCTTTGAGTTTCGACTTTCTTTATTAATATTATTCAGTGCAACACGGGGCATTGAGTTTTATACGCAATCCTACCTTCCCCTCTTTCCTCAACAGAATTTAATTTTCATCTATAATCATTCTTATCAAATTTGAAGATGTAAGGAGATTGCTAAGAAAAGAAAGAGAGGCGATATAAACATCATCTATCACATTTAAAATAAACGGGCCAAATGAAAAGATGGTCCAGCATTTTTCCCCCAAAACTATTTATTTTTCGAACTATAATTTGAACAAGGAATCTTAAAATATTCATTTATATACCATGATCATCATTCCGTATTTTTAGAAAAAAAACAGTGTTAGATTCTCCATTGTTAGTCCCCTATCGGCAACACCAAAGGGGTTTCTTAGTCTTTTTAATTGGTGTGTGTTGTGGGGGAGGGGGGCTCTTACGCATTTAAAAAGAAATTCTTACTTCACTATTTTTTTTCACAGATGTTTCAACCTTATTTCCATATTGACTCGTTCTTTGTATGTCTTCTTCTTTCATCCATTTATTAAACCTTCTTTGATTCCTTGAGATTTAAAAAAGAGCTTTTTGAATATGACATTTTTTTTAGCTAAGATCTTTGAATCAAAATATATTATCGGATGGAAAAAAAATTGTATCAATTTGAAAAAGGAAGAGAAAAAAAGACGAAATAAATAAAAACAAGATGAGGAAAAAGATAATAATTACCGTAAAACTCTTCCATGTGAACAGGGTGCAATGAGAACGTACACTACACATGTACGCTGACCGCAGTCCGTGTACATGCAGCAAGTATATAATAAGTTAACATATTTAAAAAGTTTACCTATCTAAGTATATTTTTAAATGAAATTTTCTCTGTGAAATTAAGAAGATTGAATTTATTATGAAGATATTCTTATTGTCCCTCTCCATATATCTTATTTGAAATGGCCGCATGGCCATATCACGCTCTGATGATTTTCACACCTGGCAGGTAATGAATATACGTACCCTGCACGGTTGATTGACATGTGTGTACTTGTCAAAACAACGATTTGCTAATTGGATTGATACTTTTTAAGAAAATGGATTAGCGCAATGGACGTACAAAAATGAATACGAAGAAAACCAACGATAATTTGTGATTCATACCACGGAAAAGCTGGTTTTAAATTTACAAATAGATGTTTAAATATGCAGAAAAAAATCATTTATAGCATCTTTTTCTTTCAGCAAACATCTATTAATAATAATAAAACTAATTAGTCGGGCAATTTAAAAGACAAATAAGAAATTTCCATCAAAATACGTTAACTGATATATAACGCGATTGAGGCGTGATGCCCGTCTATACGGCCATGACACCCTGTTTTCAGCACTTCGCCGCTAGGTGGCGCGGAACTGGAAAGTGGTCAATTCAAATCCCATTATTTATGGTCAGATGGACAGTGATGAGCTGCCCCCCCCCCCCCCCCCCCCCCCCCCTGATAATCATGTTCAGAGTTATTCTGTTGTCAATTGTATTGTTTTACAGTTCTATCGAATGTGTAATATGAACTCATGGAAAAGCCATCTATGAGGACGAAGTCAAAACACTGTTATTATAACCCACCCCCCCCCCCCACCCCCCTCCCCCGCAAAGGAAGTTTTGGGGGTACATTTTGTATATAGGAAAGGCAGTGGCTCCGGATACGAACGTGCATATCTTTAGACCTATGTCTCGGCGTATGAACATGTGTCCGATTGGTCTGTAACTGTCACATGACTCGGGTCATGTGTCCATAACAAAATAAAAAAGATGATTTTTGTAACCATATCAAGTTATACGAGTTTATTCTGCATTATCTGTTATTTAGCAACCGGGACAAGAGGCTATTTTCTATGCTCTCAATCATAATAGTGATCACTGATCAGTTATAGACACGCACTTGTCAGCTGTTGTGTGCATGTACTGACGTTCCGTCGCTCCAGTGGAATTTGAAGTTTTTGAAAGTTTTGAGATGATAACAAATACATACATGTAGCTGAAACTCTGTGCTTTTTACTTAATTAACTTTTCAGAATATGTCACATAAAAGATACAATTTGAACACAAGATTCATTGGAAAAAAAACGAACCAAATTGAAAGATATATGCATTTGTGTTCGTACGCCAAGACATAGGTCTGAAGATACGAACGTTCGTATCCAGAGTCACTGCCTATAGGAAATTAGGAATCACCCTATCCGTCCATCTGTCTGTCTGCCATCCAGTTAAGAAGTTTCGAAAGCAGATTTCTTTTATAATGTTAATGGTAGGCCTTTCTTATTTCATATACACATTCACCATAAAGAGTACTACATTTTGATAACCATGACTTTTGACCCTGTGACCTTGACCTTCAGCCTATACAACATTTTATGTTAAGAAGTTTTGAAAGCAGATTTCTTTTACACTATTAATGGTAGGACTTTCATATTTCATACTCACAATCACCATTAAGAGTGCTACATTTTGGTACCATGACTTTTAACCCTGTGACCTTCACCTTCACCCTATACAGCATTTTATGTTAAGGTGTTTTGAAAGCAGATTTCTTTTATACTATTAATAGTAGGACATTCATATCACATACACACATTCACTATTAAAAGTTCTACATTTTGTAGGGCTGTCACGATATGCTAAGCTCACGATACGATACGTATCACGATATTTACTCACGAGGCCACAATTAAAAAATTGTTTGTTTCCCCTCTCCCCGGGTCTGTTTTTTCCAAGTGACCCGGCAGGCGGGTACTTTTCTTTTTTTTTTGCTGCCAGAACTACATGTACATGTAACAAATATGTTTAAAGTCGTTTGAATCCAAAATGCACATTACTGGACTCCTTACAAGTTACAGCTGCGCAGTCACACTCTGTGTTTCTAATTGATACGATAAAGACTAAGAGCTGGCAGCCGGCGATTTCTCGCCTAGCTCTGTACTTCTGGAAAAATCGCCGCCTGCTTTCCGTAAAAAATATCTGTCATGTCTCAATTTCTATCGCTGGTTAAGTATGAAATTTCTATTTATTATATTGAACATGTTCAAAAGAAAATCACGTTGTCCTGTAAAACCTACTCTATATAAACAAGATTGACCCAAGATACACGATAAATATTTCCGCAACAGGTGCATCAAGTGTTTCAGCGCGGCTAAACGGGTCATTTTACGGCAACGTCAAATCTGCGAGAATAAGATGCACTACAGAACGATTACATCTCGACTTTTTTACGACTTGTAAATATTGAATTTGTATAGATATTGACCACAATGACCGGCGTTTTCCAGTGCATGATAAAGATATACTTTTCTTTCTCGGTCTGTTTATTGTATGTAAACAGCGAAAGTGAAAAATAATTATACGAACAACATCAATTGTAATATTGAGTCTATTGATAATGACGTTCACGATGCAAGAAGTTAGCACGGACCGCCGACAAGCGCTAGAGAAACGTAGGTTAATCATAACCGAATACGTACAGTACTATGATCAGGTACTAGTAGTAGTTTTCTTATTCACTCGTTTTTATGCATTTAGATAATTATGCCTGAATTTTGGTCTCTCTCAGTGGACCCTTCCAAATAAGGGATGGGTCTTAAGAGCGTTCAAACACCTATCCGTGAAACGAGATTTCACATGTTGAGGAATTAGATTGGGCACATGCGTATACTACACATGTAAAGCACTCGCAGAATTCGAAAGGCACATGCTTCTTTGAAATTTTACATCCGTAGACCGAGCGCTCGTCTATCATGTTCTCAAAAAACTTTGGGAGGATATTTACAAGAGAGAGACATAATTATCAATGTACCAAATAATACGTAATTTATGACTGACGGTTCAAAGCCAACGGGAATTGGAAAACGGGGGGGGGGGGGGGGGGGGGGTTACGGCAAGATTTCTTGTAATCATGCAGGAATAAGAAAGCTAATCAGTTGATTTACAATTCTATTTGGATGGAATATTGTAATGTTGAAACTGAAAATGGACATGGCCGTGATTCGATTTCTTGACCAAAAAAAAAAAAGAATAAAAAATAATATCGGACTTTTTGGCTATAAAAAAATCTGACCCGGCAGCGTTTTTCCTGACCCGGTCGGGGCGAGGGGAAACAAACAATTTTTTAATTATGGCCCGATAGGATTCGTATCACGATACATCATTTTTAATGTAGACATGTAGGCATTTCTGCAATCCGTCCGATATTTTAATAAAACAAGCTCAACAACAACAAATTAAGATCATTCATAACTTGAATGCTTTGAGAATTATTATATTGACTAGAAACACAGTGATTGGAAATCTATGGGTCCTGGGCGCAGGTTGCAGAGGCATATTAATTCCCTGAACTTTTACTCTCTTATTTAGCTGATTTAATTTAATTTTTCAATTTTTCTTTCAGTATACCTGGTGTAGCCTTGACATTACTTTCTTATCCAAGCATGTGTACACTGCACAATTAGAGGCCATCTACGACATCTTAACTGTATATCTGATGCTGAATGTGGAAAAGAATGATGTACATATTCAAAAGATGTAGAGTACTGTAACCAAAAGTTGCCATGGACATGGATCAAGGATTGGTATGACTTAAAGTTATATAAACATGTATTATATTAACAATTGTGATACATTACATATATCATCATGTCCTGTAATTGGCCGGAATGCGAAGCAAAATCCCGTCTATGAAATGGCGAAGTCCGTCTGTCTGTCCGTCAGTGCGTCAACATTTTGGTTAAAGTGTTGCGTTGAAGTCGGTTGAGAGAAAACTGTTAGGAGGAGCAACTTGAAACTTGATGTGGTGATACGAAACAAACACAGTAACAAAATTTGACCTGGTGACCTTGACCTTGGAGTTTGACCTACTTTTGAAAAACTTTATCCTTCGCCATAGCTTTTGAATGGTAAGTGATAGGGCTTTCATATTTCACCTGTGTATATCTTGTGAAAAGGCCTTTCCGTGGATACCAAAAAAATTGACCTAGTGACCTTGATCTTAGAGTTTGACCTACTTTTGAAAAACATTAACCTTGGCCATAGCTTTTGAATGGTAAGTGATAGGGCTTTCATATTTCACTTGTGTATTTCTTGTGAAAAGGCCTTTCCATGGATACCAAAATATTTGACCTAGTGACCTTGACCTTGGAGATTGACCTACTTTTGAAAAACTTTAACCTTGGCCATAGCTTTTGAATGGTAAGTGATAGGGCTTTCATATTTCACTTGTGTATTTCTTGTGAAAAGGCCTTTCCATTGATACAAAAAAAAATGACCTAGTGACGTTGACCTTGGAGTTTGACCTTCTTTTGAAAAACTTTAACCTTGGCCATAACTTTTGAATGGTAAATGATAGGGCTTTTATATTTCACATATGTATTCCTTATCACAAGACCTCACCATGGATACCAAAAGTTTTGACCTTGTGACCTTGACCTTGGAGATTGACCTACTTTTAAAAATCCTACTTTTAAAAATTATAAATCTGGGCTATATCTCATGAACTATAGAGGCTATGGCTTTAAAATTCCACATGCAGAATCTTCATTACCAGACCCTTTATTTGATATCATGAGTTTTAACCTAGTGACCTTGACATTGACCTTTGACGTACTTTTGAACTATAAGAGGTAGGGTTTTGATATTTCACATAGATTCCTCATGACCAGAACTTCAATTTTATATCATGACTTTTGACCTAGTGACCTTGACATTGACCTACTTTTAAATTATAAGAGGTAGGATTTTGATATTTCAGTTGTAGAATCCTCATGACCACACCTTTCATTTGATATCATGACTTTTGATAAAATGACCTTGACATTGACCTACTTTTGAACTTTAAGGGGAAATGCTTTGATATTTTACATTTAGATTACTTATGACCATAGCTTTTTTCATTGCACAATAATATTAATGACCTTTGATCTTCTGTCTGTGCAAAAATGTATACATCATCTAATACAAACACTTCGCAATCCGGCCTTACCGCCTTTAGCGGTTTATGGTTTATTTTGTGAAATATCTTAAATACTTAAATGTCTTTATTTGAAATCAAATCTTGTAAATTGTGTGTCGTTATTTTGGACTTAGAACAAAAAATCATCGGACATTTTGTCTGGCTCGAAACTAGAAACTGTCGGACATTCGAAAAATCCACTGGAGATTGCCGGCAATCCGGCACTTTTCGTAAACTCTGAAGACTTATTTGATAAATTTCAACATATTAAATCTTCATTTTCACTTTCAGGTCAATATTGTACTGTTACCATTGAAGAACTAGAAGGACTGCATGAAAAATAAGTATCCAATGATGTCAATGTAAGCTTCTTACTATATTGAGTTGAGACACTTCATTTATGTCGCCTGCAACATAAGATCGACATAAAGGGATCATTTGTCAGACATCTGCCTGTCTGTCTATCTGTCTGGTAGTCACACTTTTACATTTTTGGCTATACATCATACATCTTTCAAATTGGCAGGGATGGTAAAGCATGATGGGACTAAATTTTTACCCAAATCAGATCAGGGTCATTTTAAAGGAAAAGGTCAAACAACAAATAACTATTTATAACAGACACAGACAGATAAGTTGTGGGAGAAAAACAATCAAACAAAACCATGAGGGAGGGATGGCTAAATCTCAACCCTTATGTACAAAATTTTGCTTGTCCACGACTCGGCAAGCCTCGTTCTTGACTTGCAGAATTTTGCACACTTGGGTTGAAATTTCACCATCACCATGGTATAATAGAGAGGTTGAGCAAACCGAACTTGTTCACGTACGTCAAAAAGTTGTTTATGACGTCATAACATTTTGTGCTCCACGCACCTGTGTTACACGTTCGGTAAAACATGTAAAGCTGTAAGTACACGTTTATGATTACCAAATGTACTTGTAGATTTTATAAGCAACTGAATGCAGATTACCTATGATAACCTATATTCAATTTATTTGGGAACGTATGTCCTCTTTGAATATTAGAAGGGATTGCAAATAAAATGTATCACATTTTAAAGAAGAACCCTCAAATTTGACCAAAAATTTTACTCTTGAAGTTTAATGATTCTGATTACTTGGAATAGATAAATCAATTCACTGTCAATGCTGAATGCACCTTACCTTTAGAATCTAGATTGCAAGTTATTGACGAATAAGCAGTTGTAAACAAAATATAAATTATGTCACAAAACATATATACGATTTACACATAGCAGTACGTGTTGTGACATCTGCTCAACCACATAACTTCAACGTGTAAACAGATAACATGTAAATACACGTACAAGTTCTCGTACACGTACAAGTTCTCGACACGTACAAGTTGGGTTTGCTCAACCTCTCTTTAATTTTAATTCTATCGGGGGATAAATTTGTGCCTTTTGGGAACTTCCACTTTCTTATAATTCACAAATTGTTGACATAAGCATCTTGTGACATCCCAACCTGCAATATTAATTCTCTACAAATGTAGTTCGTAATTCTGTTGCCGCTTACTATATCTTTTTTTTTCATTCATTCCAGGTGAGACAGAAGAAAATGTAGAGGACAGAAGAAAAAGTTTTGTAACAATGGTCTGAAACATCATGAACTGGGATTTCCGTCGAGTGTCAATCTCTGCAGAATAAAAAATGCTATCTGAAAGAGATCTCTTTGTGACTTTGTCTGTTTTTGGCAATGATAAAATTTGTCTATCATTTCTAAACACTTGTTTAAAGATATCTGGTTTTTTTTTTTTAAATACAAGTACATTTTATTTCTGTAGTGGTTTCAAGGGACACGTCCATCTTTTTCTAAATTTTATTTCCATCTTAAAAAACATGACATATTAATATCAATGAAGAATGGAAGATGCCATTTTTAAATTTGAAAGCTCAAAATTGTATATTTATGATTTCATGGAATCTTTTACATCTGATGTTGAATAAGCATGTATTCTTAATAAATATTACACAGTATGATAAACATGTTTTAGGGTTTTTTTTATCATGACATACATGTAAAGAGTACATAGAAGAATATACATGTAGCCTTGATACTGATATAAAGGAATATGAGAAGTACAGGATTCAAAACTTTCAAATTCGCTGTATATACTAACACATAAAGAGATATTATTTCCTTTTTCATACAGTTACAGTATATGGAAACCAGTTTACAATTTTACAAGATATGGAAACCAAAAGGAAACATCAAGTTTCCAACTAATTTCCAACATGGAAACCAGCTCTTACACAGGCTTACAAGATGTGGAAACCAAAAGGAAACTTGAGGTTTCCAACCTGATTCCAAGTAGTTTCCATCGTGGAAACCAGCTCTTATACAGGTTTACAAGGTATGGAAACCAAAAGGAAACTTGAGGTTTCCAACCCGATTCCAAGTGGTTTCCATCGTGGAAACCGGGCGGTTAGCGCTTTCCAAACACATGGAAACCACTGGTTTCCATTATGGAAACCTGGTGGAAACCACATGGAAACCCCGGGTTTCCATGTGGTTTCCACCAGGTTTCCAAGGTATGGAAACCTGTTTTTTCGTCCTGTGTTTATTCAATGAATATCCCTAAAACTCAATTTATACTAACTTGAAACACTGAAAATGATGACAATTCCTTGTATAATGTTATTCTAGCTTCCATATATACCGTTGTCATGGCAACTGCAAAACAAACACTGCTTTCTTTTGTAGTTAGTACAATTCGGTTTTTAATTGAAAAAAGAAAGTGTATTAAACTTTATAAAAAAAAATGAGGAAAAAAGAGAAATATCTTACAATTACGAGGGTTTTTTTGCAGATAAATTGATGCAATTATCCGTTGCTAAGGAAATTTTTTGAGGCTTTTTGAGGCTTTTCTCAAGAAAATGAATCAGAAATGAATCATTTTGAGGAAATTTTGAAGAAATTGCTTTGCTGACTAATAAATACTGAGTACACGTCTTTCAAAGTCAATTCATATCAACAAAAGCACTAAATATGATGAAAAAGTACTTAAATTACGTTATTCTGGCTTCTGAAGATACCATCGTTGCCATGGCAACCACAAACAAAATACCGACTTCTTTTACAACAAACTATTTCTTTGTCATTAAAATATAGAGAGTGTGTAAAGCCTCACTAAGAAAATTGAGAAAACGGTTGAGAAATATCTCATTTTCGTGTTTTGTTCTTCCATTTGTGGTGCTGTAAAGGTCCGTTGCTATGGAGAACTAGATAAGCTTATTTTGCAATAAAACAAATCACAGGTGTTGAAGTTATACAAATTGCTTAACTGGTCAAGAGATATTCAGTAAATAACCCATAAAGGCAATTTATATCATCAGGAAATTCTAAAAATTACGAAAAATTGCTTAAAATACTGGTTTTTTAGATGCCTATTGTTTGGTTGCCATGGCAACCAATCAATAAATACTGACCTTTCGGGCATCTAAATTGTTCAGGGATTGCATTCTTCTATCTAGTACCATATTTGCTTGGTTTCGTCTTGTATGATAAAAGATTCTTGTGGCAAAATCGAAATAACGAAAAGCTGTGATGTTGCTATGGTAACCATTTTCAAACTTGATTTATTTTATTTAAATAAAAAACACAATTCTGGATTTTTTTATATTTTGACTATGAATGATCATTGATTCATGTGACTTAGTTTTCACATTGTTCCTATTTTGGGATTTTTTTTCTATGCTACACCAAAATATGTGAATTTTTGAATTTCTGTAAAAGGTCCAAATATGGTAACTTTATCTTCTGAAATATGTGGTTTCCATCAAAAATTGTAAAAAAAATTATATTTTTCATAAAAGATCTAGGTTCATTGTTTATCATTATATGTTAACAATTTTGCAAATTCCAGATTTTTAATATTTAAATAATACCTGAATATGGCAAATTTTACACTATTTCAAAAGAAGGGAGGAGATCTCCAACAAGACCTCGTTGCAGCATCAACAGTAAAACACCAAAACACCCGATGCAAAAACACAAAAGACGAGCATAGCACGAGACGGAAAAGAGACACACGACATGTAAACATCAAACACAAAAGACTACACATAAACCGACGAGACCAATGGGTAACCGGTGCCGACTTTGGACGGCCATCTGTCACGCAAGTAGCAAATGGTGTGGTTATCCTGGATTACGTGCGCACAACCCTCTCAATTCTCCAATTACCCAGAGGTCTCGAAGAACGTACACTTGTGGGGTAAAACAACCTCCTCATTGTTAGATGACATCACACAAACAAGACCGCAAAACGCAGAGGCCCCAGAGACACAGATGAATATGTAAATGGATATAAAAAGAGGGCATGCGTAATACAGTCCGTGCTCTGCCGGCTGTAGCGAGCTCATGTATGTAATCACCCGAGGAGTCCGACTGACATTCAGAGAGGACAGGTGGTCGGGGCCCTGTCAAGCTAAATTTCTGGCCAAAAACAAGATGCCTGGTTATCATGGCAACAGCTGGTAAAATTTCAAAACAAATACCATTTTCATTGTCAGGGGGTCAAACTTGTCTATGACGATGAAAATTATGAAAATCTGAGACATGCGATTTCCAACCCCCATTACAATATTTTGATGCTTACAGAGAATGGCTCTTAAGGTTTGGAATTAGTCTCTTCCTGCATTACGTGATTTCTTTTGGGAACTGTTCATTCACTCCGAATGATTTCCCCTTCAATGTTATCGGGGCTGCCCTTCGCACCGTCGCTTTTTGCTTGAACGAGGGAAATTTAGCCGCTATAGGACGATGTTCACCAGCAAATGTGGTTATTTTGTTTGTGTTCTTTTGTTTGCCATGTTTCTGATTTATGGTTTGGTGTTTTATGTCCCTTTTGTGTCCCTTTGATTTATGTGCTGTCTTTTGTGTTCGGTGTTTGATTTCTCATTTGCTGTTCCTTCAAGTTGTCTCTTGCAGTTTGCGTCATCTCTGTGCTTTCACTTGGTGTGTTGTTGTTCGTGCTGGAACAGTCTTGTTGAGATCCCCCCTTTTTCTGTGGGTACCTGCTTTGTGTTTATGCATCGGATATCTCGGAGTTTTGTTGTGATTGCTGCAACTTAGTGTTGTTGGAGATATTCTTTCTTGCAGTCTGATTGACAGTGGGGATTTTCTTCATAGCGGACCCTGTCCAACACCCTTTAGAGAAGACATGACCCTTGCCAATTGTTATCTCTGAAAGTCAGTTGGACTCCCATGGCGATTGCAATGTACATGTATTAGCTAGCTCTGTGAAGCATAGCACGAACTATGTGCTTATTTTTTATATCCATCTACACAACTCATTCAAATTTTTGTTACTTAGCCCTTTACGTTTTGCTGTCATTTTAGCGTTGTCATCTTACAGTGATAAGAGTTTTTTTTATACAAAACCATTGTGTGTGTCTTCGAGACCTCTAGGTAACCGAAAGTGGTTGTGCGCACGTGTTCCCGACTACCACACCATTTCCTTCATGTACGAATGAGGAAGATGACTACCCTAAGTCGGCACTGCTTGTCCATTTGTCTCATTGAGTTATGTGTAGCTATCTATGTAAGGTGTTTTCATGTTCTGTTTGGAGTTCCTTGACCCTTTTGCGTTTCTGGTTGTGTGTGTCTAATATACTTTGATGTCGTATTTAGTGTCTTTGGCCCTTTGCGTCTCAAATGTCTACATTGTGTTAAACTCTTCAAATTAAAAAGCATCATTGAAGAACAGATAAATTTGCAGCATGTACCATACATGCACGTTTGGGGTACTTAACCCTAGTCAGTGATCCTCAATCTAAATAATGTAATATGGCCAAACAATGTGAAAGTTATGTAAAATTGAAAAAAAAATGTTTTTCATAAAAAAACAGATGTCTCCCCCCTCCCTCTAAGTAATTTGGACCTTTGGCCAAGATGATGTAAAACCTTTGAGTCATGGGCAACATCATACTAAAACATGAAAATGATTCATTACATTGTTTGAGGTACATGATTAGCATATACAATTTCATAATAAGCATATTTAAAGAAATTGACTTTGGTCACATGACCTTAGATATAGGTGATCTGAAAACTACTGACGAGGGTTAAGTACCCGAAACGTGCATGTCTGGTCAATGCTGCAAATTTATCTGCTTTTAAATGATGCTATTGAATTTGAAGACATTTAACATTGTATGGAAAAAGGGATCATGAGCAACAAAAAAATAAATTAGTGATTGGATACATTGTTCAAAATATAAAGCCTAAACATGATTAGCATAGACAATTTAAGCCTTGACATGCTTAGCATATACAATTTCATTACCAAAGTAAGAAGCGACCTTAATCATGTGACCTTTGGACAATGTGATAAGAAACATTAAGTCCTGAGAAACAACATACTAAAATATAAAAGAAGGGTTAAGGAGATATAGCTCAGTCATTAGTATGTACAATTTCATTAAAAAGAACTAAATGATTCTTGACCTTGGGCACATGACCTTGGATCAAGATGATGATAAACCCTCCAATCCTGAGCAACAGCATACTAAAGTACCAGAGCGATCCAGTATACAATTCCACAGATATAGCCCAGACTCAAAACATTTACAATTTCATAAAAAAATGTAATACTTGACCTTAGTCATATGACCTTTGATTGAGGTGGTGTGAAACCTTTGAGTCATCAGCACCATCATACTAAAATATGATGTGATCCGATCACGGTTCAAAAGATTAAGCCTGGACATAATACACGTAACAAATATAATTTCATTAAAAATATACTATTTGACATTGACCTTGAGTCAACGTGATGTGAAACCTTTACGTAATAAGCAACAACATACTTAAATATGACGGTGATCTGATAAAAAGTTAAACGAGATACAGCCCCAAGAAGATAGTATGTACAAAATCATTTAAATGTACTTTGACCTTGATCAAATGACCATCCTTTAACTGAAAGTAATCCATTATGCGGTCCAAGGGATAAAGCCTAGACAAGAAAGATTAGAAATGTAGTATATGACCTTGGCCTTCGTCACATGACCTTGGGTCAAAGTGATGTGAAGCCTTCAGGTCATAAGCAACAACATACTAAAATATAAAAGTGATCTGGCAAACAGTTAAAGAGAAATAGCCCTGACAGGAATGCATGTACAATTTCATTAAACATATACAAGTGACCTTGACCTTGGTCACATGACTTTGGGTCAAGGTGATGTGAAACCTTCGGATCATAAGCGAGAACATACAATGTACTAAAATATGAAAATTATACGGCAAATAGTTGAAGAGATATAGCCCAGACAGGGATGTAAGCATGATTTCATTAAAATTGCACTAAGTGACCTTGACCTTGGTCACATGACCTTGGATCAAGTTGATGTGAAACCTTCGGGTCATAAGCAACAACATACTAAAATATGAAAATTATACGGAAAACGGTTCAAGAGATAGAGCCCGGATAGGAATGTAAGCATAATTTCATTAAAATGCACCAAGTGACCTTTACCTTGGTCACATGACCTGGGTCAAAGTGATGTGAAACCTACGGGTCACAAGCAACAACATACTAAAATATGAAAGTTATCCGGCAAACGGTCGTAGAGATATAACCCGGACAGGAATGTATGCATGATTTCATTAAAAATGCTCTAAGTGACCTTGACCTTGGTCACATGACCTTTGATCATAGTGATGTAAATTTTCGGGTCATAGGCAACAACATACTTAAATATGAAAGTGATCCAGCAAACGGTTCAAGAGATATAGCCCGGACAGGAATGTATGCATAATTTCATTAAAAATGCACAAAGTGACCTTGACTTTGGTCACACGACCTTGGGTCAAGGTGATGTGAAACCTTCGGGTCATAAGCAACAACATACTTAAATATGAAAGTGGTCCGACAAACGGTTCAAGAGATATAGCCCGGACAGGAATGTATGCATAACTTCATTAAAAATGCACTAAGTGACCTTGACCTTGGTCACATGACCTTGGGTAAAGATGATGTGAAACCCTCGGGTCATAAGCAACAACATACTAAAATATGAAAGTGATCGGGCAAACAGTTCAGGAGATATAGCCCGGACACGATGTGTGACAGACAGACAGACGGACAGACAGACAGACGGACGACGAAGGCAAAACCAATATGTCTCCTCCCCGTTGGGGGGAGACATAATAAAAGCACCGAGAGACGTAGTAAGATAGGTTGGATATGATGGTACAGGACCCACGTTTTAGAAATTTCACGAAATTTTGAGAACAGAAATTTTCGAATGCGTTGAAGAAACAATCAAACGAAGTTGATTGAACTTGGGTTTGACAGTAAGTGTTTTGAATATTATTCCCTGACATTGTCGCGATAGCACTTTCTATATAGACGTGGCCTCGGACAGTGCATGTATTTTATGTATTCTTTTCATTTTCGTGCATGAACATCGACGGTGGGTGCGGCTAGCCAACAGGGGATGCTTACTCCGCCCGGGCACCTGATCCCACCTCTAGCTTGCTAGGGGTCCGTCGATGCTCAATTTGGTGCTCTATTGCGAGTGCTGTTGAGATTATCGTCAGGATCTTCTTTAACTCAATGGCTACATGTGTCCTTGGAGACTCTTTGTCAACCAGCAGTGACACTCACCAAGTGGTACAAATGTTGAATGTCTTTGGTGTTTCGATGTTTTGATTTAGGTGCTCTTACCGAGTCTTCTGGTAGTTCCTCTCCGTTCCAATGATTTTGCCTTGCCTCGACTTTGAGCCTGAATAACCGATAAGTACTTCTTTGATGATAATTCTTTCACTTTGGACCAAAAATGATATATCTGCTTATAACTCTCTGACTCTCTTAAGTTTAAGATTTCTTTAGCATTAAGTAATTTACAAGTAATTTGGAGAAGTTTTACTGATATGGATGAAAGAAGGGGATCTCCAACAACACCAGGTTACACTACCGATATAAAAACTCCAAAATGGTTCAGGACGGTCATCAGATACGCGCGCCAGCGCGCGTGCGAGGGTGCTAGGCTTTTCGTTGCTTGGTTTTTATTCTGTACCAAAATTTATCCATCGTTATGATTAATTCAGCTAGGGTGAACGTACACATTCAGCGTAATATTCGGTGTTATCCATAAAATAATGTCGATGGGTAGAAAGTTCTCTTTCCCTGATAAACCATCACCCATCTCATGAAAAAAAAATGCTTTTTAAAGGAAAAATCACAGGAAAAGGTAACAGTTTACCATGTTTCTCCTCCAGACATTAGCAGCAATAACATAGATTTATACAATTTCTAAGGTACTTTCAAATGAAATGAGTGAATGTTCGTAATGTTTTAGTTAAAATGTGCGTATTGTCAGGCAAACAACTATTAAAATCACTTAAAATTGTGTAAATTAACCACAAGAGCCGGAATGTTTATTCATAAGCTATTTTCATTCTCGTCCCTATTCTGTAACTCTCTCTTTCACATTGAGATTCATAAATACCAAGATGATGATATTAGATAGTAAATTGAGAAAAAATAATTCTTTCAGTAGCAATTCTATTGAGTCATCCTTCTTATAATTTCTTATGATTTTGGTTTTTTCGATATATAGTATTATGGTCTGGTTCTGATCACAGGGATTTATCACGCTTCCAGGTTGATAAATGAACTATATAGCTTATAAACCATAGTACATAGAGCAACCGGGCGCGAAAAATCCCTTTGATTCTGATGTTTATCACAAAAAAAGTATATCCAGTGACCAATTGTTGCCTGTAAATCATATGAATTGATTTTCAGGGTACAATATATTTCCAATTTTTTCGATTGAAAATGAAGACTTTTATTCAATTTGGTACATAGGGTAAAGCGGTAAGAATTTAATAGTGTAATATATTCTATTTATCATGAAGAAAGTTCAAAATGTTTTGATTATTAACCAGCTGGTATCTATTATCACTTGTATATCAACCCCCCTCCCCCCCAAAAAAAGAAAAGTGTACACATATGTCATGAAATATTTGTGAATTGTTAATACAACATATCTATTTTTTGTATTTATTTTAATAGTCAAAATAAATATTTTTGATTTACAATTCACAAATATTTTATCCTGACACATAATTAGAGAAATAAATAGCTCCTTCATTTAAAATTCAAAATAAGACCCGGAAATTATACTATAAATAGGGCAACGGTTACGCTGCAGCATACGCCTGTCATGTAATTAATGATGTCAAATGGCCTTGACCTTCTTTGACACGTACCCTGACAATCAAGTAGGTCCTTTGTCTGGGTCTACTCAATCTTCATGGTAAGCCTGAAGTTCCTAAGCTTAAATATCACCATGCGTTACTGATTTCTCAATTATACAACGAAAGATGTTAAACATACAAATTGGAAATTCCTATTTCAAAGGGTTTGGTCACAATATCCTGTTACAGCATGTATGCATGCAACCACCTCTTCTTCCGCATAATTTCTCAAATGTGCAAAAAGAAGAGATAAAACCCCATTACATACATAAAAGGCCATTTATAGTTTATTTATCATGAAGAAGATTTAAAATATTTTGACCCAAAATAGATTTAAACGTGGTTTTTTTTTAATCTAACCAAAAATCTATATTTAGCCACAAAATGACCTTTACCCTGACCTTCAAAATCAGTAGGGTTTTCTGCCTGTTTAAAGTCAATGTTCATGGTAAAAAGTCCTAGCTAAAATGGCATTTTATCAATCTTGTTTGCAATTCTAATAGTTTTAATAAATAAATGTGAGTATGTATCCCCCCCTTTCCCTTACATGTACGCATACACGTAATTTCACTGTTGATTGAACAAAATATTTAGAAAGTCCGTTACATATTTCAAAGATAATCAATTTTCCTTTAAGTATGAATAATTTAAAAACATACTAAACCAAAAAGAGAACAACAACAATTATTTCAATGAAACTTTAATCTATTTCTCATAAAAAATCTATCTTTAGCCTCAAAATGACCTTGACCTTTCACGCACGACCTTGAAAATAAAATTTTCTCTTATATTCGTTAAGTTAAGTCTACGTGGTAAATATGATGTTACTAGCTAATACGGTTTTGTCTCTATGTTTTTTTAAAAAGATGCAGGACGCAACGGTACTGCAATACCGATATCCGACCCCCCCCCCCCTTCCTTAGGCTACAAGATATAAGATATATATAAGAACAGCAATATAAATCCTAATCTTATCTCAATTTAGAGAATAAAAAAATGTGCTTGAAGTTTTTAACTCGATAGAAAATCTATGGTATAACTACTAAAGATGGTATTCTTTTTTACTGCAATGATATGATTCTGTGAATTATATCGATAATATCCAGAAATCCGTGATTTTGGAATGAAAAATACAGTTTTCCCCCCAAAAAAACTGAAAATAAAATTAGTGTCTTTAAAGCATTAGTTATTATGCGAAAGAGCATAAAAGATCAGAATGGAATACATCCTTCAATTATCAAATTCATAAGTGATAAAGATGTTATGATTGATGTATAGAAACAATCTTAATAGAAATTATTATGCAGATTTCAGTAGAAAAAACAGCAGTTTTGAAGTTTTTTCATTAACATAATTAAATATATATGATATCAATTCGAAGAGGAAAATGTTTAGATTTAAATTTTTGAAGAACGATCAGATTTCATTCAGTGGATCTCAGAGAAGGGAAAAAATAAAAAAGAATTTTCACAAAGTAATGCAATTTTTTTTTTAGCAAAATAAACTTTTTAAAACCAAAAACGCATATCTTATGAGAAATTTGAATTAAGACTTATCATATTCGAAAAAGTATTTAATATGTTAGTAATTTTCAACTTTCGTTCTTTGATGTTACTTTCCACAGAAGAAATATTCATCGATTCCTTTTTTCAGTGATTTTTCGGTAATTTAAAAAAAAATTGATGACGTCATTTCAACGTCATTTTTGAAAACGTTCTATAATGAAAATCATTTGACGACATCTTGATTCATTAAACACAGATAAAGAGCTTTCATTTGATACCAATATTTTCCGTGTACTATGCGTGTCGACTAAACTCCTAAAATAAGCCACGTTTGGCGACTTGGTCACCCTACTATAACCGGAGTTGAATTGAAGCGATGGGTGTTGCATGCAAGCAGGAAATGCTGACTCTTCTTGAGCACCTGGTGAGTTCGCTTCTTTTCATGTGGTGGAGGTTTTTGTTTGTTTGCAATGTTTCATTGCCTGTTCCTCAAATTTTTCGAACAAATCTGTATCGATCTTACTTACAAAAATTTTATCTGAAATTAAGTGAGTCCTTCAGAAGTACTGTTCAAACTTGTATTCGCGTAGCGGTATAAATCAAATGTGGATCTTAAAAAAATTGAAAGAGCTTTTAGAACACCTAAAATCAACACAGTTCAAAAGAGTACACCCTGTAGAATCGTTTGATTTTTTGACAATTTATACCACAATTCCACGTACTAAATTAAAGAGAGACTGTCACAAATTTCAATCAGCAACGCATTTACGAGTACAACGGTTATCTTTAATATAAATTCATCGTCGTAACTATGACAAATCTTACTTTGTAAAAGATAAATCTGAGTCAAAAACAAAGCATACCGAATCAGATGTCAGGTTGTTGAAATTCCAATAGGTCAATAGGTACAAATTGTGCCCCGCTCCTTGCTGACATATACTAATACGAAGCTGAATTTATCCAATTCTTGATCTCTAAGGGCAAAAAACAGTTAGCTGTTAACTTCAACTTCACGTACAGATACATTGATGATCTACTGTCCATCAATAATCCAAAATTTGCAGATTATCTTGACGCAATCTATCCCGTTGAACTTGAAGTTAAAGAAACAACAGAGACCAATAATTCAGCGTCCTGTTTGGATGTCATGTTTTCTTTTGACGCCCATGGTAATATGAACACCTCACTGTATGACAAACGTGACGACTTCAATTTCAATATCCCGTCCTCACTAGCATATGGCGTTTTCATTTCCCAATGAATACGTTACATCGTCACTGAGGAAGTTCTATGGTCGATATGGGGACATGGTAGCACACTATAACGTCCCCTTGTCCAGAGTAATTAATTAAATATTGACGTAGAACTTTTGTGCCATGACATGCCAATCTATACTTCTTTGTTGGTGCTACCGATTGTGACCTTTCTAACGAATTGTGAGATTTACCAATTGTGACCGAATTACATGCACGCAGGAGATGCTCATTCTTGCTGGGCACCTGGTCTCACTTCTTCATAAGTAGTTCACTTCTCTTCATATGGTAAATTTGTTTTATTTCAGTTTCTTTGTCTTAGTTCTGGTTTTATCCTGGTTTTGTATGCCGTTGCTTTGATAGTTTTTCGATTAACGAATCTGGTACATCTTTGTAGGGATACGGTTTTTCCATATATGTCATTCTTGATAGGAATATGGTTTTCTTCCATATTTGTCATTGGTTACTGTTTTATCTTGTTTTCGTATACCTTCGATTTGCGATTCCCTGAATTATCGATTTTGTACTTTGTATTGGAATATGGTCATTGTCCATATTTGTCACACATGTGTAGATATGTACCTAAGCTAAATTATATTTCTGCACTTACTCTGAATCATCAAATATTTTGGTAATTGCAGAAAAATCATCGCAGGTTGAGTTACGTCCCTCTAGCCAAGGCGGCGGGTTTTCTCTGTAGCTCATCGAGAATCAACAAAGAATAAACAAAATCAGTGCAATATAACAAAACTGGTAACTGAAAGTGTTTCAGAATACTTCTATAAGCACAAACGTGCGATCTGAGTCATCTAGAGAGATAGACCTTGTATGTAGCTGGGTAAAGAAATGAATTTTCCCAAAACCAAGTTTGGAATCCAAATAAATATGGCCGCCATTAGACATCCTCCGAGCCGTTTATTGAGATCATATGCAGACACATTGTCTACTGGGCTAAATGAGCACTCTCCCAATACAACAAAACCTATATTTATCAAGGAAATTGATCTGTTTGGTGCTGAGAAACCACCTAAAGAACTTTGGCTCAACCATGTAGAGGTGTATAAAGCACTAGCATTGAAAATTGAACCTGATTGTATCGCAGGCATACAAAGAATCAACAAGTTCTGGAGAATCTATTGAGAGAATGATGATTCAAAAGATGAAATCCTCTCAAACGGGATTGTTCTTCTTGACAGAACATACCCATTTTCGACACCAATCCAGGTCGACCCTATCTACAAGACAACTCTGTCCGAATACGTTACGGTATCAAAATGTCCCTTTATCAGCCGACGAAGGACAGATTCGTAGGGCTCTCATCCTTGGAAAGTGTGAGATAACAGCATTGTACCGGGAAAAACTTAGAGTCGATTGGAATCTCACTAATTGCGAAACGGAATATCGCATTGCCATTGTGAAGTAAGTAACCACGCATATACCAAAAACCACTGAGATTGGTCGCTATCGTGCAGATGTTTACCATAAGGGTCAACCTAATGATAATATTAACTGCACAAAATGTTTAGACAAAGGGCATTCTGCAAAAGAATGCACAAATGGTATCGTGTGTCATCACTGCTACAGGTCAGGCCACAAAGCTACAGACTGTCAAGAACCATTATCTGAAGAATCTGATACTGAAGACATTGTATTTGATGCTAGTGAAACATCATCAGAAGAAAGTTTTGATGAAATAAATCAATCGCAAAACCAGACACAGTCAGATAGTGCACAAGCACAACAGGACCAGACAAAAATAGACACTATTATTGAAGGCACGGACAGCCGTGTAAAAAAAAGCAACAGGCAGAAAAAAAACGCAAACAAAACAAAAAGTCACAAAGAATCTAGTGAAGCAATGGACAAATATGTGATAAACATGAACACTCCAGCCAGAAAATCCACAGAGATTCCATCTCAGTAATGCTCACCGGTGACTCCCACCAACGAGCTAGAAGCTAATGTGAAAAAGAAAGCCAAGTCTGGCAAACTTTAAAATAAATTCTTGTGAAACTGATAATGTGGTGTTCTATGCTTGTACTACTAACAGTCTCTTTAAGGCTTAGTTCACCAAATGAAAATATAGAGAATGTGATCAAAATTTATTTGGAAGAAATTACATGTATATGTGATGAAATACAAATAATTTATGAAAATATATTGATATACTGTATATATGATAAAAAACAACCATTGTATAAATCTATATTAACATATACCATAAATATTCAGTTTATAGAACATGTATATATATTGAAAATTATAAGAAATAACCAAAATATTTTATTCAAATATGGAAAAACTACACATAAAATACAAATGATTTATAAAAATATATTGATATATTGTCTATATGATCAAACCAATCATTGTATAAAACTATATTAATATATATCATAAATATTCAACTTATAGATGAACATGAATTGAAAATCGAATACATGCATATATTGAGAAATAGTAGAAATAACCAAAATATTTTGTTTAAATATGGACAAACTACACATTATTACATTAAACACACAAGGTCTCAGAAAGAAAAAAGAAAAAAAAAGAAATAGATTAAATATTTGGATAAATCAACAAAATGTAGATATAATACTCCTGCAAGAGACACTTTTTACTAAAGAGCTAGAGAAATTCATAAGAGCAGAATGGAAAGGAGATATCATACATAGTCTTGGTACATCTCAAAGTTGTGGTGTTAGTACATTGATTTATGAAAAATTAAATTATGAGATTTTAAATATTCATAAAGATGAATTTGGAAGACTTTTACTAATAAATTTGAAAATAAATGAAAATATATACTCAATAGCAAACGTTTATGCTCATAATAATAAAAGTAATAGGAAAAGGTATTTGGATGATATTAAAAGAGAGATTTCTAATCAAAGTGAAGGCTACATTATAATAGGTGGAGATTGGAATGACATACAGCAAAAAGAAGATAGGAAATCAAAAAAAAAAAAGAGTCAAGAAAATAAATACTAAAATAAAAGAATTTAAAAAAGAAATCAATCTGATAGACCCATGGAAGCATCATAATAAACACAAACAACAATTTACATGGAGAAGGAAAAATAAAAATGAAGAGGCAAGTAGAATTGATTACTTCTTAATACAAACAGATCTTACTCAAAAAGTTATTTCATGCGACATCAGACCAGCTTTCATAAAATTCACAGATCACATGGCTGTGTAACTTAAATTAAATATTAAAATAACACAAAGGGGTCCAGGCTAATGGAAATTAAATTATAGTCCCTTAAAAGATGAAAACTACAGGAAAATAATAAAAGAATGTGTAGAAAAATACCAAAAAAATCACAATAATCATGGTCAAGCACAAATAATCTGGGACATTTGTAACGTTGAAATAAAAGAGAAGTCAATACAATATAGTAAATTTAAATCAAAAAATAGTAAAGGTTAATTAAAGAGTTAAAAAAACCAATTAGATTCAACAAATAATGAAAGTGAAAAGAAAAATATTGAAGAACAAATTGAAGCACTGATAGATAAAGCAGCTAAGGGAGCCCAAATAAGATCAAGGGTCAAATGGATTGAGCAAGGAGAAAAAAATTCAAAATATTTTTTGAACTTGGAGAAAAGCAGACAAACTAAAAAATCAATTACAAAACTATATGATAAGGATAAAAATATAACTTGTAATAAATCAAAAGTTATAAATCTAGAGAAGGAATTTTATGAAAATTTATACGGTACTACAAACCCCAATGGTGATAATATAAAAGATTATCTTAACAAAGTTAAATTTGATAAATCTGTCTCCTCAGAGGATACAAAATCTTGTGAAGGACCTATAACATATGACTAATGTAACAAAGCTCTAAAAAAAAAGAAATTAAACGAATCTCAGATGGTCTTACTCTTGAATGAAAATGATGAACTATGGAAAGAGTTTCAAAAATTGTATTTTAATGAAGGAGAAGGTACATTAAGACCCCATATCGGCCCAGTTGTTTCCTGAGAAATTCAAATCGTGAAAATTAATTAACTGTGTATATTTTATCTATCTACAAGATCATTTACATATATACATAAAATGCGCTTTTCATCTTGATGCATCCCTACGAAATTATAGCTCGTCAAACCGAGGAAGAATTAACAAATCTAGATTTTTCTCTAGAAATTCAAATATTTTTCGGGAATTTCATATAGAACAAGACGATCTGCTAAAAAAAAAAGTAGAAAAATGAATCAATAACCTCCATATCTGTCGATTGAAGGTGAAAAATTAGTAGCAGACGTTCTCCCTCTGGTTGAAAATTAATGATTTGTCTTGCGTAAAATGTATATGGAAAATGCATGGATCACGTCGGCATGGCGTTATGACGTCATTATAATGACGTCATTTACTTGACACCGCAGATGCATGCACTGGCGTGACAAATTCAAATCAGGAATCGGTTTTCTCTTGAAATTCGGTTTTATTTATAAACGTTTGTAGTAGAAAAAAAGTGGCTGAACATTGATATCTTTCACTAACATAGAGGGTTGGTGTTCACCGAGCATGTCGCATAAAATATCTGCCGTTAAAATAACTTAAAGTTTAGGAGTAAAATAGTAAAAAAAAAAAACCTAAGCAAGTTAAGCAGAATTTAGATTCGTTGATTCAAGGATCACCAATCCATGATAACTGATAGGAATGTCAGAAAATGCAGTCGCATGCAAGGCCAAAGTAACATACATGTATTTGAGAATTCTTCCGATTTACTTTTTTAAAAAGAAAAATCTGTCAGTTTATTGAAATCCGATCCGATCCGAATTTAATTATAGTTGTACTTCAGTCTAACTTTTATGAATTCCCCAGATGTGATTGTTTACAATAAAACTATTATTTACTACTTTGTATTCGACATATGAACACCTACTCCATAATGTATTATAACAGTTTTTTTTAAGGCAATAAAAACTAGAGAAAGAGAGGGAACTAATGCATACATGTAACACCATGCAGAAAAAGACAGAAAAAAGTGGTTATATTTTACCGCCAAAAATCCTACGTATTATGATTATCCCATCTCTGGATTTTTTTTGGCAATCTGATTGATCGAAAAGAACAAATCATTATGTCCACTAGATCGAACACGCCATCAAAATAAATTTTTGTAGACCGTCAGCAATTCCGCTATGGCCGTATAAATTGATTTGCATGTACATAAAAGGAGTCGCGAAACAGCAATTTTGAACAACAAACAAACACCCCCCCCCCCCCCCCCCAAAAAAAATGTGCGTTGCAGTAATTGGATTTGTCACTGACCGCCCACGGAGATGAAGCCCATAGAAGGCTCTGCTTCGCCTCACATTATATTGGCATGATCAACCCGACAAATCTCTGTAAACGGTCAAGATCATGGGCTGATCAAGGATTTTATTTCAGGATTGGTCCTAAAGTCCGAATTTTTCTGAATTCCAAAAAAGTGGGCACATACCAGAAAATGAAGTCCTTGATTAATGATTGACAGTTCTATTATTCCTTACTTGTATAAATAAAACAGATGATTGGCGGGCAATATAGCGAGCAAAAAGTCAAATTCTTGAATTTTCACATCATAGTACTAAAACTTTGCATTTTCACATCATTGTATCGTACTTGATAAATGATATGTAAATACATAAAATGGTATAAATGACATAAAATTGTTTTTTTTTTATTTCAGAACAAACCTCTATTCGTTTCTTTTTCAGTCTCATTACTCTTAAGTGCCCCTGTTTATTGACCAAAGTGAAATGTACATATATGTGCTTTTGAGGAACGCGCAGCATCTTCTGAAAATATCCCGTGTAAGCGGAGGTGACCGATCCCCTTCTGGATGCGCGTTTGACTATGTTACTACAGGATTATATCATTTTAAACTTTTCTTTCGGCTTGAGTGTGTAATGAATAGGAAAAGGGGGTTCTGCGCCATCCAACCCTCCTATGTTAAGTCTATGGAACCCTCAGTATCAACCCTACGGTTGACTGCTTCATGAGGAGGAGGATACGGTTGACTGCTTTCACGAGGAGGAGGATACGGTTGACTGCAACCCCCCCCCCCCCAACCAAAAATCGCTGGCTTGCTTTGCTCATCGGATAACTCTCGATCATATAAAATATAGATTTTCATAACAATCCAATAACCATGATAAATATTTCAAATGGCTATTTCAATGCTGCCTTCATCAAGCAAAACGGTCCATTACCGTAAGATAATTTTCCACCCTCCCCCCTTTAGAAACGCCCTGGACCCCTTGGACAGGGACCCTAGTCGCTCTCCCAGACTCTTTGACTCTCTGATATTCACTACATCCCCCTTCTCAAATTTAAGCTGTAATATCTTTGTCTTTTCGTTCTTTTAAATAATTGTGTAATATATGCACGGATATGATTTTTAAACATCGTAATTCCCTTAGATCCTAGAATCAGTTATAGCATTAAACTGAGACAGTCTCCAAGAATAACCCAGAAGCTTAAAGACGACGTACAATCCTTTATCAACGCATATTTTCGAGGATTCATGAAATCGTTTCATGGCAAAAACTTGAACAAAACAATTATATATAATATTGTAAGAATACAGCAATTTGTTATCTGACAACGTTATATCATGACGTGATCATAACGTCACATGACGTCAAAGTCAATGAAACAGAAAGCTTACCTACGTGTTTTCAAATTGCTATAAAATCGCAACGCAATATCCGATTCTCAAAATTTAAACCGATTTGCATTCTGTAAATCTTGTATTTTCATTGTTCAAAGTTTGCTTCATTTTTCAGATAGGGCCGATTTTGGCCCATAACATACCTTCTCCTTTGGGAAAGATCTACTAGTTTTTATTACAGACTTGCCAAACATTAAACAAATTCCCATATTTTATCAAAATTTAGTAAAGAAATGGATAGAGATAAACAATAATGGAAATTACCAATTAAATAATCCTAATGAATTGAAATAACAAATAGCATGGGGAAACAAACACATTAAAGACAAAAATAAAATTCTAATATATAAAAACTGGATAGATAGTGAAATATTAACAATACAGGACATTATTGACAGTAATGGAAAATTCAGTGAAGAAATTATCCTAAGTAAACTTAAACACAAAACTAATTGGTTAACAGAGGCAGCCATATTAAAAAATGCTATACCAATAACATGGAAAATACAATTAGAAAAATTAATGAATAATCATAATCAAGAAGATAATAGAGCTAATAAAATCAATATATGTCTATCCGATCTAAGTCACAAAAAATATAAGATACCAATAGATAAATTAACAAACAAACTACTATATGAACATTTAGTAAATAAAATATCAGAGGAACCAATCTCAATCACATACTGCAGATCAATATTTACTAACTCAGATATACAAAATGAATATAAAATTATGCTTAAATTTGTATTTAAAAATCTAGATGATAAAAAATACAAGATATATAAATGGAAACTATTTCACAAAATATTAATCAATAATCAGATACTCTATAAATGGAAATTAAAAGAAAATCCACTCTGTACTATATGTAATGAGATAGATGACTATGAACATTTCTTCATAAAATGTAGATATTTTAAAGAAATAAGAACAGAAATGAACAAAACTTTGGCTAAATTTGGATAAACAAATAATATACTAAACCTTAAAAATATTGTTATGGGTTATAAAATATCAGAAAATAACTATGAAGAATTAAACATATTCTTAATATTCTTAGGTTTTGAAATGTATAAAATGTACTGTATAAGCAATCAAAGACTTAATTTCATAAATCAAATTAATATTCTAAAGACTGACATAAAAGCATTAATAACAACCATTGATTCCGAAAAACGCCCGCTACTTCGGATTTTCATGGCGTTTGAATGGAAATTAAACATTTACAAGCACACTATTCTACTGCATCATTTCAGCACATGGGGCGATACATCTAAATTAATCTATAATTTTAAATGAACCAGATAATCACTATTGTTCTGTAAGCCTGTCCTGGCTTACTGGTATAGGTAGATAACAACCTTTCAGATTGAATTGATACAAAAATCTACATGTAGTTTCCACACATTTTTTTAACTTCATTTTCTTTAAAGTTTTTACAAGGACCTTTGCTTCTATTCATACTTTATTTGTGTATCATATACAGATTATGTAGAAAAGTGCAAAAAATCATTGTCTTCCGCTATCAAATTTCTCAAGTACAAAATAATTACAACATATACATGTACTCCTACATAGTTCATAATTGTCAGATTCATTCAGAAAATCGTACACATCGGAAAAACCATCCACCCCATCCCCTTTACACACAACTTCCTTTCCTTTCCTTTTATTTTGGATGTAACATTTTTTTCTGCAATAACATGACTGGTACTATTTATTCGCAAAGAATGCATTTTAGTATTATTGCAGAAAAAAGATTGCATTGTATTGATATACAGATGCATTTACAAAGTAAAAAGAGATAACTCTATTCCGTTGCTCTGCAGCTATCTTCAAAACTTCATCAATGGAGTGTCATTTGTCGAGGGTAAGGTACTATTTTCTTTTTCAGGTTCTAAGATAAAATATATAAGGATGTTTTGTTCCAATTTTGTAAAAAAAAACATATACTACTTAAAAATATAAATAAGTTGAAAATGGATTTTGTAGCTGTTGGGATTATGAGATAAGGGCAGAAATTACTGCCTTCAGAAGAGTAATAACTTTATGAAAGTCAAAATGTAGATTGGAAGCACTATTTCAAGTTCTATGGAATTTCAACATTTTTATGATTTAAAATACTACTCATAGTCTGAGAGAAAGACATACAAGAATCGCATTTGCAGAGTCTGACCTTAAGGAGTGGCCGTCAGATATTTAATTGGCGGCCGCCAGCCAGATAAATGGTAATTCATGAATACATTAATAATCTGTACAAATGTTATGGAAGTGCTTATCATTTCTCTATTCAGAATAAGCGCTGTGATATTTAGAAGTGAATATTACAGTGTTTCATCCATCAGGATCCTTAATAAAATGTTTGAAAAGTAATTACATCTTAAGTCATAAAAACACACATTTATTATGCACACGTGGTATTATATTAATCGATGTCTTATAAGATGATGAAGAGTTAGATGACTGCAGTGATAGAAAGGATTCTATCAAAAGAATCAGCATTTTTACCAGGCTGGTATTTCATGCGTTAAATCTGTACATAATCCAGGCAACTTTTGCACATCATTGAGGCTATCTCCATCGATATTGGTGTCGGTTAAAACTAATGCCTCTAATTTTCCTCTCAACGTTAAATTTGATAATACTGGGATTAACTTTCCCCACGCTGATCTTTTCATCTTGAAGTCTTGTAGATTGATCTTCTTAACTTCACACATTTCTCCCAAATTTAGTTCATCCTGGTTCCAAATGATTTCACTGAGAAAAAGAAATCTAAGCTTATCCAACCTCACTATCATTTCGACGACTTTAAAGTCATATGCTTCATCGCATGGTTCATGAACTGAACTTCCGTGGTATCCGAAATTAACTAATGGCTTTATTTGGGGTACCACTTCCAGTAGCTTATTTCTGTCTTCTGAAGACTCCATATACGACACACATAATGTAGAAAGAGCTTCGAATTCCAGGAGGCTGTTCAAAATATCCTTTAAGATAGGTGCGTTATCATCTTTCGCATTTGAGTATGTGGACAGTAAAGAAATTGGTCGTTTCGATTCGAAGCCTGACCGTGCACTTGGTATTCTCTCATCTGATGAAAATTCGTATTTAAATTTGGCATCTCGATCATTCGGAGTTCTTATATAGAAAAGACCTAGAGCCTTTAAATTTCTTTTCATTGAATCCCTATTCTCAGTTTTGGTAAAAAGTTCCGTCAAAATGTTATCAGTGAAGGCAACATTATGAAATCCAAGAGTCTCAAGGCTTGTCATCCGTGTGCTTAAAACATTGAATAATCTACAACGTCTGTCTACATAGCCATCGATGTTAAAGGACTTGATAGAGCTACACCTATCGAAAAATCTCTTGAGAACTTCGCATGTAATTCCATTATCTTCGTTGTCGGCAATGAATTTCATTTGGAGCGACTGAATGTCACTTGTATGATAACGTAATATGTCAGCAGTGTCTGCGATTGTTTCTTCGTCGGAATCTCTTCCATGTAAAATAATGTCAGAAATGAAAAATCTTAAACTTTCATCTTCCTGAAATGTCTTGATAGGTGTACCATTCCTGCATTCTCTGTAGCATCTTACATGCAAATTGTACAAGTAAAAAACTTTTTCATAACTTTCAGATTCAAAGTATTCGCGGAATTTTTTTATATCATTATCTTTTGAGGCTAAATCAGTCATGTGACTTGAAATTTTGCATCCAATGTTAGAGGAAAATCCGGATAGAAATATTAAAACCATCGAAAATTCGAATGATTTATCGATATCTGTCACAGCCATTTCTAAAAATTGCTGTAATAAAGGATCTTTCATCCAGAGATATAGAGAGGCCAGGAATTCTTGTATTGTCTTGTGGAGAAAACTGATTCTAATGTCTTCCTGGTTCTCTTTTACTGTTGTCCTCACTTCGCTCATCAAACCCATCTTCAGGAAATATTTAAATGTTTCTTCGTTGATGGTTTCATTTAGCTCCTTTCTACAAAAGAGTAACGTTTTGTGTTTTGAATGGAGTCCACTGAATGCAACTTTGCCAAGAAGTGACAATTCAGTAATATGTTCGGTTACATGAACATATTTCCTAAATCTCTCAGGGACACGTATTTTATGGAATTCATAACTCTTGACTCTACGTGGAGCTTTTTGCAAACATCTCTGTATTAACATCTCAACCAATGACAGATAAAATGTCGTGATGGATTGTCCAGTATCACCGATTTCACACCATGTAAGAATGCAGAACATCGCTAACAGGGGGATCTTCATCAATGATCGCACAGTAAAGGATGACTTATCAACATATTCTTGAATTTGTCGCCATTTATTCAGAAATATGTCTGACGTTCGATCTACTTGAAAGTGATTGCAGATCATGCTCTCGGTGAACATCCTGATACCATTTTCGTCAAAACCATTTAATCTGACCAACCTATCTACTTTATCGTGGCAAAAATTCTTAACTTCATTCAAATTTGAAGATCGCATTGTGACCAAAATTGTGCAATTGAGCATACCATCATAGTTTGGTATACCTTTTTCCTTCAAATCTTTCATTTTGTTTTCAGAAATATTCCATTCATCAAGTCCATCAAGTAGAACGAGGGTTTTGCCTTGTCCTTTATCTAAGAGTTTTCGAATATCAAATGTGCGTCCTTCCGAGGATTTGTATCCACTGTATGTGTCTTCTATCATCTCTACAATGCAGGTATGTTCGCTATTGACATCACGCATTTTTATAAAAAAGAGAAAATCAAATTCTTTGAGGCTTCTTTCTAGATGATTAGGTTCATCATTACATGTATATTCTTCTGCTTGCCGTACTTTGCACCATAATTTTGTAATGTGTTGACACTGAATTGTCTTCCCGTAGCCTGCTTCCCCATGCATAAAAACAAAGCGCACTTTCCCGTCTGTGTTTGGTTTTAAAATCCTATCCAGTGTGATAATTTTAATGTCAAGATCATCACGAAAGGATTTATCACGTTTATCAAACTCTTCATATAATAATATTGGTACATAGATTTCGTCAACCTCAACCGAACAATTTTTTCTCAAGAGAATCGGTACTTTTCCAAGAATTGTTTCATTGTAGGCGCGAAGCGAACCTCGAAAATTTCCAGTACCATAGTCTGTTATTGCTGAATAAAAAAGTAAATTATTAATCTTATATATGGATGAATGTTTTATTTCTTAAGTTGATGAAACTGAGACACAAATACTTACATAAAATCGCAATGTTTTACTTCCTTGTATATATTTTTTGGTCTTTCTTATCTGCAGATACTCACCTTCAACAACTTTAACGCTATTTACTTCCTCTTTATTTTTGGTTTGATCCGCAGCAGCGTCGGTCTCATGGACGGAGCGAATCGAATCTGTTAGGACATCTGCTCCATGGAATTCTATCGATGTAAAAATATAAATTAACTAATTTTTCATATCGATTTAAAGCAATAATATAAGCGGGTATTACATGTAGCAAGATTTAACAGCACCGTTGCTAAGATCGGCGAATTAATATCGAAAGAAGACTTTTTAAATAGATGTTTAACGTCTTCAAATTCATTAGCATCATTTTAGAGCGGATAAATTTACAGCATGTACCAGACATGCATGTTTCGGATATTTAACCCTTGTCAGTGACCCTTAATCTAAACAATGTGATATGACCAAAATCTTTTAAAATCATGTCCTGAATATACCGAAAGACGTAGTAAAATGGCTGGGATATGATGCTACAGGACCCAGGTTTTAGAAATTTGAGAAAATTTGTAACCAGAAATTTTCAAATGCATATGATGAAACGACCAAACGAAATTGATCGAACTTGGCTACATGTGCCCTCGGGGACTCTTGGTCCACCAGCAGTGACAGTGTTTTTGCATCGGGTGTTTTGGTGTTTTACTGTTGATGCTGCAGCGGGGTCTTGTTGGAGATCTCCTCCCTTCTTTTTTCACCAATGTTAAAATGTCACATTTTTTATAAATTCATTTTATACCTGTATTCGCTTCTGTCAATCGTATATATATATCTCCATCAGAGTCTGACTCATGAATTAAGCGTAACCCATGGAACAAGAAATTCGCTTCTGCTACGGCTGTAAAATATCAATGACTTTGCTATACCACTTTCTATATAGACATATTGCATTTTCTATATAAACATATTTCTATATTGCCATATCACTTTCTAAATAGACATAACCTCAGACAATGCATGATTTGTAAATATTATTTTTCAGTTTCGTGCGTGAACATCGACGGCGGATGCGGCTAACCAAACAGGGGATGCTTACTCCTTACGGTCACCTGGCACCGCCCCTAACTTGCTTGGGGTCTTTCGATGCTAAAATTTGTGTTATATGGTGAGTGCTGTTGAGATTGACACCATGCTCTCTATGCTCTATGCTCTCCTATCTTATTAACTTCATCTTATCCATTCTATCAGCGATTTCTGATTAGAAATTTGTACGTCAGATGTACTGAATATCCACGTCAAAGATTTTTTTCTAATGAATATTTTAACCATATTTGCAAAATTTGCATAACTTCGTTTCACGTTAGAACTTTCTTTCCATTATTCTCTTATTTCATAAAGCCAATATTTTCACTATCTACGTAAATGGATGAACACGTACCACATAGATGATAAAACCATTATTCCAGAGGGTCAGCGTAGTAATTCTCAACATTATCTATGTAGCAGTATTATATATTCTACAAAGTACCCCCTCTCAGATTCAAATTTTCGCCCTTAAGATAGTTTTAATATTAATGAAACAAAATCATTTTTTTAAAAAAGCAAGCATAAGTTATCAAGAGACAATATTTTGAAATACAAATGTGTTCCTGGAAGAGTAATGGGTTTATTACTGAAGAGTATTCTTACCTTTATGTGCCCTTCTCTTTCTTAAGTACATGACATCTAAAAATGTGAATTAAAAACAATGCCTTACCATTTCATTATTTCTAATTTTCTATAGCTATGGGAAATAGACAAACAGAGGAACCTATTATGATATAGATTACGATTTCGATAAACAGATAAATGTCTTCATTTGTGTTTTGTTACGGGTATGCAACACACAGCAAATGCATTTATCGTATATGTAACGCGCATTTATGCGATAAATGCACTTGCTGTGTGTCTGTTCCATTCTTGTTTTCTGAAATTCCTTTTCTAGGTAAAAGGGTGACGTTAAAGTTCATCTAACCGCGGTTTTAGTTTGCAGGTTAAAACAGCCGTCGCTGTATCTTTCTTAAGATCTTATGCATTGCGACGTCACGAGTGTTAAAACACGAATTGCAGCTTTTACTTTCAGTGGTAACATCTCGGGGAATTACATATTAGTCTGTGCATATATATTTGATTATTAATTCATCTGTTTGTTACATTGTGTCGTTATCTTTCAGTGACTGAACTATAATTGTAACCAACAATAGTGCGTTCTTCGAGATCGCTGAGTAATCCGACAGTGGGAGGGCTCTAAGCACGTTTTCTGGATATCCAGTCTATCCAATACTTAAGTAGCAGGTTATCGTCTAAAGTCGACATCGGCTGTCCATTGGTCTCGCTGATTCTCGTGATTCTTTTGGGTTTAATATTTGCGTGAAGAGCAGACGCAATATGAAGCAATTCTCAATGATTATTTCGTAAATCACATTTTTAGCTGAAATTATAATTGATGAAGTTCTTCGATCGCTACGGGGATATGATAAAAGCACATCGGATCCCCCTTACCACAATGATCAGTGACATTCTACATTGTGATTAAATGGCTGTCATCATCACTTAACAAAACATACTTACCTGACATGTTCTTCAAAATGTGCATCTAGACAATCACCGAATTTGACTTGTTTTCCATGGAGCTGTTGCGACCGGTGTTGCATGCAATCAGGAGACTCTCGCCGGGCACCTGGTCTCAACTTCGGAATGTTATCCATTGGTCTCGTCGGTTTATGTGTAGTCTTTTGTGTTTGATGTTTACATGTCGTGTGTCTCTTTTCCGTCTCATGCTGTACTCGTCTTTTGTGTTTTTGCATCGGGTGTTTTGGTGTTTTACTGTTGATGCTGCAACGGGGTCTTGTTGGAGATCTCCTCCCTTCTTTTTTCATTCTGATGTTCGCAACCGTTCTGATGGGAATTCTCATAATTTTGCCTTGCCTTCTCGACTTTGAGACTGAATAACTCATAGATACCTCTATGATGTTTAATATTGTTATTATTCTTACATATACTTAGCAAAATACATCAGGGTAGAACTATACTGTTTCATTCAAAAGTTCTTAAATTGAATATCGGACTTGTATTTAGAACCAAAGTGCCTAATTCTGTTGTTCTTTGAAGTCTTACTACTGAGTGGTTGGGGATGGTGATTTTGTGCCCGTTGGTACAGTTTGCTGCTTCCGTCCTCGGTTGGCGTCATATATAACCCTTGCTTTTGTTGGTTTATATGTACACTTTTTTGGTCGTCTTGATGTCGATTTTTGAATTTCTGCTTCGTCCTGCGTGCTTGACCCCTTTCTGTGTTTTGAATTTCAGAGTTTCGCTTATTTTTTTTTTTTATTTATTTATTTATTTTTTTTTTTTTTTTGCTGCGAGTACTTTAGGAGATACTCTGGGTCCCTTTTCTGATAATATTCTGTTTGATTTTAGTGGATGTGGAAAATTAATAGAATTAAAACATTATGCTTACAGGGGATAAATATACCAATGGAAAGGATCAGTATGACACTAATCAAGACTATGGGAATAATGTATAATAGTATGTTCTTCTCATCCTTCTTTCTTTGAGATGAAGATGTTGAGGTTTGAGTGTATACCATTCCATTTTCACTGAAAGAATCAATCAGACAATAAAATCAAACAGATGCAATTTCATCTAAGTATCTCAATAAATTATTCATCTGGCTTGCTAAGCCCCATTTAACAATTATCAATGTATATAAGATCTAATACCGCTTTATTATAACTATCATTTTTCTTTATTTTGGATCACTTAGATTTTCCTTGTATCCAAAGATATGTCAATTAATCTGCTAACATTACTCATTAAAAGAAAAAAAGACATAGCCATTGTGAATTTCAATTTTAAGAGGCATGCATTTTGTTCTGACATTTCATTGCCTTCCTGCGATGCTAAGCCTTGTTTTGGTTAAAACAAAGCGAACTGGTACATTTGGATGCTGCAATGTGGGTAACAATTTAGGTCTGGCTTTATCTATTGACTATACTGATAACCCAAATACTTCAAAATGTGATAAACGTGACTTCAATGTTACAGAATTACAATTTTCTTCCTCTGATTATCTATTTGTAGATTATTCTTATATGTTAGATATGTTCTACTTAAACAATCCAAATATCTAAAGCTGTTATTCTATACTAAGTGAACAAAAATATTAGTGCTTAATAACGTTTGCTCAAACATTCTCTTGATACTTTGATTTTTCTTTAAGAATTTTGTTATGATCTCAGACACTTGTCATTTTGTCCAAAAATATATCCTAGCGCCAACAACTCCAATGCTGTTTCTGTCATATATTTTAAATTACTGTGCTACTGAATGGACCCTACTGTAAATAAGAATAACGCACTCTTTGCACACATTGAAAAAAAAAACCTAGGGGCCCTTCTAAAACATATTTTGGTGTATATTAATATCACGTCGGTATCATTTAGCACCACTGATGAGGATATACTATTTGAAACCCGTGTATGAATTGGTTGATATGCTCTTCAGGAAGGGAAAGAAATGGAACACTTGTAACAATACAGTCTCTTCCCTCAATGATTATGCAAATTGATTAATATTTTCATCTTATAATTAGAATCTATTTATTTTATATGGGATATTTTCAATCGTACAAAATGTTTAGGAGAAGATAACTCCAACTTCATACGTAAACTGTACGATCACGTGCTTAACTAATCTAATAGAAATGATTGTCATTTCCGCCAGTGTGTAACACTTTGTCTGTCTATACAAAGTAAGCTTAGGTCACTTGATAGTAACAACAAACTATAGTAGCTCGCCTGTCATAGATTCGGGTGCAATAGACGAAATGAAAATGGCTTGTTCTAAATTCAGACAAATTTGTTTATACGTCTGGATTCCAATGGCGTTTTCCATGATTGTGAAATAGCCCATGCTCCGAATATATATTCTGCACAAGGTTTTGTATTTTACACACTTAGATTCATCCTCATACTGGTTTAACTAACATGCAACTTTCCTACGTTGATAAACCGTACAATTTAAATCAGGACTTATTATTCCAAGTAACGAAATAACTAAGTAATTCACCCGCGAATTCCATAATTTGAAGATCAGCGGGGACTACACACTTCCATATTATTAGAGAAAAAATTCTACTCAATTTTACTTCATAAATAGTGTCTTCAGGAAACTTGGAGCAGCTAACATTGTACATCACAATTTACTGAAATTAAGAAATCTAAGAATCACCAAAAACAAATAACCCGTCTGCATGAACAGTTTTGGGGCTTCCTTCTTTGTCTATTCTATTTTCGACATCTCTTGTCAATGATGACAGTAATTAACTTCGAGTTCAATGAAACAGATTTTTGCTTTTCAACAAAGAGAATATCTCATACTTATTACCTCGTACTTTCTAAGTTCTCTTGTGAACGGGATTCAATACACCTTGGATCTGTGAAGGAGAAAATTTATTATACAAATAGCATGCAAAGTAAAATCTGTGTGCAATGAATGCATTGGATTTCAGACCAAACATAAAATTCAGAAACCGAAAAATACTTTTTCTTCATCTGCAATCGTTTATTCCGTATTGTATACTGTTCTAAACAAGAATGATGTAAACTTATTTTGGTCTATTATAAATTCAGGGGATGGGTTTATCAACGATGTTTTCATACGACTTTTTTGATTATGCATACCACGCTTCCTCAAGATAAAAGTAATTATCAATTGTCAAAACTAATTAAATGGTGCTTAATCGAGAGGGGAAAACTTATACATGTGTATTTGTACATTTGGCGAGAATCTCTACAAGCATGTTGTAGAGATCCATGAGGATACTAATCGTTCGCCTCTTGTTGCAGATTTATTTTTATACACGTATGAAAAAGATTTTATCCAAAATCTGCAAAAGCGCAAAAAAAATGATGATGTGGATGTTTCATTCTTTTGGTACTTCTCGGTACCTGGATAATATGCTTACTATCGACAATCCTTTTTCCTGTTTTTATCCACAAGAATTAACTCTAAACAAGGTAAACGTTACAAACCCAGAAACACCATTTTTGGACCTTAATATATACATTTTTAATGAAGAGACTAGAGATTCATACAAGACTTAGTGTGTATGACAAAAGCGATCATTTTGGATTCAACATAGTAATTTTCCCCTGGTTTTACGGTGATGTTCCTAGATCACGTCATACGGTACATGTACATGTATGTTCATTTCACAGCTCAACCGGTTGGCTAGTGCATGTACTTATGTTTTGGATTTTCAAATGGGAAATTAAGAAATTACATAGAAACATTCAGGTAAACGTTTCTGCTTCCACAAACTAGTAAAGACTTTTTGGAAATTTCACAAAAATATTGTCAAATTCTTTTGAAATCCAGACACATACAAACACTGAGTATATCAATCTAGGTATTTCACAACCTGCATTTTATGGTGACATAATTAACAAAATAAGAAGGATCAAAGGTAGACAGAATTATACTAGAAATTGTGTTAAAATCATCAAACACCTTTTATAGCATGTATATGATCCTTCTGTCAACAGACGGACACTTGACTTGGCACAGGACCAATCTGAATCTCAGTCGGACTCCTCGGGTGATAACATGCATGAGCTCGCTAAAGCCGATAAAATACGGACTGTATTTCTACGCGTTATGTTTTATATCCATTTACATATCCATCTATGTGTTTCTTTGACCCCTGCGTTATGTTGTCTGCTTTCTGGTAATCTTGCAATGAGGTGTTTATTCTACATCACAATTGTACGTTCTTCGAGACATTTGTATTATATGTTTCTTTATGATTTGGCGTTTATTGTACTATTTTCGTCTCTTTCTGTGCGTGTCTGCTTTGTGTTTTTGCAGCGGTTGTTATGGGGTTTTGCTTTTGGTACTGCAACCGGGTGCTGTTAAGATCCCCTCCTTTCTTTTCCGATTTAAGATTTAAACGATTTAAGAATGATCTCAGGTTAGACACTACAGTTTGGTGTAGCTTAGAAGTATAATGAATTCCACGTGACTCGGTCCATTCTAACCTGTACTTTAGCTTTAGATAAAGACGTACTATGAAAAACTATTATTATGATGTGAATCAGTCGCATTTGCATGATGTAAATCCTATGAAAATATCATTTGAAGAATTTACAATAAGTAATTTGACGTACATTTAACAAGCTGATATATACTGTACTGTTCGTGCTTTTCTGGGGGACACCCGTCTATTTCTTCAGAACAAAAGTAGTAAGATTCCACGGATCCTATGTACGGTTTGTTTCTATAGCAGGCAACTATTACTGGACAATTACCTGAAATAGAAGGAAATAGTTGAAATTGGAAATTGCTGATGCATCAAAATATCTTTATTGTCGATAAGTATCTTAAAACTGTGTGCAACAAAAAAAAGTATACTTTTATAAACGAAAGGAGGGGATCTCCATTAACACTTGACTGCAGCATCCACAGCAAACCCCAAAACAC